>OY728156.1:148889328-150139328 GCA_963277665.1 Viscum album | reverse complement strand
CATCTCACATAAATACGATATTGTATATGATCCTCTAATATTTCATTGTTAATAATATTTCAGTAGTATCATTGTTTTAGGTGCTATCTCATTCATTTTCCTTTATATGTTTTGATACATAAGTCATGTTTTTTAGGGATCAAATGTATTTGATTCATATCCAGAATGATATTACGTTCTTAAAAATTATTTTTAATCATTAAATAAAAAATATTCTTCAATGGTTATGATGGGGAATTTAATCTCATCGCGTCATGGAGACGGTAATCCGTACGTATGCATGAGAAAAAATATCTTTCTATTGATGGTGAAATTGTATGTAATTGGATGGAATATTATATAAACAGAATAATTAACATGTTATATTTAATATTTACATCAACTATACCCATTATTATACACATCCAAATAATGAAGTTTTTAATAACAAACAACCCCACGATGTGGATACGGTAATCTGTACGTACGTATGTTGAATTTGTCATTCATAGGATGGATGAAATAATGAATATGGTTGTAACATATTTCTAATTACATAAAATTATGTATTAGGTACTGGATTTATTATTTTTTATGGATACAACAATGAAAGAGGAAGTGGAATTATAAAATATATTTGATAGAAGTGATGAAATAATTGCCTCTTCTTTAGGTACTTCCTTTTGGGATTAATAAAATGGATACTTAGGATGGAATTCTGATAAAATTTAGGCCTCTAGTTTGAGTTAAGGGTAGTCTGGAAGAGGTTTGAGCATTTTTTGGCTGATCCAAATGGATATGTAAGTGTAAAATTAACAGAAGGGGTATTAACATTTTATAAGGGATGTGAGGTTCATTTTAGGAATAGCGTGATATATTATTTTATTATAAAATCAATTTCAGTTTCTAATGGCTCTGAATTGATTTATTTCATGGATAAGGTATGGATAGTTCTAAAAACGCTCAAATAATATGTTTTAGACACGTTTAGGTCACCATATTTACCTTATATTTTAGATTTAACTCCTAGTTATATAGTATATGTTTTAACGTGGCTTCATGTATTTTTATATTACATGGTTAATAAACATACTATAAAAATACTAGAGAACCAAAAGTGGTTCCATTATTACATATATATCGTTATATATTTCCATTGTCATATTCATTGAATTTTATGAATTTTATATCATTTAATAAAATATTATTTATTTTGAAAACTCATTTGTATCTAATTTGACACTTTATAGTATTTTTTTGTTAAAGTCATAACAACTTTATTTCTTCGAAAAAAATAAATCGAATTAATATGAACAATTCATATTCACCTAAAAATTTTATGTATGAAATGAAAAAGTTTCAGTTTACATTTATTTTTATATTTGTAATATAAATTATTTCAATATTCATTATAAGGTAATTATTAAATCATCATTGTGTCATAATTAAATTAAATTATTTACTGTCTAAAATTTATAAATAAAATACCATGATGTAGGAAACATTTTTATATTTCTAATTAATTTTTATATTTGAATTCATATTACGTATAACTCTATATTAAAAATGTTTTAGTTATTAAAATTTGAATTTACACTTTTATGTATTCTTTAAATAAATTAATAGTAAATGTCCAAATATAATACATGTGGATCAAAAAGGAAAATATTTTATTCCTAAAGTTTATTTTGGTCGATATAATCTTATCCAATAGAATTAATACACGTGTTGGGGTAATTAAAATATCATTTTTACCTTTAATTACCCTATTTACTTTTAATAGTAGTAAATAAAAATCAAATGTTACTATTCACAAAAAAATATTTTCATCCTACTGAACCACATTTTACTTACTAATGTAAACCATGTATATTGGATTTTATAATTTCAATTCACATATGCTTTAAAATATTGTTTTATGTAAATTTACAAATGTGCCTAGAAGTTCGGTAAATTACGTTAAAAAGTTCAATAAAATTTTATTTATCTAATCTTCTTTTAAATGAATAAAATGACATAAATTTGAAAAATAAAGGTATTATGTATCTACTTTGATATGAATGTAAATAAAAATAATTATTTAAATAAAATGTCAGGTTTAAACAATAATGGGCTGTTTTTCACTATTCATAAAAAATTGAATGTTTTCAAACAAATTCCCAAAATTCACCCAAATATAATATTGATATTTCGAATTTAAAAATTATATATGTTTTAAAAAATTTCAGACATGTAAGTTTCATTAATTAATTTAAAATTAAATCCCATTGTGAAAACTAGAAAGCGGGGTATTAAGAAGTAAAGACTATCAAAAGATTGACATGTGTTTATATCCAATTAAAATGTTAAATTACATCCAATGACCAAAATTATATATAATGATAAAAAAATTCTATATATACTCAAAAAACAATTATTAGGATAATATAACAATATAAATTAATTTGGGGAAAAAGTAGTTTTGAATTAAAACGTAATATTTTTCACTATTAATTAAAAAATGAAACTTCTCTAAAAATTATCAAACATTATCCCTAATCTAGTATTGATTTTCTGAATACAAAAATTAATTCAATTTCACCCAATTAAATATATAATAGTTTCTAATTTTATTTTGTTCACAAAAGAACATAAGAAGTAGTTCCTTTATCATAATTGTACTTATATTTTAAAGGAACTTATACATTTCCTTATAAAAATTGTTTATATATGTGATATAATTATAAATATAATTAAAACATTATTTTTCACTATTATTATTACTATATTTAATTTTCATGTTATAAATATAACATTTGAATAATTATAATACTAAAGTGTTGTTTCACAGAAACTCAATCTTGCATAAAA
Source organism: Viscum album (assembly GCA_963277665.1). Taxonomy (NCBI): domain Eukaryota; kingdom Viridiplantae; phylum Streptophyta; class Magnoliopsida; order Santalales; family Viscaceae; genus Viscum; species Viscum album. The sequence goes on along the minus strand of OY728156.1, from coordinate 150,136,499 downwards.
TGTAAGCCGAGTCAGTGTTGTGTGCAATATTAGATATTTAATTAAATTAATGATATAACTTATTGTGAAATATTGGGGTTTTACATTCTTACCTCCTTCAAATAATTTCTTCCTTCACATTTAATCTCAGAAACAAAAACGAGGGGATTTCCATTTCAAAACATCTTTTTTAAAATACCACATAGGAAAAAGAGTCAATAAAATACTATCTTTAAATTAAAGAAAGATAAGTATAAACTTTACCCAAGATAACCCATACTAGAGTTCTATGGATATGGAAGAGAAAAAAATCCATCATGTTCTGATGGAGAGTGATAGAAAGCATGATCAGGATAATGTTTACTACCAAGAAACCATAAACATGTTAGGGGTTAAATGGTCTTTGATTACCAAGTAGAAAAAGTAAACAAACAACATTTTTTTATGTTTATTTTAATAATGGATTGGAAATTATTTATGATATTTAAATAGAATATAATGAGATATAATTACTTTTCAAGTAGAGTTTCATCCTTTAATAAATTTCAACTGTAAACTCCTCTTTTTTAAAAACAATGAGTATTCAAGATGACTTGGTCACACCTGAAGTGTTATAATCAAATTATAAAGATTCACATAATCCAAATAAGATGAACTATATATTTCCCTTGCTTTAGACATTAACAAAAACCAAAATGGTTAGTACAATGAAAGATGGTCCCAAGAAAGGATAATACCTTATAGAAAGAAATACTACTCTTAATCTCAAAAAATAAACAAACAATACCCAAAGTTCAACAAAGACCATTGAATAAAACATTGTCCTTAAAATTTTTAAAAATAACCCAAATATGTTTGAAACCCAAAATTCAGAAGGATTTGATCACATAGTCTTCCACGATTTTAACTCCAAATAACATCGACTACTTTAAATTTGTATACTTACAAGTAATTAACCCAATCACATATTTTCTATGATAGGTTAATCATTTCCATAAAAAACCCAAATCTCTATAATTCCACAATAAAAACATACATTCTTCCATAATAAAAATCCACCATTACTCCTAAAATGAAATCCCGTATAATTCTATTTTTCATAGGCATATAATGTTCCCAAAAGACTAAACGTCTTCCAAAATAACATTTACCACGTAATTACAAAATAATTTTCCATAACTAAGGACATAAATTTTATAAATCATAAGTTCTCAAAATAAATATATTTATGATAAATGAAGTCATTTAACTAAAAAATAGTCATACTAAGAAGGGACTTCATGTAGTCTAGTGGTAGGTGAAAAACCCCAGTCGTACTTTGGTTGTGTGTTCGATTCTTATAGCTTTGTCTGATGCGACAGGTTGTCACATGGTCTACGTGTTATCCTTTTTCAAAAAATTATAATTTTATAACATTCCCAAAAATTAGATAAATTCATCAACAATAACCATAACATATTTTAACAACAAATGTTATCTCATACCTTGCATTTTTCTCCCAAAATCTAATAACTTGTAATTGTCATAACATTAAGGATCATATACAACCAAATGGTTATTTATAAATATATTCACAAAAGAAAAGATAATTATTCATCAACTAGAATTTTCACATAACAAACTACCGAGTTACACATACAATAGAATTTTCTTCTAAAGCAATCCCATAAAAAAATAACATTAATACTTTTAAAAATTTCACCATCCATTTATTTTGAAATAGGTTCTTACATGAAATAGATTTTATCCCATAGAATAGGTTACTGACTCAGGTAATGCTTATGTCCCCTTAATTTATGGAAAATGCCTGTAAATGGATTCTTAGGATCATATTTATTTTCCTCCATATTACTCTTGATATTTCCATGATGATTAATTACTTATATCCTTCTTTCACACATATAAAGCATTTCATTATTCTACTGAGACACTTTCTTAGGTGTCTCCTTCCACATTTCCTACATGATGGGAATTTAGCTTTGCTTTATCCATGGTATTCGCGGCTGTAGCACTTATCAATCTATGACTTTAACCTCTTTGTTGAGTTCGGGAATTGGTTAATTTATATGTTGTTGATCATATTTTTTGAAAATTTATTTGAAATGAACATAATATCATTTAAGCCTATCAATATTCAAAATTGTTTCTCATTTCCACCATAATTCCAACAATTTACAGAATATTCAATGTTTCTTTGGCTTCTTCGAATCCAGCCAATGACTAAAACTAGAAAGAAAAGTGTGAGTAACAATAGTCATAAAATCATTTTTAGAATATCATGACACCTTGTTTTTAATCTAAAAAACATTAGGATTAAACATGGTTATTTATTCTTAGAATATATTAAAATTCTTCAAATCATTTCGTAATGAAAACATGTATTATCCTATGAATATCCCCTGGGATTGTTAATACCAAGAGTGAAACAAGGTCCACCGACATGTACTAGGATACCTCAGGTCATGCACGAAACTCCTTGTTGGTGTTTTCTCTCCTAGGTACATCTTTTCCAGATCCACCTCTACCTACTTCTATCCATACTGGGATGTATTGTTTTTGAAAATCCACATAATATTTACACTACCTTTTTTTATTTTCTTCTATAAATTAATCAAAGTCTATCTTAGGGTAATGTTCAATAATCAGAGTTTATCAAAATCTGGTTTCCAAGGATTGTAGTAAACATTCTCTGATACCAACTATAACTCCCCAACCCTAGATACCCAGAGTCCGTTCATTATTACATAACATTTTCATGATCACAAGAGATAATGTCTTGAAAGACCGATTATTTTAGTAGCCTTGTAAGTACTAGATACATACACGAGTTTTACATTACATTTTAAAATGTAAAACCACAACATTGTGTATCCTTTGAACACACTCATATCCCTTAGATTATCCCTGAATGTTTTACATAATATAATTATTCGCATCTTGGAAAAAATAAAACATAGAAATGGGTAGCTCATATTCTTACTAAGGATAAAAATATAGCGGAAAATTTCATAAAAAACTACAAATATTTAAGGCATTGTATAACACTAAAACTCAAGACTTTTAAACAAAAAAATCAGTATAAAATGGAAAAGATGAATCAAATAATTCCATTTAGTTATTTTCATGGATATTATTCTAGTCAAATAATAACATGTAATATCAATATCTTATTTCATAATGATAGGATGCATAATTCTAGACATCATAACAACATATTCAAGGCATCATGCCAAGACTAGAAATATAAATTTTGTCAAGGCCTTGTGAAATGAAACTAGTTCGTCTCGTGAGACCTAAAGATGCATCAATGAGCTATATCAGGCTCCACCCATCACTTACTAAGTCCAATTCATTCCTTATATAAAAAGGATAAAATATAATCTCAATATTCATATTAAATCTAGGATGAGAAATGTCAATACTTTAACCACAATCCATGAATGGTATAAAAATAGAACATACATTGTCAAACATAACACATTAAATACAATATAAGGGATTGTATTATAATAAATAATAATAAATAAAGAATAAAATACAATGAATGATATTGATAGAGACAAAAACAATCAGTAAATCTATTTGAGAGAAATACCCCTTTTTTCATTAAAATATTTACAAGTCGTACTGTTTATAAAAGATGTCATTTATAAAGAGAGTTTTGATTCAAAGAGTCCCATACACCTATGAATCTTTTTAAAGTAATTTTAATATCAATATATTCATGAAAATATAACTAATTCCTTAAAACCATTTTTAAAACATGGAAATTAATGAGAAATATTTAGATGAATAAATCATTAAAACATTTAAAATTCTACTTTAGATAAAGAGTCCCTAACCACATGAGAGACTCTTGAATAAAAACAATTGAGGAATAACGTTAATAAAAACATTATAATATCATTATAATAAAGGGATTCTTGATATATTATGTCAAACAACATTATATATACACCATATAAAAGTGAATTGGAGTATAATTACAAAGAAGTATTAATGGGATGTAAATTGTGGTCAAATTTCTTATAAAAAACATATCCTTAGATCAAGGATAAATCAACGACATAATTATGTGTAATGAATATAAATACACTCAATATGATTTAATATTTAGAATAAATAAATTAGAAGAAATTCACACAGATTCTTGTAAAAACAAAACCAACGACTTTGATGTTTATTTCAAGGAATGTAAATTGTGTTATGATTACCCTTATCAATTTCATATCAATGACATAAGGATTTATTAATGGTTTGATTAAGTGTAGAAAAATTATTTCCACACAAAGGGGAGTGGAAATTACTCCTTAAATTTTTAAATATTGGTTCCACACATAATCTTGGAGTAAAAAATCAATGAAGTATGCATAAAACCGAATGAGTGGAAATTAAAATTATAAATTCCCTTACCGATTTGGTAACTTATGAAACATACACCCCATTAAATAAGGATAATAAAATGAATATGTATGTAACCATAAATTAATGTATATTACACAATTAATAATATCATGGGTAGTACATACACCACAAAAAAGAAAATAGTGTCAAATATTGCATGAATCTCACGGGAATAAAAAGTGAGATAAAAACTGGTTACCTGGAACCTTTCCTTAGTCGAGGGTACATTAACCATAGATATAATGGTTAAATAATTTTTATTAGATTATTAAATAAACAGATATATAAATATGATATCATATATGATCCTCAAATATTTCATTGTTAATAATATTTCAGTAGTCTCATTTTTTCGTGTGTTAACTGATTCATTTTCATGTATATGTTTTGTTACATAAGTCATGTTTGATATAGATATGATGTATTTTATTCATATCTAGAATGATATTATGTTCATAAAAACTATTTCTAATCATAAATTGAAAATTATTCTAGAATGGTTATGATGGGGAATTGAATCTCATCATGTTGTGGAGACGGTAATCAGTACGTACGCATGAGTGACAATATCATTCTATTCATGGTGAAATCTTATGTAATTTGATGTTATAATATGTACATAGAATCATTAACATGTTATATTTATTATTTACATAAATTATACCCATTATTATACCCATACAAATAATGATGTGTTGAATAAAAAACTACACCACAATGTGGAGACGGTATACCGTACGTATGCACGTATGGTGGAATTTTCATTTATAGGATGGATAGAATAATGAAAATTATTGTACCATATTTATAAAAAAATAACAATATGTATTAGGTACTGGATTTATTATTTTTGAATGGAATCAAAAAATAATGAAGATGTGGAAGTAGAAAATATCTTTGAACGAAGTGATGAAATAATTACCTCTTTTTCAGGTACATCCTTTTGGGTTAAACAAAAGGGATCCATAGGTTAGATTTATGATAAAATTATGGCCTATATGTTGAATATAGGGTAGTTTTGAGGACATTTGAGTAGGGTTTGGTCGATCCAAATGGATTTGGAGTTGCGAAATTAAGAGATGGTGATGTACCCTTTTATAAGAGAGGTGAGGGTCACTTTAGGAAAAAAATTTAAAATTAATTTTATTATAAAATAACATTCGGTTTATAATGGATCCAAAAAATTTTATTTCTAGTATATGTTAGGGATGGGTCGAAAAACTCTCAACCAATAGGTTTTAAAAATGTCAAGGTCACCTTATTAACCTTTTCATTTAGATCTAACTCATAGTTTAATAGTTTATCTTTTACCATGTCTTCTTGTATTTTTATATTAAATGGTTAATAAACTTACTATAAAAACAAAATATAACATAAAGTGGTTAATTAATGACATATATAACATTATATGAGTTCTTTGGCGGAATATTAGACTTTTTTGAATATTATATCATTTAATAAAAGAGAATTTGTTTTAAAAACTCATTTATGTCAATTTTGACACTATTTTGTATTTGTTTTTGGTAAAGACATAAATAAGTGATTACATCTATAAAAATACTTATAATTAATACTAACATGTCATATTTACCTATTAAATTCGTGGATGGCATAATAAGTTCTAATTTACATTTATTTTCATATTTATAATATCAATTCATTTAATCTTTCATTTATAAGGTAAATATTGCATCATCATTGCGTCCTAAAGAAATTTAATTATTTAATTTCTAAAAATTATAAATAAAATACCATGATGTAGAAAATAGTTTCATCATTCAAATAAAATTTTATAGTTGAATTTATCTTATGTATAACTCTAGATTAAAATTTTTTATTTAATAAAATTGGAATTTAACTTTTTTAACTCTTCTTTAAATAAAATAATAATAATTGTCCTAATCTAATCCAAGTGGATAAAAAATAATTATATTTTATTCCTAAGTCTGATTTTGGTCTAAATAAACATTCCAATAGAATTGGGACATGTGTTGGGGGTAATTATAATATCATTTGCACCTTTAATTACCCTTTTTACTTTTAACCGTGGAAAATAAAAATCAACAGTTACTATTGACCAAAAATTATTTTAATCTTATTGAGCCACATTTTTATTACTGATTTTAACCATGTATGTAAGATTTTAGAAATTCAATTCATACAAGCAGTAAAATTATTTTTTATGTAAACTTGCAAATGTGCCTAGAAGGTGGGTGAATTACGTTAAAACGTTCAATAAAATATGATATATCTTATATTATTATAAAATGACTCCAATTAATTAAATTGGACCAATATAGGTATTAAGTATATATTTTCACATAAAAATAATTATAAATTAAAAATAATAATTTAAATTAAAAGTTTGTTTTAAACCATACGAGACTGTTTTCACTATTCATCAAAAAACCGAACGTTTTCAGAAAAATACCAAAAATTTACCCTAATATAATTTTGATATTTAGAATTTAAAAAAGATTTCCATTTTACCAAATTAATGACCTGTATGTTTCATTAATTAATATAAAATTAATTCCCGTTGCTAAAAAGAAAAAGTGGGTTTCTAAGAATTAAAAACTATCAATAGATTCAAATGTGTTTATAACCAATTTAAATGTGAAATAACTTCGCCAATTAAAAAGATTATATAACAACATAAATAAATTGATTGAAAAGGTAGATTTGAATTCAAACAGAGTATTTTTCACTATTCATTGAAAAATAAACATCTCATTAAATTACCAAACATTCACCATAATCTAATATTGATTTTATGAATTCAATAATTAAGTAAATTTCACTAATTTATATTTATAATATTGCCTAAAATTAGTTTTATTATTGCTCAAAAATGAACATAAGAAGTACATCCTTTATCAAAATAGTACTTATATTTTAATTAAACATATACATTTCCTTATAAATATGGTTTATTTATGAGATATAATTATAAATGAAATTTAAAATTTATTTTTTACTATTTGTATTACTATATTTAATTCTTATGTTATAAATATATCATTTGAATAATTGTAATACCAAATTGTTGTTTCGCAGAAATTCAATGTTGCATATAATGTAAGCTAAGTCATTATTGCATGAAATATAAGCTATTTAATTAAATTAATGATATAAAATGTTATGAAATCTTGGGGTGTTACATTTTATGTGGTTTATAAAATATTACATAATAAAAAGAGTGGAATTTCTATTGATAGAACTATGGTTTGTTACAAAAATCATAAAGGACCTTTGACCACTAATAAGTCTCTATCAACCCTTGATTGTTCTTTACATTAATTATTTTATTTTACTAATTATAGGTATCCACTCAAGAATAAATACTTCCCCTCTCATTTATTCCCATTTACCATGTACTTATACACTTTACATCATATCAAAAGGGATTTCAAATCATTATTTCATGTATAATTATAGGGAACTATTAATATCACCAGTACCGATGGTTTGGAATATATGTATAGCCTCTAAAACTACGGGAACAATGTATACCCATTGTTCTATAAACTGTGGCCTCTAGAGGCTTCAATATAGGCTTATACCCATATTATATTTATAAACTGTCTATATAGCCAGGTATATTTCCATAATACCCTGGATTTTAGTTAATAGTGGTCATATATCTATATCCATGGTTTATAAACCTGTGGGTATAGATTATCACACAAGACATAATATACACGTGGTTCATTAAAGCATGGATATAAATACTTGTCCCAAATAGTATTTGCAACATTCCCACCATCCTAAACCTATAAAAATATAAAAAATACAGTACTTGGTAGATATCATGAGTGAATGGAAACAACAGATATACCGACATGTACATGAAATAATTTACATATAAACATGGGTATAAAACAGTCATAATCAACATAGAAACAAGAAATAGTATAACAAAAACTCATTCTTTGTATGTTTAGTTTTGTTATTTATGCCATCTATCATGTATGTCTCAATTTATCATTGAACTAATTCCCACACTATGTGATTATATTGTTAGAACTATCCATAGAGAATTTTAAAACTACCCCATTTCCACCCACACTAGGTTCTAGCCTGATATTGGATGTTGGGATCCATATAGAGTATTATTTGAACACTATTATTGAAGAATATAGTCTCCTACTGTAAAATTAGACACACATTGTTCACCATTATCAATAACAGTTTTAACTTTTTTAGGTGGTATGAAATATCTAATTTATATATATAGTTATTCTTCTATAGTTCTCGAGAGGAAATATGTAAAAAACTATTAAGAACCAAAAATTACAATTGTGAACACAATATTTCATTTGGACGCTCCTACATATATTAATGAGAAGTTGGTTTCTGAAATCACATCATCATTTCTAAATAATCATTTTTTTTGGAAAACATATTGCATGGTCCAAATAAAAGAGTTTAATAAATATTGGCATTAAAAGAAATGTTTCTCTCAATAAACTCATTTCAAACCTACCTAGATGATGCGTAATAAATTCTATTACTCGACCAATTATAGTGGTTAAATTTGTCTCCATCTATAGCCTACTAAACCAGTCTATCCACGTAGAATAGTGGAGTGATATTTTTTTTCATTCATGGTCATATTAGTATATGTAATTGATGAATGGTGATTTTAAGTGATATAATTGAAATAAAAATTGAGTAAAAACTATAGGAGGTGAATAATGGTTTTACTTAGAATTTCAAACAAAACTATTTAGTGTATTATATAGTATTTTATAAATATGGTATTTCTATAGTTTCACAAGTATGTAGTGTAATAAAAAACACTAATAATATATATTATCCAATGATCTCATATTACATTACCAAATTGGTTACGAATTTAAAAAATTTAACCACCATTTAAAAATATAACATTTCTAGAATGAATATATATGGAATAGACTCCCACATCTCCAAATTGTGAATTCCAATGTCCTTAATCCTTAATCCTAAGAATTCACAATTCATTCCAAGAAATTCCCAATCCCCCCATAGTTATTCTATGTTTCACATGACCTCTCACGGTTAATACACAATAATCACCTGGTCAGATCCAAATATAAGAATGACTATGATGGAATTAGGTGGATGGGTTATGCCCATAAGCTATCACAAGTGTCTAGGAATAAATATATCACCACCTTGGAATGATTTAACCCCTAAACAATTAATTAAAACTTTTGTTCTAAAATAAATAAAATTTCCTGCATGACCCATGTGTACGTCAGACTTCAACACTGAAGGAAAGGAAAATAAATAAATGAAACATGGTATAAAGGAAGAAACAAATTAAACACAATAATTAATCCCTCCATAACCCTGATCTACCTCCCCTATAGAGAAAACCTCTTAGTTTTTCGTATTTCCATTCAGGACCCGTTATTATAATATAACAACACTCCATCTATAGAAAGCGGTAAAATTCATAGATGGTCTATGTAATAAAATATAAAATAAAAACTAAACTTAAACATACATGTATATTGTTTCTATACAAGTCAATACCCAAAATATAAGAACCACAAGATGTTGGGGTATAACTAGAGTGGTAAAGGCTCCCCTTAATCTTTCATCAAACCTAGGTTCAAATTCAAGTGGGAGTGAATTTCTACATTCAGGAAATGATATAGGCATGATTCATGACACTAGTAGGTGGTGATGTAGTCATGAAACTATCTGTATGATGCAGTCATGATGCATTACTATGACCTCAAACCAGTTAGTGGGCCTTTGTGCTATGTAATGGTCTTCATTCCCACTAGTTCGTTGGGCCTTGAACGGAATAAATAAGTTGTTATGGGTGGTTTATACCATGGGGGAAATATATGGTCTTTCTAGCATATGTGTGTGGTGTGTGTGTGTGTGTGTGTTTAATGTAAATATAACATAATGCACCTAATATATATCAGAACCAAAAATCCACTTGTGTCAAAAAAAATTCGAGAAAGTAACGGGAAAGTATATTATATTAGTTCAAGAGGATGTGGTTCCATTAATTTTTTGGAATTTTATGCTAATATCTATTTTCATTGGTTATGTTATGTATAGTTTAATTTGGTTGATACTAATTATTTCTATTTATTATAGTTAGGGTTACTTTAGTTTGATACACTTTAATTTTGTTTTATTTTTTTCATGAAAATTGTAATTGATTATATTCAATTCAATTCCATAATGTTTTTTTTAAATTATGGATTTTCAATGGATTGTTCATTTAAATTTTTTTCCATTCATTTTAGTTTGGATTGAATTTTCATATGCCTAGAAATATTGGGTCGCACTCTTTATTACATGTTTGTTTGGGAAAATATTTTTAGATTTAGTATCTCTTATTTTTTATATAAACATGGAATATTTAAATAATTTGGGTTCTAATCGATTCAGTTTGAGTACATTTAGTTCATAATAGATTGGTTTAGTTCATTTTAGTTCATGTTAGTTGTTGTAAAATTGATTGAATTTATTATACTAGTTCCAAATTTATTCATCATTTTTAATATAATATTTTTCATTTTATATTAGTTTGAGTTGGTCTAATTTATTTTCATCCATATTATTATATTTTAAATATATTTTCTTGATTTTGATTATTGTATATCTATTTAGGCTGATCAAATTTATATTTATACTAGTAAGGGTTGGTTAGTTTGTGAATGTTTTTTTAATAAAATTTGATTGTATTTTTTATTTCTTTATTGTATCCATTATGGGTTTGTATGACTCAACCTTTTTTCAATCAGCTCATTTTGGGTTACGTCTTTATAATATTGTTTGGTTCAGTTTTTGGTAGGTCATATTGGTTCATTATGTTTGATACAATACTAATTGAGGCGAATCAAGAGAGGACTAACTATATTATATTGATTATCTTTTTTTCACATAGGTATAAAATTATATTATTATTTTTAGATATAGTTATTATTAATTAACATGTTTGGTATAAGATAATTTAATTTATTATATACTCATTTAGGAATTTTCTTTTTAAATCATTATAGGCTAATAAAATTCCAATTATTTAGTTTTTTCTTACTTTTATAAAATCTTATTTCATTCAATTTAGTATAATTATGTGTAGCTCAACTTTTTATTGGTTAATTTAGTTTTCTTCGAGTTTATTATTTATAATTAATCTAAGAAATATATATCACTATATTGAACAATAAAATCGTATAAAATATATGTAATTAATGATTCATTAAATTTAAAGGCCAATGTATGAGGGATCCTACCTCAAACAAAAGGATCTCTTCTTATAATCAATAAAACCCAAATGGGGTTATCAAAATGATAAGAAAATTTCCTACCAATTTCATTTTCGACCAATTATCGATGGGGATGAAACATTGGGTAACCTAGAAAAAAATGGAGTGACATGTGGGTGAAGGTGGAATCAATGTGCGAATCCTGGTGGTTACCCTCTATTACATGCTTGCAAGGCTGGCATGGAGTTTCCCTGAAAGACATACTATTGGGGGAAATAGCATGCATGCATTTACAATGTGGATGTGGGACTTGGGGGGGAGGAATTATTCTTCCCTTTGGTTAATGATTTATCCCATTGTAAATGTGATTCGGCCTGACTCCTGATGGGAGGTGGGGAAAGGTGGGAAATCTTCATGGAATTAGTATATGTGTGGTAAAATTCTGAGGTTCCCTTGATGCCCATAAACTGATGTCTTGTTCAGGGAGGCTAGTCGCATCCCTTCTTTCATCAATACAATTATAGATATTGTCACGACCCGCCCTCGGGGTCCGTGCCGTGACTACCCCAAGCCCGCCTTCCATAGGCCAGGGGCTGGAGACTAGCACCAAGGCGTAAATCTTGGTAAAATGGGACGGCATTGCCTTTGTAAAGTAAACAATCACCACAGAGAACGCAAGCGGAAAGTAAACACTAAGAAAAAGCAGAGTACAAATGAAAGTGCGGAAAAGTAAATGGGCCAGTATACAAACCCAAACAGAAAGTAAAGTACAACTCGAAAGGGAAAACAACAACTGAAAGGTAAAAGCCGCTACACCAAGCTGTCCACTGGAAATCCCACCTGAAGGGTGGGTACAGATAGCTCCTCTGCTCCACGGGTCCCGCCGTCCGCTCCGAGCAAGTCCCGCCCAGTGGTCCACCTCCGGGTACCGTCCCCCCCTGCAATCCTCAGCCAAGGTCAACGTTGTCCGTCGTCTGCAACCAACACAACGTAGTGCGGGCAAAGCCCGTGCAGGGGTGAGTATAAGCTACTCAGTAGGGACCTCGAGACCCCTGAAGGTCTCCCAAAATCCACAAAGGATAAACCAAAAAGAAAGGTACAATCACGAAGTAACAACCGACACTGCTTAGGTTTATGCCCATACATATACCTAAGTCACCAATTTCAAATACGCTCCAACCTCCGAGCCCAAGTACAACTCAGTCCACACAGGAAAGTAAACATATTCCACACAGGAAAGCAAAACGTAATCCACACAGGATTGCACAACACAATCCACACAGGAAAGCAATAGGTTTCAGCTCACACAGGATTTTCATTATCAAAAACGTAACTACTGAAGAGCCCCATCTCTGAAGTGTACAGTGTCCTGTCACGACTCTGAGATACTGCTCACTAACCTAAGACTGTTGAGTTACTCCTCCTGTCGAGTACCGCGGGTCTGCCGCCAACTACCGGGCGCTCCGTCCGCTGAGGGTCTGCTGCCAAATACCGGGCGCTCACCCAAATAGCCTACAGAGGTACTCCTCCAGTCGAGTACCGCGGGTCTGCTGCCAACTACCAGGCGCTCCGTCCGCCGTGGGTCTGCCGCCAAATACCGGAAGCTCCGTCCACTAGGCTAGTCGAGTCACTCCAAGTCGAGTCGGTCGAGTAGTATTCAGGTCTCAGCCGGCTACATGGTCTCCGTACTCCGTACGCTCGTCTCCAGTATCGCGGGTCTGCCGCTACAACCAAGCACACCACCTCAATCAAGTAGAACAGAAAATTCAGCTCACACAGGTATACTTCTTCGGATGACGTTAAAGATGATCAAAGAACCATCTAAGTCATCGGACCCACGAAGGATCGATAGGTACTAACTCTCGCAGTGACCTACATAGGATCGGACCCACTCAGGATCAGGCCCACGCAGGACCTGTAGCACTGATCCATGTAGGATCGCTGAGTGCAGTAGTCGTCGCCGTCGAATCCACACAGGATCTCTGTACTGTTGTCGTCGCAGTCACAGTAGCAGTAGCAGTAGCAGTCACAGTAACAGTCGCAGCCAGCACTAGGGTTCCCGCACACAGCAAGCTCGTTCGGAGGATCCGCTCCACGAGCCGAGAGGCTGATACATCAACTGTCACAAAGTCTAGAGTTGATGTATCCAAAAGTTCTGTATCGTCAACAGGAACTCAACGTATCAGACGGCGCGTCGATCAGACCCCCGGTCTGAGAGTTATTGACATTTTCGTCCCCGGGGCCCGGTTGGTTTTTAAGGCAAAACCAACCCGACCGTACTCCACCTGCGTCCAAACCTCGGGCGGAGTATGCCAAAAGATCCGTCTCACTAAGAGGAACACAACACAGCTGACGGCACGTCAATCGGACGTCCGTAGCTCAAGATATGAGCGTTTCCGCTCCGAAGGCCCGGTTGGTTTCGTGAACGAACCAACCCGGCCGAACTCAAAGTAATCTGAAACCTTGAGTGCGATATACCGAAACGACTGTCTCGATCAAAGGACCGCGTTTCCGCAGAAGGTTCGTCAATCGGAGGTCCGTGTCTCAGGTTATGGCCAAAAGACCAAAACTGATTCGAAACGGGGGGTCCGGGTCCGGGGCGACCCGGCCCGACCCCCCCTGGGTCTGCCCGAACCGGGTCGGACCGACCCGGTCCGCTGGACCCGGCCCGGCCGGTGGCGGCGTGGCGGCGCAGTCCGGCCAGCGGCTGCGCGGCCAGCGTGCCGCGCATGTGCCGCACGCGGGGGGTGAAACCCCCCCTTTTCCGGATCTCGGCCGGCCTTAGGCCGGCCGTTTCTTTACACACGCGGGACCCGCGGGTCCCGCCTCCTGTCCAAACCAGCGGCCGGTGCGGCCGGCCGCCTTCCTCTTCTCCGCCGCGGCCGTAGCCGCGGCTCATCTCCGATCTCCGGCGGCCGGCGAGGCCGGCCTCCCCGGGCTGTTCTGCCGCGGCCGTAGGGGCGCCGCCCACCTGATCTCCGGTGCCGGCAAGGCCGGCACCCCTGGCTGCTCCTCCGCGGCCGTAGGGCCGCGGCCTTCCATGATCTCTGGCGCCGGCGGCCCGGCTGGCCGCCGGTCTCCTACTTGTTCTGCCGCGGCCCGTCTCCGGCCGCGGTCTCTTTCGTAAACAACGACGCGGTGCGTCGGCACCGCGTTTCATCGTCGCAGCTCGCTCCGACCATTAATTCTTTTGTTCCGGCGCGGTTGCAACGACACCGCGCTGTCTCCGCTAAATTAACACGAAAGAATAGAAGGGGGAGGAGAATCGGCCGTGTTCGTGCGGTCCGGTCTCCTCCCGTTATAACGATATCAGTTGGCCAATCGTGTAAACACAACAATGAACGTTTCACAAATTTTTAATAAAATTTGGAACTATGCCCAACAGATTTTCTTTCATGCTCGAGGGAAAGAAACCCCATAATTTAAAAAGGACAAACCCCTACCTTGGTTCTGGAACGAAATTTTATGATCGACAATGATTCGCGGAAGTCGAGCGTCGCGGAAGAAGAACGTCGATGTCGCGGTTATGTCGTCACGGGAGACGGAGAAAAGAGGAGCGGCGTTCTTCGTCGGAGTTCGAAGGTTCTTCGTGTTCTTCGTCAGAGTTTGAAGAAGAAGAAGAATAAGGTGAAGCTCCAAAATTCCTCTCAAGTTGGTAAAAGAATTCTCCCAGAATAAAATAAGCTTTAAGCTTATATTATTACACAACTTTACCACATGAATTTCAAAGGTTTGAATTTGAACAACTCACCTCAATTAATACTTAAAGTTGTCAAACATTAATTAAAAGGAGAGTTAAAGGGAGATGGAAGGATGGGTTTCGTGTGGGCCCCACCACACTTAATCCTCCCAAGGGAGGTTAAGTGTATGTGGGTCCCACTCCCAACTCCCTTTGGAAGGATTTAAAAAAACACATCAAGTTAAAATAAAATTTTGTATTTCACAAATTTTATTTAACTTAATCTAAAAACCCAAAAACTAACTTTCTACCCGTATTAAACGCGACTTCCGAAAAGGTCTCCTTAAGCGAATATCGGCGCTGCAGGTTCATCGGTTCCCTCAGATTTCAATTCCGAGCACCGGATCAAATTTTAGGAATTCCCGCTCGTTCGTTCACTGAACGTACCCGAGCCAAACTTCGGAAATTGATTCCGGGCAGTCCAGGCCTCGGAATCAGGTGCCGTCAGAAACCACACTTTTGTAAAATTCCAAAGAAAATTAAGAAAAAATTTCCCTTGAATTTTACGGGTCTTTACATTACTCCCACCTCAGGGCTTTACGTCCCCGTAAAGATACATCAAAAACTAGGGAAACAAAAGTGGGTACTGAGCACGCATCTGAGCCTCCCGCTCCCATGTGCTCTCCTGGAGATTCCCGTGCTGCCATCTGATGCACACAAGAGGAATCGATCGCCCACGCAGGACCCGCTCTTGTCGATCCTCTATCTCCACCGGGACCTCCGTAAAAGTCGCCCCATCGTCAACGTCAAGCTCCCCATGGTCAATGATGTGCGTCGGGTCGTGCACATATCTCCTCAGCTGAGATACGTGGAAGACGTCGTGCACCCGTTACAACTGAGGTGGCAGAGCCAGGAGAAAAGCCACCTCGCCAACCCTGTTGAGGTCCTGAAAGGGTCCGATGAAGCACAGAGATAACTTGCTGCCTCGGCCAAATCTCTGAATACCACGTCGAGGTGAGACCCGCAAGAAGACGTGGTCGCCATCCTCGAACTCTAGTGGCCTCCGCCTCCTGTCAGCGTAAGGCTTCTGCCGGCTCTGAGTTGTACTCATCCGTTCCTGGATGACATGGACCTTCTCTGTCGTGGCCTGGACCATCTTCGGTCCCACCAGAGCTGCAAAATTTCTTCTTTTCCGATAAGAGAAATATGGTCCCATCCCCTGGATGAACCACATTCTTTGCCTAAAACAGTCAATCCTAACATGGATGATACTAATCCATACCAAGGATGACGTCGTAAGGCCTCGACGCTACTACTAAGAGATTCAACCATTACTCTCGCCTCCAAGGGTTGAGTCACACTGTCGGCATCAGTGTGTGGTAACTGGGTCTCCTCCAGTAGATGTCTCACAAGTGAGGGTCAAGTAAACAGCCAAAATTGGAACCTCTTAGTAACATCACGAAAGAGGACAGGAACGAAAATATCAAAAAGGTATGCGTCTTATATTATTGCAGGTCATAATACAAGACGCTACACAAATGAAACAAGGAACCAGAAGTACAAAGGATGTATCCACTAGTTCTGCTCATGTCCATCGGCTCCCAGAGCTCCATGATCGAAGGCCTCGGTTGCCTGAAGCTGAGCTCTCGCATGTTCACCTACTCCCTGTGGTCGGGGTGGACATCCTGGTGGTGGTGGTGGAAGAGCCTCAAAGTGTCGCCCACCACCGGCTGCTCGTACAGCTCCTCTGCCTCGTCCGCCTCCTCCCTGCGGACCACCACGGTCGAACCTCTGCCTCTGCCTGGGAGGTTCTTAACTTAACTGTTGATCATCAGCATGGCGGGTCGGACAGTCACGATCCATGTGACCAATCCCGCCACAGGAGTAACACTGCCCACTCTCGGCACGCCTGGCTCTGACTCCACCCCGGCTTCCCCGTACAACTGAGCCTGAGTCGTGCAGTCGGCCACCGGTAGGTCTGGTCTGCCTGGAACCCTGAGTCATCCGTCGGCTACCTATTGCCGAAGACTCCGCTATCTGCCGCCCTGCGGTAGGTCTCACTGTGGACTCTGCCAGGAAACTCTCGATCAGGAGGGCTCGCTCCAGTACTCCTGTCTGAGTCGGTATGCTGAGGGAGATCAGCGATGCCATGATCTCGTGTCTCAAACCCGGCTCGAAGGTCCGGGCCCGGAAGAATGGGTCCCGTACCATGTCGGTCGAGTAGCGTGAGAGATCGGTAAATCTCGTCGAGTACTGAGGGACCGTCATGCTGCCTTGCCGCAGCTGAAGAAGCTCCTGGATACGCACCGCACGAATGGTGGTTGGGACGAACTCCGAGCGAAAATGGCTCTCAAAGTCCGTCCAAAGTAGAGATGCCTCATCATGCACCTGGAGCATCAAGCTCCACCATCGTCCTGTTGCTGCGTGTAGTAGGCTCGCAGCGAGGATCACCATGAGGTCTGCTGGTGTTCTCACTAGCCTAAACACTCGTACCACTGCCTCCAGCCAGTCCTCTGCTGCCTGGGGATCCGTCTCCCCGCAAAACCTGGGTGGTCGCTGGCGCTGAAACTCATGCAGTGCGCTGAGGCGACGTGCATCGTCAGCGGCTAGTGTTGGAAGTATCGGGGGCTCGGCAGGTAGTGCTACAGCTGGTGCCACTGCTGACAAAGGGCCCTGCACCGAGGCCTCGTCGCTCGGTGGGCTGTCATCACGCTCAACTCTCGGAACCCTAGCTGGCTGCCATCGTGGGGCCATCCTGAAAAGGAAACAGGTGCGCCACGGTCAGAACAGTATACCTGGTGATCTGATTTAAGTAATCACAAAGAAAACTTTGAAACACACACGCAATCAATGTTTTCGTGCATTCAGTCAGAAATCAGAAGTCAGGGTCCTGGTGTACGGATACGTCGGCCGCCGCACCAACTCTGGACTCCCTGGACTGATAACCACACTAAATACGCTAAACAATATTGCTTCACATAGAAAAGATCAGAGTTCGCGGTAGAACCGAACTCCTTTGATACCAATTTTTCACAACCCGCCCCCGGGGTCTGTGTCGTGACTACCCCAAGCCCGCCTTCCATAGGCCAGGGGCTGGCGACTAGCACCAAGGCGTAAATCCCGGTAAAATGGGAAGGCATTGCCTTTGTAAAGTAAACAATCACCACAGAGAAAGCAAGCAGAAAGTAAACACTAAGCAAAAGAAGAGTACAACTGAAAGTGCGGAAAAGTAAATGGGCCAGTATACAGACCCAAACTGAAAGTAAAGTACAACTCGAAAGGGAAAACAGCAACTGAAAGGTAAAAGCCGCTACACCGAGCTGTCCACTAAAAATCCCACCTGAAGGGTGGGTACAGATAGCTCCTCTGCTCCACGGGTCCCGCCGTCCGCTCCGAGCACGTCCCGCCCAGTGGTCCACCTCCGGGTACCGTCCCGCTCTGCAAGCCTCAGCTAAGGTCAACGATGTCCGTCGTGTGCAAACAATACAACGTAGTGCGGGAAAAGCCCGTGCAGGGGTGAGTATAAGCTACTCAGTAGGGACCCCGAGACCCCTGAAGGTCTCCCAAAATCCACAAAGGATAAACCACAAAGAAAGGTACAATCATGAAGTAACAACCGACACTGCTTAGGTATATGCCCATACATATACCTAAGTCACCAATTTCAAATACGCTCCAACCTCCGAGCCCAAGTACAACTCAGTCCACATAGGAAAGTAAACGTATTCCACATAGGAAAGAAAAACGTAATCCACATAGGATTTCACGACACAATCCACACAGGAAAGCAATATGTTTCAGCTCACACAGGATTTTCATTATCAAAAACGTAACTACTGAAGAGCCCCATCTCTGAAGTGTACAGTGTCCTGTCACGACTCTGAGATACTGCTCACTAACCTAAGACTGCTGAGGTACTCCTCCTGTCGAGTACCGCGTGTCTGCCGCCAACTACCGGGCGCTCCGTCCGCTGAGGGTCTGCTGCCAAATACCGGGCGCTCAACCAAATAGCCTACATAGGTACTCCTCCAGTCGAGTACCGCGGGTCTGTTTCCAACTACCAGGAGCTCCATCCGCCGTGGGTCTGCCGCCAAATACCGGGTGCTCCGTCCACTGGGCTAGTCGACTCACTCCAAGTCAAGTCGGTCGAGTAGTCTTCAGGTCTCAGCCGGCTACACGGTCTCCGTACTCCGTACGCTCGTCTCCAGTATCGCGGTTCTGCCGCTACAACCAAGCGCACCACCTCAATCGAGTAGAACAGAAGATTCAGCTCACACAGGTATACTTCTTCGGATGACGTTAAAGATGATCAAAGAACCATCTTAGTCGTCGGACCCACGAAGGATCGATAGGTACTAACTCCCGCAGTGACCTACACAGGATCGGACCCACTCAGGATCGGGCCCACGCAGGACCTGTAGCACTGATCCACGTAGGATCACTGAGTTCAGTAGTCGTCGCCGTCGAATCCACACAGGATCTCTGTACTGTTGTCGTCGCAGTCACAGTAGCAGTAGCAGTAGCAGTCATAGTAACAGTCGCAGCCAGCACTTGGGTTCCCGCACACAGCAAGCTCGTTCGGAGGATCTGCTCCACGAGCCGAGAGGCTGATACATCAACTGTCACAAAGTCCAGAGTTGATGTATCCAAAAGTTCTGTATCGTCAACAGGAACTCAACGCATCAGACGGCGCGTCGATCAGACGCCCGGTCTGAGAGTTATTGGCATTTTCGTCCTCGGGGCCCGGTTGGTTTTTAAGGCAAAACCAACCCGACCGTACTCCACCTACGTCCAAACCTCGGGCGTAGTATGCCAAAAGATCCGTCTCACTAAGAGGAACACAACACAGCTGACGACACGTCAATCGGACGTCCGTAGCTCAAGATATGAGCGTTTCCGCTCCGAAAGCCCGGTTGGTTTCGTGAATGAACCAACCCGGCCGAACTCAAAGTAATCCGAAACCTTGAGTGCGATATACCGAAACGACCGTCTCGATCCAAGGATCATGTTTCCGCAGACAGTTCGTCAATCGGAGGTCCGTGGCTCAGGTTATGGCCAAAATACCGAAACTGATTTGAAAGGGGGGGTCCGGGTCCAGGCCGACCCAGCCCGACCCCCCTTGGGTCGGTCCGAACCGGGTCGACCCGACCCGGGTCTGACCCGAACCGGGTCGGACCGACCCGGTCCGCTGGACCCGGCCCGGCCGGTGGCTGCGCGGCCCGGCCAGCGGCGGTGTGGTCCGGCCAACGGCGGCGCGGCCAGCGTGCCGCGCATGTGCCGCACGCGGGGGGTGAAACCCCCCCCCCCCCTTTTCCGGATCTCGGCCGACCTAAGGCCGGCCGTTTCTTTACACACGCATGTCCCGCCTCCTGTCCAAACCAGCGGCCGGCGCGGCCGGCCGCCTTCCTCTTCTCCGCCGCGGCCGTAGCCGCGGCTCTTCTCCGATCTCCGGCGGCCGGCGAGGCCGGCCGCCCCTGGCCGTTCCGCCGCGGCCGTAGGGCCGCGGCCCACCTGATCTCTGGCGCCGGCAAGGCCGGCGCCCCTGGCTGCTCCGCCGCGGCCGTAGGGCCGCGGCCTTCCATGATATCCGGCGCCGGCGGCCCGGCTGGCTGCCGGTCTCCTACTTGTTCCGCCGCGGCCCATCTCCGGCCGCGGTCTCTTTCGTAATCAACGACGCGGTGCGTCGGCACCGCGTTTCATCGTCGCAGCTCGCTCCGGCCATTAATTCTTTTCTTCCTGCGCGGTTGCTACAACACCGCGCTGTCTCCGCTAAATTAACACGAAAGAATAGAAGGGGGAGGAGAATCGGCCGTGTTCGTGCGGTCCGGTCTCCTCCCGTTATAACAATATCAGTTGGCCAATCGTGTAAACACAACAATGAACGTTTCACAAATTTTTAATAAAATTTGGAACTATGCCCAACGGATATTCTTTCATGCTCGAGGGAAAGAAAACACATAATTTAAAAAGGGAAAACCCCTACCTTGGTTCTGGAACGAAATTCGATGATCGACAACGATTCACGGAAGTCGAGCGTCGCGGAAGAAGAACGTCGATGTCGCGGTTATGTCGTCATGGGAGACGGAGAAAAGAGGAGCGGCGTTCTTCGTCGGAGTTCGAAGGTTCTTCGTGTTCTTCGTCAGAGTTTGAAGAAGAAGAAGAATAAGGTGAAGCTTCAAAATTCCTCTCAAGGTGGTAAAAGAATTCTCCCAGAATAAAATAAGCTTTAAGCTTATATTATTACACAACTTTACCACATGAATTTCAAAGGTTTGAATTTGAACAACTCACCTCAATTAATACTTAAAGTTGTCAAACATTAATTAAAAGGAGATTTAAAGGGAGATGGAAGGTTGGGTTTCGTGTGGGCCCTACCACACTTAATCCTCCCAAGGGAGGTTAAGAGGATGTGGGTCCCACTCCCAACTCCCATTGGAAGGATTTAAAAAAACACATCAAGTTAAAATAAAATTTTGTATTTCACAAATTATATTTAACATAATCTAAAACCCCAAAAACTAACTTTCAACCCGTAACAAACGCAACTTCCGAAAAGGTCTCCTTAAGCGAATATCGGCGCTGCGATTTCATCGGTGCCCTCAGATTTCAATTCCGAGCACCGGATCAAAAGTTAGGAATTCCCGCTCGTTCGTTCACTGAACGTACCCGAGCCAAACTTCAGAAATTGATTCGTGGCACTCCGGGCCTCGGAATTAGGTGCCGTCAGAAACCGCGCTCTTGTAAATTTCCAAAGAAAATTAAGAAAACATTTCCCTTGAATTTTATGGGTCTTTACAGATATGGACCAGCTTGGGTTCTTTCAACTCCTTGAGCTAATTGAAGAGGATGAAAAAAGATTTTTCACCGCTTCTGCCTCAAACATTTTCTCCTTGATGGACATTTGCTGCATCAGGATGAAATAGGTCTAGTCTAGGGGTTGGGATGAGATTGTTTGGGTGAAACAAATTCCCAACAAACTCAATTTTTATACCTGGATGATTTGAAATAGAGCCCACCCAACCGATGAAATTATCCATAAATGTAGTCTCCAACAAGTATCTACGTGCATTTGCTGCAGAAGCCCAAGTTAAGAGAGAATACTCATCTGTTCATAGGCACTTACTTAGAACCGGAGGTGCAGGGAGTTCTCGGGGAATTCTCTACGACCATCTCCTTAGAGATTTCTACCCTCTCCCTTTATATTAAATGGTTTCATGGATCTGAGGGATGATGTTCATAGAGCGTGGCCCACTTGGTGTTGCTACATGTGGGGTGCTGGACTATTTAACATGCATTGAACAAATTAAAGCACAAGGGTGTGGGGGGCCAGCTTGTGTCATTATCGTATGGAATAAAATATCTATTACTTGACCAGTACATTGAAATGAGGACTTAGAGGGTGTCCCCTTATCTTCATCATTTCTAAATAGGATCTGTTGTGTCCTTCTCATCTAGTAACAGGGAGGGTTACTGGGTATGTTGGCGACCTCCATTGGTGGGATTGAAATTCAATATGGATGGATATTGCCTCCAAGGAAACATGTGTTGATGAGGAGTGGTACATGCTTGTAATGGATTTGTTTTCTTATCATTATCATCTAGACTAGGAAAAGTCTCTTCCCTTCAAGCAGAGGTGACGAAAATGTGCACTAGGCTATGACTATGCATGAAATGGGTCTAGCTATCTCTAAATTTGAAACAGACTCCTTAATTGTCCACAATACCTTAAAAGGGTACATCATGTCTCCTTGGATGATTTTCTATGTCAACAGAAAATGTATAAGTGTGATAAATAACAATGATTTTGTTCTTCATACATGGATAGAGGGGAACAAGGTCGTGGACTACATGGCCTCAGTGGACATCAATATCATGGTGGAGGTGTTTCTTCACACAACAGGGAGTATCCAGCCCAATGGGATCGAATTTATTAAGGGGATATGCTCGGTCTATTCCATTTCAGTCCCCCTTAGGTTCATTCTTGGTAGGGGGACTTTTCCCCCATGCCTATCTTTTTTACTTTTTTTACTTTATTCAAAAATAAATTTACATGATTTGTTAGGGTTTAGTTGATGTGATTGATTATGTAATAAAAATTGAATTGGAAATAAAAAATTTCACATAAGTCTATCCATCATAAATAAAACACATGCTAAATAAAAAATTTCTCCTTCTATCATATTATCATCAGGAAATAAAATAAGAGAAACATTTAATATGGTGTCACTAAACATCAAATAATTATTAAGAGGATTATAGAAAAAATCCCACATACCCAAAATCCTATTGAAAAATTGATATAAATATACTCAAACATCAAACAATGATTACATGAAATAGTAGGCTATGTGGAATTCATATACACAGTAGACTAAGACATCACATGATGAAATTTAAATACAAAAAAAGTATTACCAAACATATAATGTGTATCTACATTTCATTTAATTTTTTTAATAGAAACAAAATATTATATTAATGGATACCAAAAAATAATTAATTTTTATACATTGGGTTTTGAATTTGAAATATGTATATATAAGAGAAAGTACAGGTCTAGATGCCAAAATTTGGGTATATTCCTATAAACCTTAATGAGTTACATTACTATATAGGACATATTACAGATTAATGACATGTCCATTTCATCGTATACATTTTTCTCTATGTGATATATAATAGATCAATGAAGTTTTAAAAAAATGATTATTAATGATTTATTAGCTACTGCATCTAGAAAGATAAATGTGTAGGTCCTTGATTAAAATTAATAAACATAAAAATCACCCATTATTAAAAAATGATAGTGTATAATAGTATAAATAAAATTAAATGGGTTGTTTATAATAGTAGAAAATATAAAATAAAAACATATAATCTATTAGTATAATATATATCATCTGATTTGAATTTATTATGATGATCCGTTGAATCTCTTTATGATCATAAATTTAAAATACATACTAAAAATATTACGACTACTAATTATTCTAAAACATTTAGCTAATATATTTTGTAAATAAGATAAAAATTGAGATTATGAGAAATTAGTTGGGAAAAATGAAATGAGAATACTTGTATCAAAATAAGATATTAAACTTTGAGCAATATAACATAACAAAATGACTGAAATACGTCATATCAGAAGTTCGATATAAGATACACAAAATTAAAGGCCTCGTAAGAGAATCCAGGGCTTGTGGAGGGGTTTTATGGAACCAATAAATATATTAACTATAATTTTATGGTCAAGGAAACATTAAAATAAAATTATGTAGTTCATATTTAAGAGGTGATATTCAATTTAAAGTATAGGTACCGTTAATAGAATTTGAATCGAACTTACATGTGATGAATTAAATGATATTGAGACTACTGAAAAGCTAAATTAAAAGGTTTTAACCTATTGGTGGTAGTGTTATGTTTGAACAGTCATAAATAATCTAATGTAATGGTCCATGAAATATGATTTGGTTGGAAATATTGGAGAACCATGTAAAATGGGGTTTATAATAATGTAATTGGCGGAGGTGAGGTATAATTAGAGGTATAGGTGAATGAGGAGGTGGAGGTAGAGAGGTGGATGTAGGGAGGTAGAGGTAAGTATGAGGAGGTAGAGGTGGTGGTGGAGAAAAACATAAAGGTAGAGTAAGACATTGGAAGGAAGAGGGGGGGAGGTGGGTGCCCAGAGGTGGAGGATAAGGCTAGGAGGTTGAGGAGGATGCAGAGGCTAGGAGGTTGAATTTCTGGTGTAGGTGGGGAGGGGAAGGGAGGTCGGGGAGGATGAGAATCACATGAGGTTAGTAGATTGTGGATCATGGATGGGAGCTCAATACCCACCGGTTTTAAAATGATGGTATAACTTTTGATTAAAACCCTATACCCACTGTTTCTCTAAAACCGGTGTATATAAGTGTTGGGATAGACCCATTTTCATGTAATGATAAAATATGTCATTCACAATCTATATAAAATGTATTTCTTACTCAAATGAATCACATACAAACATATATAAATCTAATCATCAGTAATAAATAAAATGGAAAATGAAATTTATTTATTATTTTATAGAGGAATTCCCATGAATATTCATGTTCTTTAAGTCCATTTAATTGTCAACTAAAATTATAAATTTGTGTTAAAATATAATTCCATAGAACATAAAATTTAATGTATTCAGAAGATTTTAACCCTGGTTGAAGGTACATCAAATTTCATAAAACCAATGGATGAAACTATTCTTGTTGATAGAATTGAAGTTAAATTCAAAGCTACTATTTTTTTGTATAGATTATTCTATATTATGCATTACAGAATACCATAAAATACATTTTTACTATAACCAACTAATTAAACCCAATTTCAAAATAGTAGAGTCATCAATCAAGGTTATATTTCACAAATACTATAATATGAAAAACCTCTAACAAAATTTTTATAGAACACTATAAATAATTTTCATTAATAAGCATTCTAATACAATTAATTAGTCTGGACCTCACATCAATGAGATCCAAAAAAATTGATTCCACATACAACAATAACCTAAATCATTATAATCTATCTCCCACATCTAGTAGTTAAAATCATCACCAGTATATCAAAAATTGTATATTCATTCTTAAAAATATCCATAACACATTTTTAGTTAGGGGTATTATAATAATATTTATAAAATTTTCCCACTATCTTTTAATATAGTATATGTGTAAGATAATTGTTTTTAAGTTATTACCATTTATGGGTGACACTAAATCCATTACAATTGATATAAAATAGATCAAAATAATAATAATAATGTGTAAATGGATTCTATGTTTAAATGAATTATATTTTATATACAAAACATGAATATTATATTTCATTTAATATTAGAAGAGTGTTAATTCAACATATATAATTACACAAAACATAATATTTAATAACATATTAATATAAATTTAATTCATATAATGTTATTAATGATATAAAAAATTAAGTAAAATCACTAAAAATTAAATAATAAGACCGAATTTTTAAATGAATATTAAAATATTCCTTACACAAATATCAAAAGTAAAATGAATCTATAATGAAACACTATTTAATTTTTTTTTCCTAAATAAAACAATGTTTAAAGATGATTCTATAATAGTCATGGAAATTAATAAACAAAAGTTAATGAAATGTTTTAAAAATACAATGTTGTTTTAACCCGAGGGAGAAGGAGGAATAATTGGTTGCATAATAGAAGAATTATTTGATTTTAATCCATGGGATAAGGGGGGACTTGAAAATTGGATCTAATTACCATCTTCTCACTATAAAAACACTACATACTTATCATGTGATGTCAGTACCTTACATGATAAGTGGAAAGTGGCTTTATGGTGCACAAATAGGAGCTCCCTTAATTTTGAGTGATAAATAATGATGAATGACAGAAAATGTATGTGAAGTCACAGGAGAGGGTGAACCTACAATTGCTCAAGTAAAGAGAGATTTGTAGAAAAATTACCACGGTATATCGAGGAAAAATAATTTTTCTTACATACATGATATTAAAAACACATTGGAAAATTTACAAAACAAATTTTTTTGTGGGGGTGATACAGATCATAAGTGATCACATACAGTTTTTTTAATATATCATTGTAATTTTTAGAAAAAAAAATAGATACACTTCAAATTAATTGATATATAAGGAAACACCTTTTTTACATGAAATCATTTGAACTAAACAAACAAACAAATATTTCTCTTTGAAAAAATTAAAACATTTTCATTCTATATGAAAATAAAAAACAACAAATGAATCAATAAATTTAATGTTTAAACTCTTCAAAACTCAATCCAATATCTTATTAGATACAATTTTTTGTATATATGAAAATAATAATCAGTTTAATATATAAAAATGAGAATTTATTCGTTAATAATTTCTTTGCCTCACATTAAAAAGACAATTTATAATTATATTCAAGCAACAACGAGGTTCAAAACGTTGTTTAAAACATTTACTTTCATAATAAAATTATTTAATATATAATTTGTGTATCCTTTATACTAAAAAGTAATAGTTTTTGAAATTACTATACCTGGAAATTATACAATTTGGATATATACATAAAATCTATAAATATATATTAATCAAATAGTTACCAAAATTTAATAGAAAAATTGTTAATTTCTTAATATTTCAGGAATTCCTTTGAAGGTAGAATATTATAAAAGAAATCCATCAAAAAGGAGTGGTATATTAAGTACATTAATTAAAAAAATCTCACAGAAAATGATACATTGATACATAAGATAAACAAGTAAAAATAAAATTATTATATAAATTAAATATTAAATTTTAAATGAGACACTAATGAATCCATAATGAAATGAATAATAGTTGTTAATTTTTTGAGGTTATCAAAAACGCCCAAATGTAATGATAATTACAAATTACAATCGATCACTATGGAAATTGAATTAAAGGCCCAATGTTTATTAATATGTACTGTATATGTTATAATAATATAATAAAATTTACGGTAACCTTTAGTTCTATATCATAGTCCATATATTCAGATAATGATTGAACACAGTACATTTGTTTCTACCATATCCTTTGCTAGTATTAACAAATATTATATTGATTATTCATATAGAAATATCAATGATATTTCATTTTTCATTAACAATAACATTTTTAGGAATACAAAATTTTCCATTCCATTCGTACATTATTCAACCAATTTACAAATTTATAATGTTGAAGAAGAATCCACTCTCTTCATAGTAAGAATATGTAGTTGGGAGGTGGAAAATAACTAGTACGGGGTAGTTCTAGAGTGCACTTTGATTGGGGTGACACTAAGACCCAGTGGAAACCAATTATCATAGAGTGGGTTGGCAATAGAAAACCCACAACCCCACAAGATGAACTGGATGTCATCAGAACACGAACTATGAAATCCATATTAGGGTAAATTCATGAATGCCGATACCCAAAAAAAGGAGTCATCCATATAGGATGAATGATGCCGGTGAGTTCATTGTGAAAACTCATAAAATTAAAACCATGAGACAACCAAGCTAAGAAAAGTCACAATATTTCTCATTGTTAAACACAAACAAGCAAGCAATAATAGAGGAGGAAACAAAATATCAATCATTTGATTCGAGAGTTGATTTTTCCAAGGGATGATTGAGGGGAAGTGGTAGCATAGATGAACATCCTAATGAGTTTGAATGGTGGGATGAAAATTATATTGGTTATGGTTGTATTATAATATCAGGGAGGGCATTATGAGTTCATCGAAAAAAAACCCTAATGAAGAGGGGTCTTATCAGTGCTAAAATAATACGTTTTGATTAAAGTCCTCTTTATTAGTGTTTTTTAGTGAGGATAATGATTTATAATTATAAATACAATTAATTATTATGTAAATATATTTACAAATATTTTTATATAATTATAATTATATTTATACTATTATATACATATATTTATATAATTATACATATATTGAATAAGTAAATATAAAAATTAATATAAATATAATAAATATATATTAATTGTTTTAAAATATTTTTAAAATTTTAATAAAAAATTTAATATATATTATTTTTCTTTTTATACAAATACTTTTTAAATTAATTTATTCATAAATATATATATGTAAATATATTTATAATTATTTAGTTGTAATTACTTATATTTTTATATCATTATATATATTTAAATTATAATATATATTTAATATATATATATATTTATATACTGTAAATATATTCATTATTTAAATACATTTATTATAATTTTATAAATATATTTATAAAATAATATGCACATTTAACAAATAAGTATAAATATAAATATAAATATTGGAAATATATTCATTATTTAAATATATTTATTATAATTTTATAAATGTTTATATATGTAATTTTTATTTATAATTATATAAATATTTTTTTCAAAAAACTTTTTTTTATTTTTATAATTACAAATAACTATTTTTATAGTTATAATAGTTATACATTAATAAATATACTTATTTATAAATATTTATTTTATAATATGGTTTTAACATTATTAATGAATATATAATCATAATGGAATTAATATTAAAAAATATTGAAATTAAAAAATTAAAAATGAGTATACTTTAAAAATATTGATAATTAGGATAATTTTTATTATTTATATATATTGTTAAAAAATTAAAATATGGATATGGTAAATAAATATGTATAATTAAATATTATAAAATGATTAAATTCCCAAAAAATAGAACATAAAAATATTTTAAATATATAAATAATACTTACTCTAATAATAGTAAAAATAAATAAATAAAACATACCAATTAAAAACATAATATATTATGTATATTATGTTACTATATTAAATTCTAAAATTAATATTAAAATTTGAATAAATCACTTGAATATTATGTTCTATGAGTCTTTATATAATATTTCATTAATTAAATAAATATTTTTGTATGTGAAATTAAGGTATATAAATAAGTTTGATATATATAAAATTGAATACTTAGTTTTTATAATATGTATCGTCTATCGATGAAAAAAATAATAATAAGAATAATTAAATATAAAAATGAATAACTGTTATTAATTAATAAAATAAATTAAAAATTTTAAATTCGAATATTTATATATATTAAAATAGAAATGAAAACATATTAATTATATAAATTTAAAACATATTAAAAAAATTAAATGTTAATGAATAAACATGTATCAAAGTATAATGAAAGTGGATAAAATTACCAACATATTGAACAATGAAAAATTAAAAATGAATAAATTAATAAACAATATTAAAAGAAGTAATTAAAATTATTAATCTGTAAATAATACAAAAAATGAATAAATATCAAAAAAATAAAAAATTAATAAGTAATATTTATTAAATAAAAATATAAAAAATGATAAAATGTACCGATTATAAACATAATATATAATAAATATATTATATTAAAAAATTATAAATCTAAAACTAATAATAAAAATTTAATAAATCAAAAAAATATTATGTGTGTGTGTGGTATATAAATATGCATTAATTACATATATGCATGTGTGAAATCAATGTAACAGAGGATTGATATATGCTAAATTGAGGAATTAATTGAAATTCAATTTAATATCCATTACTCGTTACAATTATTCAATAATTTTAATTAAGATTAATTTTATATTATAAAAAAAATTGCACTAAATATATAAATTAATTAATTAAAGAATAATTATTTTTTATTATTTAAATCATATTTTTGGAAATATTATATATATTGATCTATATATATTAATATACATGAATAAATTTAAATATTATAATTATTAAATATATTAATGAATAATTATGTCAAAAACCATTAAAACTGAATAAGATATTAATATCTTTTCAATTAATATAGTTTATTCAGTATCTATATTTATAATTAATATATATTATTAATTACAATTTAAAATTAATATATGTATATATATTAATTTTATTAAGATTTATTAATAATTATTTCGATAATAAAATTTTAATGATTATTTAATTCCTTAAATTTTTTTAGTTTAATTGTTACAATTTATTGATTTCATTTAACAACCACTATTTTTATGAATTTTTTTGGAATAAAATAAATTTATTTGATGGATTGAGTTATACAAAACAACATGTTAAGCTTTCAGTATACGC
Organism: Viscum album; assembly: GCA_963277665.1. Taxonomy (NCBI): domain Eukaryota; kingdom Viridiplantae; phylum Streptophyta; class Magnoliopsida; order Santalales; family Viscaceae; genus Viscum; species Viscum album. The sequence goes on along the minus strand of OY728156.1, from coordinate 150,105,520 downwards.
AACCCTTAGTCAATCTTTTGTTACAAAAAACACTAGCATAGCTTGTATTACATGAAATACTATGTTTTAAAAAACCATTATATATTATTAGTTTATTTATTTAAATATGACCATTATAATTTTTCTATTAGACATTGTTATATGAATAGTAATATCTAATTTTTAAATATATTGTATAAAAATTTTATATAAATAAAACATATTAATTGTAAACTATATACTTTTCAATAAAGTCTTTATATGTTTCAAAGATACGATTTTCTAAAAAATTGTTTTTATGTATTTTATTTAAAGCATTATAAAATGAATTTTTAACAATTTTTATAAAAATAATTTAATAAAATAATCTTCATTTTTTAATTTATAATATTAAAAAATAGGGTGATTTTTTGAGACATTTTTGAAAGGCTTCATTTTTTGATAAATAGTGAATGTTACTAAATTATAATTGGAAACTACCATTTGGGTTAAATAATTTATATGTTTATAATATATTTAGAATGGTTTTAATGTAATATTAGTTCAATTTAATATCAATTAATCCATTTTAGTTCACTGGTATCATTTTCTCATTGAATTTAGATATAAAAACATTACAAACTTCTGAGCATTTTCTCATTAAAAGCATGCCTTATCATCATAACTGTAGCTATATTTTTTAATTTAAAATTTGATGATTCAAGAGATGGAATTTTAAAAATTGGTCACAATATTTTTAATAATCATAATTTATAATATTTAATAACAGAAACATTATTTTTGACCAAAATGAATGTTGAATAATGTAAAAATTAATTACAGTGGTTAAGGTACAATTAGTTTACTGTAGGGTTAAACTAATAATAATTGAGTGAAAATGATATAAAATATTATATAACATTTATTCTATGATTTTATTTCGGTATTTCAAATAATATTCTCTAAAAATATTTCATTTTGATTGAATCTATCATTTGAATATGACCCATACAATATGTTAACTAAATAAAAAGGCAGAAAAGATAATTTCCCCACTTTTTATATCTATAATGATTTGGAATAAGGAAAAGGAAACATTTATTCAGTGATAAGTATTGTATTTAATGAATAGTAACTTTTTATGATGATTTTTTTAGATTTAATAAACGTTTAAATTAAAACAAAAACAATAGTATAATTATTGAGTTAAAAATAAAATAAAACTAATAATATTACAAATATTAAAAGTGAATTAAATTGATTTAATTAATGTGTAAAATTATTTATTTTGATTAATATATCATGTTACACATGTGTGATCATAATATATTTAAATTACATCATTGTCTTGATATTTTTAAATTAAATTTAATTAATCAATATCAAAATTGACATTAATGTTATTTTATGGTAAATTATATTTTATTAAATGTTTTAAAATTACTATAAATAATAAATTCTACCAGGTAGATTCAAAATGAAATTAACTATCAAATATATTAAATTAATGTACTAATTTATCTTTTATATGATTATATGGACCATTAAAAAGTAAAATCATAGTTCGCACGGTTAAAGTTAATGTGGTGTTTTTACACGTTAAATGTATTTGTGTTTAACATAATTTTTAAAAGATAAAGGAAGTTAATTTACATATTTTATATCATATTTAGAATAATTGGGTACAAATTATCAAATATGTCTCACTTTGATTTTAGTTTCATAATTTATATTACCTATTTTAGAAAACTTCTTACCATTATGAAAACACAAAATGGTAATAGTTGGAAAACATAGATGTTAATGGAAAAATGGTTAAAACAAATGTTTTACTGAGTGGTGGAGGTTTTGATTGACTATATCATCCCTAAATACCTTTAATTATCAAATTTGGAGCCACATTATGGAATATCTACCTCCCAATTGTGAATACATTTGAGTATTTACAAGAATTCCACCTCTCCTAAATAATAAAATGGGGCTCACTACCATCACATCTTCACACCTTCACACACATCTCATTCAAAAACAAACTTCCTTATTCACTTCCAAACACACATCCCCGCATTTTAGAAGCCTTATATTGGATATAAATCAATATTAGGATGTATTTATTTTTAAAGTATCTAGAATACCCAAAGAAGAGATAATGTTCTCCAATGAGAATCATTATTTTATTTATTTCTCCACCTTCTTTTATAATTATTATATCATTATTATATAAAATCCTCGACATCTTTCATATACTTCTATATGTTTTTTTTCAATGTAATTACTTACGAACATATCAACTTCCATTATATGGGTTATGAAATAGTTTTTCTTTCATACTGAGGACTACCACCTCATGAATGAATATCATTCATTTTTCAATTAACACCTATCAATGCAGGTCATAATAATTTATTTGTTGTTTATATATAATATATATGGTATTTATGATTTTATTATGATTCTAAAGTTTTTACATCTCATATAACTTCTTTCATTCCATATTTTGAAAATATGATAATGTCGTTTGTGTGTACGATGGACTATCGTCTTGCGAAGTGATGTGATTTATTCAAAAATTAGGTGGAATGTATTGAGGATGGATTTAATGAACATGTGTGAAATATATAAGAAAAAATGTTGCTATATTGACGAAATTAATTTTTTTATTCTTATATTCTTACATGTAAATGGAAACAACGTTCATGCATGCGTATGAACTACCATCTCCATTGAAATTGTATTTCATTTCCTATCACTATTTTTTCAGATTACTATAAATACATATATATTGAATATATATGATATTTATTTATTGGTTATTGTTTTGAATATGATGGAACTATGATAAATTTTGATTAAATAAAAATATAAAAAATAAGAACATATAGAAAAAACAATGCAGTTATTAAAGAAAACACAACTTTAACATGAATTTATTAATAAAATGATAATAAAAGGACATGAAAAATAATATATGGTATGATATATATGAATATGGGGATTAAATAATAGAAAATTTTAGGTAGTGAGTGTACTCAACCCAAAATTTTTTTTAATTAAAATAAGATATAAATAATATCGAACGACATGTGTGTGGCACAAATAGCACCACCAATCCAATGGTAGAAAACAACGCAACCCAAAATCACAATATTAATGTCCTAAAGACACATTCATCATGGGTTGTAGACCCAATATTAAGACCCAATGGTTCAAAATAAATGATCCAAAATACACCACATATGAAAACCATAAATCATTCCCCAAAATTCTATAAGAAAGAGAAGTAATGAGGTCTTACAAAGAAGTTACCGACATCATCCATGCCAACATATCATCCCAAGGACATCTCTCTACCTGAGGATTCAACACCTTACACCATTATAGATATTTTAGCTTATAAGGTCAATTATACATTTCGTAATCATCTCCATAATTCACCCCCAAAATTCATCAGCCAAGGTCATCACCTTCCAAAACATGGATCTTTCGGTTTGGTTCCACATCTCATCGGTGCAAGCCACTATCTCCCCACCATCACTAGTCGTTTTCGAGGTAAGGATCCGTTATTTAAGGAATGGGACCTCATCCTTCCTCATGCAAATGATTGTATCTCAACCTTTGGGTTCCATAATCTCTAACTAGGATGTCCCATAATTGTTCTGCACATCATCCACTTCAAAATGAAGAGGCTCCAATAAATGGGAGCAATGAGGTCGTGACCCACATTGAACCTACTAAAGATGTCACATAATAGAATGTAACCACTATCATCGACTACTCAACACCTTCACCCAAAGACATCATCGACTAGACCAACATCATTTCCAAAATCTTATCTCCTGCTTCCATGGACGTCACTGACTGGACCCTAACTGTAGTCGTTGAATACTCATAGCCACATTCCCCACGAACTGAGACTGAACTATATACCCTGATCCCTACTTCACGAAGTAGAATCCATGCCGGTTTCCATCCCCACAATGATTTGGGGACATAACAATAGAATGAGTGTCATATAAAACTACAATCAACCACAACTTATCCCTCTCACACCCTAAAATCACCATGTTATCATATTCTTTCTCTAGCCAAATACATGCGCTATTCCTGCTATCAGGCAGGACACACTGAATAAAATTTCCATCACCCTCTCACTTTTCCAAAACAACCATAATTAGTTCATTTATTTTGTATGATAAATACATATAAAACAAATCATTATTACATACTACTATTGAAGAAGTTTGACCATCATCATAGAAGCTAGATGTTATCCATGAGGTTCTAATGAGTAAGACATAACTCAAGAGTTATAGTTTTGGATTTCAATGTAAACATTATTTTTTGTAAGGCATAAAAAATATTCAACAAAAAATTATTTTATGTTATGTATAAAATTACCATGAAGGTATTTTATGGTACTACTCCTAAAAATTATTTGGTTTTACATATCAATTTGAATTTCTCTCTTTTGTTGGGTTTGAATTTAAAATATTTCCAAATCGGTAAGGGGATTTATGTCTAAATTTGCCTTTTTTCTGATGTACATTATTCTATGATCCTATATTATTTATTGAGGTGTATATACAACCCCATTTACATAAAATATCATGAATTTATTCAAACTCATTATCATTTAACTACCATTTTATGTTATTACTTCATGGGTCTTATGATTCAATGTTAATGGGATGGTCTAGATTTTATATTACAATCTATTCATTTTTCAAGATTCTATATGATTAGTTATGAAATATTGAAAAATTATAATCCACCTCTCAAGAATACCATGAAATTTCATATCCTTTGGTTAATCATGGTATGTTTAAGTAAAATTACCATTTTTACACCGATGGGTACCTCAGAGAGGTGAGAAAATGTTTTTACAAAAAACCTCAATTTATTTCTCCCTTCAGTCAGAAATCTATGTTCTTTCGAAACCATGTTCTCTATAATTTTTTTAATATTATTTATAATTATACAATTTTTATAACACAAAATATTTCCAATAATTTAATTTTTATCTAATTTTTTTCAAAGGAATTTTCTTGTCATTTTCCAAAATAATTCCAATTAGGATTTTATAAAAAAAATTAAAAATAATCTTTAATTTCAACATACACAGAATGAACAAAAAATCTCGCTACCATGACCGCTAAATTATTTTTAGAATAATTTTATGGTTTTCAAAGATCATTTCAAATAAAATTATTTCCTTAATATTTAATAAATGTTTTGATTTAAAATAAATTATTTAAATATAAAGTCAACTTTCACAAAATTTATTGTTTTTTAAAAAATATCATAGAGGAAAGGGTATTGACATAAAGAAATATTTTAATTGATTTGTGAATGTTTTATTTATGAGTATTAGATTTTATTTTCAATGAACATTTGTTGATATTTTTTGTTTTTTAAAATTTGATTTTCAAATAAGTGTACATTTCCTTAATAAATCATCCATGTAATCATTCAAAATCCTTGTCCATCTAATATATAATCCTTTGATGTAACTTATGATTTTTTGCGAATACGAAACAAGGATACCATTATTACTATTGGTAAAAATGGTTTATGATTATGATAGAATGAATTTTATGAAATATGATTCATTTCCATAGGCTATACCATGATGATATTCTTTTTAAATAGTATTCGTTTCATGGGTTATTGTTTGATGAAATGATTGTGAGACATTTTTGTTTTCATATGGATATAATATGATAAATTTTTTCTGAAACTCATTTTATATTATTTTTCATTATATGTTTAATCTTTTATGATTTTTTGGAACACATAAAAATGAATTTTCATTAAAATATGGGTGCGACCTATATATCCTCCCAATGCATTGGGTAACGATAAATTTTCTATGAGCATAGATGGTACATGGTTGGTTAGAACAAGCCCCAAAATGAGGGTACATGTGCGGTTATCCAAAGGTTAGAAGATGGTATAGTAGTGGTCATACCAATCCCAAAGATGGTACACGAGTGGTTTTCGAAATCCTAGAATGTTATTAATGTGCCGGTGGGTGGCCTTGACATAATAATTTCTATTCTTATGTTTATAATTTAAATTTAGGTTTTATACCAGTGTTATGATTTTATGGCTCATGTTCTTTTTTTCTATTATGATTCAAGTTTTAAAAATTTCCAATATTTATGCAATGACTCGGGTTTATTATCTATAACATGTTGGGTACAAAAATCATAAGTTATCTTCATCATAAAAGAACCTTATTCTTACCTAACTACTTCATATGATCATAGATTTTTATCTCTTATATTTAACCTTACTAAGCATCTGAGCTACCCATTTCATATGTTTCCTTTCTCTAGATTATGAATAATCGTTTTAAGTAGGGTATATTTGTGAATATTACCAATGGTGAATATATTTAGAACAGATGATGATGATATTTCACCAAGGTAGATGATTATGTTTCCATGTTTCTAAAGGAACTAAAATATTTCATTCCCCAAACCTGTAATTGTATAATTTAATGACTATTCCCAATAAATGATGTATATCCAAGTATTAAAAGACTAACATTCTATAATTTGAATAAAATTAAATTTTTCTTTAACATTTGGGAAAAATGACAATAATATTTTAATGAGATCGTGAGGTATATTTTTATGGTTATTTGTATGGATTTCTCTAAGAATAAGTTTAATGATTAGTCTATGTATATAAAAATTTCCTGTAATTTTATAAACGATAGAGTTAGTGGTTATCATGAATAAAAAACCTGACTCAGATACTATATGTGGATGTGTCTCTTGAATTGTTGTAAATAGGGGTAAAACCCCGAACAAATTGTATTGATATTGAATCAGTTGGGAATAGGTGCACAAGAATGGGCCTTACTGCAAACTTGGTTTGAAACTCTTGGGGGATATGATTTAGAAATTTCAAAACTATTTACGAACAATCATAATTGATTTTTATAGATGATGACTATGAATAAAATAGGATAAAACTAATGTTTCATGGATTAGAAAGAATATATATTGATTTATATATGGAATTATGATCTCAAAAACTGAATCTGACTCGACTATGTTGGTTGGTTTTCTTCATGGGAAGGTCAGTAATCCATGTTAACTTGTTTACCTTATCCAAAAATATAAAATTCTAGTTAATCAAGATATCTGAGTAAGGCATACATGTAGATATGGTAATGGTGTATTGGTTTCCCTTTCCAGTTATGGGAGGCCAGGTGAATTCCTCAATTTATGTAACCATTACTAATATAAACATTCTTATTGTCTTCATAAGATTTTACATTATGTCTTCAATTTATATAATTTAAATAATTTCATCATTTAAACATTTAATCCAATTTTTTGAATAATGTGATTCCTTTTACAAAATATTAAAGAACAATTTATTGTATAAAAATAGGATACATGAATCAAAAATATGGGATCATATTATAATCATTCATATGAAGGTGGAGTAAGTGGTAAGGTAGATTATCCGACTAGGTAATATCATAATTTACTCCTTTATTGGTATGGCCAACCAGAACCATATTATTTTCTCAATATATATGAGTGGTATTATTATTGATATCGCAGAGCTAACAGAGAAAATCCATCGAACATATAGTAGATTACCAAGCTAGATGAATCACACCATTCATAATCGATTTCACTATGGTAGTTGAATGACATTAAACCCATATGTTTTTAAAATCCTTATTCATAGTGAATTAAATAGCACAAATCACACTCATCATTTCAACTTCAAATGATGAGGCAATCCCACAACTTCCAATTAAGCACCCTAGGATCTGATAGAGGCGATCCCCATAGGTAACACCAAACCCCGCATGGCCCAGATTTTATTTAGATGAACCTTAATAATTCATATTGATCTATCTAGAGTATGGAAGTTTCCATAAAACCTAAATGGTGTGTCGCGGATGGCGATAAATACTATCAACTCGAAGCTGTTTTAGAATAGTAAGTTATTTTCTCTATTTTTAGAGAATCCCTTTAAAATCAAGGAAGTGTTAAAAATAGCTATAAAGATCCCCGATTGACCTTCATTAATTTTAAAAGAAAAATTATTTCAAAGATTTTCATTTCTATTATAAAAAATCACATTATGATGCTACACAACTATATGAAGAAATAAGTTCATGATTTTTTTGGAGTTATCAATATAAACACAACACATTATCTTAGAATTGAATGATTCTTGAATCACACATACACAATCAATAATTTGAAAAATATAGTTACAAGGAACAGTTGAAAAGGAACAATATAGAAATAAATTGCTTGAACCATCACTATGTTGATTAAAGTGTCGAAATTTTGTGAAGGTGTGTACCAAAATTTTGCAGACAAGTATCTATGGGGATCTTACTGTAAAAAATACTCCAGATAAGAGTATTTTTAAAGGATTTGTCCATAGATTTTCAATGTTTTTAATCCCACTAAAATCATTTCTATATTTATGAAAAATATGGGAATAATATTTTTTTGAATTCAGTATACCATTGTAGGAATGCTCCAAGACTAGAAATTCGTCTGTTTTAGAAAATGGATAATTTTCAATTATATACACAACATTATCAGTGAGACTATCGAGATGAGAGTTAATAACTTCTCTTGTAGTGTTATTTGTGCTTTTTCGAGATTGTTCAACGAGGATCATAGAAATTATAGGATTACTAGTTCAGTAATCCAACTAGATGTTCATGGATGAATTCTTGGAAATCATCCTTCTAGAGTTATTCATAATATTAAGATATTCTTTTTTAATGAATTACTAGATGGATGATTTTAGAAAGTTTATGTTAGATGTATTAAACTTATCAAGAAAACAATTTTTATGAATGAAATCAAAGGAGAGTTATTATGGATAAGTTTCCTTTTAATTTTGGCTTGAATTGCCTCATTAACTAGATTTAAACTCTTATTGTTGAGGAAAACCATGTCTAAAAGATAGAAACAAGTAGACCAAGGTGTAGTCAGCAATTTCTCATCCAGAGTAATTCCAGAGCAAACAAAATTTTTGATGGAAACATTAATTTTTTAAATGAGATCAGTAGGCCATTATAAATTATAATAGTATAACCCATTTTTGAGACAATGACATATTTGACAAGACATGTTCTACCCACATAGATATAGGTTTACCTTTCCAAGTGCAGAGCTGATTAAGTGCTTGATCAACAATGTTGAAACAATAGTTAGATTTGGGTATCCCCCAAAATATGGTACACCAATTAAAGAATTAATCCATTGATAATAACATAGGGAGACAAATATCCTCATCCATTGTGCTAAAATAAATAATTGTTCTTCATTTGTAGTTACTTTATTTATATCCTTATTTTCATTATTCTACACAACTTCATGTTCTTTTAAGACATCTAATTATTTGTTTCTTCCCACAATATTGACACATAGGGAAATGAATCATATTTCCTCCATGTCAACCATCACATGAACTTTCAGAAAAATATTTAATTCTCTACTTTGGTCAGTCTGAGAGTTGTTTAAGGTATATGTTATAAATCATGTTCCTTGAAAACTAATTATGAATAATTATAAAATAATCTATATTAGTCATCATACCACATAGCTACTCACAAAAAATCACCCATCACATTCAATGCTAATCCAATTCCTTATGGTTCCCATAATTGATATCAAAAAGAAATCATAGTATTACTAATTGAGAGTAAACTTTTTATTGCATTAAAATATGAAAAAAAATACTATAAATATAATCCCCACGTTGAGGTCATAAATAGTGAAGTCTGAGAGAATCACCCTGTACAATAATTTTAAAATCATCTAGAAGAGACCCCAACCCAATGTATTCTCATGAATAAGAGACTAAAAATCACTAGTGAATGGAATGAGTTATTAAAGAATGAGATAATGGAGCATATTTAATGGTTTGAGAAGGATGTGGGGCGAATGATGTATTTACGTATTGGAAGTGAAGTATTACATTATGTTAATCATGAGACATATATGGATAGATTAATATATTTTTTGGATAAGTATTTGAATAAACATGTTAAATGGAATTGATGGACTAAAATAGTGATTTATTGTTAAGGTGATTGAGTGAAGATAACCCTTAATATTTTCCTGAGGATTAGAAAAAAATTATTATTAACAAATAGTTGATTCATATTGATAATGTATATTGGAAATTATTGATGACATCAGAACTAATAAAAGATTTTTTAAAAAGTCATTTATGTAATCCTTGATGATGATTACAACATTATTGGATTTATGGAATATATTCAATAATCCATTTTTTTATTCCATGATAATACATGTCATCATTGAGGATATATTGTAATTATAGTTTCTAATAAATACATCAAAAAGGTATGTAAATATTTGATATGTGATAGTTAATAACTATTTCAATATATTTGGAGGAACAATTAAAACATCACTATGAAAATTTAGTATCCTTCTTTATCATGAATTGGATATTTGTATTTCATATGGTTCATCATACTAGAAAATTAATAAATGATTTATGCTAAACTATGGATTTAGTTTTAGATATTAATGTATTATTTCACCATATGAAGAAATATTCATATTGGATAACCCGTGATGTCCAATTTATTTTTTATGATAATATATGATATAAGGAATAAATTATCATTCTATTTATGGATCGTATGATCCATCACTACTTTAGGAATAATTAATTAACCATCAGTTCATATAGTACAAGACGACTTTGAAATTGATCATGCCATAAAAAAAGGGTTCATTATGCTTATAAAATGGAATGAAATCGAGTAAGAATATCTTCTCAAGAAACTCTTTAGCATTGGTAAAAGTATTTCGGAAAAAAATGTTGACATATTATCATAATTTTTGATGATATAAATGATCTTTTTAAGACACGTTTGATTTTGGGTTTTTGGTTGTTAACTCGTTTTTCGATCTCGCACATTGTTGTGATCAATAATCATTATCACTCTATATAATTATTTGTGCTTTTCACCCATGTACAAATATCCACTTCCAACCTATGTTGTATTATATGGAAACCATGTTATGAGTTACATTGTGTAACTATTATCTTTATAAAGTTCAATTTTTAATGGAATTTTTATTATTAATTTTTAGATGGTAGTTTCTATGAATTAATTTTTAAATGTAAAATCTTTTATTTTAGAGATGAATTTTAGGGGAGAAATTCATTTTAGGGTGGTAGAATATAACACCTTCAGTTTTTATGAATTTATTCATTTTGAATATAAATTAAATTTCATTGATGGGTTTAGTTACATAAAACAAGAAGATAATATTTATTTTATAAATAACAACAAAATAATCATATACTATATGAAAAACTATTTTATATCGTGTTACACACAAAAATTAGTTTTACCAAAACCATGATATTTTATTAATTAATTTATTTAAATGTGCCCAGTATAACCACGTTGTTAAACATAGTGATATGAATTTTAATAAAAACTATTTAATTTTTAATTATACTATTTTCATATAAATAAAACATATTGATACTAAAATACATAATTTTTAAAATGTCATTATTTATTTTTTAAATACTATTTTCTAAAAAAATGTTTTATGAACATTTATGAACAATAATAAAACAGATTTTTAAACTTTTATAAAATTAATTTGAAAAAATAAAGTTCATTTTTTCAGATAATACAGTAATAATTATCATAGTGGGAATGATATTTGTAAAATTTTTAATTTTTATGAATAGTGAAAATCTAAAAGTTTAAATAAAAATCATCATTTCGTTTAATTAATTTATAATGTAAAATTATCTATTTTAGTTGGTTTTATTGAATTATTAGGAAGGTTTATATAAATTATTCAAATTTAGTCCATTATAATCATATTCCATTAAAACTTATATATAAAAACTTTTTATACTTTTGAACAGTTTCTCTCTAAAATCTTGATTTATTATCGTGTTTATGGGATTAATTTTTAATTTATATTTCTCCATGTAAGTGGATTGGGTATGGAAAATTTGATTCAATATTTTTAATAAATATAATTTATATTTAATAATATGTTTAAATTTATTATTTAGAAAAATGAATAGTTAATGCAGCAATAATTAATTATTGTGGTTACGATTAAATTGTGCTTTTTTGTGTGGTTAGACTAAAATTATTAGAGTGAAATGACCACAAAAATTCTATTAATTTCCTTTAACGAATTTATTTATATATTTTTCATAAAATTATCTAAAATATAGATATTAATTTCCAATTTCTTTTAAATATGGATCATATAATAATTTATGTAAATAAAAAAGTCAAAAAAATATTTTTCTTACTTTTAATATCTATAAGGCTTCGGGATAGGGAAAATAACAACATATGTTCATTTGTAAGTATTTCTTTGAAAGATAATTTAGTTTTCTATCATAAATTTTTATTTTATTTATATGAAATAATTAGATAACTTTTTATGAAACACAAACTCAATAATTATTCAGTTAACATTAAGATAAAATAATTGATACAAAAACATTAAATTTTTTGTAAATGGAATGAATTATTCTATAAAATAATTTTTTATATGAAATCCCATGTTAAATAGGATTGACTATAATATAGTCAAATTCTATCTTTGTATTGATACTTTTAACTTCAATTTAAAAGTATAATGTCAAAATTGAGAATAATGTTTTTATGATAAATTATATTTTATTAAATTATTTAAAATTACAAAAACACATAAATTCATTGATGTTATTTTGAAATTACAATAAAAATCATATATCTTTTATTAATGGACTAACTGGTCTTCTGTAATGAATATGTAGAACATTAAATAGTAAACACATGGTTAGTGTAGTTATGGTTGAAGAACTATTTTTATACGTTAAATGTGGTTGTGTTAAAACTAATTACCAATAGAAATCTATTTTTAACTAATAAATTGTATTTAATATTTTTAATCATTTTATTTACTTATCTAATAATTTTCACTTGTATTTTAGGATAATGATATAAAATTCCTATGTTAACAACATAGGTGCCATAGTAAAAACCCAAAATGGCATATATGGAAACATATATGATGAGGAATAAACTATTGAAAACATGTGTTTTATTGTATTTTGGAGGAGTGTATCAGCTATATTATCCTCAGAACCCTTAAAATATAAATTTTGGAGCAACTATTGGTAATATTTACAACCAAATATTTAATTTTTTTGAGTATTTAAGAAAATGATACTCCTACTCAACTATAAAAGTGACCCACTCCCATCACTTCTTCATACCATCACATCTATTTGGATCAGAAAAAACCTAGAAAAAAACTTCCTAACATCCCTCAACTCATCCCATAATCCTTATTTTTTTCAGAAAGGCAACCTAGCAATGGATTAGTGCAGTACTAAAGAGAATACCTAAAGAAGAGGTAATATTCTTCAACGAGCATATTTATTTTATTTCCTTCTCTACATTATTAAATTATTATTAAATTTATATCATAAAATTACCTTAATATATCCCATATAATAATACGTTTTTATGTTATGTATATGTCCAATAACCATCTCCACATCCATTAAATGAGTAACACAATTATTTTTCATGTGTATGATAGACTACCACCTCGCAAATTGATGTTGTTCATTTTTTCCTTACCACCTCTCAAGCCTGGTCATAATGATGAATTTAGTGTTTTTATATGATATATATTTTATTTATGATTTTATTTTGATTTTATAACTGTTATATCACACATACCAACATGTTTTCTATTTTATGAGAATATTATAAAATCACTCATCTGTACAGCATACTACCACCTCATGCACTAATCTGATTCATTCACACATTACCTGTAATGTATTAAGGATGGGTTTAATGAAAATATTATATATATATGACATAATTTATAACACCCCGACCCCATAATCCAAGAGTCGGGGCATTATTTTATTACATTATCGTGATTACAAGGAATCATGACCTGATGGAACTATCAGTTTAGTAGTATGGGAAGCAATATATATAAATAAGTTCAACATTACAACATGAAAAGAAAAAATAACATTAATTTATTCCATTATAAACTTCCAATATTCCTAGATTATGCCTACTAGTCACTCATAACTAACCTCTTCATATCTTGGGAAATTGTAACATAAGAAAGCTGTGAGCTCAGACCCTCAGTAAGAGTAAGTAATACAGCAGAAGATAACATAAACACTAGGCATGGTTAATATTTTAAAACACATGACTTCTCAAATAATGAACATGAACACTTTATGGTAGGAATACGATCTGAGTATATAATTCCATAATTAAACATAGTCATGGGTATTATACCAGTTGAATAACCACATGAAATATAAATCACTAATCTCATAATGATGAAACAGATAATTCCAATCATTCTGAAACATTATTTCAAGGCCTAGGATAAGACGTCTAAAATAATTAATGCCTCACGAAAAACCATATATAAAATTTGGAAAGTCCTCAGCCAATTCCACATCTAATTGTCTCATGCGACCTACCGATGCATTGATGAGCTATAGTGGGATTCACCAATCACATACTAAGTCCAATTCATTTCTCATATGATAGGGTGAAACATAATCTGAACGTCTATTATCTATACTAAAATTGGTTTCCTCTTACCCTACATGTCACCACCACCTTCCACTGTGTATCCTTCCATTTTATTTCCCTCCGGCTTTCCATCCTCCCTCCCGCAAACCAATAGGGCTCCCCCCCACGTGATCTCCCGACATCCATCTGAATTAGGGTTCCTGACATCCGAACTCCTTCGAGCATCCAACATCCTTAGAAATTCCTCCCCTTCTTTTTAGTAACTATTGCGATGGAGACCGGTCTTCCCGCCCGCACGTTGTGCCTACTTCTAATATGGTTTAGGGTTTTGAGGTACCGACCTGATTTGACAGAACACATCGATACACTCTTCCACTTTTCAGTCGCATCTCCCGCGTCTCCATTCGGTGACTGGTGCACTGTCTACTATTACCTACATATCATGTTTTCAATCTACTATGTGGATTCAATGAAGGTCAGAGAAACAGTAGTCCGACTCTTCTCTACGCCATTCGTATTGCTTCGTCCAGTTTCAGATTCTCTATACTTGAGCTCCTATCATTGAATAGATATTATGATTACTCCAATCTACCATATGAATCCTAAATGAAATCTTCCAGTATTTATTTTCACATATATGTTGTCTCGTTTTTCAAATTAGTATGCAACTATAATTCAGGTATGGGTACCTTTTACTGCATTACATTACATACAGATTGCAGATTTTCATGTATATTTTCAGTCTAATTTTTACCTATTTCATTGATGGTTCTTTGATTATGGTTTATTGCAATAATATGATAGGGCTTTGTGAGGTTTAAAAATTATTTACCCCCACTAATTCATCTGTATTAACTGTTTAAATATTCCTCAATATCCATCTGAGATATTCATTGTAATTGTTTTGGATATGTGTTCCTGTGGTGCATTATTTTAAATGTAAACAACATTAGACTTCAGATCGTTGGGTATCTTTTAGTGGATTATGTGATATTCAATTTTCAATTTAGATTTCATATTTTTTGTGCAATATTTACATGTTTTATTGATGTTGGTATAAGTGTGGTTCATTGCAATCAAAGAATAGTGGTTATTCTGGTTTACATAATTTTCAGTCGCGATTCCATCTGTCTTCACTGAATATATATTCGTTAATATCCATTGATGGTGTTCATTCAAACTGATTTGCAGATGTATTCCCGTACAACATTGTTTTTAATTGAATATGTTATTTTCAAATGATTCAATTCTGTATAGTATATACATGCTTCTTTAATGTTGGTATAAGTGTCGTTTAGTAAATTTACCGAACAGTTCTTATCAATGGGTACCACTTACTACATGATGTGACATTAAATTATGAGATTTCATTGTATTTTTTCTCTGTAATGTATATAAGTTTCTTTGGTGTATATATAAATGTGTTTCCTTGCAATCACAGTACAGTTCTTATTCAGGTTTACAAATAACATGGTCACTATTCCATCCATCTTCACTACATAAATATTTCTCAATATACATCCATGGTATTCATTCAAACTATTTTACAGATATGTTCCCATACTGCATTATTTTTCTTTGAATATGCAATTTTCAAATATATCATTTTTGTATAAAATTGATATGATTCTTTCGTGTTGGTGTAAGTGTTGTTCAGTAAAATCACATTACCCTACAAATTTACATTTACAAGATATATCATATAGAATTCAGAAATTAATTCTCCATCAATTGTCTTATCAATATATTTTATATTGAATGTACATACCCATAAAAATATTTTCATTGCATTCTAATACATGACAAATCAACATAAAGAAAACAAAACAAATATGCAGACACCATCAGCATTGAGAGATGCATGCTTGAAAAGGAGACTTCATATGAGAGAATGACAAATAGGTACAACATTGTTGTATTTTGTTGAAAATGATCCATAAACTTACTCAATTATAGGTTCTTAACTTTATAGTAAAATCACCAATGAGCTCCCACCAACTATGTTCTACTGCAACATTTTATTCTGTGAAATTGAATTCCGACTTGATCAGAGGAGCACACATACCACATTCACCTATTCCTACCAATGGCCAGTACTTTTTCATTTTACCAAAATTTTCAAATACATGAAATATTTTAAATGTGAATAATCTCATCTTATTTACCCATTTTACTTTTGAACTGACAGTGGCTCTAGATTATGGATATTCTACGCCAATTACTATTAAAACAAGACTTAGAAAAGGTTATAGTAAGTGTATTAACTTTACTTAATGTAAGTTACTAAGTAGTTCAATATTAAATTATATTTAATCATTACACTTTTGTTCATGTATGGTCGATTCACCAATAGATAATCTGGCATTTTATTACCCCCTTTATCTATGAATGGTGAGTTATATTAAGGTGTCAAAGAATAGTGACTAAATATATTTCTGTTACTATTTCATAACATTATATAATTTGTCAAATATAAACTATAATTGACATCTCATCATGGACGTGGATTGTCATCAACATGATCTGTGCTCAGTAGCAAGGGAAAGCACATTTCAGCATCTAATGAAGAAAATTATGACCTCTCTATAATCTACTCCATCAGCGTAATTTTGTGAAAATATTCACGTTTTGTCTCAAATTTATTGAATATTTAAACTATATTTGCATTACTTTTTGTAGGTGTAACGATTGAGGGACATATTCACAATTACCCTCCTCATGACTCATTATCAGTGTAAGCATATACCATGCCTTCAAAGACTTTTCAATTGGCACATAGTGTAATTTGTTGCATTATATGTTTAAAACAGATACTGTTTTACTTCTTCAACTACTGGTAACATAGATTATTTTCCCGACATAGGTGTGTTGTATATTCTAATCATGTTTTATAATTTTTTTTGTATCTATAGATATATATCTCCAATAATTTAGTATTTCAATGTAATTTGAATGCATAATTTAAACTTTAAAAATATGTGTCATCTACAATGAGTCATGTCATTTCAGAAAGAGATGTAACAACTGGTGAAATGAATGCTGGATTTACTCATCGAAGAGACTATTCATGTTTCACCTAATATATAATAATTTTTTACTAAGTTGGTATTTCGTATGAATTTTATTACTAAATAAATAAAAATACTACTGCAGAAAGAATGCAATAACAACACCTTGCATAAAATGCAGGTCACGGTATTATTTTTACCATTTTCTAGAATTTTATTCATGTCATAACAGTTTCACACAACATTATATGTGGATCTTCATCAACATGATATGTGCCCGGTAGCAAGAGAAAGCATATATGAGCATCTAATGATTAAAATTATGACCCCTCTAGAATCAACTCCTTCAGCTTATTTTTGTGAACAGATTCACATTTTTTATCATCTGTATTAAATAGTTAAACTATATTTTCATTACTTTTGGTAAGTGTAACGATTGAGGGAAATATTCCAAATTACCCTTATCATGACTCATTATCAGAGTAAGCACATATCATGCCATCAAATGCTTTTCAATTATCACATGTAATTTGTTGCATACTATGTTTAAAAGAGATACTATTTTACTTCTTCGACTACTGGTAACGAAGATTATTTTCCTGACACAAGTGTGTTTTATATTCTAATAACGCTTTATTCTTTTTTGGATCTATAGATATATATCTCCAATCATTCTATATTTCAATGTAATTTTAATGCATAATTTACACTTTAAAAATACATTTCATCTATATTAAGTCATGTCATTTTAGAAAGAGATGTAACAACTTTTGAAATAAATGATGGATTTACTCATCGAATAGAATATTTAGGTTTGACCTAATATATAAACATTTCATACTAAATTAGTATATTGTATGAATTTTCTTAATAACTAAATGAAAATACTTCTCCAGAAGGAATGCAACTACTTCACATTGCGGAAAATGTAGGTCACTATATTATTTTTAAAATTTTCTAGAATGTTATTCAATTCATCACAGTTTAACACCTCATTTTAATGCCAAGTATATTAACACCATTCATTTGACCATTGAAAATAGACTTTACGAAACACGCAACATATACTAAATCGTGGGTTTTCTTTAGTGCTGCATTTTATATTTATATCATCAAACTAAAAGATAGAACCACATTATTGGAAAAAATTAGAGGGATCTCCACTATTCAAATACTCTGCAGGTGAGTAATGGTTTAATTAATGGAGTTAATAAACATTCCAATATGAAGTGGTAACGTTTCTTTGAAATTAGTAACATCCTATCCTCCATACCTTCAAACATTTGTATTCAAGGAAAACTATGTGGAGGCAAGATAATTCTAGTAATATATGCATATTTACAATTAAATTATTTCATTCATGTCAATGACTGTTAAATTAAAATAGAAGACTGAAAATATTGACTGATATAATCTGCATATATGAAAGGTAATATGATATCAGGTGATTGTATCTTCTAATTTTATTACTGTCATGTGAGTTTGTTATTTCTTCCTATATTACAGATCAACTATCCCTTGATGTATTTATGTTCTTATGGGGGAAGGGGAAGGGCAGGAAGGGGGCCAGGTGGGGCTTGGTGGGAAAGGGGCTGGGTAGGGAGGAGGGGCCTAGTTGGGTTGGTGCTGGGCAAGAGGGAGGCTGAGTTGGAAGGGGGAGGTGCTGGGATGCAGTGGAAGCAGAGGCTGATAAGGCGGGAGGGGAGGTAAGGGGATTGAAAGGGGGGTGGATGGGAGAGCCTGGGCATGGGTGGGGGTGGTGATGGAAAGGATGGGGGAGGAGTTGAAAGGGGGGATGAGCCTGGTGGGGGGTGGAGCTGGGCAGGGGGGACAAGCTTGTGTAATGTTATTTAATCGAGTTTCTTCTTATTACCATAGTGACATAAATATATGGATGGTCAACATGAATATGCATGTGGTGTTTATTATATACAAGTATTTTGATCATTTATACTGAATGATATTTACTTATCCATTAATTTTTGGATTCCCATATTTTTTAACTTTTGTGTGCAGGTTTAATAGCAACTTGGGGTGGGGTGTATTGCAAGGAACTCCATACACATATTCATGGTATGTTCTTATTTAATGTAATGCATTATGTTTTTATTAGCTCATTAGATGGTTTATATGAATGACATTACACAACATATGAAGATTTCTTATCTTAGACTTGATTTTTTGACTACAAAAACCAATCGTGTGAGGTTATTGGTGATATTATCTTATACATATTTCATATTAGAACAAAGTTATTGCAGTGTGTTATTGATATTAAAAGGTAACAACTTATAAACTGTTCTATACTCTGTGATACATTTTATTAATTCACATGTATTTATGACCCGGCAGGACTGCTACCACTTAGCTAGACAATAGGGATTTGATTTGGGTCTATTTTATGCTATGTTTCAGTTCAGTTATTGTGTTGTGTCTATGTTGTGTTCTATTTCAGTTTAGTTTCTAATTTGGGTGCATTTTTTTTAACGTTTAAGTTCAATTCATGATACCATCCTTACATCCATCATTTTATTCTGCTCAAAATTATCTATTTTACTGGTGGCAATTTAGCACAGAGTACTTGGTATGGGAGGGAGGAGGAGGGGGGACGAGGAGGTGCGAGGAAAGGGTCGGAAAATGTTTGGTTAGTGGGCAAGGGAGGGGAGGGGAGGGGCTGGGAAGGTTGGAGGGGAGGGGAGGGGTGGGTAGAGTGAGTGTTGGGGGGAGGGGGATTTTGGGGGAAGAGGTTGGGTAGGGGGAGGGGAGGGGAAGGGGAGGGGAGAATGAGGGCATGGGGGCTACGCAATTTGGATGGGGGGGAAGCGGAGGATGAGGGCTTGGGGGAGGGGCAGGGTAGGTTTGAGGGGAGGGGAGGGGAGGATGAGTGCAGGGGGTTACTGGGGGAAGAGGTTGGGAAGGGGGGAGAGTGGTGGGGGAAGGGGCTGGGCAGGGGGAGGCATAGGTGGGATGGGGAGCTACTGGGATTGGGGGAGAGACAATAAGAGGAGGGGGAAGTGGAGGGGTATAGCTGGGTAGGGGGTAGGAGGAGGTGCTGGAAAAATGGGGTGGGGGGTGGCAAGCTGGCCAGAATAACCACTATTTCTATTTCAATTAGTACTTATTTTTCTATTATTTCAATTAGTAGTGATTTTTAATTCTTATATTAATAATTTTATTCATTTAATTTTTATCAAGGTTCATTTCATAGAAGACTACTGTAAAAAAATAATCCATTTTTATGATATGTTTTTTTCACTTCACTACATTACCCGTGTTTTTTTCATAGTAATATGTCTCATTTACTCATATTAATTTCTAATTATATACTGCAGGGATCAATATAACTGTAACAAAACATGAAAAATAGCTACTCAACATCAATGATACATGGTAGTACTGGGAGGCTTCTGACTGGACATTCTGATGACATGAATTGTAATCTGATCGGCAAACCCGTTGTAGTTGAAAAGCATGGTTCCTATAATTGTTGTAAAACATTTATCTACTACTTAATGTGGATTTATGTTCTCTTATCATGATTAAATGACAATCCAAAGTTATTTTTCAAAGGTGACATGAAAATGACAACTAATGTATGTTTCCAATTTCATGTTCTCTTACCATGAATCTGTTTCACTATTTACCTATTTCAGGCATCTAGAAATTAGATATTCATAGTTTGTTTCTATGAATAGATTTATAATTTCAATACATAATTTATAAATATCCACTGATCACATCCCATTTTTCTAAATCATTTTGTAGTTCATATTTCATTTATGACATCGTGTGTTTGCACGGGTGATGTACTAGTTTGTATTAAAACTAGCATACAAA
This sequence comes from Viscum album, assembly GCA_963277665.1. Classification (NCBI taxonomy): domain Eukaryota; kingdom Viridiplantae; phylum Streptophyta; class Magnoliopsida; order Santalales; family Viscaceae; genus Viscum; species Viscum album. The sequence continues at coordinate 150,084,127 of OY728156.1, read as the reverse complement.
ATGTCAATATTTTAACCACAAACCAGGAATGGCATTAAAAATAGCACATCCACAGTCAAATATAACTCAATAAATACAATATGAGTGTTTTTATTATAATAAATTAACCTCAATCATGAGTAAAATGCCCTGAAAGATATAGACATAGATGAAAATAGATAGTAAAGTGATTTGAGAGAAATAACCCCTTTCTCTAGAAAATAATTAAAAGTTTCACTATTTATCAAATAATTCGTTTAAAATATATTTTTTATTCAAAGTGTCCCATAAAAAAATGAAAAAGTTGAAATTAATTTTTATTTCCAAAAATTTATGTCCATATAAATTAATCAATAAAACCATTTTAAAAACATGGACATTAATGAGAAAGATTTAGAATAATAAATCATTAAAACATTTAAAATGATATTATAGTTAGAGATCGTAACCATAGAGAGATACTTTAATACAAATAATTGTGTTTATGAAAACGTTATAATGTCAAGATAATAAAGGGATTAATGATATACTATTTCCAATTAAATTATATACACCATATAAAATTGAATTGGTGTATGACAACAAATGAGTCTCAATGTAATGTAAATTGAAACGAAATCCCTTATAAAGATTGTATCATTAGATTATGGATAAATCAACTAAATAATTATGTGAGAAAAATATAAATACACTAAATATTATTGGATATTCATTGTAAGTCAATTATAATACATTCACACTTATTCTAGTAAAAACAAAACCAATGACATGAATGTTTAACTCATGGAATGGAAATAGAGTTAAGACTACAAATAAAAAGTTCATATCAATGGAATGTGAACAGATCAATGGAGTGATTATGTTTATAAAAAGTATGTACACAACAAGGGGAGTGGAAATTACTACATAAATGATAAATAGTGATTCCACATATAATATTGGAGTATAATAATCATTGAATTATAGATAAAGTCCAATTAGTGGAAATTGAAATTTGAAATTCCCTTACCGATTTGGTAACTTACGAAACATAAACCCCATTAAAGAAGGATCATACAATGAAGATTTAAATACCCATATATTAATTTATGTTACACCAAGAATACCATCTTGGGTAGTACATACACCACACAAAAGGAAATAGTGTCCAATATAGCATAAATCACACGGGAATAAAAAGTGAGATGAAAACCCCTTATCACGTTGTAATCAATCGAGTCATATGACATAATGTTAATAATCACCAAATGAATCACAAAGTACCAGGAATATAAATTTTAATGATGATAATATATATCAAATGTCAGTACATAATACACCATAAGTAATAAATAAGTGGTGAACAATGGAAATCGCATAGAATTAAAAGTGAGATAAGAAACCCCTTACCTCAAGTGAGAATTTTCTTGTATGTTACTTGTTAATCCAGAATAATAAAATAACGTTTATTTCTACTTGATTAAAAAAAATCAAGTTGATTATTCCTTTTATATAACTTATTACCTTGTTGTAACAACTAGTTAATTATTTGAGTTCATATTGGATATTCAATCGATGTTCAGAACATGAGTAAAATATGAACTTGTTATAAATACAAATTTTCCTTCTAGTAAAATTTAGATTATCTATATAATTATATAAATGATTTAGATATCATATATATATATAATATATCGGGTGTATATATGTATTTATTACAGTAATATAATTTGGAGATAAGAAATGAAATGCATCGTTCATAGAGACGGTAATCTGTACGTACCCATGAACGGTACATTCATTTCTATTTTGTTTTTTAATGGAATTAAAACATAATGATACGTATGTATAATATAATTCCAGTGTAATATCATATATAATATCATCAAATACATCCTTTATATGTTCCACATAAATCATTATTGAGTTATATCACTTTGAGTGGGTGGTAATCTGCACTTCCACAAATGAAATTATTGTGTTTTACCCATAATGGAAAACATAACGGTATGTTATAAATAAAAAATACAGAATAAATAAAAAATGAACATAATATATATCATATATAAAAAAATTTCCATCCTAATGGACACCATGAGAGGATGTAGGAGATAATTCAACAATCATCGTTTTGTGAGGCGTTAGTTTTCAATCCACAGAAACAATATGTTCTTTACACATTAGATGGGGGAGTGAGTAAGTTTAGTTTTAATAAATAGCATAAAACATCCTAGTATATTGAGGATACTATTGTTGTTATAATATAATGGAATAAAAAGAGTTTAGGGGTTGGAGAAGTAAAAGAAAATAAATGAAGTTAAGAGAAACCATTACCTTAAACTTGGGTAACTCCCTTTAGTTTGAATGTAGTGGAATTCGTGAAGTGACTTATCAATAAGGTAAGGCTTCTAGGTGTAAGAGAGAGATCTTGAGAGATTATTTGGGAAGTTTTTGGATTATCCAAGGGGCTTTATAGATTTGAGGAATGGGTTATAAGTGGTGTCCATTTATAAGGGAGAGGAGGGACACATTAAGAATGTTTTAAAATTCGATTTTATTATAAATGTATCTTCTGTTTCAAAAGGACAAAAACTAATTAAATCCTAAGATAAGATGAATCATGCTAGAAATAAAATAATCCAATAATAATTGGAGAGGTTTTTCATATTGTTTTAATATTAATAATCTTATTTATTTAAAGCATTTATTAATGAGGTAAATACTTTATCAATATTGTGTCATAAGTAATTTAATTTATTTGATGTATAAAAATTATAAAAAAAATACCATAATGTAGGAAATATTTTTATCCTTCCAATGGATATTTATAGTCAAAACGAAGTCTTATTTAACCCCATGTAAAAATTTATATAATTAAAGATATTTTTTAATTTCATTTTTGTGATTACTTTATGTTAATTAAAATAAAGTGTCATTATCATTATTATGTGGATCCATGGGTTCTCAAAATCGACCAAAGGATGCTGATTGTTGGCCATGACTCATACAATAAGGTTAATATAGGTGTTATGTTAATTTGGTATTATTATTATATTATTTTTACCTTGAATTACAATTTTTACCTTTAACCGCGGTAAATAAAAGTCAAAATTTACTATTCACCAAAAATTATTTTCAATTACATGGAACACATTTTATTTAATAATAACCACCATGTATGTCATATTTTTAAAATTCAATTGACAGATGTGGTAGAATTTCATTTAAATGAAAAAGTCATTTTTTAACTATTACTATGTGGTTTTACAATTAATTAAAAATTGGATTTTTTCAGAATAATACCAAAAATTCAGACTAAGATATATTTGATATTATGAATTCAAAAATGATTTCTATTTTACAAAATTAAAAAAATTTATGTTTCTTTAGTTAATTTAAAATTATTTCCCGTTGTCAAAACAAATAGTGTGTTTTTAAGAAACAATAACTATCAAAAGATCAACACTTGTTTATGTATACATTTAAATTGAAATTAATTCCAATGACCATCATTGGATTAAATGGTAAAAACATAATCTAATTATACTTACAAACCATTAAAATTTATAATTGAACACTACAAATTATTTTGATTATAAAAGATGTTTTCAATTAAAATTTATTATTTTTTTCTATTCACCCAAATGTGACAGTTATCAGAAAAACACAAAAGATTTAACAAAACTTAATTTTGATGTCCTAATTCTAAATAAAAAGCTTATTTGGTCAAATTGAATATATAAAAGTTTCAAATATAGGATTTAAAAAAGGTTTTCCATTAAAAGGAGGTAAAATTACATTTTTTGAAACATACTTCCTTTATCAAGAAATGATTGTTTCTTATATTATGTCTATGAAACATGTAATATAGATGTTAAATTATATGGAATATATAAAATTCAAAATTCTTTTAATATAATTAATAACTTCTTTTGGACGTCCAATTTTTGTAAGTCGTCGTGCGCTCGAACTCTATGTTGTGTGAGGTATAAGCTATTAAATTACATTATAGAGATAACATACTAAAACCTTGGGGTGTTACATTTTCCCCTCCTCCAATAAATTTCAACCTCAAAATTTTTGATTGGGATTGAAAATATGGGTTTTGACATTTCAAAATATCGTAGTTGAAATCCCACATCGAAAATGGATTAATGAGGCCTCTATTTTGAAATAAATAAAGGTAAGTATGAAGGTTACCAAAAATAACACATATTAGGGTTCCCTGTAAGAAAAAATGGATATGGATGTGAAAAATAATCATCATGTTATCATTTAGAGTGATCAAAAATATTATTAGGAGAATGGTAATGATCTTAAATGCATAAACTTATGATGGGTTGAAAGGTCTTTAATTACCCGGTAGGAAAAGTAAACGAACAACATTTTTGTTTTATGATTCTTTTCATAATGCTGATGAATTTATTTATGAGATTGGGTAATAGTAAGAGGAGATACACATATATTAAATGTATATTTTCATCCATTAATAAATTTCTACTAAAAACTCATATTTTTACCAAATAATGAGAATTCAAGATGACTTGGTTACACCAGAAGCACTAGAATCAACATAAAGAGAATCACATAATCCACAAAAGATGATCTATATATTTCCCTTGACATTAAACATTTTACAATACCAAAAAGTTTAGTACATGATCAGATGATCCCCAAAAAGTACAGTCCTTTAGAGAAAGATATACTACACTAAATCTCCATAATTTCAACAAAAAATACCCAAAGTTCAACAAATACCATTCAATGAACAATTGTCCTTAAAATCCTTCAATAAAATACTAACTAAGATTGAATCCCAAAACACAGAAGAATTTGATTACGTAGTCCTTCACGTTAAATTATATATCCAAATAACATATACTAATCTTAATGTCACGTACATAAAAGTAATTAACCTAATAACATATTCCCTATAATAAGTTAATCATTTCCATAACTATCCCAAATTTCTATAAACATATAATAAAATCCACCATTAATCTTCAAATGAAATCCCATAGTATTCTATTTTCCTTGTGCATATAGTGTTCCCAACAGAGCGAACGTCTTTCAAAATAACATTTATCACTTAATCACCAAATAATTTTCCTATACTAATGATATCTATTTTATAATAAATAAGGTCCCAAATAAACATAATAAAATTGTTTAACTAAAAATAATTAGTCACACTAACAAGGTACTTCACGTATCCCAATGGTAGGTGATAAATCCAAATCACACTCTGGTTGTGGGTTCGATTCCCACAGCTTTTTATGATGCAACAATATGTCACATGGTCTGCATGTTTTCCAATCTGAAAAACTATATTTTATAACTTTTTCAAAATGAGAAAAATTCATAAAAATAACCATATCGTAATTTAACCACAAACGTTATCTCATACCTCTAATTTTCATCCCAAAAATTAATAACTTGCAATTGCCTCAAATTCAAGGATCATATAAAACCAAATGGTTTTTTATAACTATATCTATAAGAGAAAATATAATTCTTCTTCAAATATCATTTTCACATGAAAAACCACAGGGTTACAGATACAAGAGAATAGTCTTCCAAATTAATCCCATAAAAAAGATCACTAATACTTTTAAACATTTTTTCATCCATTTATTTACACATACCTTCATCCTTGACCAAGAGAATATCCTATAGAATAGGGAATTCACTCGGGTAATGGCCATGTCTCCTTAATATATGGAAAATAACTGTAAATTGATTATTGGGACCAGTTTTATTTTCTTCAAGAGTACTATTCATTTTCTATCGGCAATTCTTTACATTATGTCCATTTTTCCCACACATAATTAATTTATTTGTTTCGTTGAGACGCTTTATTGGGTGTCTTCATCAACATTTCATGCATGATCGGAATTGAGGTTCATTTTCTCCATTGTTTCCACTACTAGAGCTCTTATAATTCATCATAATTCTCTTCTTTATTGAGTCTGGGATTTGGATAATATATATGTTGTGGATCATATTTTTGGAAAACTGATTCAGAATGAACACAATATCTTTTACGTATATCAACCTTCCATTTTGTTTCTCATTTCCACCACCATTCCAACCATGTACATAATGCTCAATGTTACTATGAATTCCTAAAAATCTAGGCATTGACTAAAACCAGAAAGCATTATGTGGGTAACAATAGTCATAAAATCATTTAGTGAATATCATGATGCCCTATTTTCAATTTAAAACACCATATGATTACCAAAGATAATTTATTATCATATTATATTAAAATCCTTCAAATAGTTTTTAATGAAAATTTATATTATCCTAAGCATATCCCCCAGGAATATCGTAACCAAAAGTGATGCTAGGCCTATTTTCATATACCAGGATACCCAGGGTCAAGCCCGAAACTCTTTGTTGGAGTTTTCACTTTTAGGTTCATCTGCCCAGAGCCACCTCTAACTCCTCATATCAAGACAGGGATGTGTTTCATGGAAAATACCCAAAATCAATATATCACCATAATTATAGGAAGTTATTCTATGCTAATTCACAATGTTTATCTTAGGGAAATGTGATATAATCAGATTTTATCGAAATATAGTTTCCAAGGTTTGTACTAAATTTCTTATGATACCAACTATAACGCCATGACCCCAGAATCCAAGACCCTGTGCATTATTTTAATACATTGGAATGATTTCAAGGATTAATTCCTCAAAGGACCGATCAGTTCAGTAGTCTTGGAAACCATATACATACATAAGTTTGACATTGCAACTTGAAATGAAAAACAACACTAATTTATTCCATTAGAAACATCCAAGCTTCCTAGATTATGCATGGAAGTCAGTCATTAATAAATTATTCATATCCTAGGAAAATGAAACACAAGAAAGGGGTGAGCTCAAACAATCGGTAAGAGTAATAAATATAGCAGAAGATAACATAAACATTAGGAATGGTGAATAATTGAAAAGACATGCCTTTACATCAATAAACATGAACAATTTATTACAGGAATATGAGCTGAGTAAATAATACCATAATTAAATATATTCATGGGTATTCTAGTTGTTGAATAACCACATGAAATATCAATATCTAATCTCATAATTATGGAATGAATAATTCCACAAATTCGGAATCATTTTTTAAGGCCTAGGACAAAACCTCTAAAAATGAATAAGTCCTCAGCCAAAACCAAATATCTAATTGGGAAAGGCCTCAGCCAATTCGACACTTAATTGTCTCATTAAACCTAATTATGCACCAATTAGTTATAGTGGGATCTACCCATCACATACTAAGTCCAATCCATTCCTCATATGAACAGGTGAAACATAATCTAATCATTCATATTAAAACTAGCATATGAAATGGCAATATTTTAACCACAAACCATGAATGGCATAAAAATAGCACATCCACAGTCAAACAAAACAAATTAAATACAATATGGGTGATTGTATTATAATAAATCAACCTCAAGAAAGAATAAAATTCATATAAGGATACTTACATGGATGAAAATAGTCAGTAAAACTATTTGAGAGAAATAACCCCTTTTCGTGAAAACATTTAAAAGTGTCACTATTTATCAAATAAGTCACTTAAAAGATATTTTTGATTCAATGTGTCCCATAAAAAATTAAAATAATATAATGTAATTAAAATTACAAAACATTAATGTCCATATAAATAAACCCATAAAACCATTTTTAAAACATGGACATTAATGAGAAAGATTTAGAATAATAAATCATTAAAACATTTAAAATGATATTTTAGTTACAGTTCTTGGCCAAATAGAGACACTTGAATATAAATAATTGAGGTAATGAAATCATAATAATATAATGAGAATATATGTATTCATGATATAATATGTAAAAGTACAATATATACAACATATAAAACGGAATTGGCATATAACAACAAACAAGTCTCAATGGAATGTAAATTGAAATGAAATCCCTTATAATGACTGTATCCATAGATTAAGGATAAATTATCAACATAATTATGTGTGAAAAATATAAATACAAGAAATATTGTTGGATATTCATTGTAAATAAATTATAATACATTCACACATATTCTTGTAAAAACAAAACCAATGACTTGGATTTTAAACTCAATGAATGAAAATTGAGTTATGATTACCCTTAAAAAGTTCATATAAATGAAATGAGAGATTTTAAATTGAGTTATTATGTCTATAAAAAGTATATCTACACCTAGGGAAGTGTAAATTACTACATAAATAATAAATTGTGGTTCCACGCATAATATTTGACTAAAAAATCAATGAGGTATGCATAAATCCCAATGTGTGGAAATTGAAAATTTAAATTCCGTTACCGATTTGGTAACTTACGAAACATAAAACCCATGAAAGAAGGATCATAAAATGAACATGTAAATACCCATTAATTAAATTATATTACTCTGAGAATAAAATCACGGGAAGAACAAACACCACGAAAAAGGACATAGTGGCCAATATAGCATGAATCTAATAGGAATAAAAACTGAAATGAAAACCCCTTAGCATGTTGTAATCAGTCGAGTCAGATGAAAAAATGTTAATAATCACCGAATGAATAAAAAAATAACATGAATATAAACATAATCATGATAATATATACCAAATGGAAATAAAAAATACATCACATTCAATAAATAAAAGGTGAACAATGGAAATCTCTAGGAATTAAAAGTGACATAAGAAACCCCTTACATCAAGTACGACTTGTCTTGTATGTTCCTTGTTCTTCATGAAAATTAAAATCAAGTTTATTTATAAACTATTAAGAACATATTTGGTTTTTATTATTCCTATTATATCACTTATTACCTTTCTATAACAATTAGTTAATTATTTGAGTTCATATTGGATATTTTATCGATGTTCGGAACTTGAGTCAAAAATGAACTTGTTATAATTACTATTTTTCAATGTGATCAAAATTACATTATCTAAAAGATGATATACATGATTTAGATATCATAGATATATATTATATATCAAGTATTCATATGTATTTATAATATTACATTACATTTGGAGATAATAAATGAAATGCACCTTTCATTGAGATGGCAAGCCATACGTATACATGAATGCAACTTTCATTTCTATTTTGTATTTTAATTGAATTAAAACATAATGATACATGGGTATATTATAATTACAGTATAATATCATATAATATATTATAAACTCAATCCTTTATATGTCCCATATAAATCATTAACGAGTCATATCACTTTTGAGGGGGCGGTAGTCCGCATTTTCTCAAATGAAATTATCTCATTTTACCCATAATGGAAACCATAAAGGTATTCTATAAAGTTAAAATACAAAAGCATAATGAAAACATAATCATAATATATATAATATATAAACATAGTGGCATCTTAATGGCCACTATGAGAGGTGGTAGGATATAATTGAACAATCATAATTTCATGAGGCGTTAGTTTTCCATCCACAGGAAACAATATGTTTTTACCCATTAGCTGGAGGTGTGTGTAAGTTTAGTTTGAATAATTGTCATAAAAACATCCTAGTATATTGAGGATACTGGTTGTTTTATAAAATAATGTAATAAAAATAATTTATGGGTTGGATAAGTAAAATAAAATAAAATAATTTAAGAGATACCATTACATTTAATTAGGGTAACTCCCTTTGGTTTGAAACAAACGGACTTATTGAAGTTACTTCTTCATAAAGTAAGGAATATATATGGAATAGAGGGATCTTGAGAGATTATTTGGGTTGGGTTTGGACAATCCAAGTGACTTTAGAGGTTTGAGGAATGGGTTAGAAGTTGTGTCCTTTTATAAGGGAGAGGTGGGGCTATTTAAAAAAATCGAAAATGTTATTTTATTATAAACTTATCATCAATTTCAAAAGGTCCAAAACTCATTAATGTCTATGATGAGATGAATAATTCAATAAATAAAATCATCCAATAAGAATTGGATAGGTTTTGGATAACGTTTGAATATTAATAATCTTATTTATTTAAATCATTTATCAATGAGATAAATACTGCATCATTGTTGTGTTATAAATAATTTAATTTATTTTATGTGTAAAATTTATAGTAAAAATACCACAATATAAGAAATATTTTCATATTTCCAATGAATATTTATAGTCAAATAGATAAATTATATAGCCCTATGTAAAAATTTATATACTAAAAGATATTTGTCATTGTCATTTTTGTGTTTACTTTAAGTTAATTAAAATAAACTATCATTATCATTCTTATGTAGATCCATGTGTTCTCAAAATAGAACCAAGAATTCCCATGGCCGTCCATGACTCAACCCATAAGGTTATGACAAGTGTAAAGTTAATTTTTTATTATTATAATATTCTTTTTACCTTGAATTACCCTTTTTACCTTTAACCACAGTACATAAAAGTTAAACGTTACTATTCACCAAAAATTGATTTCATCTTATTGAACCCCATTTTTCATATTAATAATAACCATGTATGTCATAATTTCAAAATTAAATTTACAGAAGCGGTAAAATATCATTTGAATGAAAAATGTCGGGATTTTAAGTACTACTAAGAGGATTTACTTTTCATCAAAAATTGAAGCTGTTCAGAAAAATATCAAAAATTCAGCCTAAGCTATATTTGATATTCTAATTTGAAAAATGATGTCTATTTTACCAAATTCAAAACATAAATGTTGCATTAATAAATTTAATATTAATTCCTTTTGTCAAAATAAATAATGTGTTTTTAAGAAACAATATCTATCAAAAGAGTGACACTTATTTATGTATAATTTCAAAGTGAAATTAATTCCATGAAAAATCATTGGATTAAATGGAAAAAATATAATCTAGTTATACTTCCAAACCATTCAAATGTATAATTTATCATTATAAATTATTTTGATTAAAAGAGTTGTTTTCAATTAAAATTTAGTATTTTTCACTATTCACCCAAATGTGAAAGTTACCATAAAAACACCAAAATTTTATCAAAATTAAATTATTATGGAACTATTATAAATAAGATGTTGATTTTGTCAAATTGAATATATAAAAGAGTCAAATATTGTATTTAAAAAGAGTTTTCCATTAAATGGTTGTAAAATTTCATTTTTTTTGAAAAATACTTCATTTATATGAAAAAAATGAATTTGTTCTTATATTATGTCTAAGTAACACATTATATGGATGTTATGATTATATGTAATATATAAAATTAATAATTCAGTTAATACTATTCATGACTGCTTTTGAACTGCATGTTTGGTAAGTCGTCATGCGCTCGAACTCGGTGTTGTGTGAGGTGCAAACTAATGAATTACTTTAAAGAGATAAAGTATTATGAAACCATAGAGTGTTACATAATTTTTTTTCAAAAATGATAATATATAATTTCATTTTATTTCTTTAAATCTAATAATAAAATAGAAATATCATTCATGTATATGCATGGCCTACCATCTCCATGAATGGTCTATTTCATTTCCTATAACTAAATTTTATGGTTTCCTATAAATACATATATACAAAATATATATGATATTTATATAATAGTAAAATTTTTCAATATTATGGAACCATGATAAAACTAATAGGACTAAAAATATAACAAATCAAACATATTTGAAAAGAATGGTGGTTATTACCCGAAAAATAACTTTAGCATGGAATTTTTAATAAACAGATAATAAAAGGTCATAATAAAATAAATAATGGTATGATATATATGAAAATATTTACATAATGTATTTATTATAAACATTTATTTATTATACAAGAGGTGTTAATGAGTATGATTGAAGTAAGGACTTCAGGTAAAGGATTTTTGTCTCACCTTTATTTTCCGTGAGGCGCAAGCCTTGTACAGAATGTATTTATTTATTATGGTGTTTATACTTCCAATGAATGTTTTTATGGATTGTATCATGAAAATTATTTTCGTTTACAAATTCATTTCTGGATATCCCTATCATGGCCTTTATGGTTCAAAAGTCAAAAAATCAGTATGGGGATTTTTGTCTCGATTTATCATCATTCTAATGTATATTATGCTATACAACTATATTATAACATCCTGACCAAGGTTCCATACACCATTACCCAAATCAGGAGAGTTATATGGCCTCAGGTAGGCCTCTACGTATGCTAGAGGCTTATGACTAGCAGTGACTGTCTAATAATCATTCCATGGGGAGACTATACCCTCTTTATCAAAGTATCACAACAACAAAAATAAATAAGAATAACCAAATGATAGAGAAAAACCAAACCATTCCAGTTTCACATAGTAACTAAATTAGTAACACAGTATCCAAACCAAATATTTGATATGTCATTCCAAGTTCATGTGACGTGTAAATTTAAAAACCAAAATAATGACACATTGACTCTTCCAATCAGGTCGAAAACCATGTATGGTTCCATCATCCATGATTCATACCAACTCATTCATCTAGATTATGTATCTTTACCTTATCCTTCACCACAAACTAGAATTCTATTTTGGTACCAATATGGCAGCCTAAGTAGGGTGTGAGTAATTCTTAGTAGGAAAACACCAACAATTACTAAATAAATATCCACCTTATAATTGTTTATACAGTCATATAGAAAAATAATGTACAATGCACAAGGTAAGAAGTTATAACATTTCATTATTCTTTAACTAACCACATAGTTTCTCGAGTCCAAGATGTAACCATTTTATTAATAATTTCTTGGCCAATTATGGATTCTGAACTATCCACAAGGGATATCATATATCAAAATATCATGGATATCATTTTTAGTTTAATTTCAAATCATAACACAAACCTCTTGGAAACATAGTCCAATTCCAATCTCATTAGTATATAATTCTATGTATATCACCACATGGGTATTTAGATCCTTTGTCCCATTCCCTCACCACATTGTTACATGTATATTTGGAGCCTCAACCCCTATCCCATACATGCGATTATAAATGGGCATTTGGATCCTCCTTCCAAATCCCATACAATAATAATCACATATGGGTATTTGGAGCCTCAAACCCTATCCCATACAATAATAATCATATATGGGTATTTGTATCCCCAATCCCTATCCCAGACATCAATATCCCATATATCATCAATATCACAAACATTAAAATATCACATAAATTGTAATTTCACATAAATCCTATTTATGAACTATATAAATTTTTATCATGAATTCCCATTTAATTTCACCTTTTCATTTTATCACAAAAATCATAATTATTTATCTCTATCTCATTGAATAATATGAATGAATAACTATAAAATTAATTATCAAAATTTAAACATAGAATGCATTAACCCTTAGCAGTTAAGCTAAGCATATATTTTTATTCCAATTAATCAAAAAATATGACATTCAATTTGTAACATCCCCGACCCGAAAGCCACTTACCGGTACTTCGAGCCAGGTGGTTGCATGACTTTAAGCGCGCATCCCTGTACGCCAAAGGCTGCCGACTAGCAGCACGAGTCTATGTAGTCATGTGGGGAGATTATACCCCCTAATCAGAGTAAGCCGCAACATAAATAACCAATAACGGAAACAATAATCAATTACAAGAAACAAGTAAAACAACCAATTCCAAATAACAAGAAACATGTCATGTCATTCTACAAGTTTAAGAGTGAACAATGGCCCCAAAATAAAGACAACGGCCAAAATCCATAAAATTGTCCCGATTCCAAGTCTGGATCCTCCACCAAGTGCTATCGATGTGCACCTAGCTTTCTAGTAAGGACCCTTGCCCCTGTATTGACCTGCAAACCTGAAGTTTCCTCGGGTACCCAACGGCGACCCGAGCAGGGTGTGAGTATATCTCAGAAGGCCACCACCAACGGTGTCTACAAAATATCCAGTATAAATAGGAAGTGCATGAAAAAGGAAAATGAATGATAAATTCCATGTAATTATTTTAGGTTCCATTAACTAGTCCAAATCCAAGCCATTTCCACCCTCATTACCATCCATTTCACACCAATCAACATCACTTACCATTTAATCACACTTCCATGGGTTAATCACATTCCTAATGATACATGGGTTTAAAGCCAACAATCTTATGCAAGAGGGTAAACACATCGTTATCCTGTCTTACTAGGATTAACTCCCTCATAGAAACCATACCTCACCTCGAAGCCTCATTCTTGGTGGATAACCATACCCTCACCACGAAGCATCAGTCCGAGTGGATGCAGACGTTAGGAGAATAGAGAATCATTCCTCATTCCTAACCCGTGAATTTATGGTGGAGTTCAGATCCTCAGTCTTCACTCGACCCGCGGGCATAGATCCTCAAGTCATACCCCACACTACCCAGCCATGTGTACATTCTTATATATAAGTAACCACTAACCACTCATACTATTGCCCTTCGGAAAACACCATTCACAATAACCCACATGGGAATCACATAATGCCTTAACCCATTAACACATTACCATTTCACAACGTTTAACCATTCACTCAATTCCCATGTGTTATTCTTATCTCACTAAGCATTCAACACTAGACCCATAATCCATCCCATTATGGTCATTAATCAATTTCATGTTAACCCATTTATCACATTCATCATTCCCATGAATCAACCAATTAACCCATTCAATATAACCCAATGGTTATTACTAAGTCTAGGTGCATCACTTAACTTCTATTCCAAGTTCAACCAATCATGCCAACATATTCATTAAGGACTCTACCCTTAATCACAACATGGTCACTTGTTCAATCACATTCCCTAATCCTGAGAAAATATGGCACATCACATGGATGGCCCTAAATTAGGTCATGTCCATCCCAACACATCCAATGGGGATCGTGAGGGTTCCCATTACTGATTTCAAACACCATTATTACCAAAAAGCCAAGATTTTCCAAAACATAACCAAGGGAAATAAATAATACAACTAAACATGCACAAATCCTCAAATAAATCTTTGGATATAACATGTAGACCACATGCCTCGAATCCGCGGTTGAACGCACACTGAACCGAGTACTTAGACCTCGATTCGACCAACCTTTGGAGCTTAAACCTAGAACTCACCCAAAAAGATAGGGTTCTAGGGTTTTGAAATAAGAGGGAGAGAAGACACAAACCCTAAACCAATTAAAGAACCAAAGAGGAGATTAGCCTTACCCGGAGCTTCAATCCACCACCAACGGCCCCAAAAATGCCTTTGGATCAAAGGAGATTGATCTCTTGGAGAAATTAGGAGGTATGGTTCGCACGTAGGGTGAAGAGGAGAAGATGGGAGGAAACTCCTGGGTTGGGATTATAAAGACCAGAGTGGAAAACTTGTAATTTTTCCAACATTAAGTGGCCACACAGTTTAGTTGAACGGTTTAGAAAATGGTGCACAAACCGTGCGCAAGCTACTGTCTGGAGGAGGAGGGGTCACATGGTTTTTCCTGGGAAGGTCACACAATTTTCCAAATCATGCGCAGGTCGTGCACCCAGCCCTGTTTGGGCCAGACTTCCCTTCTTTCGTGCCCCCAGCCCTCAGAACACCCCCATGGCCTCTCATACCTTCGGGAAACATCATAAAACCCCCCAAAATAATGGAATAAATAGAAAAACAATAAAAACATTCATTTACAAAAAACGGGATCTTACAACCTCCCCACCTTATAACGGCTCATCCTCGAGACGAGGTCCCAAGCCTCATTGCTCCACCGAAGGGAAGAGTTCGGGCCACTTAGCCCGCACATCCGATTCCGGCTCCCATGTTTCTTCCCGAACATTCTGATGCTACCATAGTACTCGATCTAATGGAACAACCATGCCTAAAAAGACCATTTCACTACAGTCCACCACATGGACTAGATGCTCCTCAAAGGACGCATCTGCCTCAAGCTCCACATCCTCAACATCAATCATGTGAGACAGATCAGGGTGATACTATCAAATTTTCAACACATGAAACACATCATGCATCCCACCATACCAATGTGGAGGAGCCAATAGTTAATCCACTAGTCTGATCCTCTCCATAGTCTCAAAAGGTCCCACATACCTGGGCACCAACTTACCCTACTTCCGAATCCGACGGAGACCCAACCTTGGTGACACCCGGAGGAACACTTTATCACCCACCAAATACGGAAGAGGTATACTCCTCTAATATAAATACGAATTCTATCTACTTTGAGCCGTAGCAATCCTCTTCATGATCAAATGAACTCTCTCTGGCGTCTCCGGCATGAGAAATGGCCCTAGAAACTCAGATTCACCGGCCTCCAGCCAGCACAATGGAGATCTACACGGCCTTCCATAGAGTGCCTCAAACAGTTCCATCTGAATTGTAGCCTGGAAACTGTTGTTGAAGGAAAACTCAACTAATGATATGATTCCTTCCCCAGAACCACTATATTCCAAGACACAAGCTCTCAACTTACCTTCCAACACTTGGATTGTACTCTCCGACTGCCCATCCCTCTGTGGGTGGAAAGCTGTACTCAAGAACACATGCGTACCAAGTGCCTTCTACAACCCTTGCCAGAAACGCGACGTGAAACATGGATCTTATTCCGAAACTATGGTTCGTAGAACACTATGCAGCTACACTATCTCCCGAATGTATAGCTCACCTAACTGGTCGACTGTATAGGTATCCTGAATCGGTAAGAAATGATCCACTTTCGTTAACCGGTCCACGACCACCCAAATTGTATCATTCTTTCATGGCATCCTAAGAAGACCCACAACATAATCCATTGTTATATCATTCCACATCCATTCCTGAATGGGAAATGGATGCAACAAACCACCTGGGCATTGATGCGTGTCCTTCACTTGCTGGCAGGTAAGGCACCGTGCCACAAATCCCGCAACTTCCTTCTTCATTCCAGGCCACCAAAACTGCCATAGGAGATCACGATACATCTTGGTCAAACCAGGATGCACTGCCCAGTTTGATGCAAGGAACTCATGAATCAACTCTTCCGGCACACTCTTGGGAACGACCACACGATCACGAACACGAGCAACATCGTCCACACCGACGTTCCAACCAGAAGGTGGATCCCCACCTTTAAGATTTTCCTTCATGCTCAAACACTCAGGATCACCAAGCTGAATTTCCTTACCGCGACACAAAAGTGTCTACCCCATCGTTAAGTAAGCAAGAGTGACATGACCGCTAACCTCCTGCACCTCCAGGTGCATCTCTACAAACAAGGCCATCACCTTTCACTCGGTGCTGGACTCTTGAACCGCCTGATTATGAACAATCCTGCTCAGAGCATTAACAACACTATTTCACTTTCCCATCATGTATATCAACTCAAGGTCAAAATAACGTAGATATTCAACCCATCTTCGCTACCGAAGATTCAAATCCTGCTGTGAGAATATGTACTTTAAACTTTTATAGTCGGTAAACATGGTAAACCATTCTCCCAACAGATAGTGCATCCAGCACTTCAAGGCGTAAACTACTACAGCCAACTCAAGATCATGAGTGGGATAGTTTCTCTAATGGGGTATCATCTACCTCGACCCATAAGCCACAACCCACTCATCCTGCATCAACACAACCTCGAGTCCGACTCCAGACGCAACACAAAACACGATGTACTTCTTACCTAGCTCAGGTAAGGTCAGGATAGGTGTGGTCATCAACCACTTCTTCAACTATTGGAAAGCATTATCACAATCCTCAGACCACTCAAACTAGATTACTTTCTTGTTCCTTCCCCAGAGTGGTGCATCCAAGTGAGAGAAATCCTGAATGAACATTCGATAACACCCGTCCAAAGCCACAAATATATGAAAATCAGAATCATCCCTAGGCTACTCCCAAGATAAAACTTCCTTCACTTTATTTAGATCCACTGACACACCTACGCCCGAGATGATGTGACCTAGAAAATACATCTCACCTATCCAGAATTGACACTTTGATAGCTTGGCGTATTGCTGGTGCTCTCTTACCATACCCAAGATGGTGTCAAGATGTTGGGAATGATCGTCATTAGTTTTCAAGTACACTACGATGTCATCAACAAAAAAAACAACGAACTAATCTAGATAGGGATGAAAGATCCAGATCATCAAATCCATAAAAACTTATGGTGCATTGGTGAAGCCGAAAGGCATTACTACAAACTCAAACGACACGTACCGACTTCAGAATGCAGTCTGCATTATGTCAGAATACCTCAACCTCAACTAGTGAAAACCTGACCTCAGATCAATCTTAGAAAACAATGATGCACCCCTCAATTGATCAAACATTTCATCAATTCTAGGAAGAGGGTACCAGTTCTTCACTGTCATTTGGTTCAACTTTTGATAGTCAACACACAGACTCAACAACCCATCAGACTTCTTTTCAAAAAGCATAGGAGATCCCCAAGGAGACGTACTAGGATAGATAAACCCCTTATGCTCCAACTCCTCAAGCTGAACCTTCAGTTCCTGGAGTTCTAATAGTGCCATTCGGTATGGCATAATAGAAACTGGATCCGCTCCCGGCAAAAACTCGACCGTGAACTCAACATCCCTCTTGGGTGGCAACCCCGAGAAATCCACAGGAAACACATCATGAAACCGATCCACCACACGAGGAAAACAAGGCTGCTTACCTCTTTCTTCATCACCAAGAATGATACATTCAACTCAAGCTGTGAGTTCACTCATCTGTTGAATCAACAGTCTTGCACGACCTACTCGAACATCCCACTCACCATGGTGGACATAAGTGTCACCCTCAAGCGACCTGAACGGTACACTGTGACGATAACAGTAGATGTGTGCTCGATACAACAGCAACCAATCCATTCCCAATATTATATCAAAACCTGAAATCTCGAGAATAAACATGTACCACAAAAAATGATACTCGCCAACATCCAAGGAACATCCCTTGCACTGCTTGATATCCTCAACCCGCACCCCCAACGGAGTGTCAATTGACATAACTCCTCACAACCATTCCACAGGTAAACCAAAAAATACCATAAGTTGAGAAGAGATAAAAGAGTATGTGGCACCTGTGTCAAACAACACACTAGCAAACGTAGAAGCTACAATGATCGTACCTCGAACAGTCGACAGTCCGACCTCGTCGTCAGCTGGCGCAAACTGAAATGCCTGGAGCTAACTTGCCCCTCAACCCTGGTCTCCAGCCTGAATGACCTGTGCTACACTTCCATGCTTGCATGAGTGATCTTTCCCTGGAGTTCCAAATCCACCGCCCCTTCTAGTACGACCCGTAGAGATCCAACTGCTTGCCTGATACAGGGAAACTGATCCCCTTTCCGTATCTTGTACCTGCCTTCCACCATCATGCTCACCCGCCTTCCGAGGATTCCTGTAGAACCTCTGCACATGTCTCATCCTAATGCATGAATGGCACTCAACTGGAGGTTGAGGACACTAACCACGCATATGACCCGGCCTACCATAGTGATAGTAGAACACCTGATCCCCACTGTGAAAGGAGGACGCTCTCTTCCAGCTGCTTTTCACACTTCTTCCATGCTGTGAGCCCTCAAGCCGTCACTTCCGACCCTCGGTAGCAGCACAACCCTTCTACCCCAGTGTCACTACAAGCCCACTTCATGAAGCTCCCTTCAGGTTCCCTTGAAATATGAGTACATGATCCATCACCTCTGCAAACCTCTTCAAGCGAAAGCTATTTACTTGAGACCTGATATCATGTCTCAACCCATCCTGGAAACAAATTTCCACTGCTGCCTCATCCCCTCCTAACACAGGGACAAATCATCTCAAATCAGTGAAGCGACTTGCATAGTCCATCACTGATAGTGATCCCTGAGTCAGGCTCATAAACATTGTAGCCTGCTCTTGCATCAAAGTATCTAGGTAGAAATTCTCCAGAAACATTTCCTAAAAAACCTTCCATGGAATCCCCTCAGCCTGCTCAGCCTACGCCTGAATGTCCCACCAGCACCTAGCCTGGCCCCACAACATATAAGGAACCAGCTTTACCCACTTTTCAACAGGGGTCTCCAGATGGTCCAGTATCATCTGGACAGACTCCATCCAAAACATTGTTGCCTCTGCCCCACCCTCTATGGTGAAAGTTGAAGGGTGTTGCAGCTAAAACTCCTTAGTCAGCTCAAACATGCTCAGTGCATCTCACCATGGGTCCTGATCCGTCATCTTCACAAGGCGAGCCATGTTCTCCCAGAACTGGTCTTCTCTACCTTCATTGATCACCACATTCTCTTACTCCTCTACTGGTGTATTGTTCTCAGCAACACCCTCTCGTTGACCTACTGGAAACCGACGTCATGGTGGCATCTCTCTACAATGCAAAGCACCCGATTTAGAACGTATACCATTAAAATTTCATGACTTCCTTAAAAAGATCATTAATAGAAACAACAACGCATTCTTATATGCTAATCTAACAACATTAGCACCTCAAATTCACCTCCCCGACAATCCCTACCGTGGGCCATGGTCGACATGGGGTAAACAACCATGCACTACCACCAATTCACACAACATTATACGAAACATTTTCCAATTCATTTCAAACCCATATATTTCATTAGAAATAATTTACCCACTGGTTTCATTTCGTTCTTCTCATTATTTATTAGTTTCATGAAATCCCTAATGCATCCTACTTTCCTGCCTCACACACCCATCTTGTGCATGTTCCTAATACAATGCATGTCACCTCTCTCCCTTGGTGCCTATAATAATGCATGAATGAAAACCCTCGTGTTGTTAAGGCCACGAGCCAAATATCATAAAACAGTCACATCGAACCTCATGTGTATCGCCCAACGGTGAAATATCATGAACTGTAACAACAAACATCCAAGAACATCAATTCCCCACCCAGGGTGACTTGGGTTTCCTCGTACCTGGGTTAGCTACTCCCATGCACGAGCTCATTACCAATGCCCGACACGTCTTAACACTTGGATACCAATCCAAAATAACAATACCATAGATAAGGAGAAGAAAGACATCCTCTGATACCACTTTGTAACATCCTCAACCAGGAATCCACTTACCGGTGCTCCGAGCCGGGGGGTTACATGACCTTAAGCGCGCCTCCCCGTACGCAAAAGGCTGCCGACTAGCAGCGGGGGTCTATGTAGTCATGTGGGGAGACTATACCCCCTTATCAGAGTAAGCCACAATAGAAACAAAAAATATTAGAAACAATAATCGATAACCGGAAATAAGTCCAACAACCAATTCCGAGTAACAAGAAACATGCCATGTCATATTACAAGTGCAAGAGTGAACAAAGGCCCCAAAATAAATACAATGGCCAAAATCCCTAAAATGGTCCCGTCTCCAAGTCTGGATCCTCCTCCATGTGATACCCATGTCCATTCAGCTATCTAGGAAGGACGCTTGACCTTGTCCTGACCTGCACACATGAAGTCTGCTCAGGTACACAATGGCGGCCCGACCAGGGTGTGAGTACAACTCAGTAGGCCACCCCCACCCTTGTCTACAAAATTTACAGTATAAATAGGAAGTGTATGCAAAAGAAAAACGAATGATAAATGCCAAGTAATTATTTGAGGTTCCATTAACTACTCCAAATCCAAGCCATTTCCACCCTCATTACCATCCATTTCACACCAATCAACACCACTTACCATTTCATCACACTTCCATGGGTTAATCACATTCATTATGTTACATGGTTCTAAGGCCAACAATCATATGCAAGAGGGTAAACACATTGTTATCCCATCTCACTAGGATTAACTCCCTCATAGCAACCATACCTCACCTCGAATCCTCAGTCTGGGTGGATAACCATACCCTCACCTCGAAGCATCATTCCGGGTGGATGCAACCATTCGGATAATAGAGCATCAATCCTCATTCCTAACCCGTGCATTTAGGGTGGAGTTCGGATCCTCGGTCTTCACTCGACCTGTGGGCGTATATCCTTATGTCATACCCCACACTACCAAGCCATGTGCACATGATTATATATAAGTAACCATCAACCACTCATACCTTTTCCCATTGGCAAACACCATTCACAACAACCCACATGGGAATCACATCATGCCTTAACCCATTAACACCTTACCATTTCACATCGTTTAACCATCCCCTCAATTCCCATGTGTTATGCTTATCTCACTATGCATTCAACACTAGAACCATTATCCATCCCATTATGGACATTAATCAATTTCATGTTAACCCATTTTACCCATTCATCTTTCCAATGAATCAACCATTTAACCCATTACAAATAACCCTCAGGTTATTACTAAGTCTAGGTGCATCACCTAACTTCTATTCCATGTCAACCAATCATGCCAACATATTCACTAAGGTATCTACCCTTAATCACAACAAGGTCTCCTGTTCAATCACATTCCCTAAGCCCGGGAAAAGCCGTCACATCCCATGGATGGCCCTAGATTAGGTGAATTCCATCCTAATACATCCCATGGGGATCGTGAGGGTTCCCATTACTCATTTCAAACACCATTATTACCAAAAAAATCCATGGTTATCCAAAACATAACCAAGGGAAAGCAATAACACAACTAAACATGCAAAAATCCTTTAATAAATCATGTGATATAACTTGTAGACAACCTACCATGAATTTTCAGTTGAACGCACCCTCAATCGAGTCCTTAGACCTCGATTCGACCAACCCTTGGAGCTTCATCCTAGAACTCACCCAATAGAGAGGGTTTTAGGGTTTCAGAACAAGAGGGAGAGAAGACACAAACCCTAAACCTAAAAAATAACTAAGGAGGATATTAGACTTACCCAGAGCTTAAATCCACACCAACAGCACCAAAAAAACCATATGATCAAAGGAGATTGATCTCTTGGAGCCCTTGGGAGGTCTGGTTCGCACCTAGGGTGAAGACGAAAATATGGGAGGAAAATCCAGAGTTGGGGTTATAAATCCCGGAGTAGAAAACTTGTAATTTTTTCAACTTTAAATGGCAGTACAGTTTAGCTACATGGTTTAGAAAATGGTGCACAAACTGTGCTCCAGCTACTTTCTGGAGGAGGAGGGGTCACATTGTTTTGCTTGTACAGGTCGCATGGTTTTCCAAATCGTGCGCAGGTCATGCACCCAGCCCTGTCTTGGACAGACATCCATTATTTCGTGCCCCTAGCCCCTGGAACACCCCCACGACCTCTCATACCTTCGAGAAACATCTTAAAAACACAAAAAACAAGGTATTAAACCAATACACAACAAAAAAATACCTTTCCAAAAACCGGGAACTTACACAATTAATCAAACAATTTTAAGGTCCCATTGTTCCGTAATTTCATAATCAAAATCACCAAATTATATTTTCAAAAGGTTAACTCATTTAATAATCTAATGGAAGATAAACTAATAAATTTCATAATTCTAAAAATAAATTAATAAATTGCTTTAATCAATTCAAATTAAATTTATAATCATACCAATTTATGTTTAAAAAGACATACATGAAATTTAAATTGAATCCCATGGGAATTGAATTTAGACCACCTAGCTAGAGATTGAAGACGAACTCTCACTAATAGAAATCATTAGTTTGAAGATAAATAACCATGATCATGATGAAGAATGTGTTATAGATCCAAAACAAAGATCCAAGATCAAACGTATTAGATCTGTCAAATCGTAGATCAATATCCATCACTAATGGGGGAAAACATCGTTTCCAAAGATGAGTGAAGGATTAGAGAGTGGGGAATCTAATCAAGATGAGAATCTATTACTGGGAGATGTTTAAATATTAAATATGGTATCTAATTCACCTAGAACAAATGATGAGATACCAGGTAATCCTACTAAGAGCCTCCCAAAATGATTGAAAACAATATAGGGTTGAGTTAGGGTGTTTTGGGATATAATATGGGTGTTTGGGATATTTGTAATAATTTTTGGGTGGTTTAATTAGATGGGAATAATTTTCAATATGGGGTGTACGGTTCGACCTAACCACATGCCTATCTATAAACATCCTCCCATGGGACTACACCATTACTTATAGGATGGAACATAGTTTGAAAAGTTGTGCCCCAGCTATGCGAATCTCATTGGTTTTGGTTCCTACAATTTTCTGGTTAGGACATACAGTTTTCCCACACCATGCAACCATCATTCAATTCCCCATTACAATCCAAAATTTCTCATATTTCTGGATAAATCTCCCCATGGTAAAAACCAAAAAAGAGAATCTCAAAACAAAAAAAAATTCATAGTTGTATGAAACCTGATAAATTTCTCAGAAATATCGAGACATTTCATTCTCCCTACATTATAACGGATCATCCTCGATCTTTAATCTCACGAATCTCTAAAATTATGAGTCAAAAAGGTCAGTACAATGAGCCCTCATTTCTACTTATCTCTCCCATGTTTTCTCCAAAACACGTCCTTGTGTCCACAACACCCAAACTACCAGAATAGTCTTTCCATACAAAATATTATCAATGTGATCCAACACACATATATGATTCTCCACCAAGAACGTTTCAGTCACAAACTCAACATCACCTGCATAAAAAACATGAGAAATGTTTTGGTGATATAAATAAAGTTGTTTCACATGAAAAAAATCAAGAATAACACTATAACATTATGGAAAATCCAATAAATATTCCACTGGTACAATTCTCTCCACAACCACAAATGGTCCAACAATCCTTGGTACTAACATTAAATACTCCTATATCATATGGTGGCTGAATCTAGGTTACACCTTATTGAAGACATTATAAACCTCTATAAATTATTTGGGTCATTGATGTCTATAATCATTTGAATTCTACATAATCTATGAAATATTCATGTTCATCTAAAGCAACGTGACCTACCCTGACATTTCCTCCAGAAATCTCGGTCCCAAATACCCTGACTCACCTACCTCCATCCATGATAGACTTGTCCTACATAGCCTACTACAAAGATCCTCATGTGGTTCCATCTGAATAGTTCCCTTATAACTATTGATGTAGGAATACTAATAAAGTGGTATTTTCTTCTCTAAAGACCCACCAAGCTATGAAACACACCCTCATACCGTATCATAAAGAATATAAGTAGAACATTTTAACATCCCATTTTTCTAGTGGTGTATTGTCATAATCAATAAAACCTATATTCCATGATCCTTCTATAGGCCCCACGAGAAGCAGGAAGTAAAGAGCGAGTCATGGTCTGAAACAATACTATTCATGACCTCATGGATATACAATATTTCTTAAATATAAAAGTCTCCAAATAGATCCATTAAAAAAATTTCCCATATAGAAAAGAAGGGATATTCGTTCATAATTTTGTTTATAACCACCCTAATAGAGTCATTCTTCTGAGGTGTCCTTGGGATACAAACGGCAACATCCATAGTGACATCATTCCCCTTCCAATCCATAATTGGAAAAAACTATATAAAACCACCAGGTCATTGATGCTCAACCTTCTCTAATGGAATGGTGTATCAATGTGTCATATACCCTAAAATCTACATTTTCATTCCCATCCAACAATACTTCCATCGTAGTTAATGTTACATTTTTGTCAATCATGGATGAAACTACAACATCAAGGAATGTAATTCACACATCATCTCCTCCCACAAACTCATAGGCACAATAATCAGAATCCTTACATAGATTATCTCATCTTCACATATATTCTAATATGAAGGTGACACCCATACTTCTAGGATTTCCCTAAAGGAAAAACACTAAAGATCCCAACAATGCCTCTCCCCGATCCCGCTCAAAACTGTAGACTCCACTTAAAATGATATGAGAGTCATCTTATACTAACATTCCTAAGACAAAACATGTATTTTAGCTTGAGAAGTCATCATATTCCACACATAAAATTACTTTTATTCTCTATGAGTCTAAATTTTTATAATTAGAGAATCAGGGAAAAATTTTACTTTCCTTGGAATATATGCCAGCTCAAAATTAAATGACTGCACATACTCAAGCGATATTCACTTCCTGAGATTCAAATATTGTTGAGAACAGATATAATTTATTCTCTTGTGATTAGAATAAATAATAAAATTTTCTACCCATAGATAATTCCCCCAAAACATCTATGGATTAACTGTCAGAGCTAATTCAAGGTCATTCATAGGAAAGTTCCATTCATGTGGACGCAAATTTTGAGACCCATATCCCACAACATGATCTCCATGAATGAAAAATTATTCAAATACAAATCATAGAAGAATAAAAAAACATCATATAATCCTAAACTAACTCTTGTAGGTTTAATATTGGTGCAGTTGTAAAAGAGTTCTTCAACTCCTAGGAAGTGTTATCACATGCTTGAGAACATACAAACTTCACTCCATTTTCTGTCAATATGGAAAGTGGTTCTTCCAATTGGAAAAAATTCATGATGAACCACTTATAATATCCCATTATCCATAGAAAACTATGGACATGAGTGAAATTTATAGAACATCCCAAGGAAAAATTTCGGGAATTTATCTGGGTCCACTAACACGGCCTCCTCTGAGATGATGTTACCCAAGAGGTGTACCTAATAAATATTAAATTGACATTAAGATAGATTGGAATATAAATTATTCACTCTTAGAATACATAGGACAATGTAAATATGTTGGGAATGATCATAAACACAATAATTTCATCTAATAAAACAACCAAAAAATGATTTTGATAGGGGTGTCAGATTCGTTTCATTAAGTCAATAAGCACTACTAGAGAATTTGTTAACCCATACGGTATCACATATCACTAGTATTGGCCATACCTACTTTTGAATGAATTCTATGGTATATCATAATGTATAAATATAAACTAATGATACCCTGATCACATATCAATAATGGAGAAGACCAAAGATTATATAAACGGCTCAAATAGAGATTCAATAGGCATAAGAGGTTACAGGTTCATCAAAGTCATATCGTTTAACTTACTCTAATCAACCCATAAGTGAAATGTTACACAACATTCATAGAATACATGATTGGAGAACCCCATGGGGACATACTCATATGTATAAACCCCTTATCCATCAACACCACCACCTAAGTATTGAGTTCTCGAAGATCTGTTTGTTTCATTATGTATGGTGGAATATAATCTCAATATTACCCTAATAAGAAATCAATCATAAACTCCACATATATCTAAGGTGGAATTCATAAGAATTCCTCAGGAAACATGTCAAAGAACCTATCTACTATGAGCAGAAATAAAAAGTTTTATACACCTATGTCTCCAGAGACATACTAGAAACCATGGTGGTGAGATCATCAAGATATTAATGAAATTTCCCTACATATCTCACCTTGATATCCCATTAACCATAATGGAAATAATTGTCCCCCTCATGAGATGAAAAATTCACTCTCATGTGGTAAAAATATACGTGTTCTTGGTACACCACTAACCAACCCATTATCATAATTATATCAAATAATAACCTTTTATGAATGTAATTATCCCATAAAAAATGATACTCCCAAATATTGAGAGAAAAACAATTTCATAAACAAATGTCCCTCCATCAAACTCAAAATAGTGTATCAGTTGCCATAACCCCACTCACAAACTCCAATTCCACATTCAGTAAATTCTATCATTTTGTAGATATACACAAATTGGAGGCACTTGTATCAAATAAGGATCCAGCTAGTGTAGAAGTGACACGAATAGTACCTCTAATGATTAATGGTCCAGCCTCTCAATCAAGAAATGTAGGCTGAACATAATGAAAATATCTTCCCCCTCTTACCTATGACGCAGTCTATGTCTTGTGAGCTACACCACTCTACTGATACATGTACTCTTTCCCAAATGTACCAAGTCTACCGGCTCCTCCTCCATGGGTATTAGAACAGAACATATCATACTGATATGATTTAGAAGATCCCATTCTCATACTTTGGTTTTTTATATCCATCCAATAACTACCCATCTGTTGGGGTGTCCTATAGATCCAATATTTATCTCATCTTGGTACAACATCATAATACTTTCAGTGGTCGGGAAAAAAATATACAAAAGTGGATATGCCTATAATAATGATTGAAAAACACTTAGTTAAGATCCTATTTAAATGATCCTCCCCCACACTTCATTCTACTTTTTTGTTAAAAATTATCATAGTGATGCTTCCCACTATCATAGGAAGTACCTTTTATTCATCTAGAAGAAACCACATATCTTTCAATGAAAGCATCCTTTAGGTTCCCCTATGATATGAGATCTTGACCCACAATCTCAAAAATCATATTTAACCAAAGGATGTTAAACTGGGACTTAAAATCACTATTAATTCCATCATGGAAATTCCTTTTTATAGCTATCTGATCCCCTAACAACAATGGAGAAAATAACTACAAGCTGTTAATGTTACACGTATAGTACAAAAAATATATTCTCCCTTGGGTCAATGACATGAACAAATATTCCTTCTCCTATATCAGTGTCTCTGGATATAAGTTATCCAAGAAAATATCTTGAGAGTCCTTCCATTCCATACTATCTTCTTTCCTAGTCGGAACCTGAACATCCCACCAATGTGTTTCTAATCCTCATTAAAAATAAGCATCCAAGATGACCCTCTATTCAGCAGGAGTCTATAAATGGTCAAGTATAGTCTTGATGGAATTAGTTCCAAACTCTTCTTCCACAAGTCCACTCTCTTTGGTGAAAGTGAGAGAGTACTATAACTAAAACTCTTATGATATGTCACACATATTCTCTGTGACCCAATCTGGGTTTCTCTTCATAAACTCCATAAAGTGGGAAACATTCTCAAGAAACCTCTCTTGGTATAATTTACATCACACTATTAGTTCCTTGAGGTCAACTATATGGGGATCATTTCTATCCATACCCTCGTCATGTACCATCATCAAATATCATCATAGCTGTGTATCTATACAATTCAAAACACATGTATTAGAAATTATTTCCTAACATTAAAAAAATATAGGGATTCACATTATTCAATTAAAAGCTATCCCCCCTTTCGCTCCACACCGTCAAAACTGATGCACTATTAATACTCTTAACCATAAAACATCTATATAATGTTTAAAAAGGAATAAAATCATTCTAATTACTCAACATTAATATTTAGATATCCTTTAATTAAAAAAATTCATAATTTAACCACTTTCTATTGCATATTATGCACCATTTTTCTATTCAGTTATAAAATCAAGGAAAAGAAATGAATTTAGAAAACATTACTATAACTTATTTTATATTATGTTCCTAAAAATGATGCATGTTAAAATAATCTTGAGTTTGTAAAATGATGCATGCATACTAAATTCACCTAAAATACTAGGCCACAATCCAAATCTGAGAAAATCTTAGAGACAAAGATCACATCACAGAACAAGTGCATCACCTTAGGTGAAATAACATTCAATCATAACAACAAACAATAATAACAAAAATTCCACCAAAGTACTTGTGTTTCGCCCTATAAACGGGTTAGATACTCCCATGAACAAGCTCATGTCTATGTTCCAACTCCTCTAAGTACGTTGTCTACCTTTACCAAATATTAACACAATGAAAAGAAAATAAAACCCTCTAATACCACTTTATAATATCCTTACACTAGTTCCACACACTAGAATCCCTAGCCAATCAATTACATGACCTCAAGCATGCCTCCCCATATGCCATAGGCTACTGACTAGTAGAGATGGTCTAATATAGATTTTATGGGGGTATTATAACATATTTATTAAATTAGAACAATAGAATAAATAACTAAGAATAATAATATGTTATAAAATATCCACACAAAACCGGTATCACATGATGAATAATATAGTAATACAATATCTAAACCAAACAATATATATTTCATGCCAAGTATGTGTCATGTTTTGAAGGAAACCCAATATAATGACACATTGAAACATTTTATATGGGTCTCTAATCAATGTATGTTTGTCTCATCTATGATCCATCATGATTCATCCATCTATAATAGGGATCTTTCCATAATCCAATATTGAAAACATGAAGTCTATTCAGGTACTGATTAGGTATCCCGAGTAGGGTTTGAGTACAACATAGTAGACCATCAACTCATTTAAGTTGACCATTTCATTTATCACAACAATCAGAATTATTTACCTCCATCATAAAGAATAATATCATTAAATCATTATTAAACCAATTAAAAACATTTTACTATACAATTCATTAAATCATCATGGATAATCCAAACATCCCATTTTTACTTCCATTAATAAACCATTTCAACATTGATGTAATCAAACAATTTAAAGCTCCATTATCCTCCAATTTCATAAAAAATTTACCAAATTAAATTTTCCTAAGATCAATTCATTTTGTAATCACATGGAAAATCAACTTCTCAATTACATAATTCAATAATCAATTAATAAATTAATTTATTCATTTCAAGAATCAATTGGAAAAAGTTGCAACTGAAATTTTATAACACATACATGCAATTGAATTTTAAGAATATGATAATTGAATTTATTCCACCTATATCAAAATTTATAATCAATTATCACCAACATAAATCCTCAATTTGAAGCCAAATAAACAAGATCATTGTGAATAAGGAGTTCTATATCTGAAACCAAGATCCAGGATCAAATAGATTTGATCTATCAAAACCTAGATCTATAACTATCACCAATAGAGGAATATATCCTTTCCAAATATGAGAGAAGGATGGGGAGATAGGGAAAAATAATTTGGATAATAATTTATTACAGAGATAGGTGCAGATCATCAATCTAGGATTTTGTCCTTCATGAATGGATGTTGGAATGCCTTGGAATCTATCTAGGATCCTCAAAAGATTATAGAAATTGGTTTAGGTTCAATATCAGATGTTTTGGGGTATAATAAAGAGTTTCGTGATTTTTTTTATGAAATTTCATGGATTAATTTTTTTCATGCACAGTTTCCTATATGAGGTGCACAGTTTTCCCTGGCCATGCACCTAACCGTGCACCTCCTACCACAAGGACACTTGGTTTTTTCTTAGAGGGGGAATTGTTTTATAAAAAAGCGTCCATTATTTGTGAATCCCCTATATTTGGTTTCACCTGGTTTGTTGGCATTAGAGCACCATTTGGTAATTCCACACACTATCCATGCACTGCCTATCTTCCTTCCAAATTATTTCCTATTTTGCAAAAAATCTCTCAATAGAAAAACAATAAAAATATGTAATAAAAAATGAAAAAGATTACCTATAAATGTGTTCGAGACATTTCCATAAAAGCTCAGTATCGTACATATATTCTTTCATGAGGTGTATATAGAACGCCTTCTACATGTAATATAATGAATTTATTTATACTTGTGATTTGTTAGTTTTTGTTTTGTATTATTTCATCATTGAGATTATGATCCAATGAAACAATGATGATATAGAATTTATATTACAATTCCGAATTTATCGAAATTGTTTATTATTAATTATCAAATTTTGAAATCTTGTGATATATATCATAATAAAACCATTAATATTATTATCCTATGGTTATTAATGATATTTTAAATTAATATTACCATTTATACACTTTTGGTACTTAATATAATTGTCTAAATGATTTTAATGTAACCAAAAATTTATTTCCCTCTTCAATTGGAGGTCTATTTTCTCTGAAAACCTTGTTGTGTGAAATTATTTCAAAAATATATTATTATTATCATCATATTTTTAAAATACCTTTTTAAAAGACAATGAATTTTAAAATTGTTTTTATAGAAATATTCATGTAATTTTCCAAAACAATTCCTATTCTGATTTTATATAAAATTTTAAAAGAATGTATATTTTTTAATATGAACAACATCAACATTACTCTCAGTTTTCATGACCACTAAATGTTTTCAATATTCACTTACATGTTCATAGAGTTCTTTTCAAAGAAATTATTTTCCATAATATTTTAGAAACATATATATTTTAAATAAATGATTTCAAATTGAAAATGATTTTCAAAATGTTTTATATTCTAAAAAGTGGTTCTCAAAGAGAAATTGATATATCCCTCAAGAAATTTTTCAAATGTTTTTCTCAATCTTTCCGTGTCTGTATTAAATTTTATTTTCAAATAAAAGAATATTTATAATGTTTTATATTTTAAAATGATTTTTCAAATGGGGGGTTTTTTTCCTCAATAAATATTCTAATTAGTATTTCAAAATCCTTCTACATCTAATATGATATATATCAATGTTTATTTTTCATTACTGGGGATATAATTCACGGATTCCATTTTTATTATTTCATTAAATGGTTATGTTTGTATTGAAATGATATTCATGAAATCAGATTATTTTCCACTGGTAATATGATGAGTAAATTCTTATGAATCCCACTTTATTTCATTGGTTTTTCTATGCTGAAATGATTATGTGACCTATCTCTTTTCTACAGGTTATTATTTGATGAAATGTTTATCAAACCCATTTAATTTCATGTTTAATGATATGATTTATGTTTTATGATTTTTTGGAAGAGATAAATAGGATTTTTCATTATGATATTGTTTGGACCTATATATTATCTAATGAATTGGGAAATTTTAAATGTTCGATGTGATTAGTGGGTATACATGCGGTTAGACCAAGCCCAAAAAAGACGGTAAACAGGTGGCTATACGATGCCTTAAGTATGGTACACATGAGGTTATCCCAATTCCAATGGAGGTACAAGGGTGGTTAAATTAATCCTAACATTTTTTCAATGTCTGGGTGGGTAACATTGATAAAATAATTTTTTATTATTTTGTGTATATCATAAAAGTCATTTTATGCCAATGTTATGCTCTCATGGATCATGTACTTTGATTCCCTTATGATTAATGTCTTATGAACATAAAATCATTACACCATAACTCATGTTTATGATCTATAATAGTTTGGTTTTTAACATTTTATGTTATGTTCATTATCACATACCCTTGTACATATATTATGCTTTCATATTATAAAATATTCATATCCGTTATTTTTACCCTTATTATGAATCTGATCTCACCCTTGCTTTTGTTTCCTTTTCCCAGGTAATAAAGAAAGGGTTAAAGTAGGTTATTATTGTGAGTAGGTACATATGGGAAGATAATTAAGGGATATGTTAAAGATTATTCACCAAATTATAAGATTATGCTTCCATGTTTCCATCGACGCTAAACTATTATGGCCCTTAGGATTCTTTTTGTCTAATGTAATGAATATTCATAAAAAATGATGTAATATCCTAGTATAAATAGAATGGTCTTCTATATTATATATATCAATAATTAATATATATAATTTATTAATATTAATAATTTATTTATATATAAATAAAATTTATTCATTTTTATTAATAATTATTTTATTTTAAATGTATTAATATTTTTATCATTCACTCATTTTAATTATATATTAGCATCATTATTTTAATTTACTAATTTTATATATCTATATTTAATATATGATATGTATAAATATTTATAATTTGTATATATATATATTAAATTTATTAATAATTATATAATAGATAATGATTTTAATAATTATTTAATTATTTAGATTTTTGATTTAATTTCTTATTATATAAACTTTTTAATATATTTATTTATTGATTATTTTTTATTTTGATTGGTATATATAAAAAATAGGGGTCATATCCATGTGGGTTGGACTTTGTATTCAAGTGGGATAAAGATTGATGGAAATTAGGATAGGCTGACGCTCCTGTGGGCCCATGATTATTGGCACTGGCCCATATGGGTGTTTATGGAGAGTGTATATTGGATCCCATCCCTGTATAAGGATTTTAAAATTTGAATATGGTAGAATCCTATATTACGAAGCAGAAATTAATCCAATATTTCAATGTGGGACTTTCACCAAAATCGATAGATTTATCAGTGCTATAAATAAATAATTGATAAATGTATACTTTATCTGTGCTAAAAATGATAAAGTTAATACTTATCAGCACTCAAAAAAATTCTGATAAATGGTACATTTTATCAGCACCTTTCACTAGCTCTGATAAAGTATATTGTTGTATATTGTTCATTTTTTAGTAGTGTTAGACTCTCTATGTACGCATGGTGTTGAGGAGAAAAAAACAAACGCAATTTCTCTTTTAAAAACCACATGAATATTATGAAAACTAGTCTATCATGTGTTCCCTTATAACCCAAGTGGAAACACATTGATTTATTATTCCAATATTCGACTTCTCCCATTTTTTCACATTCACTTCCTACAACACCCCCAGGAATTCATTCACAGTAAGAATCGACCATTAACATCATCAATGGCTTG
This sequence comes from Viscum album, assembly GCA_963277665.1. Lineage (NCBI taxonomy): Eukaryota > Viridiplantae > Streptophyta > Magnoliopsida > Santalales > Viscaceae > Viscum > Viscum album. Next base: position 150,049,851 of record OY728156.1, on the reverse strand, counting down.
AAAATTCTTTTTTTGAGAATCCAAACCACTATAGCTCATGCTTGACATCCTCCAAACATATAGGACATCACCCAAGCCATTAAATATATCCTAAAGGCACATTTTAGGGCTTTTAGTTGAAAAGAACACTATCATGACTCCCAATTCGAAAAAAAAATCCATAATAAAATGGAAAAATTCAAATTCCCTCGGTAATTTAAAACATGTAATGACAGAAGTCATAAAATACTATACCTTATAATTATTCTTTTTCTCATGAATTTTTGGTCATCATCCAACTTCAAATTACAACAAACATCATTCATCAGTTGATCACTAACTCATTATTTCTATCTCGAAATGCTCAAAACTATTCCATTATGCCACAATAACAAGGATCATAGATACATTGACTTTTCCTAATAATGTCTGACCCAATCCTTAAATCACACCATTGTCATCCTAAATAGGGATTCAAAATAGGTTTCTTAATCATTTCATGTTTTTCTATGAAAATATCCAGGTAGCTGTTTCCCAAATAATTTTTCCCAATAGTTCTTTCCCTCAACATATAATAAAACAGTACATTACTTTAACATGATATGTAAACTCGAAAGGTCATTGTAACATCACAAAAGCACACATACCTAGGTCCTTGTTAGACACTTATTGTAACACATTGATTAGTAACTCAAACTGTCACATCAAGTGTTGCACTCCCACACTAAACATCGATTGGATCTCGATTTTACTCACCCTTCAAACACATCAAATACAACGTTATCATGATTATAGAGAATTGGATTCAATAACTAATCCATTGTCCATCACAACATATGGTATCCACCCAACACCACATTTGAATCATCAATATGGTACTCTACATAGAACCAGATCAATCAGATACACATACAAAATAGTATTTCTGACTCAAACTCCTGAGTCTCCTACTACATATGTTCATTAAAAAAACTTTAGCCATATTTTTGACATTACTCATAATCATTTCCTCATTTACTCTACAAAAAAGAATTATATTCTACTCTTGAGAAACACACATTCCTCTAACATAAAATTACCCATAATGAACCCATTTTTCGAGTCACAGATTCACCCATGTCCCATGGTAATGAATTCCCATGATCCATAGGCATTGGAGTCCAAAATAAACAATTCTTAAAATTTCTTCACATTATTCACTCCTAAATAATGTGAAAAAACATGATTTCATCCCATCAAACATGTCGAGAAACATGTGTCACCCATGAACCATTCCATAAAACATGGTCCACACCCAAAACCGTGTCATGGATTGGTATTTAACCCAAAAAACATGCCATTAACCATTATATCTCATAAAAAATTTATTCTGGATAGCCAAACCCTCACTCTACTAGTTGGAACCACCTTCTCACACCTGATCCCACCACGGATGTGATCATCCACACATGTATATTACATGTAACAAAGTATTAAAAACTAATTATCCCAATCTTCTAGTGATCCATACTATTTGACTATTCTAATGATGGCATATGACATCTATTTACGCTCCCAAACATAGGAATCACCTACTGAAAACACATTACTAGTGCAACCAAAAAAATCATAGAAAACACATCGAGTGGTTCAATTTCAGAATACATCAAAACCAGATTTTTCTTCTCTAGCCCAACCTAAGACATCTACCCATTAGCCTTCCATAGGAATATCCATCAAACATCCTCTATTGACGCACATAATGAATTAATTACCATTATATGTCTCTCTCATTCGACTAAAAAAGATGCAAAAAACTATTTAAAAGAGGAAACAATTTATCTATAAACATCAATTAAAAGTATATTCAAACACTCTCGAACCTAACATATCCTTTTCCATGAAAACACAATATATAAGATGATAAAAAATGTCAATAAATCATGATACCATGAAAAATACATAAAAATCCATGTATGCCGTTTTTATATGGCTCTAGTTTATTATTTTTAGAATCCCATTTCCTAACATTTTAAACATACCATAAATCAATAGAATTTTCCAAAAAAACTCTTTTATATAAGGACCCAGCCTTAAACATTAGAAAATCGTGGGTTTTTTAAGAATTAGATTTTCTTCATTTTGAAGTTATTTTAGTTGTAATGTTTTAAATAATTAGGTCATATCTCATATATATATAAAATATATTTTACAATGTGGAAACATCAAATCAGAATCCAATTTTACCACAATATACAACATCTAAAAAGAAAAAAATATTCATTTTATGAATGATATACACGAAATTCAATATTAACTACTCTTGGTTATATAACAACCTTAAATCAATGAAATGATTTTAAAATTTATGATGTTCACACAACTTTAAGGAAGGGAAATAAAAATAACAAAAGAAATCATTAGTCCATGAAAATCATAAAAATATTTCAATTAATCAAAATCATTCCATCAATATAAAAAAATAATTACCTATGAAATCACATTATCTAACCAATAATTTTTATATAAAATTTCATTAGAAATAATAATAAAAAATATAGGATTAATTAAAATTTTGAAAAAATTATTATAATCCATTCATAATGATATATTTTTGACACTTAAAAATAATATATTCATTCCATTGAATATAATATATTTATATTACCCTAAGAAATAATAATATTATCCTAAAAACAAAAATAAATCAGAGATAAATATTTACATTATTTTGGGATTAATTTCCATTTCACTTATACAATAATTCTTTAAAAGTGAAAAGACATTTGGTAAATATCCTTACCCAATGCGTTAGAGGGATATAATGAAATCACACATTATTTGATAAATATTTAATAATAATTCCATAGTTTTTCATAGAATTATCAATCATCATAAACAATTAAAAAGAAACATAACATAATAAAATACATTTATAATTTTATATTCATCATTACCCTCATAAAAAATCCCTTATATCCACAATAAAAATATTCTGGATATCGAAATATCAATTACACATTAATTTTTTTTTTGAAAATACTCAAACGATTGGGAAATAGGGTTTCATATTAAATAAAACATTATATATTATAAATTAAAAAATAAATAAAACAATGATTAAAAAATTAGTAAATTTCATTATCACCATATAAGTTATAATTATATACAATCTTTTTTCCATTTGTAAATAATGTCAAAACCTTCCCCGTAAAATAAATAAAGTAATTATTTTTTAAATTTTTTATTAGAAAGTAACATGAACCATAAAATTTACATTAAAATTATTTTATGTACATTTACACACTTCCAAATATTTTTTTAAATAATATTGACATGGAATGGAAATCATTAGGAAATAAATTATTAAAATATTTAAAAATTGATTTTTTTTAAAGTAAAGTGTCCCTTTCCTTCAGTCTGACTCATCATATACATTATTAATCTTCTTTATTAATAAAAGTATGTTTATTATTTAATCTATTAATAAAATTTGTTATTTTCTATATTTATTTCATTTCCCATTTTAAAATCATTTAGTTAATTAATTTATTTCTAATAAGTCTTTTGTTTACATTTAGTGAATATGACCAAAAATAATTTTTTAGGTTGACTAATGTCAAATATGTCATTATTTAATTATATCTAAAATAATGATCATGATATTATTAGAATTTTTGTGTATAATTTATAATGTCAAATCAGTTTTTAAATTATGGTTATGTAAAATTATGTACGTTGTAATCATAGAGATTGATGGTCGAACTTACACATCAGTAACTCTTTCATTATTCAATATTCATTATAAAAAGAATGTATGCATTATTTAATCATAGGCAATGAAGAAAAATATCATTTATAACATTTTATTTAATTAAATATACTTACATATATCAACAATTTTATGTGGTGATGATAAATGATTCACATCACTTCATGGAGGCAACAATCCACATGTATGTGTGGATGATGTTACTATTTTAAATTGTGTGAAATATATTGAATTAAATGATATATACTATTTTAAAAATGATATATATGTCATGAATGTATTATAAATACATTATATACATAATTACAACATATCCAAAGAGAATATTATGGGAAACAAACTACATTCATTCAAGAGACGGTAGTCTTCTGTACACACGAACGATGGTTTCATTTCCCATTTCATGGATGTTAGAGATATATGATGTTTATTTCATTAAAATAATAACATATATATTAATTTTATTAATTATTTAATTTATTGAACCATGTATAAAAAATATTTTTTGTAGGTGTAAGAAGAAATCAATCAAAAACACTTGGTTATGAATCATACAACTTCTTCGAATAACCTCTTATGGTTTACACCAAATGATTCCCTAGGGTGTTTTGTAGATGAAACCAAAAACTATAAGATATATGTATGGATATAAAGAAGGAATTTTGGTAGGTATTTTTTGTACCAAAATTCGTTGTAAGTGTGAATAAAATAGGGTACAAGGTTCCCATTTAAAAGTGAAAAAGAAAGGCATATTTTGAAATAGTAAAAACTATTTAGTAATGGGGATTCACTCTCAAACCATGTGACTCCAAAATTTATAAATATTGTATTTAATGTAATATAAGTCCATGTAACACCTCAACCATAAAAAATAATAATTTTTAAATATATTATTCTATAACATGTAAGGTTAACCACTTTTACCATTTTAGCTTCCCCTCATGTTAACTCATTGTTGTACTCTACTTGGTTCATGATAGTTACTATAAAAGAAAAATTAGAATGTAATTGTACCATGGATTATATTTTAAACCATATAATAACAGAATTTTTTAAAATAGGATTTTATTAAATTTTAAATTATTTAATAAAATACTATTTTTTATGAAATAGCATTAACATCAATTTTGACAATAATTATTTAATTTGAATTTAAATACAAAAATTTATGGATTGATTTCGAATATATTCTATTAATTCATTTTTATAATTTTATAAATATCTAATAAATCCAAAAATTAAATAATTCATTCCATTTATGTGACATTTAATATTTTCAATATCATTTTGTTTGTTTTATTATTAATTAAAAAATAATTGTGTCGACTATTCCTAAGATTTTATGTTAATTGTTTAATCACCAGAAATAGGAAATAAATTACCATGAAAAAAATTTAATTTAAAATTTTTATTTAGAATTAAACATATGTTTATTGTTTCCCTATCACGATGCATTATAGATATTTAAAGCAAGAAAGGTTCCTTTTTTGTATTTATCATTGAATAAATTAGTATATATGTCACAATCATGGAATATGGTTCGAAAAGCCCATTTATTCACATATTTGATTATTATGGATGAAATTTCATCATAAAACCAATAATGAGAAACATTTTAGGGTTACTTTTTCATCCTTATCAAATTATTTTTACCTTTAATCACCTTATTAATTCGTACCGTGGTAATAAATCTTTACTATAGTTTTTGATCATAATGACTAAAAATTAATTATGGCGTGTTACCTAAAATTAATTATTATTATTTAATTTATGAATTCAATATTATAAAACATAGTTTGTCAAAATTTTAAATTTAATTTAGAGTTAATCTTGAAAATGAGATGGAATGTAGTTTCAAAAAATAAACATTTTCTCGTGATTAAAAATATTTTAAATAAAATTTCAACATAAAATTGATTCTAATGACCCAATATGGATCATTTGAAATATATTAAACTATTTATTCATTTTATAAATTTAAAAAAAATTAAAAATTTTAAATACATTAAATGAAAATTATTTTTCATTTAAAATAATATTCTCAACTTGTCTTCAAATAAATAATCTTTTCATACAATTATAATAAAATCATTATAATTTTTTTGATATTTTGAATTCAAAAATTAAAATATGTTTATAAAATTGAAATTTCAATTTTGTCTTCTAAGAATAAAATTCAGAAAATATTTTCATAAAACAATTTACTTTTTTTATGAAAATTTACATAATATTTTTATATTGAATTTATCTATCAAATTTATAAATGTAAATTAAAATTCAATTGAAATATTTTAAAATTAACCATTCATTTAAAATAGTACACCGTTTTGTAAATTTAATCCTCAAAATATTATTTACTACATAAAATAGTGGGAATATCATTCTCCCAAGCCTATTCAGATTCCCATGTTGCTTTACAAATTATTTTATTTTTTCATAGAACCTTAACCTATAGAATCATTTAATTACACAATAAATTACATATAAGTTCAATAACATATACTGTAAGTACATCATAAGAAATTTTATCTTATAAAAAATTATATCGGGGTTTAAAAATTTAGCTAAATCAGAGAAATTGTTTCTTAACATTGAGATAATAAAATATTCTATGTGACTAGGACAAACTCAATGATTATGCTACTTGGTAGGAAAATTACAAATTTATCTATGATATAATATGTTTCAATGATTCATGATCATATATACCACTTTTTACTAAAACGTATCACACTTTTCCATAGAGATACATTCATAAATACATGACCACCTACGTTGATGAAAATATATTTCCTCTTATTATCTGCATAACATTTTTTCGAGTTCTAAGCCATCCAAATATACTAATGAATCATGTTCGCCTTATCAAACATTTCATGTACTATATCTAGTAGCATTATTCACTGGTAACCTAATTTATCCCATAAAATCTATAGTCTAAAAATACATTCCATATAGATCATCAAAACCTTCCACTGGCATAATGGAATGAAAAATGTAATTAAAAGAGAACACCAATAATGAGATTATTTTGTGCCAAATTCCCCAATAACACATTTAACAAGTATGAATCAATTATTCATTGTTCTAACTCATTCTATGAGTCTGTCTATTTTATTGAGGATAAAATCTTGTACTGATACTTTACTCAATACCCAATAACTTCTAACTTCCTATACAAAAAATATTAGTGAACCTATGATGATTGTTAGATATAATTGGAATATGAACTCCATGTGACTTGAATATCTCCTCAGGATATAGTTAATAAATATGATCAAAGGAATTTGAATCTTGAATTGGAAGGAAATTCAAATATTTAGTTAATTGGTAAACATTAACCGAAAACACATTATTACTGAAATATGTATTTGGAAATCCATCCAAAAAATATATTTATATCTTTAATCATTTCAAATATGGTACTAGTAGAGGAAAAATATTCCACATAGGTAATTAATATTCATCCTTTTACTGTTTAAAATTAAAACATTGCATGGTAATGTTAGCTATATCACTTTTCATTCCATCCCATAAGCAATACACCTATTGATATATGTATATTTAAGTAATTACATGTCGAAGGTAAAACAAATAACTACAAGCTTCACTAAAAAATTAACTCTTTAACAAGGTGACACATGACATACATAATCTATTTCAAGATCTAAAATAAATTCAACATTAAAACCATAATTCAAACCCTTCATGACCAATTATACCATTCTTGAATCTTACGGTCTTCCTATGGATATTTCGTATTTCATTTTATGATTTTGGATTATACTGAAACCTAAAATTAGGTTTATGAAGTTAAAAGATTCACAATTTGATGTCCAAAAATCATCGAAGAATTAACTAAAAGTTCATTTGAGAAACATAACAAATCCAATGTAACATTATTTTTACGACTCATACCATTGAAATTTTTGTTATCATTTATTTTTTAGCAATGAATCCTACTTTCATAATCCCAGATCATTTCAACCTATCTTCAATTTCTAATGATTAATTCTCTATATATAAATATATACTTCAAACATTTTGGATTAGTATATATTTTATATTTCACTCCATATAAACAATACCTCAAATTTTTATAATAAAAATCCCACCATCAAGTTCCATATCATATGTAGGATAATTTATCTCTTGAGGTATTGGTTAACATGAAGCCTAATTAGTTACGTGATCATTCTGCATTAAGAAAAAATCAATTACCATCCATGAATAATCACCATAGATAAAAAATTCATTACCTCTATAGGGAAAGGCCAAAATAAATTCTTGACTTATATACTCTTTAGCTCAAGAAAAAAAATCATCACATTTTTTTTCACGATAAATTGAAATATATTTTGAGTTAACATAATCGATATGCTATAAAATAAATAACTTTTTTCAATAAACATCCAATTATAACCCAAACTTCTATGAAAACAATAAATCAAGATGAAATTTTGTTTATTATCTATACTTTAATAATATGTTTTCCATAAATGTCAATATGTATGTTGTCTTTTGAAACAATAGACCCCAGGAATGAAATTTATTATAACCAAAATTCACACTTACCAAATATTCAATAAAATTATTTTTCACTTAATTTTTTAAATTAATTCTTAGGAACCTTTAATGTTAATTTTGAATTTTATAGTATACCAATATATCATCAATAAGTAAAAAAACACAATCTTATCTAATAAATCTGGGAAGAATCTATTCATTAGGTATATAAATACATATGGTGTACTAGATAACTAAAATATCATAACTACAAACTCATAATTCCCATAATGTGTTTGAAAAACATTCATCAAATTATATACCACCTACACCATTAATTTATGGTACCCCAACATGAGTTCAATATTTGAAAATTAATACACTCCCTGGATCTAATCAAATAAATAATTGATATGTGAGAATCATAAATTTTCTAAATTGTGGTGTTATTCAGTAATTTATAATAAATGAAAAGTCTCACCGAACCAACATTATTTTTAATATATAAAACAAGTTCACCCCATGGTTAAGTGATAGGGAGAGTGAAACCATTATCTTGGAACTCTAGTAACTAATTTTTCCCTTCTAAATGTTCAATTTGATCTTTTAAGAAATGGGGTTATTCCAATTTTATTAAACATATGTACCAATTCAATAGAAAAATTAAGCCTATCGATCTAGAATAACACCAGGAAGATCATCAGGAAATTCCTTCACATATTCATTTATTATTGATATATTATTAATTTTAATAGTTTATTTCTTTTAAAAAATGATATAGGTAATAATCATATTCATCTCTTATCACTTTATCAACATCTTGGTAGGATATCAAACTTATGAAAGCATTAAGAAAAACATTATTGGATGAAAAATATATCTTAGCATGATAAAAAGAAAGCCAATCCCAAAATAAAATATAATGAAAATCAATCCTAAGATGTACGACATGATTTTTAGGAAAGACCATCCCACTAATAAAAATACGAATATTCATATAAATAATGTTTTATTTAATATTTCCATTTTGAGTTTTCACTGAATGTTATATATTATTTTCATATGGTGATATTTCTATTTTAAATAAAACTTTATCCAAAATGATGGAATGTAAAGATCAGTAGTCAAAAGGTCTATTGGAATAATTTAAATAAACTATTAATATATGAGTCTCCACTTCATTTGATATCCCAACCTCAACAATTTTAGTAGAAAATAATATCTTTTCAAACCATTTTACTTCTGATACTTATGATGTCTACTCTTGGTGAATAACTTTAGATCTAAATTATAATAATAAACCTACTCATTTCAATTATATCATATTACCATTGACATTTCAATAACATTCAGATCATTTTTGTTAATGTAATGAACCATGTTAAAGATTTTTCCACATTAGAAGCACTTCTATGATTTCATAATGCATTCCCCGGGGTTACTTTTTCAACATAGGTTGTCTGATGGGAACATTTTTTTTCTTAACTCATGATTTCTTTAATGAATGATTATCTGTTGCATAAAATGTAGAACATTTCTTCTACTTGTTTTCAAAAAATAAATAATCATAAAAAAGCTATATTTTCAAATTCTCATGACATTGAGAAATTTTATCATAAATTTTTATTTCATGAGATCTTATACCGGTCGATATATTGGAATAAATCCCATGAATGATCGATAAATATTACAATCATGATCATAGATATAATTTTTTATAAACCTTATGATCGAGTAATCCTCATAATATCTCAAGTATAAGAAACTATTTCCATCGTAACTCATATATATTGTGGTAAATATTTCATGAGAATTATTTTATAAAAAATTAAACCCATTTTATGGAATTGATTGTATATACTGAAACCCTAGTATCCTAGTGTTGGATGTTAAATTATAATATTGGAATCAGACATAGGAAATCATATCCCAATGAACTAAATAGTTTAGTAGTATTAGTAAACAAGATACATATATTAATATTAAAATATATATAAATATTAAAAATAAAATAGTGAAACTAAAAATTCTGCATCTTTGAACACATCCAAATATTCATTATTCACATGTCTGGGATGAGAAACAATATAAGGGAAATGAAAAATTACCAGTAAGAGCTATGTAAATTTGATGATTTTATGAATAAAAAAAAGAATAATAAATAAGGCATAAACAATATTTCCATGTAAATATATGAACTCAAATTCCATTTAATTAATAATAATATCATAATTAGATAAGGAATAATAAATATGGTGTGATATATAACTAAAATGCATTACATTTAATCAATATCTAGAAAAAATTCAACTTTGTACAATATCAATCAAATGTGCTCATAAATAATTATAATAGAATTCTTATTGAAGGAAATTTGTAATATTGGATGTTATGATCTAATATATCATGATATCTATATTGTCCATCCCTTTCACAAGTTATTTTAAACGATGAGTTAAACCATATTTATTTCTATCTCACTGATTCATCTCATGAGTGTATTGATTCATCAAGGGGAAATATAATTCTGGGACCCACCCATCACTGCTTTTCCAATGCATTATTTATATATCTAATGATCGATTTAAGTAAAGAATAAATATTTATTATTCACAAATATCTATATTGAGTGAAGAATGATGATTTATCAATATTTATTAGTCAATGAAATAACATTTTTAGTAAAATAGTGTATGAATAAATGATGTATTTTATAGGAAATTATGATATCCATGACACAAATAATATGTATATTTAGTATAAATGATAAATTCAATGAATAAAATTATAGGAATGATTCTTGGGAAAGATAATTTATTCAAAAAATTTCATGAAATTGAATGTTAATGCCTTCTTTGGTAAACATATAATAAACCATCTAGAGAATAAATACGGATGTTTTCAATAAAAAATATATGTATTGTTGTATAAGTAAAATAATGGGTATTACACTTTGAAAAATAGAAATACAACAAAAAATTCATTAAAAATTTATTGGGGAAAATAAAATATTCAATTTGAATGTCACTTATAAAAACTAGAAATTTTAAAAATATAAGGAATGAAATTTTCATATGAAATAAACTCATAAACATTTAAATGAATATGAAAAAATATTTTTTTATACATATTTTAATATAAAATAGATTTTGGTGAACGTTAAATACTAAAGCGTTCTAGTTTTTAATTTTTATCTTTATTATAGAAGGATATAGTGTTTGATAAAAAATGAATAACTAGTGATAGAAATAGTTATCCATAAAAACTTCACACTAATACGTGAAAGGGTGAAGTGTGAAACCAAGAATTTGAATCATGATTAAAGATAGGGTAGAGTTAATGATAATCCAAGGACCATGCTCAAAGCTTGTGACTAAGGAATTGAGCTGAAAATAAGAATATTATTCTTGAAATACATATTTCACAGCATGAATCCAATATTCACAATGTGAAACCATTAAAAAATTAGTAGTCTAGTTCCATACCTTACACTTAATGAATATCATTCATGATGTGAATGTATTATATGGCACAAAAAATGAGATTATTTGATGGAATTAATCATGAACTACATTTTATCCACACATTTATGTACCATGGATACTTTTACCAAATAAATTATCTAATTATCATAACCAATATATTCTATTAATATATATAAATATAGTTTATTATGGAGGATTAAAATATCTATAGGATATGGAGAAGTATAGACGAGTAAACCCATCTAGTATTCTACTTTACTACTTTATTATACATTTATTTTCCTTCCATTCTTGTTATATATCATATCTATTAAATCAAATTGAACTACTCATCCATATAGTTACATTTAAAAATAATTATTGTGGGAGACTGTAACTATGAAATTTTTTTGATTATTTATACCAAAATGAATGAAAGTCTTTCAATCTTCTCCCAACTAGTTTTTATTATTAATCATGTTTTTAATAATGAATGAAAATTAATTAGGGTAATATTCTTTTGATTTTAATGTCTTGGTAGATAATTCATGTCTCACTACATAAAATTCCTATATACATATTATGGATCAAATAAGGATTGCGTGGTGAGTGGCTGGTGATCGCCAACACATGCACCGAATTGTGGAAGGATGTTTTAAGTATTAGGTAATTATAATACCTAAATGCAGATTTCCATAATTTATCAATAGATTCTATTATGATGTTGAACACGAGGTAAGAAGTATAGAGCAATTGATACTTCAATTAGTCTATTCCTCCCCATCACAATCTAACAAGCTGAAAGAGATAAATCAATAGAGGAATCTTTCTCTTACTATCTAGAAAGAGAAAAAAATGTAATAATTAGAAATAATAATATCATATGACTAGGCCTATAAAAACATAATAGGACCATATCTATCACAATAATTTTAAAAACAATAAATTTAAGCTTCTTTATAGTTTTCCAAATTCATAACTAAAATAAAAAACTATTATTTCCTAAAAAATAACTATGAAATGGATAAGCCCATTTTGTGTTTATTTCCCTCCATGATACTACCCATTTTAAATAATATAATATACTTGAAAATAAAAAAAATGATTCCCCGTGATTTTTTTAAATTATAATCATCCATGAATTTAGTGCTAAGGATGGTTGAATGTTTTTTTATACCAAATACATTAAAAAATGATTCCATTCATATTTATATAAGAAAATTCAAAATGTAACTTGTTCAAAATATGGAAATAACATTCCTTTTAATTTTTTTCATAATATAAATATGGGTAAAAAATAATTTAAATAATTGTTGTTAAAATATATTGAAAAGCTTTTTAAAAAACATGGATTTGGATGAAAATGGATTTTCATCCGAAGAGAGAAATGAAGTTAGATTTTCTTAAAAACTGTTTTTCAATCATTTTTTGTTCAAAAGAGAAGAAAATGGTACTATTACAAGAGAATATCATGAATCACTAATGGATAATAAAATTAAAGGGTTTTATTATTTAACAATAAAATAATTTATTTTAATGGAAATTCAAGCATAATTTATCACGACTACAATGAGATTGAAACATAAATTTTTTCCTCTTTGGTAACTATTTAATCATAATTGTTTCCGACGCTTTCGCCGGGGCGCGCGCGCATCCGTCCGCGGAGGAGGGGGACGCGCGGCTTCGTTGCCCCGCATTCCCGCTTTCCAAAGGCGGGCGGCATTCGTTCCTTGTTCAGGTACGTCTGCTCCTTGATCGAAACGGGATGATGGGATGTCGGTTCTTCCTCCTGTGGATTCCTCCTCAGAACTCGTCACCTAGTCCGGTTCTCCCTTATAGATTTAATACGTAGTTCGTGAAACTCTTCCCAGTGCCATATTGTCATGGACACCGGTTAATTACGCTGCTTCTGTCGGGACATTCCAAAGGGTCCAGTCAGGGCAGCTACCTTCGGTCAGGGGAGTAATCACGTTCGAGGCATCGGTAGCGTGTCTGGATGCTGGGGTACCTGGCATGTCTGTCTGTTATCCTCGATCACGAGGCTTCTCAAGGGCGTGGAAACCCGAGGCATCCCACATCGAGCGCGGGGGGTTACATGTCATAGACACGTACCTGAGGTTTTCCTCAGCTTCCCGTGTTCAACACAGGGTATGTTTGCAAGATTAACGTCTAGCAAAGACGGTTACGCCAAAGGCGTTCCATCCGAGGTTTTCCTCAGGCATCTCGTGTTTACCACGAGGTAGGTCGCGAATTTAACGTCTCGCGGAGACGGTTGAGAATGGAATGGGACCATCGCAGGGGTGGTGACGACGAAGTTGGGCTTGAGCCTTAAAGGGGCTTCCTACGTATCCCCGTGGCAGGGAATCAAAGTCCGCGTAGTTCGGGATGGTGCCGGTAAACCGACGTGATGGTGGACCTTGGTCCGATGGGCATCGTCAGCGTACCTACATGAGGGTGGACCTTGGTCCGGTGGGGGTTGGGCTTGAACCTCTGGGAGGATTCCTGCGTACCATGCCTTGACATGGATCAAAGTCCTCGCAGTTCAAATGATACAGTTTAACGTCATGCGGGACGGTAATGAACCCTGACGTGAATAAACGACGGGTGGTGGGTGTCGGTGAGCCGACATAAGTGAGGGACCTTGATCCACTATTGTTGGGCTTGAACCTCGTGGAGGCTTCCTACGTACCATGCCTTGACATGGATCAAAGACCTCGTAGTTCAAATGGTGAGTCGCAATGGCTTACCACTGGACCGGGGTGCAGTTTAACGTCGTGCTGGACGGGGGTGAAACCCGACGTGAAAGACGGGTGGGCTTGAACCTCGTGGAGGCTTCCTACGTACCATGCCTTGACATGGATCAAAGACCTCGTAGTTCAAATGGGGAGTTTGTCGGTAAACCGACGTGAAAGCAGACCTTGGTCCACTGATGGTGGGCTTGAACCTCGTGGAGGCTTCCTACGTACCATGCCTTGACACGGATCAAAGTCCTCGTAGTTCGGATGGGGAGTAGACCTTGGTCCACTGATGGTGGGCTTGAACCTCATGGAGGCTTCCTACGTACCATGCCTTGACATGGATCAAAGACCTCGTAGTTCAAATGGGGAGTAGACCTTGGTCCACTGATGGTGGGCTTGAACCTCGTGGAGGCTTCCTACGTACCATGCCTTGACATGGATCAAAGACCTCGTAGTTCAAATGGGGAGTAGACCTTGGTCCACTGATGGTGGGCTTGAACCTCGTGGAGGCTTCCTACGTACCATGCCTTGACATGGATCAAAGACCTCGTAGTTCAAATGGGGAGTAGACCTTGGTCCACTGATGGTGGGCTTGAACCTCGTGGAGGCTTCCTACGTACCATGCCTTGACATGGATCAAAGACCTCGTAGTTCAAATGGGGAGTAGACCTTGGTCCACTGATGGTGGGCTTGAACCTCGTGGAGGCTTCCTACGTACCATGCCTTGACATGGATCAAAGACCTCGTAGTTCAAATGGGGAGTAGACCTTGGTCCACTGATGGTGGGCTTGAACCTCGTGGAGGCTTCCTACGTACCATGCCTTGACATGGATCAAAGACCTCGTAGTTCAAATGGGGAGTAGACCTTGGTCCACTGATGGTGGGCTTGAACCTCGTGGAGGCTTCCTACGTACCATGCCTTGACATGGATCAAAGACCTCGTAGTTCAAATGGTTTGTCAGGGTCGGTGCTCACTCTAAGCCCACGTGAGTCATGCTCGGTGTGAGAAACAAGAGGTTGCAAGGACCTGACGATCACGTCGCGAAGGGTGCGTCCGTGAGAAGCGAAATGGGGCTTACGCGTTGAGCGGCCCATGGTGTTGGGGCTTACTCCAGGATGGAGGCCCATGGCGCGATGAAGCGCGGGGAAGATGGACCTTGGTCCGGCGATGGGAGGTGCCTCGTTCCCTATCACGTCCTCCACTGACCTTGGTAGTGGGGAAGTACCGAGATGCACGGGTGCAATCATCCGTACCAAAGGTTAGGGATTTACGCTCTGAGGCGACCCTTCCCCTGCGAACATACACCACTTCGACAAGGAGGATCTCATTCCATGTGCGGAAGAGTTCCATTCCCGTGGAGACGAGCGGTGTAAAAAATGTTCGACGTGGGGAAACCCTTCGTGAGGGAGACGAGGTTGGGTCACAGTTTAACATCATGTGTTGAGGACGTGGTGCTTGGCAGTTTAACGTCCTGCAGCTCGGACGAGGTGGGTTCACTCCACACCCCTAGGGCTTACATAACCGGTACCCTCTGGTCCTTGGGGAAGGGAAGGTGTCGGTAAGGCCATGGTAAAAGGGGGTCGCGGGAGGAATCATCGAGGGGTCCACGTTAGCGTGGCTATGCGAAGAAGCAATAGCCGTTAGCGTGCCTATGCGAAGGAGCATTGGGCGAAGCAACGCTACGGGAGGTGTTGTCCATGGGACTTTGAAATCACATCGTGCAAACCTGGAGGGTCGCACGGAAGGAGGAATCGCTAAGCAGAGGAGTGTGCTTTGCGAAGTGGGGTGCCTTGGCCTTAGCATGGGGCATAGGTGGAAGTGGGAGGTGCTTCGCGAAGTGGAACAGTGTTCGCGGAGCACTGCCTCGCGAAGGAGTGGTTCGCGAAGCAGGGTCCTGCCAAGCAAAGTGCTTCGCGATGCATAGTTATCCTGCCTTGGCATAGGGATTACTAGCATGGGTTGGGTGTTTCGCGAAGCACGAGTGCTCCGCGGCTGCCCGGGTTCCCTTGGGAATCCCCTTCCTTTGCGAACGCCCTTGGGCTTCGCGAAGGGCATCCCTCTCGGAAGAGGGGCTCAGAACGAAACAAATCAGAGTCGTCTCGCGAAGTAGAAATACCTCGCGGAGCTCATGATTCCCGGGGCAAAGCTTGCTTCGCGATTCGGGAGAGGAGAAGCCGAAAGGTCGGATTGTCCGTCCCCGGGACTCAGGGGGAGTCGAGTATTTATAGGGAAGGGGCGCCGCGATGCAGGGCTTGCGCGCCGCCTCTTGAGCTTCGCGGCGCGCTCGCGAACGTCAAACGCGCTCGCGGAGGATCACCGCCTCTGGTGCTTCGCGGCGGCTCGCGAACGTCAAACGTGCTCGCGGAGGATCACCGCCTCTGGTGCTTCGCGGCGGCTCGCGAACGTCAAACGCGCTCGCGGAGGATCACCGCCTCTGGTGCTTCGCGGCGCCGCCAGGGCTGGGGCGCTTCGCGGAGGGGCTTCGCGGCTGTGCTTCGCGGCTGTGCTTCGCGATGCAGCATGCCGGCTGTCTTTTTCGTTCCTTCCTTTCGGGCCATATTTTTGGCGCCAACAAATGCCCCCCCTCAGACTTGGAGCCGCGGAGGGTGAAGGGTCGAAGTCTGAGGGAAGATCGCCAAAACTGTCGGTGGTTCGCGATGCGGCATCGCGAAGGAGGCCCGCGATGCTCGTCGGGGCCGCAGATCCGGACGCGCCGCGATGCTCCGCGCGGGCGAGGCGCGCCGCGATGCTCCGGGGTCGGCGTCTATAAATAGGTGGTCCGCGCTCTTTTGTCTTTACGCGCCTTCCTTGTCTTCTTGCGCTCTCGGTTTCGCGAAGCTCCGCGTACTCCGCGACAGCTCTCCGCGAATCGAGCTTCGCGGCGAACCGCGAGTCTCTGACTCTGCGTCCGCGCCAAGCGAATCTTTGCGTGCCTGCCTTGGCCGGACTTCGCGGTTTGATCACGCGACCGATCTTCGCAATCCATCTTCGCGACCGAGCTTCGCGACCGAGCTTCGCGATTCATCCGGAAGAATCCTTTTCCGAGGGCCAGAGTTAACATGGCTCATCAAGAAGCTGTGCGGGAAGTGCTTGCAGATGCTGCTCGCCGGGATGAGATGGCCAACCGCCCGGGCTTGGGGGAAATGGTCCGGAACCACTCGGACCACACTTCCTTGACAGATCTGCTGTCGGAAGGCCAGAGGGATTATCCACAGTGCAAAAAACTGCCGTTGTACGGCTTTGGGCTGAGGGATGACGTCTTCATCCCTGAGGCGGGAAGGGATGAACCAGCTTGCTGGTTCAGGAGCACACCATGCCAGCGCCAATGGTTCAGGGCGGCCGATGGCCATGCACAGGAGGATTTGACACCCGTCACCGCCGATTGTCTCTACAATCATGTGAACGACATTGACGGGAGGCCACTGCAACCGGAGACGTCCCCTCCTCTCTACCGCACCATGCTGAAGGCGGCTCTGCAGGATCCGACGAAGGGATGGTCTGATGAGTGGGACCTGCGCCAGGGCGGCAATTTTACCGACGACTGGGCCTGGGCCTACTGGGTAGGCGCCTCATGCGAGGAGTTCGAGGCTGAGCTGAGGAGAGTGGGATTGTACGAGGCGGCATGGGCCTCCCAGTTCCACATTTACCAGCCAAAGCAGCTGATGCCGGAACTGCTGAGTAGATGGTCGTCCAGGACCAACACTTTTCATCTGCATCACGGGGAGGTGGGCATCAGCCTGTGGGATGTCCACCAGGTTTCTGGGGTCCCGGTCTTGGGGGCCATGTACGACAAGTTCCTCCCCGTCATCAGTGTGTGGGAAGATGCGGAGCAAATGCCGCGACTGGCGTCAGCGCTGATGGCGTTTGTCCCCGCGGATGACAAGGAAGCAGTGAGGGACGTCCACTTCAGAAGATGGTTCAAATGCTTCCTGAACTTTCCAGAGAATCGAGAGTTCCCTCCAAGGCCTCGGACTTGTCCGAGGGCAGCCCAGCGGGGTAAGGGGCACTCGTATTGGCGGGTTTTGGAGGACAGCCAATGGAAGACTTGGGGCTTCAGCGTCAGCACCGAACAACAGCCAATAGTTAGGCTGGCGGCGTTCATCGCGGCCCTCATATGTGGGTGGATCCTACCAGTGAGAGATACAAGCATGGGGGTACGGCCCAGCTCGTTCATCATGGCGTCGATGCTGGCCATGGGGCAGCGGATCAACCTGGGGATCCCGATGCTCGCCAAGCTATACAGATTGCTGCGACGTATCAGCGAGAGCAAGAAGCCGCTAAGAATATGCGGGCCCTTCCACCTCCTGTATGGGTGGATCGCGGCGCACATCAGGGGGATTTACGAGTATCCAAACCCCATTTCGCCGCCGGGATCAAACTTTCGCCCTTCCATCCTGAACGCAGCTGGGAGCTTCCCATTTAAACTGGCCGTTCCGATGGTGCTGAATAGGGTGTGGAGGGCGGACGAGTTCAACTTTCATCCCTTTCCACTGCCGACGGGAAGGCTTGCCGATGATGGACGGGGAACGGAAGAGCATCGGGCTTACCTCCTGGCCTTCCGAGGTGGCGTTTTGGTGGCTCGGATAGATCGTGAGCCAATCTGTGAACCGTACACCCCGCATCGTTTCGCGAGGCAGTTCCGGTGCCTCCAGCGGCTGACCCCGCAGGTATACTGGGAGGTGCGTCACGAGGAGCACCCGTGCGTGATGAGGCAGTTGTGGCTCATGTTCACGCGTGAGGATGGGAAGATGCAGATCACACTGCCTCCATCCACCGCCGCCTTCGGCTTGGTGAAGGAGTACGCCATCAGCTGGGAGGCTGCTTATCCCGGGGAGATGCTGAAGCAGCCAACGATCCGGGTAGGTGACGGTGGGCCTCCTTTATCTCGAGGCCGGGGTCGGAGGGCAGCTAGGGCCGCCCGCGGCAGCGGGGCTGCCGTGGCAGAGAGGCCCGCACCGGCTGAAGGTAGGGCAGCAGCGGCGGATCCGGTGGTTCCGGAAGAGCAGGGTCATCCGGAGGGGCGGCCACCGAGGGGATTCCGTCGGGTATCCGCTCAGGCTCCGGGGAAGCGGCTGCGTCACGTCGACATGGCAGAAAATGCCATCTTTCCGGAAGCTTGGGACATTTGGGATGTCAACCGGCAATTTCTCAGCCCAACCGAGATGTGGGATCACCTGAATCGCCTCGGGATGAGACTGCCGGGCATAGGCCCAGTTCGGGCTGGATTCATGGCGTCTCCGGCGGAGGCGGAGCAATACTTGAACGAGCTGGAGGATTACGTCCACTCCAGCGGTGTTCCTCGCCCGATGACAGACCGGGTGAGGGTACTGTTGAATCAGACGGTCCCTCCACAGCTATCGGCTGCCGACCTGAGGGAGCGCTTCCCCTTGCCGGAGGAATCAGGGGGCTCTTCTCGGGAGGATGAGGTGGGAGGAGGGAGCCCGTTGGAGGAGGGCGAGGTCGGAGACCGAAGCTCAGAATCCGATGACTCCGCGGAGGCTCTCGAGGTAGCATTCCGAACCTCTCTTCTTACGATCTGTTGTTGAATCCATACGGACTTCTCACCAATGTTTGGGTCGTGCAGGAGGAACTTGTTCGTAGGCCTCGTTCTCGCTCCTCGGCGGGTGACGATGCGGGGCCTTCAGAACCCGCGCCTATGGCTGCGTCCAGTTCTGCACCTGGTGGAACCGGGGGGTTTGAGGTGGCTCCTCCGGACTCTCCGGGCCTTCCAACAGTATACGGGGGGCCTCGTCTTGGAGTCCCATCGGTACCGGTCCGGGAGCAGCGCTCGGAGGTCAATCTTCGTAAGTCTCCTCCACCGGTCTCTTCGTCGCCACACGTGGGCCATGTCGACTAACTTTTATGTCTCTTTCTGTCATACAGTTCTCCGACTGGCGTGGGCTGCTGCGGCGAGGCTGGTTGGGATGTCTGGCGGCGTTCCTCCCAGGGGCATGCCGGTGATGGTGTCGATAGTCCCTTCACCTCCTCAAGCTGCGGCGCACACCATCACTGGTGGGACCACCAGTAGGGCCATACCTGAAGTCATCGAGGTGGACTCTGAGGAAGAGGATCAACCGGTCAGTCCCAGTCCCGCCGTGCCTGCGCCGGCGTCAGGCGTCGTACCAGACTCAACACCAGATGCGGATCCCGCTGAGGAATTTCTGCAGGCATATCCTGCGTACGAGCCTGCCGACCACGCGGATTGGGACGAAACGGCCTCTGACGAGGAAGACAGCAGCATAGTCCGTCGCCGGTCGTGGAAGCTGATCACGCGCTTCATCAGGGACACTCCCCAAGCGCAATGGCTGGCCGAAATGGATAGACTCCGTTCGCGGTTGCGCGAGCTATGTGCCGGGGGAGTGGATGCCCAACGCCCTCACGCGCTCATCCGAGACCTCATGGCTGAGAAGATCCGGGAGCATGATCGTGGGCTGAGCGTGGGATGGCAGCGGAGGAAGGCGACCAACATTAGGAAGCTCCAGGAGGCTGAAGGCGAGGCCCAACAGATGCAGATCCGGGCCAACGAGCTTTCAGCCACTCTCAATGCGCAGTCTGAGCTGGTCTCACACTTGAAGGCTCAGCTAGCGGAGGCTGAGGAACATATGGGGCAAACCTCTGGAAGGATGGCTGTCGTCCAGGCCGAGGTGGAAAGGGCCCGGGCCAGGGTTGACGGATTACGCCCCGCCGCTGCTGAAGAGGAGCGGGAGTTGAATCAGCGGCAACAGGCTTTAGACGCCGCAAGTCAACGGGTGGCGGAGCTGCAACGCTCTTTTGACGGAGTCAACCCGTCCATGGGGGAAGTCAACCCCCGAGTATTGTAGCGAACCCGAAGAAACTTTTATTAACACTTTTGTGCTTCAACTCTTTCATTCTCCTTTGTTTTGAGTTCCGTAGTACGCACAATATCCACTGTTGAATTGCCTTGTTACATCCCTGCAATGTTTGCGGGACGTTTGACGACAATTCTCTCAAACCAGTCCAGATTCCCGAAAGATGGGGAAGGCTTGATCGGAGGAGGAATTTCCAGGATAGCCGAACCACTATCTCTTCGACGTGCTCTTATGCACGGACAGGGCAACGCCAGGGGCGCTGAAATCAGTTCAAACAGATGAAAATGGGGAGTGTGAATCACGATGCCCAAATTCGGAACGCTATGGAGGCGGCGTGACAATAAAGGACAACCGTTAGCCGTGGCGGAGAAACGGTATCCTTACTGCGTTAGCCTGAAACGGGGACAACAAGTGAGCATCGACCGCTGACCATATTCGCAACGCGGGATTTTATCAATTTGTTGTCGATTAATCTTTCGGGACGTTGGCCCAGGACAGTTGGTGGACCATAGGTCAGACATCCTTACTGTTAGGGGGTCCTTCCAGACATGAAAGAAGACGAGGGTCCGAATAAGGGGCACGCAAAGCGTGGAATATGGAGTGATGGTTTGTTCAAACAGAATCCAACACTTCAGTAGTTACACCACCATGGTGGGTGTACGCCAGATGGGCGCATCGGCCTGATCACAGATCATTCTTTCTTCCAGATAGGGCCTCTCTGGCGAGGGCTGGAAATGAGGAGGAATAAGATTTTGCGATTCCTGGGGCTGGACCCTAGGTGAAATGCCTGGGTGTCTCTACGTATCCCATGACGATGGGAATCAAGCCATACGTAGTTCTGAAGGTGCAGTTTAACGTCATGCAGGACGAGGAGCAGCCTGACTGTGTTGGTACACATCCAGCCAAAACTACTAAGCCCACGTGAGTCGTGCTCGGTGTGGGAAACAAGCAGTAGTGGTGGGAATTTCCCGATGCAGAGAGGGGCAGGCGAGGGTAAAGGGATGCTCGGTGACTACCGGCCCAATGACACTAACATGATCATTCAGCGCATCTAGATGCGCGAAGAGAAAGAGCCGAGTATGGTGGAGTTCCACTTGAACATGAGGGAGTGGAAATGTGTGAATCATGACGCTCGAGATTCGGATCACGATGGTGACGGCGTGGCGATGGAGGACTACTGCTGGCCATATTCGCAACACAGCATCCTATCGCGTTAGCCTGAAATGGGGACAAACAAATGAGGGTCGACCGTTGACCGTATTCGAAACACGGGACCGTGTCACAAATGTTGTCGATTATCCGCAGGGACGTTGGCCCGAAACGATTGTAGGGCCCTTAGGTCCAGCATTCATGGAGAGCCCTTAAGCTTAGTATCCACGTCGTCCGAGGGTCCTTTTGGATGTGGAAGAGGATGAGGATCCAAATAGTGAGCTCACGAAGCTTGGTCATGGGATGAGGGGAATGTCCCTGTGAAAATCCCATGCTTCGGGCTTTTTGTCAAAACACATCTGAATACGTCAACGAAACGTATTAGAGAGAGGGAGCAGATTCCTTTCCCTTGGGGAGATCTTAGTTTATGGTCATAGACTTCGGACCATGGATTGGAAAAAGGGGATCAGGGGACGCATGACATCACAACCTGACGTGAATGAGCTCGAGTCGAGGGACCGAACTCAAGGGTTAGGCTGGACCCGCGGGGAAGTACCCGGGCGCTCCTACGTATCTCATAAGGATGAGAATCAAGCCGTACGTAGTTCTGGAAGGTGACAGGGTAAGGTACCAGTGCCAGGGGAAAGGGGAAGTGCGGACGTGGCCCTTGCACTAAAAGAAGCGGAATTTGATGTATCTTGTTTGTTCTTCGAGGTGAATGGTTTTTTTTGTGAAGCGACAGGCCTAGAACTGTAGGTCGTGATGTCGCCACAAGAATCAAGCCGTGATGGGCGTTGACAAATGGCATGGCGCGTGGCCAGTACCCAACGTGATGTCCTCTACAGCGAGGTCACCATAATGCGGTGCCGTTTTTCGTCGTGCGGCCAGGACGATAATGTCACAGTTTAGGGTCGTATGATAGGACCAAGCATGCATTTTATCGTCACGCGGCGCAGACGTTGCAGAGACGATGCTAGGCGAGAAATGTGCGCAGTGTTTATAAAACACATTTGACAGAGACATGATCCCACATCAAATCGTACGCCATCCGGAGGTGAAACAGGGAGAGAGACTGGCTTCCTGAATGGGTTGTACCCAGAGACAGGGCGTCTGGGCGGTCCTACGTGTCCCATGAGGATGGGAATTTGAACGTAGTCCCGAATGGGTCTTAGTTTATGGTCTTAGAGCTCGGACCAGGGAGTCCCGAAGGACGCCAGATTGCAGCTTTGTCCCCCTAACATGCAAAGGTGCACTGAGGGATAGCGCCAAAAGTGTCGAGATTCCACCTGGACATGATGGGGTGGAAAATGATGTGAATCATGCAACCAACATTCAAGGACTGAAGGGGCTGGCGTGACGACAGAGGATTACTGCTGACCATGTTCGCAACACAGCATCCTGTCGCGTTAGCCTGAAATGAGGACTAACAAAACGAGCATCGACCGCTGACCATATTCGCAACGCGGGATTTTATCGATTTGTTGTCTGAAACCCTGGAGGGCGTTGGCCCGTATCGGTAGGAGAGCCCTTGGGCGTAGTTTCCAGGCCGTACTTGGGGGTCCCTCCGGGTGTGAAAGATGATGAAAGTCCGAATAGATGGGAACACGAAGCTTGGCAAGTGGAAGGAACTTGACCAAGTTGAATCTGACACTCTTGGTCCTAGACCAGAGTACTCTTAATACATGGTGAACCACTGCGGGGAGCCAAGGGACTCAACCTTGAGGGTGATCGAGAGATGGCAGATTCCCAGGGGAAGGGGGGCATGATGCCCACAACCTTGTATCATACCTACGCACCCCCCGCTGGAGAGGGATGGACCAAATGGTCTAGGTGACCGGGAAATCAGGATATCTCCCAGAGGTGGGGCTGGACCCGAATCTTGAACATCCAGGTGGTCCTACGTATCCCATTAGGATGGGAATCAAGCCACACGTAGTTCTGAAGGGTGCCTTTTAATGTCATGCAGGACAGGGGACAGGAGGACTGAACCTCAGAATGGGGCGTGCGTAGTGCAGCTATTGCGTACCTGACGTGAACGAGGACGTAGTCCCACACTGCGCCACGCAGTCCCGTGATCAGGGTCCTGAAGGCAGGATTAGAGAGATAAATTCGCTGAACTCAAGCTGGACTCGGGGGCAAGGGGCCTCGAACGTAGTTCCAGATGAGAGTCTTAGTTTATGGTCTTAGAGCTCGGACCGTGGATGGTGACAACTCCCAAGTAAGCACAGAGGTCAACCCAATCCCTAAGCCCACGTGAGATAAACTCGGTGTGGGAAACAAGGGGGGGACCCTCATTGCAACACTTGGGGCATCCATTAAAGGGGAGTCAGCAGAGAGTTCCGAAGGACACCTTTGATGTAGCTTGTTCCTCAAACGTGCAGACGTGCACGGGGGAAAAAAGTACCAAGAGTCCCGAAATTCTACTTGGACACGATGAAGTGATGAAGGGTGTGAATTGTGTACCCGGCATTTGGGCTTAATGGGTTGGCGTGACGACAGAGGAAAACTGTTATCCTTGAAGGAAACACAGCGTCTGTATCGCGTTAGCCTGAGGTGGGAGCAGCAAACGAGCATCGACCGCTGACCATATTCGCAACGCGGGATTTTATCGATTTGTCGTCCGAAACCCCGGGGGGCGTTGGCCCGTATCGGTAGGAGAGCCCTTGGGCTTTTGTATCCAGGCCGTACTTGGGGGTCCCTCCGGGTGTGGAAAATGGTGAAAGCCCTGATGCGGGGATACGCAAAGCCTGGAAAGCGGGTGCGGACGTGTCCGAGTAAAGCTTGGCATTCCAGGTAATGAACCAGAGTACTCTTAAGAACATTGGTGAACAGCCGAAAAAGGGATCGACGAAACAGCTCGGTGGTGCGGGAAACATGGCGTGGTCACTACAAGATCCTCGTAGATGAGGACATAATCCCACACCGCACCATATGATCTCTTCATGGAGGAAGGATGGGCCAAGGGGCCAAGATGGGATGAGGATTCCCGAGAGATGGGGCTGGACCCGGATTTTGGACATCCAGGTGGTCCTACGTATCCCATTATGATGGGAATCAAGCCACACGTAGTTCTTGAAGTGCAGTTTAACGTCATGCGGGACTTGGGTGGGGAGTAATATACTCCTGAGCAAGGTGTATAGTATGGCGAAAAACCGACGTGAATGAGGACGTAGTCCTACACCATACCGTACAATCCTATAAGATAGGTCCTGGGCCGCGGCCTAGAAAGGCCGAGGGGCCCTGAGGCTGAGCCTCGGTCAGGAGGGCCTGACCGGTTTGTAGTTTAACGTCTTACATGAGGACGGGGGGCCAGGGGCCCAAGGAGGCCAAGGGGCCTGAGGCTGAGCCTCGTAAGGGGAGTTGTACGGCATGGTACATGATCCCGACGTAAATGAGGACGTAGTCCCACACCACACCGTACGCTCCGGGTGAGGAATTGTGGGCTGTGGTCCCGATCACTAGCACCACCTGGGGGAAGTTTATCACCTCAGGATGGGGCAGAATGAATCACTGTTGACCACAGTCGAAACACAGCGTTCCTATGGTGACCCGCATGGGGGCAACAATTGAGGGTCGACCGCTGACTAAATTGGCAACGCGGGACTTGTTTCAATTTGTTGCTTGAGAAACCCTCGGGGGCGTTGGCCCGTATCGGTAGGAGAGCCCTTGGGCTTTGTATCCAGGCCGTTCTTGGGGGGTCCCTCCGGGTGTGAATCCATCCATGAAAGGGGCAAACACCTCCAGGGGGGGACGTGCAGCCGGGTCGAGGCTTGCTCGACATGGGCCGGGGCAAAAAATGTGCGCCCTGCCGTGTCTTAACCCGAGGGGAAGATTTCGGCTTTTGGGCTGGGCCAACAGACGAAATGTCTGGGCGTTCCTACGTATCTCATAAGGATGAGAATCAAGCCATACGTAGTTCTTGAAGGCCATGCAGTTTAGCGTCATGCGGTAAGGACGTGGGAGGGTAGAAGAACGGAGCGGGCGCATGGTGCGACCTTTACAATCTTTGCGTGAGTGGGGTTGCATGAGCGGGGCCAAGAAGGCCGACGCCCTGCTACACAAAGATCCTCCAAGGAGACCATTCCCAGGGGAATAGTGGAAGAGAGAAGCTTGGGGCTGGGCTCAAGACGAGGCGTCCGAGCGTTCCTACGTATCCCATAAAGATGAGAATCAAGCCGTACGTAGTTCTTGACATGCAGTTTAACGTCATGCGGGACGAGGGGTATCTCGTTCGGGGACGTGTGCGGCATGGTCATGATCTCAACGTGAGAACGTAGTCCTGCACTGTACCGTACAATCCCGTAAGAGGGTAAGTCGGAGAGAAACGAGGGGGGCCTGGGGCCAGACCTCGGTGGAGACGGGGCCAGGGGCCCAAAGAGGCCGAGGGGCCTGAGGCGAAGCCTCGGTCAGGAAGAACTGACTGACTTGCAGTTTAACGTCTTGCAGTGAGGACGGAGATACAGTTTAAGGTCATGCGGGACCAAGTCGCAGTTTAGGGTCATGCGGGACCGTCTCGCAGTTTAGGGTCATGCGGGACCAAGTCGCAGTTTAGGGTCATGCGGGACCGTCTCGCAGTTTAGGGTCATGCGGGACCAAGTCGCAGTTTAGGGTCATGCGGGACCGTCTCGCAGTTTAGGGTCATGCGGGACCAAGTCGCAGTTTAGGGTCATGCGGGACCGTCTCGCAGTTTAGGGTCATGCGGGACCATCTTGTGCCCTAGGCGAATTATCGCTTGAGGAATCTGGCATTGGTGGGAGGGGTTACACGCTCTCCATCTGTGGTCACCAAGGAGTAAGCTCCATTGGGGTAAACCTTATGGATGATATAGGGCCCTTCCCATTTGGGTTCTAACTTGGGCGGCTTCCTTCCGGGAATCATTGGCGCTCGCAGGGCCAGCACCAGGTCACCCTGTAGAAAAGAGCGGAGACGAACCTTCTTGTCAAAAGCTCTTGCCATCTTGTCCTGATGCCTTTCCAGATTGTGCAGGGCACGAAGCCGGTTCTCGTCCAGTGCTTCTAGCTCAGCTAGACGGATCTCGGCTACCTCATCTGATGTCTGGTGATCATAAACGGCCGTGCGTAGCGACGGCAGCTGGATCTCGATGGGTAGGACGGCCTCAGCTCCATACACCAGGGAATATGGGGTCACCTGGGTAGAGTTGCGAGTCGTCGTCCGGTAAGCCCAGAGGGCGTTGGGGAGCTTGTCCGGCCAACTTTTCTTGTTCTGACCAACCATCTTCTGCAGAATGTTAGAGAGGGTCTTGTTGAACGCCTCGATCTGTCCATTTTCCTGTGCGTGGTAGCGGGAGGTATGGTTTGACCGGATGTCGTACTTAGCGTACAATTTCTTCAATTCAGCTGCTCGGAAGTTGGTGCCGTTGTCAGTGAGGACGGCGTGAGGGACCCCAAACCGGTGGATGATGTTGGAGCTCACAAAGTCAACGACGGAACGGGCCTTGACCTCTTTGAGCGGAACTGCTTCTGCCCACTTGGAGAAGAAATCTGTAGCAGTCAGGATGAACCTACACTGGCGGGCTGTTGCCGGCGGGTACGGTCCCACTACATCGAGTCCCCATACCGCAAATGGCCAAGAGTACTTGGTGGGGTGGAGGGGTTCTGGCGGCCGATGCAAGAAGTTGGCGTGCACTTGGCACGCGTGGCATCTCTTGGCGTATCCAATACAATCGTGGATCATGGAGGGCCAGAAGTACCCTAGCCTCCGGATTTGATGGGACAGCTTCGGCCCAGCTTGATGGGCGCCACAGGAACCGGCGTGAACCTCTTGCATAACTTGAGGTATCTCTACTCCTTGGATGCAACGGAGGAGGACACCATCAAAACTCCGTTTATAGAGGGTCTGCTCAAGACTGGGGCCACTCTGGAGGGTAAATTGAAGCGCGCGGCGTCGAATTCGCTCGCGCTCGGCCCGGTTGTCCGGGAGCTGACCATTTTGGAGATACTCGACAAAAGGTGCTCTCCAATCGGGGGTCGTTTCAACCACTGCATCCGACGAACCCGGGACTTCCGATACGGAGGGTCCGGCGGTGAGATGACTTACCCGCAGGCTATCACGGTCCTCTTGGGTGACGGGAGCAATGACTCTCCGGTGGGCCACGTGTATGACCAAATCATCTTGCTCGGGTTCTGCGAGCGATGCGGCTAAGCCAGCTAGGGCGTCCGCTTGGCCGTTCTGCGACCGCGGGACATGGGTAACCTCTGGCCGAGAAGAGAACTGGGCCATCAGGAGGAGGGTGTACTCCAGCAACGGTGCAAGCTCTGGCTTCCTGACGACGTAGTCGCCATTAACCTGTTTGATTACCAGCTCAGAATCTCCTTTCACATGTAGATGGGGTACATGGATCTCGAGGGCCAACTCGAGGCCGGTGATGAGAGCTTGGTACTCTGCCTCGTTGTTCGTACAACCTTCTGACAGCAGGAAGGAGTACGGCAGGACGGCTTGCGTCGGGGTAATGAAAACAATACCCAGACCCACTCTGTTGAGCTTGGGGTCGTTGAGCCTTCTACCGGTGGGGCTCCGGGAGGCGCCGTCGAAATGCATTTGCCAACACGGGACAGCGTGATCGACCGAGAGAATCGTCTCATCGGGGAAATCCAGGTCCAGGGATTGATCCGCGGAGGTTGGATGGGCAGCTAAAAAGTCTGCCAATGCCTGTCCCTTGACGGCCTTCTGAGGCACAAACCTGATGTCAAACTGCTGGAGAATTACTGCCCACCGCGCTAGTCGGCCAGTCAGCATGGGGCGGTTCAGGATGTACTTCAGCGGATCCACCCGAGAGATCAATTGCACCTCGTGGTGTTGCAGGTAGTGTCGCAACTTCTGCACGGCGAAGACGAGCGCAAGGCAGCTCTTTTCGATAAGGGAATATCTGACCTCCGTATCGAGAAGCATGCGACTGAGATAGTAGAGACTGTTCTCAGTGCCCTCGTTATTCTTCTGGGCGAGCAGCGCGCCGAGGGATCTTTCCAGGGCGGTCACGTAAAGGACCAGCGGCTTTCCAGAGACGGGTGGCATCAAGACCGGAGGTTGGAGCAGGTACTGCTTGATTTCCTCGAAGGCGATCCGACACTCCTCATCCCATTCGTAGGCAGCGCCTTTCTTCATGAGCCGAGAAAAGGGCTTACACTTGCCGGCCAGATTCGCAATGAATCGGCGTATATAGGCTAAGTGGCCTTGCAGGCCTCGAAGCTCCCGAATGTTGCTCGGGGGAGGCATTTGGCTGATGGCCTTGATCTTCTCCGGGTCGATCTCGATACCTCGGTATCTGACAACAAAGCCCAGAAACTTCCCGGAGGTGACCCCGAAGGCACACTTCAGCGGGTTCATCTTCAGGTGACGGGAACGGAGGA
Organism: Viscum album; assembly: GCA_963277665.1. Lineage (NCBI taxonomy): Eukaryota > Viridiplantae > Streptophyta > Magnoliopsida > Santalales > Viscaceae > Viscum > Viscum album. Next base: position 150,020,066 of record OY728156.1, on the reverse strand, counting down.
AACCGAACACTTTCTCAAGGTCTTTGAGATGGTCCTGGCGCTGATATGATTTGACTACAAGGTCATCCACGTAGCATTCCACCAATGTCCCGAGGATCGGTTTGAATATGCGATGCATAGCCCTCTGATAAGTGGCACCTGCATTTTTCAAACCGAATGGCATTACCCGGTAGCAAAAGGTACCCTGGGGAGCCCTGAAGGCAGTGGACTCCTCATCTTCGGGGGCCATCCGGATCTGGTTATACCCGGAATATCCGTCCATAAAAGAGAGGGCTTGGAACCCGGCCGTGGCGTCAATCAACAGCTCCGTCACTGGAAGTGGGAAGTCATCCTTTGGGCAGTGGCGATTGAGATCGCGGAAGTCGATGCAGACTCTAATCTGCCCATTCTTCTTCCTGACTGGCACAATGTTGGCGAGCCATTTGGGGTACTGGACCTCTTTGACGAAGTTGGCCTTGATTAGCTTATCAACTTCAGCCTCAACCATAGCACCATGGGAAGGGTGCATTTTCCTGGGAGGCTGCTTAAACCCACGATGTTTTACCGGGAGGCCCAGACGGTGGACGGCCACTTGGGGATCCAGTCCTGGCATCTCATCGTAACTCCAGGCAAACACATCGCGGTGCTGTTTGAGGAAGTCTACATACTGCTGTCGCTCCTCGAGGGACATGGCCGCACTGATCAATGTGGGTCTTGGATCTGCCTTGCTGCCAAGGTTCACCTGTACCAGCTCATCAACCGTGGTAGAGACGCCTTCTTCAAAGGCTGGGGGAGCATCCTCCAAGTCTTCCTCCCCAGCCGGGGGGAAACTTTCCGTGACGGAAGGTGCTTCTGGGCTCTCAAAACCCGAGGGGCAGCTGGTGCCGGCTTGGGCAGCAGCAGTCATCACATCAGGAGACTCACTCGTCGTGGAGACCATAGCAATGAATGCATTTGACCCTATCCCATCCGGCCTTCGGCCTAAGGGGCCACGCTTGACGATATCAAAGCAGTGGTGACGTGTCGGCCCGAGTCGGTTGATTCCATCCCGGCGAAATAGACACGTATGGCGCACCGCTGTTGTCATGAGCCTGACATCCCGGTACCGTACAGGGGTAGGAGATTCCGGGATGACCCGAGCCTGGTTGGTGTAGGAGTACGAGGTGATTCTCCGCCGTCGCTTGGACGCGGGAACATGCCTTCCTTGCGTACCCGAAACAACAAAACATTGTCCCATGTCGGGGGTCGTGGCCTCCAACCGGTGGATCGGGAGGATGTAGGCGTCGTCCATGCTTGCCCAGGGATCACTTGTGATTGGAGCAGGCTCATCCTCGCTGACCAGGATCTGCTTGTCTTTGCTTTTGTAATAACCCGCATCCAGATAGTGGGCCTCACAAGAAGCAAAGGGGGACGCGTCTCCTTGGATCACGCCTACTCGACCGTTGAGCGAGTACTTAAGGCACTGGTGATACGATGAGGGGACCGCAGCATGCAGATGGAGCCATGGCCTACCCATCAGTGCGTTGTAGGCGGTGTCCTGAGAAACAACCATGAACTCGGTGCTGGCAATTAAGCCACCGAACTGGGTCTTCAGGCGGATCTTGCCGACCGGGGTTTGCTCTGTCCTGTCGTACCCCTGAATCCTGAGGTCAGAGGGAGTCAAATCACCTTCAGACAAACCCAGTTTTCGCAACGTCCGGGTCGGAATTAGATTGATTCCAGAACCCGTGTCAACGAGGCAGCGACGGACTTCCACACCGTTAAAGTGGCCAGTGACATACAGTGGGCGAATGTGCCCCTGTATAGGAGGGTCTTCGTCTTCACCAGAGAACGAGATAACCGCCTGACATTCGGCGTTTTCAATCGTCTCGGTATGGAAGGCCTCCGCGGCTGCCACTTCCGTCTCGAACTGGAGGGGGCTCCTTAGGGCCTCGGCAAGTGCCTCGCGCATCTCGGATGACAAGCGCAGGGCCTCATGGATGGAAAGCCTCGCCGGAATGCCGGCTAAGTGCTTTAGGACATCATACTTGCGTGCCAAACGCGCACCTCTGCTTACAGGGGGTTTTTCGGCATTTGGAGGCATAGCGGGTCCTGCTGGCTGAACTGGCGGTCGGCTAGCACTGGGTACATCCTGCTGCCTGCTAGTAGAAGCCTGGGGAGTAGTCGCCGGGCTAAGGTTGAACAGAGGGAGCTGGCCCGTCGCCGGGCGAGACTGGCTGTGATACGAATGAGGCGGCTCTCCCTGATCCAGCAACACGAATGGCGGTGGAGGTAGAGCCGAGGGTGCTGAATGGGTCTGCGCGTGCTGAGATCTGCGCTGAGCCTGCTGCCTCGTCTCGGTAGCGTGCACGGCTTGGTCACAAGTGCCTGCTGACACACCTCGGTGACCGGCGCAATTGCGATTCCGCCGACGTTGACGTCGGCTGGAAACATTGGGGCGGTCTGCCTGGGGTTCCCCCTCATCGGGGGTCATATAGGGCTTTACCAGCTCCACGGTGTTAACCGAAGCGTACCCTTGACTATCACTCGAAGAGTCATCCACCGCTGGGCGGATTCTGGGGGGAATGCCCATTTCAGGAGGCATAAAGTCGCCAAGAGTGCGGGATGACGACGGCACTGGCGGTGCACGTTGCTTCTTCTTACGTCGTCGCTGCTTGCCCTTTTGGGTAGAGGTCGATTGCGAGGACGATGCTGAGGCACCGGCTGTTTCTTCTGAAGGTTCCGGCTGCTTCAGGCGTGCCCGGATGATACCCTGGGCACGGATGACAGTTTTTCGAGCCATCCAGTTGTCGTATTTCTGGGACCCGCGGCTAGGGACCTGCTGCCACTCACCCTCGCTGTCACTGCCGATTTCTGATCCTGCAAAGACGCCTGCCACCTGAGCTGGCGCTGGGCCCAGCTTGACTATGTTGTTGTTGACCTGGTCCTGAAGCCAGTCTTTAAACACATAGCATCGCTTGAGGGTGTGCCCCAGGATCCGATGATAAGGGCAGTAGTTGGGGTGATCAGTGAGATGCGCCTCTGCCGGTCTCCTGCACTCAGGCAGACGCACAATCCCTTGCTCCAGAGCACTTCGGAAGTAACCAGGGACCTGATTTTCGTTGAACGAATAGGTATGGTATTTTCTTTCCGGGTAAGGAGCCCTGGGGGCCTGATCCTGTCGAGGGACCGGAGGGGCCTGCCGAGGGGGCGGCGCCTGGTTGTCTCGCCTAGGTGGCGGTGGCGCGTTGCGCGGGGGAACCTGTCGGTTCTGAGGCGGTCGCTGCTGAGCAGGAGCCTGTGCTTGAGGTGGAGGACCTCTGCGGGGTTGCGGGGGTGGTACCGCCGGTAGCAATTCCAGCTGCCTCGGGGCTTCTATTTGAGCCACTGCGGCGGGTTCAGCCCTGGCGGCCCTCCTGGCTGGGATCATTGGGGGCAGCAAACGTGCCTGACTAGCCTGTTGCAGGGCCTCTTCGAGGCGCTGGGCCTTATCCGAGAAATCTCTGAACCCCCCAGGGTAATTCTGGGTAATCAGGGAGGGTACCAGCTCTGTCTTTACGTTCCCCACACACATCGTCAGTAATTGCTCCTGAGTCAGTGGCATATCGAGAGAATACGTAAGTCCTTTCCACCGGGCGATGAAGTCCGCAACCCGCTCATCAGGCCTCTGTTTGCACTTAAAGAGGTCCGCGATGCTGGTCTTCCGCGTGGTGGAGCTGAACTGGTACAAGAACTGCCGGCGAAGGTCTTCCCAGCCGGTCACTGATCCGATGGGGAGCTGGCTGTACCAGACGAATGCCGGACCTTCCAACGTCTGTACAAAACATCGGAGCTTAGCGGCTTCTTGCTGAGCCGGGGTCCCCAACATGGGGCCGCACCTGGAAGAGAAATGAGCCAAGTGCTGGGGTGGGTCCCCTGTCCCGTTAAAAGGCGAGAAAGTGGGGTTCCCAAAACCCGGAGGCGCGGGCATATCATCCACCCACGCGGGATAAGGCTTGCCATCGGGTGGGACCGCCACCTGCCGTGTCTCCAACGCCTCGAGGCGGGCTGTGAGTGCCGCAATAAGGTCCTCCGGGTGGGGGTCCCTGTCTTGACGGGGATCCCTAACCACAAGCGCATTGCCAGGTTCTTCAACGCGGTAGACGGCTTCTGCTGCCCGCGGGTCAACTGGCTGAATGACCTGTTGGGCGACTGGGGGAACCCGGATTGGATTCTTCAGATTGCCCCGTCGCTCAGGGGGGTTTGGCGAGACGTATCGCGCCCTCTTGCCGTACGTTCCGGCTTCCACCCTGTCCGCGGCAGTAGCATGATCAGGGTTGCCCGGAGGCATCTCACCAGGGGGAAATTGTTCCTGCCCCTGCTGTCCCGGCCTGGGATTACCGTAGTCGGGTCGTCGCTCTGCAGCGCGCTCAGCCAAGAGTTCGTCGACCAACCTCTTCTGTTCAGCAAGCTGCTGGCGCAACGTGGCTTTCTCAGGATCTTCGTCCGTTTTCTGCACGGAGGCGGACGGGTCGGAGTGCTTGGCTATTCCGACGTGCTCCTTACCCTTGCCAGTGCTTCGACCGAGCGCCAGTGACTCGGTGGGTACAGGGAGGCCTAGCAGGTTCCTTTGATGACGGGTGACTCTCCCTGATGGGTCGAGTAGTGGCGGTACGCACTCGGGTGGTAAGTCCCCATCAAGGAACTCAAGCTCATCTTCCTTATCCACAACGTCGGCCATGTGGACTGTGACCCCTCTTGAGGGCATATCCTCAATGTCGCATAGCGAATCAGGCTGTCGTAGAATAGGGTTGAAGAGGAGGGCGGCATAGCGTCCCCAACCACGGACTTGCACATGGGGGGTAGCTTCCCTGACAATCTTGCGGAGTGCCTTGAAACTCTGAACGCATCTTCGTTGGAGGGCACCCTGATGACCGGGCGACTCGGGGTGCTGGGCCACAAGGAGCACCGCTGCATCAATCAGGCGGCACTGTTTGCCAATCTCCTCGAAGTGCTCCCGACTCCTGGGGTACACTACCCGTTCCCAACGGAGGCGGAAGTGCGTCGCCCACAGGGTCCGACAAAGGCATCCTACTTCTTCAGGGGTATGCGACTCGGGTATGCGGAAATTCAACGCTGCCGCGGGCCAGAACTTCTCTGGGAAATAGTCCGCTGCAAGAATACTCCAGAAGCTCCTGGGTTCATCCTCAGAGCTCGGCCCTACATTTCCCCACTCATCAACCGGGGGTGGCTGAGGGACCGGTAGCGGCACCGAGGCGGACCTCTGGGATAGCAAACTCGGCGGCGGAGAATACGGCAAGCGAGCAGACTGGCCACCGTACTCTGGGCCTTCCTCTGAAGAGCAAGGTGACCTGACCACAACGTCACGATAGGACGGGCTAATAGCCGCTACTTCGGGTACAGGAATCGCCGTTACCGGTGTCCGGTCATGTCGTGGCTCTACCACCGTTGACCCCCAAAACAGCTCCTTGGGATCCCGGGTAGAGGAAGAGGGCGCTTCGGGCGACGGTGGCGGTGACTGCGCGGTCGAAACCTGCGGAATTCCCAGGATTTCTTCCTCCTGGATGTACCTGCGGAGAGAGACGGGAATCCGATGGACCTCAAATTCGGGGAGAACGAGGCTGACGCGTCTGGTTCCTGCCCCAGTCCTTGATACGGAGGAGCTGGGAGAAGGTTCCATCGCTGAATCGCATTCCGCTTCCGAATCGGAGAAGCGGGCAGGTTTGATCCCCCCCTGGGCCTTCCCAAGATTCTTCCCGTGGCGGCGACGACCCGCTCTTCTGCCCCTGGGTGGCTCTTCGGGACAGGGTTGACCCCTATCAGGCAGCTCTGGGGCGGCGCTAGCGACGTGGCGGAGAGGGCCCCCACTTGAGACAGCCGGGGTGCGAGGGGCACCAGGGCAAATATCAAAGGGTACATGGGGAGGACCTCCATGAACAGTACCCACGTGGGCGGGGCCTCTGTTGGAACCGGCAGGAGCATGGGGAAGGCCTCCACGGTCGATGCGAGTGGAGCGAGGCTGACCTTCACTCCTCAAATTGCTGGGGCGAGGAGGACCTTCGTCAGTCGCAGAGAGGACGTAGGGGGGACCCCCACGTCGAAGGACCGGATGGATGATGCCTTCAGAAGGACGGACTTCATACCCTGTACCGCGGGCGCGGGAAGTGTTTCCGCGCTGAGCATCACTGCCCCGGGGCAGGTCTTCCTGTAGGATGGGGGCGGCATGAAGCATGCCTCCACGACGAACCTCGGAGCGGGGAAGGCCCACGCTCTGTGGAGTGGTGGTACGGGGAGGACCTCCGTACGGGGTGGCATCACCGCGGGTTAACTCGCGGCGATCACTACTTGGGCCTGCAACCCGAAGAGTCAACCCGACCTGCCCGCAGGGCGGTTGGGGTCTCGATCCTGGTTGGGCGAAGGGGTGCCCCTGCTCAATGTAGGCGGGGGATTCATAATGTACGTCGGCGGTGGCTCGGGCCACTGTAGCTGTCGACGTGGAAGCGGCTAGGCGAGCGTCCTCAGCCCGGGCCCGGCGCTGACGTCGGGTCAGGCGGGCCGGTGCAGGTGGTGCAGGGACGTAGTCTACCTGTTCTTCCTGCGGGGCCGGACGGCGGCGCTGACGTGGCCGGACGGGAGCTCTCGCCTGGGATTCCTGGGTCGGGGCCCTGAGCGGGCTGAGCCGGACCGCACCTGCCTCTTCAGCATAAGGCGAAGAGTCGTCAAGGCGTTCCGGGGATAGGCTCCCGAAACGATTGAATGTCTGGGTGGGGAGCGGGGGCTCCCTGCGCGGCCTGTTAGGGCGGCGTTGACGGCGGGGCCTGGAAGCCTCCAGGTCCAAACGGGCCATATCCCTGGTCGGGATGACCCCTTGTTCCTCATACCTGCGCACGAGGCTGTTGATCACCCTTCGTTGGATGACCTCTGATGGGGAAAGGGGACGTGGACGTCCCGCCTCCCGCGACGTGCCAGCCATCGTGGCGGTAGTGGCGCCATGTGGGGTGGTCGTAGTGGTGTCGCCCCTGCCCCTGCGCGGGCGAGGAGCGGATGGTGACCGCATAGCAACCTGATTCCTGACAAACGAAGGGATCAACTCATCAGTACTGAGAGGAAAGTGATTGACAGCCAGTGCCCCAGCATTCTTCCATCCCCATGTCTGTGAGAAGGATCCACGCCAACACGCTGCAGAGCGGAGCGCCCCACGTTCTACTACCCCGACTTCTGGTGAGTTCCACGATAGGCCCGCCATTTGCTTGGCGGGGCCAGGCACCGGATACCTGGATCCGGTGACACGTCAATCTACCGGTGTCTCGAACGCTACTAATCTCCATGCTGAGGAGAAGAATTTCACGTCGGGTTCACCATTTCTGTTTCCGACGCTTTCGCCGGGGCGCGCGCGCATCCGTCCGCGGAGGAGGGGGACGCGCGGCTTCGTTGCCCCGCATTCCCGCTTTCCAAAGGCGGGCGGCATTCGTTCCTTGTTCAGGTACGTCTGCTCCTTGATCGAAACGGGATGATGGGATGTCGGTTCTTCCTCCTGTGGATTCCTCCTCAGAACTCGTCACCTAGTCCGGGTCTCCCTTATAGATTTAATACGTAGTTCGTGAAACTCTTCCCAGTGCCATATTGTCATGGACACCGGTTAATTACGCTGCTTCTGTCGGGACATTCCAAAGGGTCCAGTCAGGGCAGCTACCTTCGGTCAGGGGAGTAATCACGTTCGAGGCATCGGTAGCGTGTCTGGATGCTGGGGTACCTGGCATGTCTGTCTGTTATCCTCGATCACGAGGCTTCTCAAGGGCGTGGAAACCCGAGGCATCCCACATCGAGCGCGGGGGGTTACATGTCATAGACACGTACCTGAGGTTTTCCTCAGCTTCCCGTGTTCAACACAGGGTATGTTTGCAAGATTAACGTCTAGCAAAGACGGTTACGCCAAAGGCGTTCCATCCGAGGTTTTCCTCAGGCATCTCGTGTTTACCACGAGGTAGGTCGCGAATTTAACGTCTCGCGGAGACGGTTGAGAATGGAATGGGACCATCGCAGGGGTGGTGACGACGAAGTTGGGCTTGAGCCTTAAAGGGGCTTCCTACGTATCCCCGTGGCAGGGAATCAAAGTCCGCGTAGTTCGGGATGGTGCCGGTAAACCGACGTGATGGTGGACCTTGGTCCGATGGGCATCGTCAGCGTACCTACATGAGGGTGGACCTTGGTCCGGTGGGGGTTGGGCTTGAACCTCTGGGAGGATTCCTGCGTACCATGCCTTGACATGGATCAAAGTCCTCACAGTTCAAATGATACAGTTTAACGTCATGCGGGACGGTAATGAACCCTGACGTGAATAAACGACGGGTGGTGGGTGTCGGTGAGCCGACATAAGTGAGGGACCTTGATCCACTATTGTTGGGCTTGAACCTCGTGGAGGCTTCCTACGTACCATGCCTTGACATGGATCAAAGACCTCGTAGTTCAAATGGTGAGTCGCAATGGCTTACCACTGGACCGGGGTGCAGTTTAACGTCGTGCTGGACGGGGGTGAAACCCGACGTGAAAGACGGGTGGGCTTGAACCTCGTGGAGGCTTCCTACGTACCATGCCTTGACATGGATCAAAGACCTCGTAGTTCAAATGGGGAGTTTGTCGGTAAACCGACGTGAAAGCAGACCTTGGTCCACTGATGGTGGGCTTGAACCTCGTGGAGGCTTCCTACGTACCATGCCTTGACACGGATCAAAGTCCTCGTAGTTCGGATGGGGAGTAGACCTTGGTCCACTGATGGTGGGCTTGAACCTCGTGGAGGCTTCCTACGTACCATGCCTTGACATGGATCAAAGACCTCGTAGTTCAAATGGGGAGTAGACCTTGGTGCACTGATGGTGGGCTTGAACCTCGTGGAGGCTTCCTACGTACCATGCCTTGACATGGATCAAAGACCTCGTAGTTCAAATGGGGAGTAGACCTTGGTCCACTGATGGTGGGCTTGAACCTCGTGGAGGCTTCCTACGTACCATGCCTTGACATGGATCAAAGACCTCGTAGTTCAAATGGGGAGTAGACCTTGGTCCACTGATGGTGGGCTTGAACCTCGTGGAGGCTTCCTACGTACCATGCCTTGACATGGATCAAAGACCTCGTAGTTCAAATGGGGAGTAGACCTTGGTCCACTGATGGTGGGCTTGAACCTCGTGGAGGCTTCCTACGTACCATGCCTTGACATGGATCAAAGACCTCGTAGTTCAAATGGGGAGTAGACCTTGGTCCACTGATGGTGGGCTTGAACCTCGTGGAGGCTTCCTACGTACCATGCCTTGACATGGATCAAAGACCTCGTAGTTCAAATGGGGAGTAGACCTTGGTCCACTGATGGTGGGCTTGAACCTCGTGGAGGCTTCCTACGTACCATGCCTTGACATGGATCAAAGACCTCGTAGTTCAAATGGTTTGTCAGGGTCGGTGCTCACTCTAAGCCCACGTGAGTCATGCTCGGTGTGAGAAACAAGAGGTTGCAAGGACCTGACGATCACGTCGCGAAGGGTGCGTCCGTGAGAAGCGAAATGGGGCTTACGCGTTGAGCGGCCCATGGTGTTGGGGCTTACTCCAGGATGGAGGCCCATGGCGCGATGAAGCGCGGGGAAGATGGACCTTGGTCCGGCGATGGGAGGTGCCTCGTTCCCTATCACGTCCTCCACTGACCTTGGTAGTGGGGAAGTACCGAGATGCACGGGTGCAATCATCCGTACCAAAGGTTAGGGATTTACGCTCTGAGGTGACCCTTCCCCTGCGAACATACACCACTTCGACAAGGAGGATCTCATTCCATGTGCGGAAGAGTTCCATTCCCGTGGAGACGAGCGGTGTAAAAAATGTTCGACGTGGGGAAACCCTTCGTGAGGGAGACGAGGTTGGGTCACAGTTTAACGTCATGTGTTGAGGACGTGGTGCTTGGCAGTTTAACGTCCTGCAGCTCGGACGAGGTGGGTTCACTCCACACCCCTAGGGCTTACATAACCGGTACCCTCTGGTCCTTGGGGAAGGGAAGGTGTCGGTAAGGCCATGGTAAAAGGGGGTCGCGGGAGGAATCATCGAGGGGTCCACGTTAGCGTGGCTATGCGAAGAAGCAATAGCCGTTAGCGTGCCTATGCGAAGGAGCATTGGGCGAAGCAACGCTACGGGAGGTGTTGGCCATGGGACTTTGAAATCACATCGTGCAAACCTGGAGGGTCGCACGGAAGGAGGAATCGCTAAGCAGAGGAGTGTGCTTTGCGAAGTGGGGTGCCTTGGCCTTAGCATGGGGCATAGGTGGAAGTGGGAGGTGCTTCGCGAAGTGGAACAGTGTTCGCGGAGCACTGCCTCGCGAAGGAGTGGTTCGCGAAGCAGGGTCCTGCCAAGCAAAGTGCTTCGCGATGCATAGTTATCCTGCCTTGGCATAGGGATTACTAGCATGGGTTGGGTGTTTCGCGAAGCACGAGTGCTCCGCGGCTGCCCGGGTTCCCTTGGGAATCCCCTTCCTTTGCGAACGCCCTTGGACTTCGCGAAGGGCATCCCTCTCGGAAGAGGGGCTCAGAACGAAACAAATCAGAGTCGTCTCGCGAAGTAGAAATACCTCGCGGAGCTCATGATTCCCGGGGCAAAGCTTGCTTCGCGATTCGGGAGAGGAGAAGCCGAAAGGTCGGATTGTCCGTCCCCGGGACTCAGGGGGAGTCGAGTATTTATAGGGAAGGGGCGCCGCGATGCAGGGCTTGCGCGCCGCCTCTTGAGCTTCGCGGCGCGCTCGCGAACGTCAAACGCGCTCGCGGAGGATCACCGCCTCTGGTGCTTCGCGGCGGCTCGCGAACGTCAAACGCGCTCGCGGAGGATCACCGCCTCTGGTGCTTCGCGGCGGCTCGCGAACGTCAAACGCGCTCGCGGAGGATCACCGCCTCTGGTGCTTCGCGGCGCCGCCAGGGCTGGGGCGCTTCGCGGAGGGGCTTCGCGGCTGTGCTTCGCGGCTGTGCTTTGCGATGCAGCATGCCGGCTGTCTTTTTCGTTCCTTCCTTTCGGGCCATATTTTTGGCGCCAACAATAATCCCCATGCAAGAGTTAAAAATAATAATAATAACATTAATATTATGAAATTAATTATATAACATATAAGAAACTAATAAAAATAAAGAGGTACATAATAAAAAATATGTCTCTATGGAGTGGGAATTAAGATGAAATATCTTACAATTATCCAAAAATTCATATAAGGATGAATGAATGAATATATAATGTATAACAAATGTAAAACCAGATAAAAAAGTGGAAAATCAATATCATATAATAAAAATTAATTACACAAATAATCATATAATATTAAATAAAATGAATATTTAATATAAACCAATGAAATGAAATTGAGTTATGAAATTCAACCTCAGTTGTTATCTTTCTATTCAAATCACCTTCAGGGAAATAATTCAAATTGAAACAAAAAATAATATGAATTACGAAGTATTCATGATATTTCATTTAAAATTGTAATTATGTACACTATATAATATAATTTAGGTTCATAACATTCAAATATGGATCAACGAATAAAAATTGGGACAAAATCCCTTAACTCATGTTTTCGTTTAGTTTAACATCCTTTAACCACTAGTATAATGGTTTTAAACATGTTATAATATTATTATATAATAATATACAAGTTTATAACTTAATAAACGATCTTTTTGTAAATTATTATCACTCATTAGTTAATAATATTTCATTTTTACCATTAGTTACTGTGTTCATTATCGTGTATTCTCACAAACTTTTTGTAATGAATATTGCGGTTATTGAATATATGATATAATTACATCATCTATGTAATTTTATTAATATTATAAATACCATATTTACTTATTATATATATATATATATAACCATTCATGAACTTTTTTATGTAAAATGATTCACATCACTTCATCTAGACTGTAGGTCAAACGTACAATCGAGCAACAATATCATTTCCTTAACTGGTGAAAGGGTAAAAAATTGGATCAAAAATTAATTTTATAGAATTAATATCATGTAATATGTATTATTTATATTATTTATTTCCATCATTATAAATTCCCATGTGATTTAGTGATGGAAAACATATTACAGTAGTTCGCGAAGTAGTCAGACGTACAGACAAATGCTGGATTTTTTCCCATAAGATGGAGGTTGATATAGAAGAATAATATCAAATAAAAAATAAAAAATATAATTATATGGTATATATTTTTTTATAATTTAAAATTGATATGAAATAATTTATTATTGAATCATACAAATTTAAAAGAATTATTCTAGTGAAGAAAATTACAATCATTACGGATAACCCCCTTTGGATCTCTTATAACAAACACTATGGTTCATCTTTTGTTATTTCCAAAAAATCTATAACCTAGATAATTATGTATGGGTGATATATTTAATGGTATAATTTGATCCAAATGACATTATATGTGTGAATATATGAGGGGAGTGAGTTCCCTTTTATATCTGAGGATTAGGAAATACAACAAATCATTGAATGGAATAAAAAATAACCAAATTTTTAGAAAGACACCAGGACACAAAATATTTTATTATTTATACATAGGTATTAATAGTTATAAATATTACCATAAAATTTAATGAGTTGTATTTTTGTTTTATTTTAAATCTTATACATACATATTACCCCCCGTAAACTCATTTTCACATTAACTGTGGATTTTTTTTTTAATTTTTTCACTATTTATTTTGAATGGAATTATGTTTAACATAATATATAATATAAATTAGTATTTTTATAAATATATAATAAATTTTACCAAATTAAATTCACATAAAATTATAATTATAATTTAATATAAAACTCATAAACACGATGAAAAATAATTTTTATTCATTTTTTCAATATTAAGATGAACATATACTAACTCTATAAATAATTATCATCAATATTATAATTTGAAATAATATTTATTGATATGTTAATGATATATATTTTATTTTAATCCTTTCTCATTTGGAGTCATTTTAATCAGTTAATATTGAAATCATTGTGCATAATAAAATTGTCTTTGAAAAATACGCTCCTAAGCCTAAAAATAAAATTGTAATACAATTGCGAGTAAAGACGATTCAAGTGCAATTTATTATTTTCAATCTAACTAAATAACAATTTAATATATTTTAATTCAAATTAATTTTTAATACTACTTTTAAATTAAATCATTTATTGAAAATAAATGAATGTAAAAAAACATTATTTTCAACTATACATTGAAAATCATTCATTTTAGAAAAATCACAAAAATTTCACCATCAGATATATTAAATATGACTATTTAATAAATTATTTTCATTTTCCCAAGGAATATTTCTAAATTTTATCAAAATTATTTTTTAGATAAGTTCGTAAAACACAACAAAACCATTTTTAGAGAAATAAATTTTTAAGCAAAAAATTGTATTTACTGTTATTTCATGATTAGAAAAAATAATAAATTAATGATGAAATTTATTTAATATATATATAAATTTAATTAATTAAAATCTTCCTCAGATAATGAATAATTTGATTTATTATTAATAAAATATATTCCACACAATAAAATAGAATTTCAAAAAACATTTATTTTACTTTTAAATGATTTTAATTTTCATTAATAATAAATTAATGACCAAGGAATTTATTTTATACATGTATAAGACATTTAATTTGCATACTTCAGTTATTCTTATTAATATCCCCTAATTTAACAACTATGTTTTAATGGAATACTATTTTAAGGTTCTTTTAGTATAAGGGTTGCGTGTATCATAGGGTGTCGAATTGATTAAATTTATAGAAATATATTTAATGGGAAATTGAATCAGAGTGTTGTGTGTCATTAATGATATCAAATAAAGTTTTCTACGTTAAAAATATTGGATTTTTTTATTCTCCCATCTTAAATAAATTGAAACTTCATAAATTAAAATATCTCTCAAAAAATAAGGGATTGATATTTAAAAATAACTTTGTTGAAAAATCACATAATTAAAAAGGATTACAAAACATCATCTCGATAAGATAGAAATATAAATATAAAGAGCATCTAGAATAACAAATAAATAATTATTTTAGTAGGATAATGTTTTTGGAATGTATTAATATAGACATTAAAGAAAAGTGTAAATAAATTTAATGAGTGAAAGAGATCATTTATAACATGAAAGTGATTGATGAAGAGAATGTTAATGATAACGAACCATAAATTTCGATGAGTTAAATTTATATTGATTGATCAGAAATGAGGGTAATAATATAACAGTTTTTTAAGATCATTTTCATGAAATTGAAGAATTCAATTACAATTTGGGAATATAAAAAAGTATACTCATTTGATATCATTCTATTTCATAAGGATTGTATCGTCCTTTTTTTATGAATAAATTAATTTACACTACAAATCTTACTCTGTGGAATGCATATCTAAAATGAATTTTTAATTCTGAAGAGCCAAAATTTACATTTACTAAATCATAAGACATGTCTTAGTATATATTTAAAAAACACATAGATAAACATAATATTTATCCATAAAATTATATAAGTAATAGAATGTCATATTAAATATGATATCATGTAAGCTAATGGTTGCTGTTATGCCCTTTTCACGCTTTAATTCAAGGTCTATACCCCTTATCCTCATAATATGGAATGTTTTTTCAAATGATATATAGGTTATCCTTTAAAAAAATATTATTACTATAATATTACAAAATTTTAAGGATCCATAATTAATACAAAAATAATGATAAGATAATCCCTCTTGTTTAACAATTACATTAATCTTTTTCCCCATAAAATGTAAAGGCAATCTTCCTTAAATATTTTTTTCATATATTAAACCATTGGGTTGTACTACTATAATTGTTTCTACAAATATCCTTAATCGTGTACTACCATAATTGAAAAAGGATAACCAATATATAATTTGAAAAAAAAATTGGGTTGTTCTACCATAATTTAAAGGAACCAATTTATTGAAGGAGGTGATAATTTAATAACCCAAGCATCCATAGTACAATTCCTTTTTAAATAATTCAATAGCATGTAATGTACGCAACACTAAGTTCAATCTCACCATGACCTATTAAACTAACCATTTAAGATGATTTTATGAATAGTATTATCTATATAATGAATTTTATATATCCCATATAGTTTTAACATTAATATTATCTATTTCTTAGATATAATAAATGGAATAATTCAAAAAAAATTTGATAAAAGATGTATTTTTCAAAAAATACATTTTTTCTGCATTTTAATGGAGAACCATTGTTAAATCTCGTATTTCACACTTTAATATATTAAATTTTACAAAAATAAGATATAATATAGAATAGTAACATAAAAATTTAGTTTTGATACATATTTGGTGTCTTTATGATACCTTTAATATTTTAATGAATATTTCAAGAATACTATATTATATATCAAAAAATTTTTTTCATCTAAATTACTTAAATAATTAGATTATAATTTTAATCGTGTTAAAAGTATAATTTGGTAATATTTTTATAATTTCATATAATATAGGTATTTTGAAGTAATTTTTCATGTAAATTTCACAAAAAAATAGTGTCAATCTTTTGATCAGTTTAACTTCTTAAGAACCCGCTTTCTGGTTTAACAATGAGAATTAAATTTTAATTAATTTACGCCAATTCTTAGTTATGAATTTGAAAAAATGGATCTCATATTATGAATAAGAAGATAAAATTTTTGTAAATATATACAATTTATTTATGGGAAATATGAATAGTAACTTCATTATTTATTTTAATTTACCTTGGTTAGAAGGTAAATCAGGTAAATATGGATAAAAATATTATAATAATATAAAACTACCCTAACATGTTTCATAATATATTAGATGATATATGTTTGTACATTAGAATCCTTAGGTAGCTTTTAGTACCACATAGATCCACATGGGTGAGAAATGGACATGTTATACTAATAAATTTAAATTAAAGGGAAATATAACATAAAAAAGTATCTTATTGCTAAAAAAATTTAATTTGAGTTATATAAGTGATATATTAAACTCTAAATAGTAATTATAAATCTAAAACTATTTTCTACCTCATGGTATTTCATTTTTAATTTTTATACATTGAATATTTAAATTTATTTATGACACAACAATAATGCATTATTTTCCTTATTAATACAGGAATCAAATAAATGATACTATAAATGTTAAAATAAATGTAATTTTAATATTTTTATTACATACTATAATTTTATGAAATATTATTACATATTATATTTTAGTTAATTTATTTTGTTGGAAGTAATCAATTTTTTATGACATTAACACAAATAAATTACAAAATAGAGTCATAATTGATATAAATCAGTTTCTAAAAACAAATACTATTTTATTTAAATAATATAATAGTCCTAAAAAACTAATATTAGGCCAAATAACATATATGATGTAAAATTTTTTATTAATGGTCAAATTTTGGTTCTATTGGTATTTAATTGTAACTATAGTTACCATATGTTATGAAAATACAAGAAGACACAATTATAGTTAAACTATTTAACTAAGGGTTAACCCCAACATATATGGTGACTTTCATGACCTAAACATGACTAAATATCATTGTGTGAGAGGATTTAGATCCATAATAATATTATCCTCGAATTAATCAGATTTTTACCCTTATAAACACAAAAAAATTTAACAATAAATTAATATTTCAATACATTCTGAACTTTCCCCACACATCTCCAATAAAAGGACACTTCTCCATCATTTTTCATTGCACCACATAAGCCCTTTGGTTCAGAAAAACCATGCCCAAATATCCTCCAAACATCCCTAAATCCATCATATAGGCCAACCTTTTGGAATAAAGCCATCATATATAGTTCTTTTGTGAAAATCAAAAGGAGACGAACATGGAAGAGGTGATAACTGAATCCCTTATTTCAAAGTTCATTTTTTCTTCTACATACTACTTCTATGTTGTTTCCATACCAATGTAATAAATAGGGTATCATACATATACTGAGATGTTACTATAATCATTTGAAAACTATATTTATCATACTATCCATCCTATGAATAATAATATCAACATGTGTGTGTACGTACGGATTATGGCATCCCCATTAGGGGGTAATTTATTATTCCACAATAATTTTTTTGGATGGGTATACTGAGGAGTATAATTGTAACATCCCAGGGAAATAACGAATATGAAATTTTTATATTTATTATTATTTGGGGATAAAATAATAATAATACTTTTAAGACGATGGTATGTTCGATGGCGTACTCAATACGCAACAACGAGTTTCTTCTAAATCTTATATTGCACTCTAATAATATAATTACATATTAGAAAATAAGAGTTAATTTCTAGTATTTGTAATGGAGGTAATGAACATAACTATCTAAAAAATGACTATATATTCTTGCTAAATATTTTAAAAATTATCCAATAAATGATAGAGGCTTAAAATAAGAATGAATCAAATTTTAAACATAAATATTCCAATATTCTTCAAAAGGTCGATTAAGTGGCTTTTGATGGTGAACCCTTTTTAAATATACTTTTAGTCAATTTTACATATTATATTTGACAAAATAAAATCCTTATTTTTAATCAAGACATCATAATTTACTTTGTGTAATTTTTTTGGTATTTTTCCGATAAAGTTCATTTTA
This sequence comes from Viscum album, assembly GCA_963277665.1. Classification (NCBI taxonomy): domain Eukaryota; kingdom Viridiplantae; phylum Streptophyta; class Magnoliopsida; order Santalales; family Viscaceae; genus Viscum; species Viscum album. Next base: position 150,002,385 of record OY728156.1, on the reverse strand, counting down.
TAATTAATAGTGAAAAATGATGTATTTTAACTCAAAAACTCCTTTTAATATAACTTATTTTTTTTATTATCTATTTAATTGGTTTTAAAATGTAATTTGAATATATTTTTCACCATTAAATCTAATGGTGTTAATTGGAATTAATTTCACTTTGAAATTCGACATAAACAAGTGTCAATCTGTTGACATATATTTTTTTCTTAAAAACACACTATTTGTTTTGACAGTGAGAATTAATTATAAAATTAATTAATGCAACACATATTTTTTTAATTTGGTAAAATATTTATCATTTTTGAATTTGTAATATCAAATATATCTTCGGGTGAATTTTTAATATTTTTTTGAAGAACTTCAATTTTTGATGAATAGTGAAACCACTAAGTGGTAGTTAAACAAATTGATTTTTTGTTTAAATGAAATTTTACTGCTTCTTTGATTTGAATTTAAAAAATAAAACATACATGGTTGTGATTATTATGTGAAATGTGTTTCAATGGGATGAAAATGATGTTTCGGTGAATAGTAATTTTTGTGTTTTATTAACTGCGATTAGAGGTAATTAGGGTAATTTAAGGTAAAAATAATATTATAAAAATATAAAAATACCATGAAACACGTCTTAACCTTATTTTATGAGTCATGGATGACCATGAAAATCCATTGGTTAATTTGGGGGCCCCATGGAGCCACATGGGTATGATAATGATATTAATACCTTTTTATTGAATGTAAAAATTAAAATATCAGAAACATGTATTATTTTTAAAAAATAATATTTAAATTGGGTTATATATGTTATATTTTTTACTATAAGTATTAGTTACAAAGATAGAAGTATTTCTTACATCATGGTATGTTTTTTATAATTTTTATACATCAAATAAATATAATTATTTATGACACAATGATGATGCAGTGTTTATGTCATTAATGAATGGATTAAATAAATAAGAAGATAATGTTTAAAATAATATCCAAAACTTTTACAACTCTTATTGGATGATTATATTTCGAAAATTGGCCACCATATAATCTAAATTAATTATTTTTGGACCTTTAGAAACATAAAATCTTTATATTGTAAAATAATATTTTCATGATTTCCAAAAGAGCTACTCCTCTCCATTATAAAAAGACCCACTTCTTACCGATTTTACACACTTCGCAAGCCCTTTGGCTCGTCCAAAATCTACTCAAATAAGCTCCCAATATCCCTATTTTCATCTTAGAAGCCTTACCATAGGCATAAAGAACTTCAAGAAACCCTTTTGGTTCAAACCAAGGGGTGTTACCCGATTTTATGGTAATGTATTCACTTATGTTCTTTTGTTTTAATTTTCTTCTCCAACCCCCTAAAATCTTTTTATTCATTTATTTTGTAACAACAACAGTATAGTAAATATAATAGGATGTTGTTATGATAATTATTTTATCTACACTTACACACACATTAGTCTAGTGGTTAGTGAACATACTGTTTTTGTGGGTGGCGAATTACAGCATCATGAAACGATGTTTGTTCAATATTCTCTTAACACATTTCATGGTTTCCATTATGATGTCACTGTATTTATATATGATATATATTGTATTTATTTTTTCTATATGCTTCTGTATTTTTTTTTAAATCATATCATTATGCTTTTCATGTCGTGTAATTGCGATAACTTCATCTAAGGAAGTGTGGACTACCGCCCCCTTAAGTGATGTAACTCGTTAATGAATTACATGGAATGTATAAAGTGTGAAATTAATGAACTTATGTTACCTATATAACATATATATTATACTGGACTAATAACATATTTATGTATCTTCTATTTTTAATTCCTTTAATATGACAAAGAAATGAATGTAGCATTCATGCGTACGTACGGTCTACCGTCTCCATGACCGGTACATTTAATTTCTCATCTCCAAATGTTATGTAATAGTATAAAATGAATATATACAGGATATATATGATATTTAAATCATTAATACTATTCTGGAGATGAAGTACTTATAACTACATGGACAATTCTCTTCAAACAAGGTTATTTTTTTACTCATGTACCAAACATTGACAAAATGTATGATATAAACTCACATAATTAACAAATTATTATAACAATGAAATATGTTATGTGAATTGAATAATAAACATTTAAGGATTTCCTTAATCAATTATAAATTTACCAAACATTATTATTCAAGAATATAAAAAAATGAACAAGACAAGTCGGACTTGAGGTAAGGGATCCTACCTATCTCTTTATTTTTATGTACTCTCTTTCTTATGTCACTTATTTTAAGCTCATATTTATTATGTTGGGGTTTGTTATTTTATATTCCACTTACTATACATTTTATGTTCAAATGATGAGATACCCTATTTGATCCCCTCAATCCATTTTTGGATGTTTTATGTTGCGTTGTTAGGCAGCTGAAATTTCGTAAGGGATTTCTTATCTAACTTTTAATTCTGTTAGATTTCCATTTTTCACCTCATATTTATTTCATGTGGTATTGTGCCCTGTCCTTTCATATATATTATCATTATTATATTTATATTCATGGTATTATGTGATTCATTTGGTGTCTATTATATTTTGGACATATGACTCGATTGATCACAATGAAGTAAGGGGTTTTTATCTCACATTGTGTTCCCGTGAGATTCATGCTACATTTTACACTATGTACTTTTGTGTGGTGTATGTACTATCCATGATTTTATTCTTTGTGTTACATAATTTAATTTATTGGTATTTACATCTTCATTTTATGACCCCTCTATCAAGGGGTGTACGTTTCGAAAGTTACCAAAATCGGTAAGGGAACCTTTCATCGTCTTCTTTTTAAAAGACTACTTTTGTCATTTATTTTAATATACATCTTATTATATTGGTATATGATCTTATATATCCTTATTTATGTAAATTTTATTTCCAAGTGATGAGATACCATTTTATCTCTCATCAACTCATAATCTGAATTTTATAGTGACACCGTTAGGCTGTCGAATTTTCCCAATGGAAATTTTTAATTCAATTTCAATTCTTTGGGTCAAAATTGTACTCCTTGAATATTTCATTCTATGAATATGTGTGAATGTATAGTTATTTTACATTTAATATCCACTTATATTGGGTGTATTTTTATTTTTCACACATTAGTATGTAATGGATTTATCCTTAATCTAAGGATACTGTCTTTGTACGGGACTTCATCTCAATCTATTTTCATTGAGGTATATTTTATTTTATACACAACATTATTTTATACGGTGTATAAACCCCTTGGAATTTTACTTTTATTCAAAAATAATCTTTTCTCTACAATGAAATTTAATAAATGTCAAAAATTATGTTTCTTTTTAAAAATACGCGGTGACGATGACCCTTCTGCCGCCGCGAGTATTATTTGACCTTTGGATTCCGTAATAAGCCATAATGTTTTCAAAAGGAAAATAAATACCATATAGTCTTTTATGTATTTTGGTATTGAAAATGGATTTCATATTTTTTTGATTATATCAATGTGTTGTATTGATATCTTGTGATTGAAATGTGGAAATGTTATGTTTCCTTCATGCATGTTTTATGTGATACGATTATGTTATGGTTCTAGGGCATTTTTTATGAATACAGGCGGTTCCATGGTAATCTAAGGGCAGGTGAGCCCGAGATAGCACTCATATTCATTGGGTAACATGAAGGATTTAAACAGTAAGGTTTCTACGAAGTGATTTAGTGAATATACGGTGATGGGTATTCTAAAAGTAACCATGAGGGTTACTCCCTACGTAACAATGTTATGAATGCCTAAAGTTACCTTTATATCTAATGATTTCTATAAGTTATTCATAAATCTTTTGATTTCATGAGGTATGTTAAGTGCTTATGTTTTATTAGTAAAGTATGTTTTCATTGATTCTTATGTACACATGGACTAATGTTTCCATTCCGTATTTTTATATCCCTTACTGAGCTTTTTATGCTCATCCCATGTTTTTAAAATGTTTTTCCTAGGTCAAGGGAAAATTACATGATGTGATGATAGTGTCAAGGAAGTGTAAAGAAAGAATCCATGTTTTATTTTAAATAAGTTTCCTTTGAATGGGAAAAAATGAATACTGTCATTGATGTAACCACCTTGTTTAAATGTGGAATGAAATGCATGATTTATGATCTAATTCTCTAAAACACTAAACCTGAAAAGATCCTCCATGTGAATTCTCGATATAACTCATGATTAAGTAATGTTTTTGGATGGGGCCTTATAGTTGATATCAGAGGTCGGTTTAGATAACTTTAGAGGTAAGAGTTTTGTTTATGAATAAGTGACAAGTTGTTTATAACCACAATGGTTAGTATATTAGGTAGAGTCATTTTTTTGAATGTTGGAATTAGTTTGAGATATCTTGGATAAGTATATCTTAGTGTTTATATTCTTTATTAGTACATGATGATTTAGTTGATATACTCACACTGACATTTTTGGTTTTAGTAGATGGATGGATCTCGTAGGCACTAATGTGGCAATGGGTTTGAAGGAAACTGTGGCAGTTCTCTAATTTAGAGATTGGATGAAATGGGGGATTCAATGAGAAATCTCGTGGTTCTTTTAAACCAACTATCAATAGTCATGATTAACCACGTGATCATTGGTGAGTCCTCTAATTCATCATGTACAAGAGAACCAACTCGATGTGGACGTTTAGGTAATAATTATAAAGGCAATCATTAGGGTTTATATGATCCTTACTTTTGAGGTAATTATTTGTTATTACCAGTTATGATGAAAAATGAAAGTCATGAGATAAACTTGAGGTTAAATTATGTTATGGTTATTTTTGAATATTTTATCTCTTTTTGGGGAATGTTTTATGAATTATATAGTTTTGGAAAAAGGACAACCCGCAGAAAAGGTGACAACCCATCGCGTCGGAGAGGGCCGTGGGGATCGAACCAACAACAAAAGTTCTAATGGTATTTATTGCCTACCATTGGACTACGTGAAGTCCCTAGTTATTATGAAAAAATATTTTTATTTTTTTTATTTTATGAAACAAGAATAAGTTGAATTTCGGTTATCAATGGAAATGATTGACCTATCATGGGGGATATTTGATTATGTTAATTAAGAGTAACTAATTTTATTTAAATATAAATATTAAGATATATCTTGGAAGATTATGTGAATAAATCTTTTATAGATTTTGGTTTCAATTTTATTTAGGATTACTTTGATGAATTTTGTGGACAACTGTTTATTGAATGGTCTTTGATGAACTTTGGGGTTTGATGGAAAAATGTTTGAGATAAAGAGTAGGTTTTATTTTTGTAAAAGATTATCCTTTTTGGGGATTATCTGATCTTGAAATAACAATTTTGGTTTTTTAGGTCTAAAGACATGGGAAATATATTTTTTTATCTTTTGTGGGTTTGGTGATTCTCAAGAAGTTGCTTTTAACACTCTTAATGTGAACAAGTCATCCTAAATAATCATTGTTTGGAGAAAATATGAGTTTGTGTTAGAAATCCCATAAAAGATGAAGTCTACATGAAAAGTAAGTATCTTTTCTAAAGTTTCAGTTAAGCCCATAAATAAAGTCCTCAATGAAAAGTAACTTAAAACAATAACGTTTTCTGTTAACATTTCTTATTGGGGAATAAAACACTATTTAACCCATCCTAAGTTTGTGATTTTTTGATGGTTAACTATCTCTTAATAATGTTTTCTATCACTCTCCATCAAAACATGACACTTTGTTTTTTCTTCCATAACCATGTTTTCCCTTCATGAAATTCTACAATGGGTTATCGCGAGTAACCTTTGTATTTATTTTTCTTTCTTTTAAATTTAATGTTTTATTGAATCTTTTTCCGATGTGGGGATTTCAATTATGTTTCTGAGCCCAATTTTTATTAAATTGCGAGGAGGAAATTCACAAAAGGGGGGAAGGATGTAACATCCCAGGCAAATAAAGAATAGGACATTTTCATTATTTATTAAAAATTTTGAATATAATATTAATATTACATTATAAGGGATTCTATGTTCAATGGTGTACCCAATATTGAACAATGAGTTTCTTCGAAATATTACGTTGCACAATAATAATATTATAATATATTTTTAAATAGTAGTTAACGCCTAGCCGTTGTAATGGAGGGAATGAAAATAACTAACTAGAAAATTATTATATATGTTTGTTAAATATTTTAACAATTACCCAATAAATGATAGTGGCTTATAAAATGAAAGAATCCAATTTTATGCATAAATATTCTAATATTCTTCAAAAGGTCGATTAACCGCCTTTTGATAGTGAAACCTTTTTATATAAACTTTTTGTCAATTTTATATATTATATTTTCCAAAATAAAATTCTTCTTTAGAATCAAGACATCAAAATTTACTTTCTGTATATTTTGGGTATTTTTCCGATAAAGTTCACTTTTTAATGAATAGTGAAAAATGATGTATTTTAACTCAAAACCTCATTTTAATATAATTTATTTATATAGTTATATCGTCTATTTAATTGGTTTTAAAGTGTAATTAGAATATTTTTTTACCATTTAATCTATTGTTAGTCATTGGAATTAATTTCAATTTGAAATTGAACAAAAACAAGTGTCAATCTTTAGATAGATATTGTTTCTTAAAAACACGCTATTTATTTTGAAAACAGGAATTAATTATAAAATTAATTAATGCAACATATATTTTTTTAATTTGGTAAAATAGACATTATTTTTGAATTTGGAATATCAAATATATCTTAGGGTTAATTTTTTTTATTTTACTGATTCACTTTAATTTTTGGTGAAAAGTGAAACCACTAAGTGGTACTTAAACAAACTGATTTTTCATTTAAATGAAACTATTATGATTCTTCGATTTGAATTTAAAAAATACAAAATACATGTTTGTTATTATTATGTAAAATCTTGTTCAATGGGGAGAAAATGAATTTTTGCTGAATAGTAATTTTTTAGTTTTATTAAGAGCGATTAGAGGTAATTTGGGCAATTTAAGTTAAAAACAATAGTATAAAAATTTAAAAATACCTTGACACATGTCCTAACCTAATTGTATGAGTCATTGCAGACCAAAAAAATCCATGGTTCAATTTGGGGGCCCCAATGGAGCTACATGGGTATGATAATGACATTAATAGCTTTTTATTTAAAATCAAAAAATAAAAATATCACAAACATGTATTGTATTAATAAAAACAATTATTACATGGGGTTATATAAGTTATGTTTTTTACTATAAATATCTATTATAAATATTAAAAAAACATCCTATATCATGGTAATTTTTTTATAATTTTTATAAATCATATAAATTAAATTATTTATGACACAATGATGATGAAGTGTTTATGTCATTAGTGAATGGTTTAAATAAATAAGAAGATAAAGTTGAAAATAATATCAAAGACTTGTCAAATTCATAATTGATGATTTTTTTAGAACTTGGGACACCTTATCTTCAGCTTTAATGAGTTTTGGACCTTTAGAAACTGAAAATAAATTTATAATAAAATAATATTATCAATATTTCCAAAAGAGCCCCTCCTCTCCCTTATAAAAAGAAGCCACTTATTTCCCATTTTACACACTTCACAAGCCATTTGGATATTCCAAAATATACTAAAATAAACTACCAATTTCCCACTATTCATTCTAGATGCCTTTCCTTAGGCAGAAAGCACTTCAAGAAACCCTTTTGGTTCAAACCAAAGGGGAGTTACCTGATTTAAAGGTAATGTCTTCACTTTTGTTCTTTTGTTTTATTTTGCTTCTCCAACCCCCTAAATTATTTTTTTTTCATTTATTTTATAACTACACAAGTATATTACATATTATAGGATGTTTTTATGAGACGTATTCGAGCTACACATACACACACCTTTGTTTAATGGTTAAATAACATGCTGTTTCTGTGGGTGGCAAATTACTGCCTCACAAAACAATGATTGTTTAATCTTCTCTTAACACCTTTAATAGTGGCCATTATAATGACACTACATTTATATATGATATATATTGTATTTATGTTTTCTATATTCTTATGTATTTTATTTTTAAATCATATCATTATGCTTTTCATGTCACAAAATTGTGCTAACTTCATATGAGGAAGTGTGGACTACCGCCCCCTCATTTGATGTGACTCGTTCATGAAATACATGGAATTTATAAAGAGTGAAATTAATGAACATATTATACCTATATAACATATATATTATACTGTAATTATAATATATTTATTTCTTATTTATTTTTAATTCATTTTATATGACAAAGAAATGAATGTATAGTTCATGCGTACGTATGACCTACCATCTCCATGAATGGTACATTTCATTTCTTATCTGTAAATGATATGGAATAGTATAAAACGAATATATGCTGGATATATATGATATTTAAATCCTTAATAGTATTCTGGTGATGTTGTAATTATAACTACATGGAAAATTCATTTCAAACAAGTTTATTTTTTTACTCATGTACCAAACATCGACAAAACGTAAGATATAAACTCACATAATTAACTAATTATTATAACAAGGTAATATGTGATATTATTGGAATTATAAAAATTAAACTAAGTACTTAATAAATTATAAATTGACCAAATTTTATTATTCAGGAATATAAAGAAACGAACAAGACAATTCTGACTTGAGGTACGGGATCCTACATCTCTCTTTCTTTTTAAGTACTCTATTTTTTTATGTCACTTCTTTTAAGCTCCTATTTCATATATTGTGGGATGATATTTTTTATATCTATTACTATAATTTTTATGTTCATATGATTATATACCCTATTTGATCTCATTAATCCATTTTTGGATGTTTTATGTGGTGTCGTTAGGCTCCCAAAATTTCATAAGGGATTTCTTATCTCAAATTTATTTTCGTGAGATTTCCATTGTTCGCCACTTATTTGTGGTATGTGGTTTTGTGTACTGAAATTTCATATATATTATCATGATTCTATTTATATTCATGTTATTATGTGATTAATTTGGTGTGAATTATATTTTTTTCATATGACTCGATTCATCCCAACGAGGTTAGGGGTTTTTATCTCACTTTGTGTTCCCGTGAGATTCATGCTACATTTGCCACTATTTCCTTTTTTGTGGTGTATGTACTGCCTATGATTGTATTATTTGTGTGATATACTTTACTTTATTGGTATTTACATCTTCATTGTATGAATCTTCTTTCAGGTGGTGTACATTTCGAAAGTTACCCAAATCAGTAAGGGTTCCTTTCACCCTTCTCTTTTTAAAAGACTTCTTTTGTAATGTCTTTTAATTCACATATTATTATGTTAGGATATGATATTATATATCCTTATTGATTTAAATTATATTTCCAAGTGATGAGATACCATTTTCTCTCTCACCAAATCATTTTCTAAATTTTAAAGTGACGTTGTTAGGCAGTCGAATTTTTTCAAGGGAACTTCTTAACTAAATTTAAATTCTTTGGGTTAAAATTGTACTCCTTGAATATGTCATTCTGTGAATATGTTTGAATGGCACTGGTTGTTTTACACATAATATCCCCTTATATTGGGTGTATTTTTATTTGTCACACATAAGTATGTAATTGATTTATCCTTAATCAAAGGATATTGTCTTTATACAGGACATCATCGCAAACTCCTTTCATTGAGGTGTATTTTGTTTTATACACAAATTTATTTTATACAATTTATAAAACCCATTGAATTTTACTTTTATTCAGAATGAATCTTTTCTCTACGAAGCATTTTACTAAATGACAAAAAGTAGGTTTCTTTTTAACGTACGCGGTGACAAGGGCCCTTCTCCTGCCTCGAGAATTATTTGATATTTGGATTCCTTAAAAAGATTTCATGTTTTTAAATGGAAAATAAATACCATAAACACTTTTATGTATTTTGGTAGTGAAAATGGATTTGATAATGTTTTGATTATATGAATGTGTTGTATTGATATCCTGTGATTGAAATGTGGAAATGTTATGGTTCCTTTATGTATGTTTTATGTGATACAATTATGTTATGGTTCTTGGGAATTGTTTTTGAAGACAGGTGGTTCCGAGATAAACTATGGGCGGGTGAGCCTGATATAGCTCTCTAATGCATTGTGTAACGCGAAGTAGTTAAATTCTAAGGTTTCTATGATGTGAATTATGGAATATATTGTGATGGGTATTCCAAACGTAACCATTAAGGTTACTCCCTTCGTAAAAATGTTATGAATGCCTCCAGTTATCTTTATGTCTTATGATTTCTATGAGATATTCATAAATCTTACGATTTCATGTTGTATATTAAGTGCTTTTGTTTTATGATTAATGTATGTTTTCATTGATTCTTATGTACACATGGACTAATGTTTCCTTTCTGTATATTTATATCTCTTAATGATCTTTTTATTCTCATCCCATCTTTTTGAAATGTTTTTCACAGGTCAAGGGAAGAGTAAATGATGTGATGATGGTGTAGAGGAAGTGTCAAGAAAAAATCCATGTTTTATTTTAAATATGTTTCCTTTGAATGAAAAAAATGAATATTATATTTGATGTAACAACCTTGTTTATATGTGGAATTAAATGCATGATTTATGACTTAATTCTCTAAAACTCTAAACCAGAAAAGATCATCAATTTTAATTCTTGATATAACTCAAGATTAAGTAATGTTTAAGGCTGGGGCCTTATAGTTTGTATCAGAGGTCAGTTTAGATAACTGTAGAGGTTAGATTGTTGTTTAAGTATAAATGACAAGTTGTGTATAACCACTATAGTTAGTATATTCGGTGGAGTCATTGTTATTTTTGTATGTTGGAATGAGTTTGAGATTACATGGATACGTATATCTTAGTCTTTATCTTCTTCATTAATAAATGATGATTTATTTGATATACTCACACTGACAATTTTGGTTTTAGTAAATGGATGGATCTAGAAGGCACTAATGTGGAAAGGGGTTTTAAGGAAACTATGGTGGTTCTCTGATTTAGAGACTGGATGAAATAGGGGATTCAATGAGAAATCTTGGGGTTTTTTAAACAAACTATCAGGAGTCATGATTAACCTCTTAATCCTTGGTGAGTTATCTATTATAAATGTTTATGTTCGTTATGTTTTACCACTTTCATAAGAGGAATGCATTAGAATTTTTGAGTGTCGGGCGAGGCCTGCTATATCTCCTCAATGCATTGGAAGTCTCATGACACAATTATGTTGGGGTTTTGGATAATGTGTTACACAATTAGGTAGGGTATCTTGGACAAAGCCTATATAGTATGTTTAAGATGACCAACATTATGCATTCCCCTATTATTAGATTATTTATTAAATTAACATGTGATTATTCAACTAGTAGAATATCCACATTAATTATTAAATGGAATTTTTTGATTTATTTTATCTAATTTATTTTAAATATAATGTTTAAAATGGATAGTGTTGTATTTATTTACATATACATAAATGTTTATAGATATTTTTGATCGCTTCCACTGTATTATTTATATTTAATGGGATTTTTAGCTCACCCCTTTATAATGTTTTCTTTTCCCAGGATGATAAGAAGTGTTTTATGATTGATATGCAGGGTTAAATAGGGGAATAATATAGCTATCAAAGGATTATCTATAACTTGTTTTCTGTCAGAAATTGTGATTTAAAGTTCATGTATGTAATATATTTTCCAAGAAATGTAAACCGACCAGTCCTTCAAGACATGATTCCTTGTAATCATTCCAATGTATTAAAATAATTCACCAACTCCCAGAATCTGGGGTCAGGTCATTACCATTCACATGAACAATTTTTATGGTATCGTCTTGTAACAATTGTTTCATGTAATCGAGTCTCAAATTTATATGTCCTGAATTTACATTGTAAAAGAAACTATATTCCCTTGATAATGCTCATTATATAAGACAATTGATAGAGATAAGAGGGATTGAACTAGTCCACAATCTAATATCCAATAATATATTCTTAATATATTCATATTCCATTACACATTCCGCTATGGCAGTAAAATCTGACTCCATAGTTGAATATGAAATGCATGTTTGTTTCTTTCTCGCCCAAGAAACCACAAAACCTCCAAGAGTAAACAACAATCCATAAGTGTATTGGTTATCACCAATAATCATAATCCAACATGCATATGTGTATCCACTGAATAAAATTGGATAATCATTATAGTATAAAATATAATCATTTGTCTTTATTAAGTATCCAAATATTCTCATTATACATATCCAATGATTCACAATAATATTACTAGTGTATCTACTCATTTTACATAAAAAATCATTATCAAGTCTAGTGGAATTAATCACATATAATAAAGAACAAATTGCACTTCCATACTCATGTTTTTCTGCAGCTCTACTCGTATTTATAAAAAGTTTTACACTAGAAACAAATGAATTATTTTTATTCTTGAAACCATGAAGATGAAATTTATTTTAATAGAAGTTATTTTCAATGATACTAACATAAAAAATAACCCCCAATAGGTTTTATATATTTAATACTTAGAATAGTATAAACTATTCAATGATCCTCTATTATAAACAAAGAAGATACGTAATTCTTTGTCTCAATTACACCAATCTTATAGGTTATAATAATTAAGATATCATCCAAATATAGAGACCCAATAACTCATTATTCATTTGAAACATGGAATAACACATTTATCCAAAGTATTATGATAAAATATATTAGATAATATTATAAAATATAATTTCAAATGACATTACTTTATAGATTTTTAAGACCATAATGAGATTTCACTAGTTTACATACATTATATTCATTACCTAGTAAAACATCCCTTCTGGATGTTCCATGTAAGCCTCTTCATTTAATTCTTTATTTAAAAAAGTAGTTTTTTCATCCATTTTATGAATATGAATTTTATTAATTGAATCTGTGAAAAATAATATCATTATTTAGGTTATTCATTATACAAGGGAATAAGTATCAAAATTATCAATCCCTTATTTTTTCTGAAACCTTTGGCAACCAATCTAGATTTTGAATCTTTAATGTTACCATTGGAGTCATACTTAATTCTGAAATCACATTTACTACTTATAGGTTTCGAAACTCTTGGGAGATCCATAACGACCTATGTATTGTTCCCCATAATGGAATTTATTTCATCATTAATTGAATATTTCTAGATAGCAACATCTCATGAATTTATATCCTATATATACGTTTTTTAAAAATCTTATATAGTCAAAACTATAGGATACTTATTTGAAAGATGATTATTTTTATCTCATTCAATAAAGAAAATTATGGAATCAGGATAAATAAAATATGTATGTAGATGTTTCTACATCTAAATTCTTGTACTCTATTTCTGTTTTAACTCAAGAATCGTTATTATTGTCTACTATGGTATTTGAACTAGATGGAGTACATGAGATAGGGGAATGAGGAATAACATCATCTACATTATATTTATAAAACATATTTTAAAAATAATCTACATCCCTTGATTAAATAATTATATTAGCTCCCAAATATATAATTCAATATTATTTGATATTTTGTGAATGTCCAAAAAAACACCATTAATATCTCTAGAACCAATTTTAGTTCTTTTTGGATTTGAAACTCTATAGTATGCTAAACACCCCCAACACATTGAAATAAGAAAGATTAGGTTTTCCACCTCTCTATATTTCATGATTGGATTACTTATTTTTCATAAAGGAAATCATATTAGGAATATGAAATGAATCCAACAAAGCCTAGCCCCATAAATATAATGGAATAATATATTTATTAATCACACTATTTATCATTTCTACAAAAATTTAGATTTTTTTCCTTTTAGACAAGACATTTTTCTGAGGTCTGTAAGGATAAATTCTTTGATGAATTATACCATTTTGTTCATAGAACTCAATAAACTCATTCATAATGTATTCACCATCTCTATCTATGCGTAATAATTTTATATTTTTGTTATTTTGGTTTTAACATATTTTTTATACTTATTAATCATATTAAAGACGTCATCCTTTTTTATAAAATGATATATAGTTAAATATATATTATAGTAATCAACAAAAGTAATAAAATATCCTTTATCTCCTTGTGTTAATAAAAAATTTAATTCAATAGTATTATAATGTAGTAATTGTAACATACGAGAATTTGTTTCGGCACTATGAAAAGACTTCATAAATATTTAGATTCTACACATGTTTTGCACTTATTAAAATCACATAAAAAGTTAATAACATTTCACTAATTCATTACTTTGTATGTATTATAATTAAATTGTACTAAATAATCAATCAAAATATTATAATATTATATCATTTAATAATATTATTCAATCATATTATTAATTTATAGTTTATACATGACATCATTTGGGTACCCATTCCCTACAAACATGAATACCATTGGAAGATAATAATTTTGGATTAAAATGAAACCAGAAATCCCTTCTTACATAGAAGATTGATAGAAGCTATGTTCATTTGAATTATGGGAACATGAAACACATTAAGTAGAGTCAACTTATTCCTAGAAGAAAAGTTTATCTCCAAACTTCTTTATCCATTGACATTGATTCACACATTACATAAAAGTTGCACTTCCTTCAATATAGTGAAATAATCAAATATTTAAAACTTCAAATGATCTTCCAAGACATGCATCATTACTACAGAATCAATCCACCATCCAGTATTCATCAATCTCATATTGAATTCATATATTATTACTACTATAATATCTGCCGTTCAAATATTTTCAGCAATTTCATCAACATTATTTCATTATAGAAATTCTATTGAAAAATGCACTATTTATCCATATCCAAATAAATTTCCTTCCTTCATGGAATAATTTTATTTATTTTCCTATTGTTCATTTTTTTAACATGTAAAAGAGAGTTTGGTTATTTATTTCCCCCCAAAGATATTAACATTGGTATCAAATTTTGAATCCATACTCACGTCTCTCAAAATGGATTCTTCATTAATATGAATAAGATTTTGCAATGGTTTTAATTAACTATCATCACTCTTAATAATTTCTGATTTGTAAAAAAAAATTTCATAGGTGTAAATATAGCAATAATTTCACCAACATGAAAAATTTCTTGTAAATTAATCTCAAGGGAAATATGTTTGTTGGATAAAATTGAAGCTCATGGACATAATCCAATAATGACCTGTTGTCAACCATATTAAAATATAGACACTTATTAACAATAAATTTATTGGTACCTTATTCTTTGGAATTGATCCTGAATCAAATCAATGGGGTGTCGTCAGGATTTATTGTAGTCTCACTGGGAAGGAGATGATGATTGGTTCAAGAATGTAAGAAATATTTAACACCATAAGAATAAAAATTATCTTACCTTTCCACTGGGAAAAGTTGTTTTCAACAAAACGATAATGTTTTACCATGTCATGGTTTATCAATTTGATGGATTTAGAAACCTTCTTCTAGGTTATTCCATTGGTATCAAACCCATTTTATTGTTCGAAAATATGTAGGCTGAAAGAGATGACATATTGAACCTTGAAGTGTGAATCAGATTCACTATCCAAATGGGTTTGATCCACCACCACATTGATGGTGTAGGGTTCTCAGTGAAATTATCCCCAAATCATTTCTCCAAGGTTTGGGGGACAACAAACATCAATTTGTAATACCCATGTCGGACCGATGCGGGGAGATGTCTTGAGAATATCTTATATTGAAAAATACGTTAACACAATAGAAATATCTAAATCACTTATTTATAAATCATTGTTTCAGTCAAAGAACACATTGCTTCGACTGAAATGAGACAACACTTGTTGGCAGACACACCAATTCAATCTCACCATTTTGGACAAAGAACACATTGGTTCAATAAAAAATATACAACTCTTGGTGAGGGACACACCAGTTTAAATTTGAGAAAACATTCTGTTGATTTTAATAAATATTTTGAGTAAAATATATAATAAGATAGAGATCGATTGAACAGAAGTCGATGCTGATGCCACTCCATCAAATAAAAACAAATGTGGCAGAAGATTATAGATGTTTTGGTTGATTTACACTGTTGAGAAAATATAATCAAGTGGTAGACTTCCATTTACACATAATAAAAAGAATATATATATAAATGCGTTTAAATACTGTATAAATTATATACATAGGCTAAATAAAAATATAAAAATATGTATATAATGTCAAATTTTAATCAAATTTAATCATTAATATTAAAAAAACATTTGATATAATTTTTTATAAGAAAGTATAAATTTATTGATATTTTTATTTATTTATATATATATTTCATTTTTTTAAACCAATGTATGTAACAATAAAAAATATATAAACTATGTAATTAAAATTACATGTAAATAATGGGAAAACTTTTTTAAACAAAAGAATTAAATTATTAGAATGTTTAATTTTAATTATAATAAATTAGTAAAACTAAAAAAATACAATATTTACAATTAAAATAAGTGATTGTAATTTAACGAAACAATAAAACATTTAGATTTATATACTTTTAGTGAAAAAATGTATAAATGTTTGATGGTTCAAATGCTATGTAAACATAAAACCATATGTAATGGGGATTTATATGAATTTTATACCCATATGTATATATAAATGATCATACAAAATTCCATGTGATATACTTTGGGATGTGAGTCAAGATAATTAGTCTACACTGATTGTCTCATGAGTATACTCCATGAAATACATAATATTTTAATTAATATAATATTGACATATATATGCATGACCTATATAATATTCCTTAATGATTATCGGTTAGGGATAACTCCAATGATACTTTACATGGTTTTGAAAAATAAATCACTCATGTAAAATACATCCAAAATAAGAATGAAAAATAAATAGGGACTTAATTTATTATAACACCATTATACATTTACATTTATAACATACATTACATGAATTCTATCGTGCTTCTAATATCATAAGACATTACATTACCCTTTTAATTCACGAATCTTAATGGATTTATCAATGGATACACTATATTCTCCTTAATATCCACAAAAAATAATCATTACATCCTTCATCTTTACAATTCTCAAATGAGATTACATTTTCAGAGTATGTGTTTGATACTTTGGTGAGATCATGGTTCCTAACCCATAGAAATGACTATGTTTTTCATAGTGAAGCTCAATTTCTTCCAAAGTTATATAAACCAGCCCATGTTTGGTGATGAAATTATTTGTGTCAATAGATTTATATGTACCATTATATATATTTATGTACCCTAACTACCATAGAAATAGATTTATAATGCAATACCCTTTATCGGCGATAAAAAAATCACTTATAAAAGACACTTTTTACGATACTAAGAATGTAGTATTAGAAGTACCCCTTTATCAGTGTTCTTTTATCATTGATAAAGGTACCTCATTTAGTAGTACTCTTTTATCAATGTAAAAGGGAACCCCTTTTTTAGGATTTTTTTATAGCGCTGATAAAGGACGACCTTTATCAATGCTTTTTTAGAAGTGCTGATAAATGGTATATTTCAAAAAAAAATATTTAATTAATATATATATATTTATACAAATATGTATATATTGATAGAAAATATATATATATATATATTAATAATGTTTTAGATAATGATAAATAGACATTTACACATAATATATAAGATATTTAGTGAAAATGGCTTATTAAATAAAAAAAATTAATTTTTTAATTATTAATGAGTAATATCCATTTATTAAAAAATGGATGATAAAAAATATAAAATAAATAAGCAAATGATCGATAATAAGTTGAAAACATAACATGAACATCAAACTGCTATAACTTTAGATCCGAGTGTCAACTTTTGCTCTACCAAATTTTAAATCGATGCCTATGATGATATTTATGCACCACTGAGACAAGGAAACCCTCTATCACAATTTTTTATATCCAAAAATGGCTAAAAATGACGCTAAAACTGACTTTTTAGTCTTGGGACCCTAATGTTTTAACATTAAATGGTATTTAAACCTCTTCTAAGGGGGTCATTTTGAAACTTCTCAATAGAGACTATATTTCATCCCAGAATACTCATTTAAATTAATATTATTGTTTTGAAATTTTATAGTTCATCAGAATATATTTTCATTGATAATAAAATATATAACAATATATAGATATTTTTTATATATTCACACAAAAAAATCTTTCAAATAAATATTTAAACTTATTTACATATAAAATATTTTTCTACATATATGAAACATATCTAAATAAATAATAATATCCATTTTGTTTAAAATATTAGAGTATGAATACTTATATACATATATTATTAATGTATATTAAATTTTTCGATATATATAAATATATTTTTATGAGTAATGACAAACATATATATATTTACCTATATATTCTAACATATTTTTATAAATATTAATATATAATATATTCAAAAAAAATATAAATACGTATAATTATATTTATAGATGGACACATATATATGAATATATATATGTTTGTAGGTATGTATGTATATATGTATGTCTGTATTTATAAACACACATACATGCACATAATTTTTTTTTAGAAATATGAATGTTTCATGACTTTTATTAAAATGAATAAAAAGAATAAATATATATAAATAAATAAATACATCAAAAAAATTATAGGTGAGTGAAAATGGAACGTGATTATGAAGGGGAGGTCTTAGGTTCCAAACACACCAATTGTAGGGGTGTGCATAGCTAGGTGAGGCAGTTCATATTGATGTTAAGGGGGGGCTTCTAATGTAATTTAAATTGGTGTGGGAGGATAAAAAATTATTGTTAGGGGGTTTCAGGTACTATTAAATGGGGCTGGCCATCCCTCCGAATTTACAAGGAAAAGTTTCTTTTTAAAATTTTAATTTTTTTACGTTTATTAATTATTTTTAGCACTAATAAAAGGGGAATTTATCAACATATTTTTAGTGTTGATAAAAGATACCCTATTTAAATATATCTTTGTCTATCTGTAATTTTGTATCTCTATAAATTTCCTTTGTTGGAACATTTAATGTGCATATCTTTAGTAGTAACTACTTTTTTCTGTTTGTCATCAATGGTTGGTTATTTGATTTTTTTTACTAATATCTCCATTTTAATAAATATATGAATCCTTAATGATATCTAATATCACCATTTATATTTTGGAAAATTTTCTTTTTTTAATCCATTTTAATAATCTATTCGTCACTATAAAAGAAAAGAACATATCAACAGTTATTCTGAAGTATTTAAGGATGTTCTTCTCTACAATCTAGTAATTCATAATATTGATTGGTTGGAATCTACCTATTATGTTAAAATAATAAGAGACCTTAGGTGGATTATATTAAATAACATTCTTTATATCTCCTGTGATGTATTTATATGGAATATTATCCATGAATCTTTTTTCAAAATCATTAAAAGGGTAATGAGTCTTCATAATATTGAAATCATTAAACAAACATATATAACACTTCATGGTGTTCTTCATGCAAAAAAATATCATTCAATTTAACAATATATGAACTCTAACTCAATTAATGTAACCTTTAGGAAATTTCTATATGAATCATCGTGTCATATATATTTAAATTTTATCCATTTTCATTAATAAATAATCTTTTTCCCATCCAAATCATAAAAATTACATGTTTGAGATAAAATTATTGAAAACTAGTCTGTTATTTACATACAGAGCATGAAATTCCATATCACTTACACTAACCTAAATATATAAAAAGTAATCATCCAAATTAATGATAAATATATCTCCTTTTAACCTCGTCAATATATATTATCTAACATAGAAAAGCATGCCTAAATCCTTAAATAGAACATTCGAATATTTATAATTTACCAATATCATTTGGCACATAAATATATTTAGGTTCTATCAAATATATTCCACTAACTAAATTCTTATTAATGAAAAAGTGTTTTATATAAAATTGATATATACAATAATCATAATGAGTGCCTACGGTATGAAATACTCATGTTTAATTTTTTATCATAACTTTTGGAAAGGACTCTCCATCATTAATAACAAAAAAATTTAATATACCTTTTCCCATGAAAAAGAATTAGGGGTCAATAATATATCATATATGTAAGTTTAATTATTGAAAACCAACTTAAATTATATGCATATTGGTTTATTAGGTTTATCCACTATGTTCCCCACATTCTTAGTGTATATGGTGAGTATATTAGATGTCATTTACTATAGAATTTCATAAAATAAAAAAATGGTAACATTATATTGGAATGTAGTAGGTTTAATATCTATGAATGTTAATTCATTATTATTTTCCATTGTAAATCCATGTATATCATAATCCTAACAAATCATACCATACATTTTGGATTCATATGTAACCATTGTTATTTCTTTTTCTACATCTACTTATGGAAGGGAGTAACCTTCCATCATAGGAACCATTTATATTTTCTAGATTTTATCATCTTAGAGATTAATTTTCATCCCAATTACCCTTAAATATATATATATATATATATCTTCTCAATGAATATAAAAAACCCTTGTATAATCAAGTTTTCCATTATAGTATTATAGAAATATTTTCTCATAATTTCTGTTGGATAACAAATAAATTTGAATTTTTCTGATTCTTAATCATGTTTTTAAACTTATAAGCATCATATATATTCTCTAAAACCACAAATGGTCATAAAAAAGTATTTCAGAAACCTATAATTATATATCTCATTTAGTTTCATTAATACTACATTATATGAATTATGCTGAAGTAGTAATGTTTTCATTTCTTGATAATATCCCCATAATCATATCGAAATGTTACATTAAATGATTACTGATCATACCATGTCCAGGGAGTTATGATACCTCATCTCAGATATACCACACCACTATGGTGTTATGGTAAGAGGGTGTTATGAAATAAGTTCCTAAAATCTAATATGATTAGTAAATTCCCAGCTAATGTATTCACCACACTAATCAGATAAAATAATATTAATAATTTTTCATAGTTAATTCTATACATTTTTCTTGAAAACCTAGATAATTTCATTGGATTCAAACATCGGCAATGTATGAATCATATAACCATACAGACTAAAGTCACGATTAATTTTTATGAATTATCTCTAACTATCACATACTTTTGGACCAATTATTAAAATTACATAACTATATATTAGGTCTAATAATCCACAATACCTATCACCTTTTTATCTAAATGAATGTTCAATAATTTTTCATAAGAAAAAATAATCATAGTTTTTTAAAAATTTATAATCAATATATTTCAGAAAATAATAATTATGTTGTCCTTAGATGTGATTCATTTTTATATTCCAAAGGTTAAAATTCTAATGATAAGTCATGTTTTTATCAAATATGTTAACCCTATTTTATTTAATATTTTTGTAATATGAATATCAAAATTATATATTTTATTCACCATATTCCTAACTCTATAATAAAATTTATCAATGTATATTTACATTTTATTGCTTATAATTATGAAGTAAAATACCTCCATGTTAAAATGGTTATAGAAATAAAATTTCTATCTACGAATAGAATATATAAACAATTTTATAGCAGTTGAATAAATCCACATTGTAGAATTATATAATATGTGTTGAATACCAATACAACACGTCATTCCCCATTTCCAACACATAGATATACTTATACTTTCTTTAATTTTCTCCTATATAAGAGTTTCTATTTATCAACACAAATTTGTGATGGATCCCTAATATCCACTTCCCAAAAGTCAAAATGAAATAAACTAATTTACATAACATTCACATCATTATCCTATAAATTATTATCCTTAATAACACCTCTCAGTATTAAATACAAATTAGTTAAACTATAGGTTTATCTAGTATGATATTTCAAAATGGAATTTATTATAAATTCTTTCATCTATAATTGGCTATTTGTTTCATAAGTATCAGGGTTTATATAATTACAATAGGGACATTCATTGAATAAACACTTAGTAAAATATGTGACCCCATATATTATATATATATTGTAAGATATGATCCATATCTCACAATTTTATGATTCTTTCATGGACATCCCCTTAAAACATATCTATTCTAGAAATCCATAATGAAAATCATATTAAATTTGATTCTTGGGTAGTTGAGTGGGAAATAAATTTCCCAAATCTATTATATGGATTAACTCAACTCTATTACTATGGTATTGTTCCTATTAGGTTTTATGAAATATATTCAACCTAAATATCATATTAGATCATAGAAAACTAAATCTTTTGGGTATCATTATCCAATATTCATTATATAGGATAATAAATGGGAACCATTATTCTGTAGAACCATCCCATTTCAAAGATCATGGTTTTGATATGTTCATTATTTGGAAAGAATATCATAAAATGATATTCAAGGATTTTATTTCTAAAATATATATATATATATATATATATATATATATCATATTAATATCAAGAATAGCTATTGCATATCATGAAATCATTTTATTCTATACATTATCTATATAAATTCATGAATCTAAAAATTCATTATTTGAATCCTATTATTTCAATCAAATTAATATGTTTCGAATATAATATTATATAAAACATTATTCAAATCATGATTTCTATAACATACCCAATAACAAAATCTAATTATATCAACACATATAATAATTCATCACATTCATATTTTATAAAAAAAAAATTCATCTGAAACATTATAATCTAATGAAATAAGAAAACGTGGTAAGGGAATTATGGAATTATTAGTTTCTAGCCCAAAAATTTCTAGAATAAAGATCCATTATGATGTTTTCAAAATGTGTTGATTATTTTTTTTTCAACATATATTTTTGTGAATAAGTTTTTATCTTATATAATAATTATTTTTCCAATTTTTTATGAAAGTATTAATTATCAAGAGTGGAAGTATGATAACAATGTTTCCTTAACAATGTTAAAAACCTATTCCATACTTAGGCAATGTTGTGTCAATATTAATATTCCCAACATCATAAATAATCTCATGATCAATGATGTATTTTTACAGTGGTTGAGGTCATGTAATATTATATAATGTATGATGGAAATAATTTTGTGTTTCTAATTATTTACACATTTGTACAATGTGAATGGAGTACAAAGGGGGTCATGTAAAAAGTTTGAGAAGTCAAAATTCAAGCACCGGTATAATGTTTGTGTTAAGTCTCTTAGATAGATTGATTGTATGTAAGGAATGGTTACGGTATTATTTAACAATATGTAAAAAAGATAAAAAAAATTAAATCTATGGATGATGATATAAATTATTGTCACTATCAGAGTGTTGTTTTGAAAAGGTTTGGGATGAATATTTAGAGTTCTATTAGGCAATTTTATATGATGTCCTACTATTGAGGAGAGTAGGTAGAAAAATGAATGATGATTTTGGATTATTAATGAATACTTTTTGAGAGTATTATATGTATCATTTTGATTCATCTAAGAAGCATTAGATGAAATTACATCAGACAAAAAAATATGATTTCATTGGATGAATGATTCTATGAAGTTTTAATGAATTGAGTTTTTGTGATTCTTGTTTGTTGTTTGAGTATATGCAAGGTGACTAGATAGTGACATAAAAATTGATTAGTGATTATTTATCCATTTTTACCAGTTTTCAAATAATGATAAATGGATTGAGACAGTTTGAGTTTATCGAACCATATATATCATTCAAAGCAGATTGACCTGTGGGGAGTCAAATAGTACAGATCTCCAATCAAAGACATACCGAGTTCAATGTTCAACATAAAAATTATTTAGATAGTGAGTTATTTATTATGAACTCTAGTTTAATGAACATGTTATTTGGTCAATAAAAATTCAAATTCCATCAAATGAGTATCTGTGAATCCACCAGATATATGAGTTATTAATAAAGTCATTGTAATTTTATTGTCAAACATAGTGTTGAGAGGCTTCAAAAACTATTGTAAAGACATTAACTATGATGTTTTAAAGTTATTAATTAATGGGTTTTTTTCATTATGTGGTCATATATGTCTTAAAACATCATTAATTCTAGGTTAAGGAACATTGAATACGGTTAAAAATCCTAAATTTGTAATATGTTTCCTGAATATTATATAATTTATGATAATTATCCTTGTGAAATTTCATTGATTGGGAGGTTTAAAATTCATGTTTAAGTTGACAAACAAAACATTTTTGAGTTCCCATCTTTTATCATGAGTGCATTCCTATATATAAAGGGTTCATGTACAATATAAGTACTGGTATACTATTCACACATGAGGTAAAGAGCCCATGTCCTATAACAGAGTTACCTAATAGAGATACATAATAGAGATTAGTTGTACTATGAAATAAGAGAAATTTTAGTTTCAAACCAAGGAACCAATTTTTGGAAGAATAAATACACTCAATTGAGTTGTAATTAGAATATGTTACAAAAAATTAATGATCATAAAAATCATTCAATAGCATCAGTCATAGAATTAAGATTGAATTTGTACTAGAGAGAGATTTTAGACATATTATAAGGTACAATGGTTATTTCACTAGACAGATCACATATTAGAGGCATGAATATTTAAGTAACACCATATAGAGTTATATAAGATGAAGATAAAAGTAACATGATATAGAGGAATGTTTTATGGAGTACATATAATGAATAAATTATGCAATAAATTTAGTAAAAATTTAAAAAAATGTATCTAATCTTGTTTTGGATTAGTTTTATATAAATGATTTGTAAATGATGGGATCTAGTATATTATATTATTATATTATTGGAGTCTAATATGAGATGTCACGAATTAAATTCACACCATGTTTTAGTGACATTACATATTTCTTGGAGAGTCTCCATGGAAAGGATATAGTCACCCACACTAGAGGTGATATGTTGAAATCGTTTGTTCTCTTCTCTACTTTCACATCATTTCTTACAAAATGTGGTATAGTCATACAATTTTAAAAAATGATATAAAAATCTAATTTTTTTTATAATTTAATTTCAATAGATAATAAATTTTAGATGATAGAAACTAATTCGACCCCTCTGCCATAGTAAATGTGGTTCTCACACTCCTAATAACTTATTTTAGTATTTGAGAATTCAAGATCCTATAATAAGATCCTCATATTTTATAATATTGAAAATATCATGTCAGAAAAGAGTATAGTCCTTACAACATTCAGTGGGAAACATCTTTCATGGATAGGAAAAATTTTACATTATCTTCATTCACTTGGAGAGGAGGTGATTAATACTGTAACAATAGGGTTTCCATCCATTAAAAAAGATTCTCCTTCCACATTGTATTGATAAAATATATCTTTATGTTTATTGGAAAGTTCAAAATACAAGAATTATGTCTTTTTTCATAAATTTTTTTTATAAAGATGTTTAGTCTCAAAATATCTAAGGATTAATGGGGAAAACTCAAAAGTATCATTGAGAGAAATACCAATGTAAAGTATGAAAATCTATAAATAGAGAGAATGAATTTATATGGAATTAGAATAGATTATGATGAACATAATGATGACTAATTTTCCAAATTTAATGAAATTATATACAACATCAGTGGATTCATGGTGTCATTGATGATTTTACTATTGTTAAGAAATACATGAGAAACCTTCCACACATTTGTATACTAAATTATCATTTTTAGTGGATAAATATGATTTACCTCTTCATGGATTTCATACATTCTTTTTTCTTATAAGATGATTAATGTTACCACATTCAAAAAAAGTAATGTATGATATGTATTTTCCAGATATGAAGAATATATTTTTTTAACAATAGAATGGGTATGGAGGACTCATGAAATCTGATGATAAGTAATTAGATATGGAAAAATTGATTTAAACACGTGTCTAATCTATAAAATTTATTGAAAAATAAGTTTAAAGTAAAATGTAGACTCTTAATTAATTTTTTAATGTTTTGAGTAATTATAAATGTTTATATGTATTTTAAAAAGAATAATGTTATAAAATATGATGATTATTATGATGAAAACCCTTAGTGTAATAAATGGTGAATATTATCTATAGAAGATAATAAATCACTTAGTAGTAAAAAAAATCACCATAGATTCCAAATGTAGTTTGTTATGTAAGAAACTATAGAACGGATATCCTTAGAATAGTACATCACATTATGATAATCTATATATTTTAATAAAATTCTTCTCTAATGATGAGATAACTGAAGATATATAAATTAATGGAGAAGAATAAGGTGATGAAATATTTAGGGAATATCAACTGAGATAAGAACTTGTAGACTGAATTGAGAATAAAACATAACTCCGGAAATGGATTTTAATGATAATGAAAGTAATTCAGAAGAATAATTAATGAGGGAAATATTTACATAAAAATATAAGATGTATAAATTCCAGAAATTATGAACCTTCAGATGAAATTCACAGAATAAGAAATATACTGTAATATCATGGTAAAAATTATAAGGATAAGGATGATAAGGATTGTAAAACATAGTAGAGAATAATTGAGGTCAAATGTAACATAAATTTTTAGATAAAAATTTGTTAAAAAATATTTTCAGGTAACTGCATTAATAACTCAAGAGACTGAAATATCCCATCATAAGAATTAGATCTAATCTACACCCGGTATATAAAAAAATACTTTTGATTATACTGACAATGTATGTGATAAAAACAATATTGGTAAATATTAATTATAGAATAAATTTGAGAAACACATAATATATATATAATTTGAAAATAAATAAATAGGAAAGGTATCCCCATGCATTGATGAATCAAATTCAATACCTTTTGTTGGTCCTTCATAAACTTATTACATGGAAATATCAATTTTCTAATGAAGAGTATGTTTTACTGGATAGTATCGGTGTTCTGGTATATATAGGCACAAATAATATAATTTTTGGAACAAAATCTATCAATTGGAAATAAGAATTCACCGAGGGGGAAAATAGGGGTTGAAAAGAGAGTAACATTCTTAACTTTTTAGGAATAATGAAAAGTAATGTTAACAAATGCCAGAATATTTTAAAAGATAAGCTACATTTAATCAATCTAAGATTTTTCTTGGAAGGTGTGACCAACTAGGTAACTATTTTAAATAATATATGATAAAACTTTTGGGATAAAGTTCTTTTGGTAGGAAAGGAAAAAAATCATGAAAGAAAAAATGTGGAAAGATATATTTTTGAGACTAGATTATCATTTATGAAAAGGAACATACCATGGATTCATAACAATTTTTGTTTCTCATATAAAAAAAGTGATATAATAATACTTAAATATATTGAACAATTTTAAGGGGGATAATTTTCATTTGGAAATTACAGTTCCTTAAAAATCAATGAAATGCGAATGGAAGATATTGAATCATGGAAACTGAAATCGAAGGACATTTTGTTTGTTGATGGGATTAATAATAACACGCAGAGTGTTATCTAAAATTACGATAATTGTATTGAACATATATTCAAAAAATATTCATATATAATTATATTTTCAAAGTATATAAATGTTATTATGAAGGTAGAATGAACAAATGATAATCGATAATTAATTGGAGATCATTATAACTCAGGTTATATAACTATTGAGGATGAAAAAAAATTCAATAATCCAAGACATGGGAATCTTATCCACAAAAGACTGTGAAATAATTATAAAGATAATTTATTATGAAAAATTACATATCTGGAAAGGTAATATTATGATTTTTTACAATATTCCTTAAAGGGTAGATGATTTTTAACAAACATAAAATATTTAAAATTCAATCCAGCAGACATCTTAATCATGTTAACTATGATTTGTGTTGTCCAATGTAACATCATCTAATAAAAAGTGATTTTTAGTTTAATTAATTTAATGATGAACTCAAATATATAACCAAAATAATTGTTATGAAACAGAAATAATATTTTTAAGATATGTTGAGAAGTTTCATAATGGATCTATGAAAACAACCAGGAGTTTATATATTTCAGGTGAGGATAGAAAATGGGATGGAGTAAATATGCAACTCTTTTCATTCCTACCTCCAGAAGTAGTAATTAAAAAAATATCATTTTATAATACCCATAACAATTTCATACTATAATGGAAAAAAATATGTATATTTAAAATTGAAAAAACATTCACATTGAATAAAGATTTTCTAATTTCTTCAAAAGATAAGTTCTATGTAAATATATCCATGTACAAAATAGACACTTCTTGTGAAAGAAATCATAAAAAACTCCATATGAGATGTGTTCTAAGGAAAATAAAATCGTGAAATAATTTTTCTATATATGGATTTAATGATTTACTAATATAATATCAAAATATTTTAAAAAGAACAACCATGTTTGGTAGCAAATAAAATACACCACACCAAGTGTAAATGAACTGAAAGATATTATAATTTAAATGGCATTGTTTTAACCCAGTTGGTAATTTAGTGGGTATGAATAGGATTGTTTTTAAAAAAAATATATATAATGTTTATAAGAAATAAATAAATATTTATTAATTTTTAATAAAATATCACTAAGGTTTTATTTAAGTCATTTCATTCATCAAAAATTTTCTTTCATCAAAAATGATTTTTATTTTTTTGTGAGTTAATATTATAATAATGTTTTTTATCTTTTAGATATTTTATTTTAATAAAGAAATATCATTTTATAAATCAGAATATGAAAATTATCTTTGGGTAAAATTTTGGTATTTTTCAAAGAAGATTTGTTTTTCGGGGAATAGTTAAAAATCATTACTTTTATCTAAAATTGTATTCTATTCTAAATTATCGGCAATGTAAAGCTATGTTTTGGATGGTTCTAAAATTTAATTGGTTCATTTGGACTGAAAATAATATAAATATGGTCATTATAATTAATTTTAAAATTTAATTTAGTATAATAACATTTTATATTTAAAAAGGTCGTGTTTATGAGAAACCATTTTTCGTCGTGTTTTCCATGGTAGATTTAAAATTAAATAATGCCCCCAATGAGTTTGTAATTTTTAATAACAAATTACAAATTTTTAATATTTGGTTAAAAGTTTTATAAAATGGCCAATTTTATTTTTTAAAATACGAATACTAATCATTGTAATTATATTTACCAAGGTAATGGGTAAATCAGATACTCAAAGGTTACAAATAGAACTACAATGTCCATAAAATGGCCATGAAACTTGCCATAATTTTTTTTATGGTTGAATATTTTATATACACATCCATTATTTATTTATATGTACTTTTTCTCATTTTTGTGATATAATATCCTTTTACTATTTTATATAAAAAATTATCGCACACTTATTTTTAATAATAATAAACTTTTTAACATGGACATAAAAAGAATATATATTTAGATAAATATATTAATTTTAATTATGAATGATTTAAAATCATTATGATAAATTATTATATATTTTTTTGAATAATTAATTAAATTAAATTCGTGGACATTATTGATAGATTGATTATTCAATAAATGTAAAAAAATAAAAAAATATTTAATATTTAATGTAGTATAATATGAGATAATAATTTGGTAAATTTATTTAATTGATTAATAAATTTTTTTAAGGATGTAATAAAATAGGTTTATTTGAATTTAATTTGTTCTATTAATGTTATGAAAATACAATTAATGAATAATTCTAAAAACTACCATGAATGATATTTTATTAAATGATATAAAAGTCATAAAAATTTTATATTCATCTAAGTAAGTATTATATTGTTTATAATATAAAAAATTCTCTATTTATTTTCCTATTTCAATTTATATTAACTAAAATATCACGTAATGTGTGAAAAATCCTTTTTGTCACGCTATGTGTGAAAAGGGATAATTGGGAGTTAAAACAAAAATATAAGGGAAAAAATATATTCAAAACATGTCCAAATATAATTTAATTAGGTTATTTTGACTTATCTTTATCTTATCTTCTAATAATATTACTTTTTATCAATTTTTAAATCTAAATCAATTTATATTAATTTAATATTTTAACAAATTCCAAGAGTGCCCCTCCATTCTCTTATAAAAAGGAATTTAATCTTCTCTATACATAATAATGAATAATCCATTAGTTTCACCCAATATCTAAACATATATATTTTTAAAATACGTCCAATTTTTATTGTGGCCTTATTTGTTGTATAAAACAAACCTTAGTGGTCTTAATGAGTTTAGAAAAGGAGGTAGTTCGAAGAAGAGTTATTATTATTAACCAATCATTTCTCTTCTATTTGTTCTTCCCCCTCATTGAAATATCCCATATTCAGGATTATATAGTAAAATAATTATATTTATTATAATAATATGTTTTTATTTTATGATAATATCAAATATCCATCTCCAACAACAATCAAATTGTAAAGGAACTCGTTGTTTTTATATGCGGCAGACAACGACCTTGTTGACCGATGTAATTGATTTTCAATAACCACCTATCATAAAAAGTTATATTTATTTAATTAATGATTAGATATGTTAAGTTAATTTATTATTTCTTATTAATAAAATATACTATATCATTTCCCTTCATAAATTTCCATTCACAGAAAATTGATAACAACATACATGTGTACAAGTGGAATACCATATCCACAAGAGATGCAATATGTTTTTCATCACCACACATCATAGAAGATAAATATAAGTATATTTAATGAGTTAATAAAAAATATAGAATATCATTATAATTAAATAATTATAAAATAATCCTTACCTTCGTTTCATAATGATCTTAGAAAATTGGAAATGTTACACATGCATATGTATGGACTACTGTGCCCATGATTATAAAAAAATACATTTATAATAACCACATTTAAGGGTTCAATTTAAAATTATCACTAATAGAAGATGGTGATATTGGTAAACCATGATATCAGTCATTTTCAAGAACATGGGTTACATAGTTCATTGAGATAGGATATACAAATGATTCATTGATACTGTTGATATAGATGAAGATGTACCAAATATTTATCAAAACCATTGGTATAGGTTGGATATAAAAATAAATTTTAAAACCTTTTGGTATATAATTTTCACATATTTGGATTCTACAAGCCTCCACCCATTCACTCATGATCTTATGCCCTGATTTTCCTGTCACCCAATCATGAGGCCACCCAAGATAGAGTAGATCTCCCATCCCCTCTGGATATCTCCCCCATTTGAAACATTTTTTGATTCAAATAATCATTAACATCACATAAGTGAGTTATAAATATTTCTTCTATTATACATATTATATTTTTCATTTTTATATATCTCATCATATGATATATCAAATAGTTTTTTATATTGGTTAAATATAGATTCAGTAATTCCTATTTCATATTTTTTCATTCTCGAAATTATGAGTGTATGTTCATGAAAAATAAGTAATCAATTGCAACTATTTTAAAATTTATTATATATGGTTTAATGTTATTTTTTGTTTCATGATTTTTTTTGGTTTACAAATTTTTTATAGAATTTCAGTTCTGTTTTATTGTTCTTCCTTAGAGTAGAAGTGTGTGTGCATATTTGACAATATGTATACTGATTGTGTTGTTTATTATTTCTTTTAGTGTTTGGTTGAAATTTGTTTTGTCATTATTGATACATTGGTTCCCACTAAATTCCAAAAGGTGTATATCATTAAAATAAAATATATGAATATTTATTTTTTATTTTTCATGCCAAGAAGTAAAAATACGTGTTACCAAGCCTGAATGGCCAATCTTAGATCACTCCATGGTTTATGTTCATGTTTTTAATATCTATCCAACATGAAATTAAAAACAAATTAGCTAAAAATTTATTGAATGGATTTCATATTAATCTACCATGAGATCCCCATTAAAATTTAAAATAGATGAGGCATGCTAAGTTAATTATCATCAAGTTTGTTTATAATGAGAAAGGGGATTAAGGTGGAATACGAGATGATATTAAAAAAATTTATCCTTGGGAGTATATAATGCTATATCTATTGAGATTTATTATTATTAATCTAATAATTAAACTAAATAATGCAAATTAATTAATTATTAAATCATTTCTTATGGGATGAATGAGCATAATTGTTTCTATAATGGTTGGATAAGCTTGATAATATATCCATATTTTCCATTGAAATTATGTATCAAATTATTCAATAAATATCTCTTTATGTTTTAGGTATTGAAGACTCCATATTTATTGTTTATCATGTATTATACATGTTTTAATTACTTTTTTTTTCACCATCTCATGGATATTATGAGAGTGTGATCTTTATTTACTCATAACATGTGATTAATGGGGGATTATAGTAGCTTGTATGTGGATATTTGTTTTAATATATGTTGTTTTTCAGGTTCAATTATCTTATATCCCTCTCAACCTTATTTTTCATTACATGAGCATTGTGTTTTTATTAGGGGAGTGGTTTATAATACACTTACTAGAATATTACGTTCACTATAACCATTGGTTATAATAGGATCCACATTTTAAAATGGTTTTCATTACCATTTTCACTAATGAACTAATGTATATGACCATTAAAATGGTAAATTTATGAGGGAGTGAGATTAAATTAGTTACATTGGGGTGGGGGTGACATAGACATAATAACAATTAAAATAATAATTCATTACCACCATCTAGATCATGTTGTTATATTGGAATATTTTTTTTGGTAATTATTCCAATACCATATTCTTTATATCGATCAATTTGATCATATTTTTTAGGGTTTCATCTCTAGAATATATTTTGTTATGTTTGAATTATTGTGATTATATGGAATTTAAAGATTGGTTTTCATGAAACAACACTTTTTTTTATTTTGTTGATTGAGTCATCATAGTTAAAACACTGGGTAGCATTTTATAGTTTCTGAATGTTGTTTAATTTATCCACCGTTATGGTGACTTCTTAAATGTCTAGGATATCCACCTTGGATCATCATTTTTAGTAATTACTTATAGAAAATGTTATTTCTTGTATTCATTGTTTTTATAGATACAAGTATGATTTGATTAATTTTATATTAAAATTGGTTGTAATTGATTTTTTTAATTATGGGTTATATTATTGATTGTAACATAATTTTTTGACAATAACAGAATGGATTGAAGTTGGATGTATCATACTGATCTAATTTCATCCATGTTTTAAAATAATTTTTATTTTTTTAGATTTTTTCATTTAAAAATGATTCAGATGGAGGTTGTATGTAGTTTACGTGCTATAATATTAATGTAAACCCTTGTTGAAGTTGAGAATAAGTTAGATACCATATAAATAAAGGTGGATTTTAAACAAAATTTTACATTTCATATCACCATAGAGAGATGATACAATGTTCCAATGCTCAGTATTGAAAAGAAATAAGTTTTATAGAGAATTTGATATTTGATAAGTTTCGATTATTTCATCATCATAAGAGTGATATCACACCATCAAAATAAGTATTTGAAATAAATACACATGAGGAAATTTCTACAGATGATAATGTTGAGAGAGTGAAAATTTTAATAGACTATTCCACAACTCCATTAAATTAAGAATGTACTAAAATAAATATGTTAGATTATATAATGAGATAATATCCAGAAAAACTCATGTATGGAAATTATAATATATATATATTGATTATATTCATATCTTTTTGAATGAATTTATTTCAGAAGGTGTAGATAATCCCTCAAAAAATTATATATCATCGATGTTAATTATATAGATTTAAATTTTTATTAATAAAATTCATACTTCTAGAGAAGATAGAAGATTAATTTGGGAGGAAACATCAAAACATAATTAATATAAATAATGTAGTATATCTCAATATAATTAAAATTAAAATGGGACACCATATCATGTTCCACATAATGTAATGTGACACTTTCTATCGATTCATAGGCCTCAAAATCTTCTACTGTGTATAGAAATTTCAACTAATATGTGATTGAATAATGTTACGAGAATTAATGGTAATGATGAGTTGGTTCATCTTGTAAATGGATTATCATGGGGGGATTTTGATTCAAAACATCATGATTTTGTAACTGAGGTCTGTAATTTTAGGATGGGATAATCTTGGGATGGTTTTAATCCACATGGTTATATGCTTACAGCTCACAACATGTGGCCTATTTTTATTCACATTTATAATATTTCTCTATGTATGTTTTCGAAAAAAAACATTGAATTTAATGATTATACTGATATCTGTTTTTTTATACTAGAATTGATATTAAAATCATCTTGAAACCCTTAATAAAAGATTTTATTGAGCTTTTCGATATGAGTGTCCACACAGTTGATTCTTCTTTAAAAATATATTTTAGATATGTGCTTCCCATTGTGGGACTATAATTTATTTCCATTCATTATAACGATATATTATTAGGGCATGAAGGTAAAAATATCTTGTCCAACTAGAATAAGGAATACATGACTCAGAATGCATATATATATTTATAATTTCATTTTATAGGGGAATCAATAATTCATTCCAATGGATGATCAATACCAGAAGAATCATTAGAGGTTTGATAATATTGTCAACACTAAACAACAACCTCAATCGATTTCATCAAATTATATGATTAATTAATTGAATGATTTTAGTTTTTCTTTAGGTAATTTTCAGATGAAATATAAAAATGAAAAAATGTTAACACTTATACCACTTAGAATTATAAAGAGAGAAGTGTCTTTTGTCACGACCCGTCCTTGGGGCCCGTGTCGTGACTACCCCAAGACTACCTTCCATAGGCCAAGGGTTGGTGACTAGCACCAAAGCCGTAAATCCCAAAAAAGGGAAGGCATTTCCTTTATAAAAGTAAACAGCACAAAAGACTACAATCTGTAGCAAACACTAATGTTAATGAGAATCGCCTCAGAGTCGTGACATGATCATTGTACTTGATAGATGAGGAGCTCTTCGGCAGTTGTTGTTTCGATAATGAAAATCCTGGTTTGAGCCGTGTCTATGACCTTTTTATTTTCCTCATGATTGCGATGGGTTACTTGATAACTTACATATATGTATGTGCATATACCTAAGTAGTAGTTATCCATCGACTTCATAACTGTGTGATACCTCATGGCTGAGATGGGATACATGATAACATGGGTATTAGTATGGGCTTATATCTAAGTAAGGGTTATTGGTTGAGAACATTCATTGTGATTATCCTTGTTAGATTTAGTGAGACCTTGAGGGTCTCGAGGTCCCTACTGAGTATCGTTATACTCACCCCTGCACGGGCTATGCCCGCACCTCGTTGTGTTGGATGCAGACGATGGACATCATAGACGGAGGCCGAGTGTTCGAGGACTGGACGGTAACCAGAGGTGGACCTCAAGACGAGTCAGTATCTGGAGGTGGACGTCACGACGAGTCAGTTTCCAGAGATGGACTTCACGACGAGATGGTACTCGGAGGCGGTTGACGGGCATGAGCGCTGAGGAGGCTGTCTGTACCTACCCTTATGGTAGGATCCGTGGTGGACGATCCAGGAGCTGTGCAATCCGTACCAACCCTTCAGGTAGGATTCGAGGTGGACGACCCATGAGCTACTTCTATTCATCCAGCTCCTTGTCCTTTCTGTTGTAATTTCATTCAGTTGTTGCTGTAATTTTCAGTTGGGTTTGTATTATGGCCCATTTACTTTTCAGCACATTCTTTTGTACATTGTGTTTTCTACCGCTTGTACTATGTTGTGGTTTTTACATTTATAAAGGCAATGCCTTCACTTTTTATTGGGATTTACACCTTTGGTGCTAGTCGCCAGCCCCTGGCATATGGAAGGCGGGCTTGGGGTAGTCCTCGAGGCCCATGTCGTGACTACCCCAAGCCCGTATTCCTTAGGCCAGCGGCTGGCGACTAGAACCAAAGGCATAAATCCTAATAAAAAGTGAAGGAATTGACTTTATAAAAGTAAACAACACAATAGAGTACAAGTGGTAGAAAACAATAAGTAAAAAAGAAAGTACTGAAAAGAAAATGGTCAAGAATACAAAGCCAACTGAAAAGTAAAACTACAAATAAACTAATGTACAATAGAAAAGACATGTAGTTGTAAGAATAGAAGTAGCTCCTGGATTTTCCACCTTGAATTCTACCTGATGGGTAGGTACTAATAGCGCAACACCTGGATCGTCCACCACAGATCCTACAAGAAGGGTAGGTACAGATAGCCTCCTCAATGCTCTCGCCTGTCAACCTCATTCAAATACTATCTCATCGTGAAGTCCACCTCTGTATACTGACTCATCGTGAGGTCCACCTCCGGATACTGACTCGCTGTGAGGTCCACCTCCGAGTATGGTCCAGTCCCCGAACACTCGGCCTCCGTCTACACTGTCCGTCATCTGCATCCAACACAATGAGGTGCGAGCATAGCCCGTGTAGGGGTGAGTATAATGATACTCAGTAGCGACCTCGAGACCCACAAGGTCTCAGTAAATCTATCATGTAAAATCACAAATAATGTTCTCAACCAATAACCCTTACTTAGGTATAAGCCCATACATATACCTAAGTTATCAGGTAGCCCATATCAGCCATGAGGTATCAGACAGTTATGAAGTCGGTGGATTAACAATACTTAGGTATATGCACGTACATATACGTATGTTATCATTTAACCCATCTCAATCATGAGGAATACACAAATGTAATAGACTCAGCTCAAACCATGATTTTCATTATCAAAACCGCAACTGCTAAAGAGCTCCTCCTCTGTTGAGTACACTGATCCTGTCCCGACTTTGAGGCGCTGCTCACTAACCAAAGACTGTTGAGGTACTCTTCCTGTCGAGTACCACGGGTCAGCCTCCCAAACACAGTATTGCTCCCCGTCGGGTTCTGCCACCCAAACACAGTAGTGCACCCTCTTAATAGCCTACAGAGGTACTCCTTCTGTCGAGTACCACATGTCTTGCACCCAAACACAGTAGTGCTCCCCGTTGTGGGTCTGCCACCAAAACACAGTAGTGCTCCCCACTAGGCTATACAAGTTACTCAGACTCGAATCAGATAAGCATTCATCAGGTCTCAGCCTGCTACACGGTCTCCATACTTCGTATGCTTGTCTCTGGGAGGGTCTTCATCACAAGCTACCGGTCGATACTCCAAGTATAAAAAATTCCAACGAAGATGTATCTCAATGGACCACCTCGTCATTGGGTTCTCACCGCAACAGACGGCGCGTCAATCGGATGCCTGGTCTGTGAGTTATTAGCGTTTTAGTCCCGGGGGCCCGGTTGGATTCATGTACGAACCATTCCGGCCGTATCTCAACTGTACCCCAAACATTCATAGGTTATGCTCAACGAGACCATTTCTCCATGTGATTACCAACGTCGCCAATGGTCCGTCAAACAGACATTTGGTCGGAATGTTATCGGGTTTACCGTTCCAGGGGCTCAATGGGATTTCGGGTACAATCCAACCCGGCCTTACTCCAACTATGTCCAAACCACAGGTGAAGTATTCCAAAAGATCTGTCTCATCAATAAGAATCCATTATAGTCGACGAAACGTCAATCGTACATCCGGTCCTTATGTTATGGGCGTTTCTGCTCTGAGGGCCTAGTTAGATTCATGTTCGATCCAACCTGGTCGTACATCAAAAGACACTGGTTAACCAAAACGGTCACACCTTTGTATCCATACTGAAAAACAAACCAGATGGACTTCCCATTGGTCCAAAATGGATAGCCGGTGAAAATGTTTCATTTCACCGCAACACGCGCGAATCGGGCCTCGTGGGGCCCGCGCCTCGACCTCGACTTTAATATCCAAAATTGGTCTTGAAACATCCTCTTAATTCTAGGGTTGCAACGTCGTAGACGGTTAGTCATTCTGACACCGTATGAGAGAGATGTGTCCGATAAAAGATTCCGTAATAATAATAATATTATTATTATTCGGTGTTTCGTGGCCCCTAGCCACGAACTAGAATTTAGTAACCAAAATTATACATGAGTCGACCGTATTAATGACAGTATTACATCACCACTGATGGCAAGCCAATCAGACGTCGCACACATGAGTTATGACGGGTCAAAGATTTAGTAATAATATTAAATCTATTATTTTTCGAGCACTTCTGGTATCCGATCCAAAACCCGGAAAAATAACATTCAATATTGGACTCGGAATGTCCGTCTTAGAATCTGGGTAGCAATTCCACTGAAGGTTCATGAAACTGAGGTTGTACAAGGAAGATACCGTCAAAAATGTGTTTTATCATCAAAATTAATAATAATAATATATTATTATTATTATTATTAATTATTTTCTTATTTTTCTACTCCAAATTCAATCCACGCCCCAAATGGTCCTTGTTGCGCGCCGAACTCAAATTTCATCACTTAATTCCTTTATTTTTATTATTATTTCACCAACTTATACATTCTATCTCCAATCGATCAATCTCTTCACGTTTTAGCACCTCCAAACCCTACCAGCCAGGCCTTCATACTGGCTGGCTCTTCCGCTGAATATGCCGCATCCGGCTACCGCCGCCCCGACCTCTTGCTCACATCGTCGCACCACCGCACCACCTTACTCGCGCAACAAGATCCTTCCGAATTTCATTCCGACTTCGATTTATCTCGTAAAAATGATATGAACGCATATCCATGATCATTGGGTCTAGATCTTCACATCCGTATGACGCGCTCAATGAAACATTGGTGTTTTTTCGCGCTTAATTATTTGGCATGAACAAATGCACAGAGAATGTGAGAAGATTGAAATATAAAAGGGTCATGGACTATGTCTGGATTGATGGCCATGTCTGTATGGCCAGAATCATTGAGAATCAAGAACACAAGTAATGGGAAAATAAATATTTATCAGAATTCACGATTTTCAATCTCTTGATAAACGAGAAGAAAATTAATTGAATAAATTGTTTATCGATCCGCGAATTAATTTATTTAATTCGAGTTCAACATGAGAAAATAAATTGGGGTAAGGAATCTACAAAGATTAATCCTATAAATAAACACTCAATCTAGAGTGTATAAACCACATAAATGACAAATATACAATATTCCCCTACCTCGCAAAGATGTTGCACTTCGTCGATTCATGGAAGACGAACATCGTGGTAGATGGTGTTGCGAAGAATGGTTTTGCGGAGAATAGAAAGGAAGGCACGTCGTTCTTCATTGGAGGTGTTCTTCGTCGTGGGTGAAAGTCCTTCGTCGAATGTGTTCTTCATTGATGAAGAAAACTTCCTTCTCTAATTCTCAACAGCTCTCCAAAGTTTCAACACAACAAAGCCAAAATAAAATAATAGCTAAGCTTTAATTTTATTCACCCAAGCCACTCAAAATTAAAAAAACTTAAATTAATTATATGTGTTTCCAATTTTAATTGGGTAGATGGCGGAGAGGATCCACTCAAATAAATGAGGAGAGTTATCATGCATTAAACAAGGGGTGAGTAAGGTGGGAGTTTAAGAGAGTTAAAAGTGAGTTAAGGAAATGTTAAAGGATGGGGATCGTGTGGGCCCCACCTCACATTTATCCTCACATAGGTAGTTAAGAACTGGTGGGTCCCACCACAAATCCCTCACTTAGGATATAACCACTTAGATATACATAAAAATTGTTCCCGAATTTTTATTCACTTCTAATTTAATCCACAAAATTTAACATCACATCCCACCCAAATGCAATTGTGGTAAAGGTCCCCTTAAAAAATTTCTTGCGTTGTGAGTTCATTAGTGCCATCGAATTTCAATTCCGAGCACCAGTTCGAAAGATAGAAAAACCTACTCATTCATTTACTGAACGTACCCGAGCTAAACTTTGGAAATTGATTCTGGGAACACCGGGCCTCGGAATCAGGTGCCGTCTGAAACTGCGCACTCGTAATATTCCTAAGGAATTAAGAAAAAAACCGCATGAAATTTTTGGGTCTTTAAATTACTCCCAAATCAGGGATTTACGTCCCCATAAAGCTACAACACAAACTAGGGAAACTAAAGGAGGTACCTAGAACGCATCTAAGCCTCTCGCTCCCATGTGCTCTCCTGGAGATTTCTGTTCTGCTAGAAAAAGTGAAGAAGAGGAATCGACCGTCCCTGTAGGACCCGCTCCTGTCGATCCTCAAACTCTACCAGAAAACTGTGAAAGTCTCCCCGTCATCGATATCTAGCTCTCCATGGTCGATGATATGTGATGGGTCGTGCACGTATCTCCTCAATTGAGATACGTGGAAGACGTCATACACTCGGTGCAACTGAGGTAGAAGGGCCAGACAGTAAGCCACCTCGCCTACCCTGCTAAGGACATTGAAAGGTCAGATGAACCTCAGAGATTATTTGCCGCCCCATCCAAATCTCATTAGACCTCTTAGAGGTGAGACCCTTAAGAAGAAGTGGTCGCCATCCTCGAACTCCAGTAGCAACGAGGGTAAGGATGACCGATTCAATAGTGATTGGTCGCACCCACATAAGCATGAGTTTATCTTGTGCTGCCTAGATTTTCCTTTTTTTGTTGACCAAGGAAAACCCCTTCCCAACATTGTAGATAAACCAGAACCCTTTTTCCTAATACCATCAATCTGTGTATGATCTGTGGTTGTCCAGTCCATACTCAAACTAATGGCGTAAGGCCTCAACACTGCCACCAAGCGGTTCCAACTGAAACTCTCGCCTCAAGGTTTATATCACATCATCGGTGTAAGTGTGATTATCATGTCTCCTCCAAAAGGTATCTCTAGGTGTGAGGGTCAAGTCAATGGTGTGAGTGGAAAATCTAGGTCTGGGACAAGATTCATGGAAGGTAGGAATGATTGGTACCTATGTCTATTGATACGACAGCTAGTAGTAGACACATACCATATCTGAAGTCATTCATAGATCCCATGGGTCACACTCCTTAACTGCATGAAGCTATTCTCTTTCCTTGCCTTCCAGCTCCCTGAGCCTGGCCGGGATTACAAAGGTGGGTGGTTGTAACATGTTGAAATGTACACCACCTCATGATGCTCTCCCAGCTCTGCATCCACGTCTGATACTCTTTAGATTCATCTATCCATGACACTTCCTCTTCTTGAATCATTTTACACATCCAAGTCTCTGAGACTGACTCCAGTTCGCATATTCCCACTCCTAACATTCACTGTCTATAACCGACCATCCAATGAACATTAAACCACAATGGTTCTCTCTAGAACCCTAACATAAGTTGCAATGCATAGAGGA
This sequence comes from Viscum album, assembly GCA_963277665.1. NCBI lineage: Eukaryota > Viridiplantae > Streptophyta > Magnoliopsida > Santalales > Viscaceae > Viscum > Viscum album. The sequence goes on along the minus strand of OY728156.1, from coordinate 149,961,037 downwards.
ATTAGTGCTTACTCGAATATCCATTAAACAAACCTCTCTCTGAGGTCCGTGCTCTAAAGCACTGATCATATCATAGTCATCAAGTACCAAGAATGATCGGTACACCTCAATGAATACTCAGCTACCGACATGTCGTCCCGCCGAAGGTGTATAAGCTCTAGAAAACTCTCAGCCACCTCCTCAAGGCAGTCCTCAGCCTCCTGTGAGTCGGGATCACCTCAGAACATGAGGGTATCTGATGTTGGAACATGTGTAAAGCAGTAATACTACATGTGTCACCTACCGGTACCGCCGGTTGTAATTACTGACCAACAGGTAGTGATGTATAGCTGACACACTACCCGAAGACACTATCTCAAACATCGGTCCACGTACCGAAGCCTCATCACTATGAAGACCATCCTCATGGAATCTCACTGGAAAAAATTAGTATTCATGTCCACCGTCCACTCTACTGGTGTCTCAGCTAAGCGAAAAACTCAATATATCGCTTCCAGCCAGTCCTCTACTACCTGGGAATCTATCTCGCCTCGTAACCTCGGAGGCCTCTACTACTGGAACTTGTGCAATAAGCTCTGTCGGCATGCACGATTCTCTAGTAAGGCTCGTCGAATCTGCTGCAAAACAGTTGGTGGTGCTGCTGGTACACCACCTGATGGTGCCAACATAGTAAAAAGGTCACTGCACCAGAGCCTCATCACTCGGTGGGCCGTCATTGTGTACTCTCTCAGAAATCCAAATGACTGTCTTCAGGGAGACATCCTGAACAGATGCGACATGGTCAATGATTTATACATGGTGAGCTGACCTAGTTTGAGCTGACTTTAAAACTTTTGGAAACACACACGCAATCAGTGTTTTCCTGCACAAAGTCAGAAATCAGTAGTCAGGGTCCTGGTGTATGGATATGTCGGTCGCCGCACCAACACTGGACTCCCTGAACTGAAGACCACACTCAGTACCCTCAACACTATTTCTTCACAGAAAGTAATGATCAGAGTCATATGTTCTACGGTAGAACTGACTCCTTTGATACCAATCTGTCACGACCCATCCTCGGGGCCCATTCCGTGACTACCCCAAGTCCGCCTTCCATAGGCCAGGGGCTAGAGACTAGCACCAAAGCCTTAAATACTAATAAAAAGGGAAGGAATTGACATTATAAAAGTAAACAACACAACATAGTAAAAGCGGTATCAAACACTAAGTACAAAATAAAGTGCTGAAAAGTAAATGGGAAATAATAAAAACCCAGCTGAAAAGTATAACTACAATTGAATGAAAGTACAATAGAAAAGGAAAGTCGCTGGAAGATTATAATTAGCTTCTGGGTTGTCCACCTCGAATCCTACCTGAAGGGTAGGTATGGATAGAACAGCTCCTGGATCCTCCACCAAGGATCCTACTTGAATGGTAGGTACAGATAGCCTTCTCAATGCTCTCGCCCCTCAACCTACTCTAAGTACCGTCTCATCATGAATTCCACCTCCGGATACTGACTCGTCATGAGGTCCGCCTCCAGATACTAACTCGTCGTGAGGTCCACCTCTAGGTACCGTCTAGTCCTCAAACATTCTGCCTTCGTCTACATTTTCCATCGTCTGCATCCAACACAATGAGGTGAGGACATATCCCATATAGGGTTGAGTATAACGATACTCAGTTGGGACCCCGAGACCCTCAAGGTCTCACAAAATCCAACATGGATAATCACAACGAATGTTCTCAACCAATAAACCTTACTTAGGTATAATACCATACTTATACCTATTTTATCAAGTAGCCCATCTCAGCCATGACGTATCACACAGTTATGAAGTCAATGGATAACCACTACATAGGTATATGCCCATACATATACGTAAGTTATGAAGTATGCCATATCAATCATGACAAAAACACAAAGGTCATAGACTCAGCTCAGACCAGAAATTTCATTATTGAAACTGCAACTGCTTAAGAGCTCATCCTCTATCAAGTACACAGATCCTTTCATGACTCTTAGGCCCTGCTCACTAACCTTAGACTACTGAGGTGATCCTCCTATCGAGTACCATAGGTCAGCCACCCAAACACAGTAGTGCTCCCCACCGGGGTCTGCAACCCAAACACAGTAGTGCACCCCCCATAATAGCATGCAGAGGTATTCCTTCTGTCGAGTTCCGCGGGTCTTCCACACAAACATAATAGTGTTCCCTTCGTGGTTCTGCCACAGAAACATAGTATTGCTCCCCACTAGGCTATACAAGTCACTCCGACTCGAATCAGACAAGCAGTCATCAGGTCTCAGCCAGCAACACGGTCTTCGTACTCTGTACGCTCGTCTCCGGGAGGTTCCGCTCCATGAGCTACTAGTCTATACTACATGTATCACAAAGTCCCATGAAGAAGTATCTCAAAGGACCACCTCCTCATAGGGGTCACAACGCAATAGACGGCGCTTTAATCGGATGCCCGGTCTGTGAGTTATTAGCCTTTTAGTCAAGGGGGGCTGGTTGGATTCGTGTACGAACCAATCCAGCCGTATCTCAACTGTATCCCAAACTCTCACAAGGTATTCTCAATGGGACCATTTCTCAACGTGATTACCAACGCCACTGACGGTTCGCCAAACAGACGTTCGGTCTGAATGTTATCGGCATTTCCATTCGAGGGGCCTGGTTGGATTTCACGTACAATAAAACTCGACCTTACTCCAACTACATCAAAACCTCAGATGAAGTATGCCAAAATATCCACCTCATCAAGATGAATTCAATATAGTTTACGACATATCAATCAGACGTCTGGTTCTTATGTTATGGGTGTTTCCGTTGCAAGGGCCTGGTTGGATTCATGTTCAACCCAACCCGGTCATACTTCAAAAGACATCAGTTAACCAAACCAGTCACACCTTTGCGATCCATAACGAAAAACAAACGAGATGGAATACCCATTGCTCCAAATAAATAGCTGGTGAAAAAGTGTCATTTCACCGCAACACGCACGAACCGGGCCTCGTGGGGCCCGCACCTCCACTTCGACTTAAATATCCAAAATTGGTCTTGAAACATCCGTCTTAGTTCCAGGGTCGCAACGTCGCAGACAGTTCATCATTCCAACACCGTATGAGAGAGACGTGTCCGATAAAAGATTCTGTAATAATAGTATTTTTATTATTATTCGGTGTTTCATGGCCCCGAGGCACGAACTGGAATTTAGTATCCAGTATTAGACTTGAATCGACCGTATTAATGACAGGATTACATCACCATTGACGGAAAGCCAATCAGACGTCGTACGCATGAGTTATGGCAGGTCGATGATTTAATAATAATATTAAATCTTTTATTTTTCGAGCACCTCAGGTACCTGATCCAAAACCCCGAGAAAACACATTCAATATTGGACTCGTAATGTTCGTCTCAGAATCTGGGTCGTACTACCACTGACGGTTCAGGAAACTGGGGTCTCACGAGGAAGATACCGTCAAAAAGGTGTTTTATCATCAAAATTAATAATAACAATATTTTATTATTATTAATAATTAATTATATGCTTAGTTTTCTACTCCAAATTCAATCCATGCCCCAACTGCTCCTTGATGCGCGCCGAACTCAAATTGCATCATTTAATTTCGTTCTTTTTATTATTATTTCACCAACTTAATATTTCTCTCTCCAATCTATCAATCCCTTCACGTTTTAGCGCCTCCAAACCCTACCCGCCAGACCTTCACACTGGCTGGCTCCTCCACTGAATATTCCGCATCTGGCTACTGTAGTCCCAGCCTCCTGCTGGCATGGTCGCACTGCCGCACAGCCTTAATCGCGCTACGATATCCTTCCGCACACCATTCCGACTTCGATTTAACTTGGAAAAAGATATGAACGCATATCCATGATCATTGGGTTGAGATCTTCGTGTCCATATGTCGCGCTAAATAAAACATCGATGTTCTTTCGCCCATAATTATTTGGCACCAACGAACACGTGGAGAATGTTCGAAGAATGAAATATAAAAGGGTCCTGGACTATGTCCAGATTGATTGCCAGGTTTTTCTAGCCATCATCTTTGAGAATCAAGAACACAAGTAATTGGAAAATAAATAATTATCACACTTCAAGATTTTCTATCTCAAGATAAACGAGAATAAAATTAATTCAATCAATTGTTTATGGATCCGTTAATTAATTTATTTAATCAACGTTTATCATGAGAATTTAAATTGGGGTAAGGAATCTACAAAGATAACTCTTATAAATAAACGCTCAAGCTCGAGGGTATAAACCACATAAATGGGAAATATACAATATTCCCCTACCTCGCAATGATGTCGCACGTCATCGATCCGCGGAAGACTAACGTCGCGGTAGATGACATTGCAAAGAACGGCGTCGTGGAGAAGAGAATGGATGGCACATCGTTCTTCATTGGAGGCATTCTTCATCGACGGAGAAAGTCTTTCGTTGGAGGCATTCTTCGTTGAAGAAGAACACTTCCTTCTCTAATTCTCATGATCTCCCCAAAGATCCCACACAACAAATCCAAAATAAAATAATAGCTAAGCTAATATTTTATTCACCCAAGCCACTCAAAATTCAAAAAACATAAATTAATTATATGTGTTGGCAATTTTAATTTTTTAGAAGGTGGAGAGGCTCCACTCCAATAAATGAGGGGAGTTCTCATGCATTTAACATGGGGTGAGTAAGGGGGGAGTTTATGAGAGTTATAAGTGAGTTAATGGAATGTGAAAGGTTGGGGCTCGTTTGGGCCCCACCTCACATTTATCCTCACATGGGTTGTTAGGAACTAGTGGGTCCCACCCCAACTCCCTCACTTAGGATATAACCATCTAGATATAAATAAAAAAATTCCGCCAATTTTTATTCACTTATAATTTAATCCACAAAATTTAACTTCTCATCCCGCAAAAAGGCAATTGCGTTAATGGTCCCTTGAAGCTATTACCGACATTTCAAGTTCATCAGTGCCCTCATATTTCAATTCCGAGCACCAGTTCAAAAGATATAAAAACATGGTCGTTCGTTTACTGAATGTACCCGAGCTAAACTTTATAAATTGATTCCAGGCACACCGGGCCTCAGAATCAAGTGCCGTCTGAAACTGCGCACTTGTAAAATTCCAAAAAAAATAAGAAAAAAAATTTTCCTTAAAAATTCATGGTCTTTACATCTTTTTTAAGTTATAGTATTGGTATAACAATTTTTTACATCATTTTTTATGTGTAATTCACATTGAGAAAAATATATATGAAATATTTCATTAAATTATTCAAAATATCCAGGGGAAGAAAAAATATTACTTTTGATCTCGTCAGTACTTATTAGATGTGGATATTCAAATAGAACTGCAACCTATGTGTATGAGTGAAAACAAATGCAATGTTCATTGTGATTCTTATGTGATGAAAATATTTGAGAAAATTCATTTTAAATAAATATTAGAGAATATCAATATTCCTGATGAATATTGTAACAACATATCTAAATGAGTCAATTGAATTGATTTGATACTATAATGCCTAAAAAATCATGATTATTACATCATTCTTCATGAATTTATTCCAATAGAAATCCGGCATTTTTATTCCAATAATATAAGGGTGAAAGTTATTTACTAGTTCCATTTTATTAAAGACCTTTGTGTTAAAATTTTATCGAATTATTTTTTCATAAAAATGTAGTAAGAGGGGAAATTTATTTTGTGTGAGTTAGATAAAAAATCCTTCATCATTTTTCACATGCATGCGGCATTTAATTGTTCATCATCCAAATAAAAAAATATGGGGGAACCATTTAATTTTAATATATGTATTTTATTATGAGAAATTTGATAACAATGAAATATTATATCATAAAAAATAATCATCATGGTGCTTCCATTTTTAGAGGTTATCCGGATCAAGAATGTATAGATTTTTGTTCAATGTATTTGTTTAATGTGAGACAACACATAGATAACCATTACGAAATGAAGATAAATAGTTTGGGGAAATCGAGGCCTCATTTCCATCTCTTCAATCAACACGAGGAATTCATAGGTCGAATATATTGGTTACATTGATCTTTGAAGAGCGAGATATACGTAATTGAAAAATCCGGTTTAACAATGTTTTGTTAAAAGATTATATCATGTATGTAATTTTAATATTTATTTTTTAACTCATATTATGTAATTTCCATAAAATTTATATTTATATGATCATTTTATATAAAAAACATAAAACATTTATAAGTATATTTCATTATTCCTTGCCTTTTAGAATGAGAGGGTTGTTGCATAGCCAAATGTTTCCTATTTGGATGAATGCAGTGGTACGAACATTACATTAGTTAACTAAAAATATAGATATTAATTTAATTGAATTCATCATATATATTTCATGTATTGAGTTTACCTATTGACTCCATTTATCAATAATTATGTTCGTTGGGTTTTGGTCTCAAATTAATTGACTCTTAAGTGAAAAACAGTAATTATAAATGGTTATAAATTTGTTACAACAAATAAAAAAGTGAATATGAGGAGAGAACATTATGGAATAATTTCAACTTATCCAACAAACTATTATGTCATTGCATCAGATTGTCGACTTGGATATAAAACTGTGTCTTACTATGGACTTTTTTAGAAAATAATTTTATTTGATTTCTACTCTCAAGGTTGAGTCACTAGATAAAATTTATATATTTTGATTTAATGATAAAAAATTGTATATTTATTGATGATTATGGATTCAGAGTTACCAACAAGAGTAGATTAGTGTCTACCTATGAACCATTCATTATGACAACAATGGAACAAAATTGTTCTATGTAAAGGGTCATATGATACGTGATTATGGATTCATTGTTTTCATAATCGCCCGACATATTTTTCATGATTTTGGGGAAGAAATTGACACCATTGATTACCCAATTGGTGATAATAAAAATATTGAAATTTAAGAATCAAAATTTTCTATTTTGAGAGTAGATGATGAAACTAAAGTAGTCGTGGGTGATATATAGATGAAAACAGACATGTTAAAAGTTCATTTTTTTCTAGACATAAGTACTTCATTTTGGTATTACTGTAATTACATTAATTTAAATCTAGTTTGGAATGATACACTTGTTTTTTTATTGATTGGTTCAGGTGTATTTAATTATATATATTTCCATTCATAAAACCACGTACAAAACTAGTTTCAAATAAAATGTATAACTTGGTTATAAATTATTATTACTAAAAAATGTTATGACATTATTTATGACTTCTCATACTTCTATGTTATATGGATTATTTTGAAAAACTATTTATAAAAACAATACATTTAATTCTTATGATGATTATGAAAACTACATCAGAATTTTTAAGGAAGAGATTATTTTATATCGATCGAAGATGTGTGAGTGTGGGTTTCCTCTACTTATTCCATTATTGAGTATAATAATTTTAATATGTTACTTATGTATTACATATAATGTCATATTCATATTCATTATAAATTTTATTTAGGGGAATTTAGTTCCACCAGAGTTGACTCTTCCTCATTCTATTAGCATGGGACTAAAAAGGGATGCAAATAGAAATAGACGATTCACCCTTTGTACCCATTCCCAACCTAACCCCCTAATGGTCTCCCCATCTACCAAACCATCCCATACCCTTCTTGAGACTCCGTATATGTTCCCACCCAAGCCTCCATTATCATCTCATTTATCCTCTTCTTCCTTATACAATGTCTACACTGTCTCTAGGTATGTTCCCACTCATGTCTCCATTAATATCTCTTTCAGGATCTTCTTATTATACAATACCAATGTTTTCTTCATGTATGTATTAATGTAATGTTTCAACATTAATTACTAATAAATCGGTTGTCGAACTGGACTCCACATAACCTAATGTGTGTCTCCCTGTATGCTAGAGGCTTCCAACTAGAAGCAAGGGTATAAAGGTAGTTTAGTTGGGATATTATACACACATTAACAGAGTACACCATTGTAAATATATAATAAAACATAAAAAATTGTAGAATAAACATGTAATAACAAGTTAATATAGAAAAAGGATTACCCCAATTTTACAGTGCATGCATTTTATATGATGATCACATAACTAAAAGAAAAAATAGTACAAAATTCATTTAATTTCGATAAAAAAGATTTAAAGATAGTAGTCCAAAGACAATAATCGTAAGCATCTCGAACTCCAAAATCCCATCCCATATTACCACTAAACTGGTAGTAATAACTATTTCCACATGACCTTAACTGTATTTCCTCGTATGCTAGAGGCTTCCAACTAGAAGCATGGGTCTAAAGGTAGTTCAGTGGGGATAATGTACCCCCATCATTAATGTAAACTGTGGTAACTAAATAGTGACCCTCAGAAAACAATATAATAAAATTGTAATAATAAATGAATATCAAATATGGCCAACACCAGTTTTAAAATGAATATATATAATTTGATTATTACATAACTGAAAGTAATAAACAATAATTTTTTTTTATTTACAATTAAAAATGATGAAAATATAGAAACCCAAAGACAATCACCATGAGAATACAGATATATGGCTCAATCCATTTATCCTAACATCCTGATACAATTAACTCAGAAAAAGAATGGTCTATAGCCCTACAATATTGAAGGTCTACTCAGGTAACAATTGTACTTGAGTAGGGTGTGAGGTATAAATCATCGTAAGAGAGAACCGATAGTGCCAAATCCAATATAACCTATGCTATGACAACCTAGTTGTGTAATATGATATTTAACATGCAAGGAAGTACTCAAAAATAAACATCCTTCATATATAGGTACTTATTTAATATCCTTTTCATTTTAACAATAGTTAAACAATTAAATTAATTTAATTTATAAGTCCTGAGAACTGTCTTAGGACCGATATCACCTGTATAACTATAAAAACAACATTTTCCTTATATAGACAACTAAACAATCCAAGTCTATAATGAATCCAAGCTTTTTCTTTGTCTTGGCATAAATATTATAAATCCTTTCATTCAATATTAAATTTATTACCCATGACCATCCTTGATATTTATATGTTGGAATTCAAGTATCATTACATGTTCAAATTCACCAACACACTAGAATCCCATCTAGAAGAACCTCTCAAGAACCCAATATCACTCTAGGTGTGGTATATGTCCATGTCAATGGATATCATCCATAGAATTCCTATTGGGATCCCCAAGTATCACTCATGAAATATAATTCAAATGTCTCTCGATCCCACCAATGGTAGTCCTATAGGGGTCCATGATTCACACGACATTTAAGTAAACAATTTATGAACTTGTCCATGGCATCCCTCAATGAATCCATCGATCAGTCATTGATTAAACATATTAAACACTTTGATCCAATCCATGGAATTCTACATGAATCCAAGGTTCAATCATGGTACAAAATTACAACAGTCACATGAGTCTACACATGGGCTTCCAATATGAATCCATATTTCACCAATGTCTATTTACAATTTCATCATAAATTTCATTTAAAAATATAATTAAACATTCCAAGTTCAAAACCACTAGCATCTAATATAAATCACCAACAAAGGGTGTCCCAAGCATGGGACAATCTCATAAGGCTTTATCATTTATTTACTCACATGGGAGCATTTCACAAAACATGAAACACATGTAAATTAAACTATTATATGGCTTAAAAATAATTTATCCCATATTGAAAAACCCATAATAAGAACAATTTAATCTAATTGAATCAATTAAATTCATAAAAATTACTTCACTCATGTGGAAAAGGCATTATGAATCTTTACATTCTATCACAATCTATTACATGGAAATTACATCAATCAACTCACATAGGAAACTCATTATAACAAGCCTTAAAATCATAATAACTTATTACAGAACATTGAACTATCTACCTCTTATGGGAAAATCCATACAAATAAATCCATTCTTAATCAGTCAATGACATAACAAGTTCCAATGGTCTTAGACACTCATCACTTTGCAATTAATTAATTTAATATAAAAATTGATATACCAATCAATAACATGTTTAACATCCAATGACATGGGGTAAAAAGGCACACCTAAAGGTGTCGAAGGCCAAATGTCATTGAAGTTAAATTTAATATGTGAACCCAAAGGTTTGATTCAACATTAACAATAAATCTCATGGAATAGATTTAATCATAATTCATGTGGGAATCAAGTTATATGAAATCATTACATACTTAATAACAATTACATGGTTAAGTACCTAATTAACTCACATGGGAAACATCATTCAATAGTATCAAATGGGGAATGATTTAAAATATAATATAGAGAACCCAATAGGAAGATATATGGAAATATCAAACAATAAGAAATCATGATACAACAACTATCATGCCTTTTTGGTTTGAAGTTAGTGCACTTCTATTGGAGGGATTCTATTATTAAAATGACCTTGTCAAACAATAGGTATCTTCTCATCTTTAAGCATTTTATTTAATCTAAGGAGTTCTATTAAAATAAGAAACTATTGAATAAAATTATTTAATGAAGAAGTTAATGAATTCTTTAATGAAGAGATAAAAAATAGGGATCCTTCTTTAAGTAGAAGACTAAATAAAATCATTCTAACTCAAGATGTCATCCACTCGCAAGCACATACTCCAATTAACAAACCATTGTATATGCTATAGAGACATATATGGGAACCAAAAATCACTACTTATATACTTAGGACCCATAAATGTTATAAGGACCTAAAATAGTGGGTGTTAAAGAATATTACTAGTAAAAAACCATAGCCTTAGACGGTGGTGGAGAACCAAAACATCCTGAACCACCTCTCATTTTGTGGCAGTTGCTGGAATGAAGACTAGCATAGCTCTGGAAGACATTTTCACAACCCTAATCATGAAGAACAATAAAAAATGATTCAAAACTTAATATATGGTTTTGAACGAACCCTATATGGTGAATTATAGGCCTCAAATTGGATGGAAACATGAAAACAAGGGGGGGAGAAGGACTCACCATGATGATCCAACCATGATTACTCATGAAATCCAGAGCAACCATCGTAAGAGGTGGTTGTGAGGAGGGGTGTGTCACACCTCAACACGGAGGTTTTTTTAAATTAACTAACAAAGGAGGAGAAACACCCTAAACCCCCATTTAATTTTATTTAAATTTTATTAGAAATTATTTTGTGTTTTAAAATCGAGTCTCATCACATGGTTTAGGACATATGGATTAACAGACTATGAACCCATTTAATGGGAACTATGAAACCCCGCATGGTTTGACATTAATGGATATATGACTGTGCACAAACTATGCGATGAATAGTGTGTAGCTACTGCCTTTTCTAATAAGTGAGAGAGATAGGAACATGGTTTTAAAAACCATGCCCAACCCGTGTTAAATGCCTTTGACTCACCTACAATATGTCATATGGTTACTGCTATGGGACACACTATTTCAGACAAACCATGAAACCAATATAGGTCCTAAAAAACCATCCCATCCAGGTTTTTCGATCTCGATACTCCTCAAGCTATATAAGAATGTTCTCAAGCCTTCACCCATGTCTAAAAAACACTTTTAAACATCCAAACTCTCATAATTACATTCCAAACATCTTTTTTAAAAATTACTTATCAAGAAATAACTATTAAAATAAAATTACCTCATAGGTTTTTCATGTTCAAGAAACTATTTCTTACAAACTACCCACCTGAGAATATATAATTACCATGATGACATGAGAAACAAAAATGAAGACATCACACATCCTATTAGGGTAGGGAATCTTCATTCAAATGGTCATGTCACATTTATGAATTTAAAATGCACCTAAATGTAACACATAATAACAGAACCCTCATACCACTGTTTAGGCCATATGATTTAATAGAATATGTACCACAAGTGTTCCCATTTAATAGGCACGAAGTCACCCCACATGGTTTGAACACTATGGTTATCTGACCAAGTGAAAAATATGCGATGAAAACTACATAGTTACTACCTATACCACTATGTTTTTGGGCAAGGATCATAGTTTGACAAACCATTCATAGCCCATGTGAAACACCTCTACCTCACTTGTAATAAGCTGAACAATTACAGCTATGGGCCACATAGTTTCAATCAAACCTTTCACCCTCTATAGGGTCTTCAAAACCATCCCTTCCTAGTCTATTTCTCCAGAAACTCCTCAAGCTTCCCAGGAAAGTTATCGGGACTTCAAAAAATTGAAAATCATCCCTTTTAAAAATATAAACTATTGAAATTAAATTATGAAGATTTATATAAAAAACAACCCATATAGTAATTACCAAAAAAGCATATTCCCTTAATATTTCATCAAGTTTAATCGACGGGTTCTTACACCTCATGCATGCCTCCATAATTATCTCATTTAGAATCTTCCTCCAATACCTTGTCTACATTTCCTCTAGGGATGTTCCCACATTTACCATAGCCATATTGTTTGATGTATCCCCAACCGTACTACCCATATCCTACCATGTCTACATCTCCTTCTTTTCTTAATATCCTTCCAGGAATAGACAATTTTTATCCTTCAGCATCCACTCTACATCATGTAGATCACCCAAACCACGCATTGGAATTGATACATCCATTTGTGTCTAATGATCCAGGAAATTGCACAGATCCATCCGAGCATATTGAGAATCTTTCAAAAGGTATTTTTATTATATATTTTTCTAATTATATTACTAAATACTTTTCATATTGTACCATGAAATAATTCATATTTTCCCCCTTTCATCTCATCTAGTGGGATATTCAGGTATGCGATGTGGGCACACCCAACACCAAGAATCCTATAATTTATATACACACAAATTTTTTGATTATAATAATGAAAATTAGGATATACGTAAAAATTCTGAGAGGTATATAAGTTTCATGAAAACCATATCGACGTACTACAATAATATTCTAGTGGAACTGGTCTCATGGAGAAATATTAGGATTAACATTAAGGAAAAATAATGGGAACATATATTGGTAAGAAAATTATAAAAATTTTTTCAATAATATTGATGTGTGCGTGTAAATTTACATGTTCATTATTGAGTTGGTTTAATTTTTCAAACAGCAAAGCTGTTAAGGATGCAAGGTTAATGAATCGTGGGGACTAATGGAAATAACATAAGAATGTGTTGTATGCCTGTTGGAGGAGTAGAGTTAGATCTAATTTAGAGTTTATACACATTTTTGTTGACTATCCAAAAACAAAATATCAAAAAATGATCACATATTTGAAGAATGATGAGTTTACAGTATTCCCCATGCTTAATGTTTTTTTGTATTAAATTTAGTTTTTACTACTTTTATTGACATTTTTTGTTTTCAGAATTTGTTGGTAAAATAAATAAATATCATAAAATGATGTAACATTAGAATTGGGTAACCCAACAGTTCATTGGCATGAGATGTTTTTGGTACATTAATATGAATATATATAATATCAAAATTTATTTTGTTACATAGATAGATATGAATAATTTCATCCATTATTTTCTATTCATATTTAAATTTTGATATTGGTAATCTATGATTTATGTCATGTTATACTATTAAATAATTATGATATTCCAAAAAATACACAAATTTTAAACATGATACAATGTACCTTTTCATCATGAACTGAACAATAAGGTCACTATTTCTTAAAAACATGATATATAATGATATTTTAACATGAAATAATCCCCTTGGAAATGTGATATAGTTTCCATATCATAGATTAATTTTCAAACACCTTCTTTCAATTAATTAAAATGTTAACCTTATTATTACAACCTTCCTCAACTTCATTGGTTCCCATTTTCATATTCAATGTTATGTTTTACATTTTTTTTATCAAATTTAAATATGTTGATTTTAATAATTATATGAAATTATGAACATATTAAATGCATTATGTTATGATTTCTTCTTAAATCATTGTAATTCATCATCCAAGGACCTTTCATGCACATGTGATTTTGATTTCCCCTTTCTTATTTTTCTCTCATTGATCATTATCTATGTTTATATATTTTGAGAAGGGATAATTGAATTGGAACCTGTAATATGATTTTCAGCCTTCTCCCTAACTTTTTACACCATATGGTGTGATATATTATGTTTCCACCAATCCTTATTTGCAGAGTAAAGTATAGTCAAATGTTTAATTAATTGACTTTCATGATTTTTCGTTAATTAATACAGAAAATCATAATGGTATTGATTATAATATGATATTAATATACATATTTTAATACATAAGGAAGCACAATTTTTTTAAATAGTCTATATACATAAAATAATGTTTGAATAAACATAATAAAGGAACATTTTTTCCATTTTATAGTTGTGATATTCAATGAAAATATCAACAATCGTAATCTATTCTTTCTTTTATTTGTTTTCTTATTGATGAGTTATTATTTTGTATGATTCCATATCTTTTTTTCATATTTATCTAAATTGAAATATTTTATTGAATTATTTAACATACAATTGATGGATTAGAAATGTATCAAATTTACTCATCCTTTTCATCTTTAATTTCTCACTCAGATGGCTGATTTGGACTTAGGGATTCATGCATTCTATTAGAATATAAATTTTGTAGGGTAGAAAACAAGGTACTATAAAACAGGTCCATATTTTTTCTAATGTGGGAATATTCATTTTCATTGAATGTTAGTTGTGTTTAAAATGATTTTATTTTAGTTTTAATGATGAAAAAAATATAATATATATGTAATATTTATAATGACTTAGGAAAATTATATAGTGTTTATGGTTAGCTTTTATTTGTGAATTTTTCATCAATGTTTACCATACGTTTAAATTTATGAATTTTTTCGTTCATTTAAAATTTAGTCCATTTTATAAATATTCAATATTGTAAAATTTTAAAATTCTAAAAAAATTTATACTAATAAATGTCAATTTTATCAAGCATTCTTGGGCATCAATGGGTGTGTTCCTCAAGAAAAAAAAATATTTTTCTCAAGTGGGAAAAAGGATTGAATTTCTATAAATTGACAAATATAAGAAAATATTTTATTTTTAATATTTATTTCTAAAATATTTATATTTGATTAATTATTAAATATATTGATTATATTTTTCAAATTATTTCATGGAGCCTTAAACGATAAAGAAGATATTGGTCCTCATAGAGCTCCTTCCAACCCTCTCAGACCCCCGAGCTTCAAAGTACTCATTCATAAGTAGTTGATGAAAAAATAGGTTTATAGGAGCATGAAATAAGTAATGTAATCAAAGACTATTTCCAATACATTATGTTAGTTATAAGTAAATAACTCCCATTATAGTATTATACTATTATAGTTTCATATATGGAAACAATGCACTCTTTATTATATTCCCAATGTGATGACAATGAGATTCCTAGCAGTGGTAGAGCTAATTGTGGTGGTGATGATGATATTGATGATGATGTTCACAATGATGTTTTTGCTGCTCAAAATGATTTTGTTAGTGATGAGGATATTTATAATAGTGATAATGATATTTTAAGGTGATGAGGATGAGGATTTTGGTGACAATGGGAGATATTAATCCTTCCATTTTTGACTTAGCTGTAAAGAGACATGTAGAATTTGATTAATGACTTGAATTAATTGGTTATATGCATGTACATTTATGTTTTAGTATAGTAAAGGGTTGAAAAATTATTACAAGAAGTTGGTTGAATGATAAATATACATGATTTGTACCTCATTTAATATTTCATGTTTTCTTTATTTTATTTACTTGTTCAGGAGCTGGAAGATCTAGAACCGCTGGGGACAACTTCATATACCCATGGTTTGGAGAACCATGGGTATATGTTCCTAGTTTGGAGAAGCTATACCCACGGTTATCCAAACTATAGTTATGATAATTTCTCATGGGACTACAGCCACAGTTTCTATAGAAACCATTGGTATAGGTCAATACCCATCCCTTCATCTTCCACGGTTCTGTGAACCGTGGGTATAGAATATACCCATGGTTTTCGAGGCAATAACCATCGTTATAATTTGTGGTTATAGAGTGTTTTTTAGTACTGAAATTGGTGTATAAAAATTATATGTATATCATGATTATTACAATGTATGTGATGGAACATTGATACTTTTTTACGATTGTTAACACAATGATCCTTTTCTAAAATTATTGACTGAACATTATCATAGTTCTAGACATGGACATAACTAATTAATTAATAAAATATTTAAATTAAATAATGGAAATAATTTTTAATGATATGTTATTAAATTTAGAAAACTTTCTTAATAAATCATATAATATTAATGAGTTTATTATACTCGTGTTAATGTAAATACAAGGAAGGTCTACACTCAAGGTAATAGATTTCATCATTACTTTCATTGAAGGATATTTTATTGTTATACACCTACATTATTTTATATATTGTATATAAATTAATTTGTCAATTATATAATTAATTACTCATACCTAATTATATTTTATGTTGAAATTTTAATTATTTTATACAATGTTATTTTAATTGAATGTTACTATGTCTTAAATGGTTTCCTAACACAATTTTGTTTGTACTGGGTTGTAACTCTTATTCATTTACATTTTATATCATGTCTATGTTTTAATTGATCAATAAATGGTTTTATAATATATTTTTACTTTATTTATTTCAATTTAAATATTTTACCCATAATAACTCAATTAATTAATTCTCAATGATATGATATGATATTCTATGGGTTATTCATCTCAAATTATCTTTCTTTGGTACATTTGTTGATATCATGGGCCAAACTTCTTTTATAATGAAAATGTAATCTGATATGACATAATATATCAGTAATATCCAAATTTAAATTATTTATAATGTTTCATTTTATGTTATTGTTACAAGTTCCTACGATTTATGAGTTTCCAAACCGAAAAAAGCTTCATGTTACAATATTTTATATTTGGGATCGTTTGTGTTCAAGGTTACTTTAGGTGGGTGAATGATATTATTTTATTTTATTAAAACACATATATTTAATTATCCATTAATTATGAATGTGGATTACAAGTTTCATTAACATCTCCCACCTTATTTATTAATTAAGGAACAAGAATGTTTTTTTGTAAGTGATCTTGATATTGAATCTTATATCAGATAAAGAATCATTCTATTCTATAAAAATATTTTTTAAAATTTTTCATAAATATACTTTTCTAATATAAAATTATTTCTTCAATATATTTTATATTATCTTGGATAGTCTTTGCATATATTTTGAAAATAGAAACTCTTCATGTTTTCAAAATAGGTTGATTTAGACTCTTGTTAAATTTTTTTAAAACAATGATTATTTTTAATATTATAAATAAGAATAGATTTTCTAAACCTAAAGATAACTACTTTCGTTGAATCTTCATTTATACTATTCCTTGGAAATTTTCATATAAATTTATTTGCATAATAATTTATGATCTTTTTGTTTTGAAAAATAAATTACAAAGGGAAAAGGGTATTCCCATCATTATGGTTTATATGAACTTTTAATAGTATTTACGTTAATTAATGTCAAAAAACCTGATTATACTTATGCACAATATTTTATATTTTGAAATGATATAATCCTAATTTTTTCACTAGATAGATTATAATTAATGTAAATATTTTTGCATGGATATTGTTTCTTCTCCACTGGAAAATTGACGTATGAAAGGAATAATGGGTGTTACATTCAATGTTATGATAAACTAAATATTCATAATACTTTATTCATTTTATATTTTTTGAAAAAAATTTATGATTATGGGTGGTTCAATTTTTAATCAAAGGTGGGTGGGACCATTATAGCTCTCAAATTCATTTGTTATATGGGTAGAGTTTAATTAATATGATTCTCCTTTAAGAATATGTTAATTTTCTATGATGGATATTCCAATTATGGGGTATATTTATCCAACTAGGTTTCCCCTAAGAGATTATGGGAATATACTAAGATGGTTATTCCATGTATAATCATGATTATTATTTTATGTGTAACTGTGCTGGTTACTCATTCCATTACTACGATGCTTATTCAATATATAAGTGTGATATGAAAATAATTCCACAGTTTACATATATGATTTTACATAAAATTCTTTGGGTTTTTACAAAAATCATATGATTTTATAAGGTAATTTAATGAGTTCATATTTAGTAAAATATTTTCCATACTTCTTATGTGTGAACATACATGGGTATTTAATTATTCCTTTTATCAATATTGACAACACGTGGCTCATGATTATTTATTCCAATGAATCATGACATTGTTAAAGAATTATGACATGATTTATCAACCAGTTATTAATGGGTATGAATTCCATTATGTTGTTATTAGGCACTAATATTCTGTCATCATAACCTTATATTTATTATCCTATAACTGATGACACTAAATTATTGATTCTTCTGTTTTCCCATACTGATTATTTGAGCACACTCTTCTTGTGTTTCCTTTTCCCCATGTTATAAATAATTATTGTCAATGAATTGTTTTTGGTGAGGATCCATGTGTTTGGAATTTTATAGTACATTTTTAAGAATTTAAAATGGATTATGGAAAGCTAGATATAGTGGGATATGATGTTGATCCTTAGACCAAGTTCTTTATGAACCCATTATATTATGTGTTTCTCCTAATTCTCTAAAATTATAAACATATAAGTTTATTGGTATTTAAATGATATAAATTTTTTTAAGGTATATGTTATAGATATAAAAAATTGGTTTTCATTTATCAGTATCAAAAAAATAAATGTCATGTTAATGTTTTTAGAACTGAAACTGAGTGTGCGAGTTTGTGGTTTTTACAGTTGGTATCATAGTATAGTTTATATAAAATTTAAAATTAAGATAATTTCAGTTGATTTTATCTAAATAGTTATGGATACCAATATGGGTTTATAATTTTATGGTTGGACTTATGTGAAATTTCATATACAACACATTTGAGGTATTAATGGATTTAATTTTAAGGATACTAATTATATTCGGGGGGATTGTTTATTAATATGAGGTATATGAAAAACCATAGTTTTCAAAATAATTATTATTTGAGTAATCAAGGTTGAATTATATTGTATAAGCATAAATAATATTAATTTGCGATTATTGCTATTTTTTAGATTATATGAACATGTAATATACATTTATGGGTTTATCACTTTCTCAGTGACTGATGTTTTTCATATATTAATGTAAAATTTATAATAGACAAATATGTGAGAAAATTTATTTATTTGTTTCGTTTTATTTTTGGTCAAGAATATTTTAATTAATTTAATGGAAATGGGATAAGTTATTTTAAAATTGGGTATTTTTGTTCAATGTTTAAGATTAATCTATTATTTCTTTTCATGAACGATTACATGTTTTTTGGGAATTATCTTAGCTTATTAAAACTGATGTTTTTTTGTTGATGTATAAATTCAAAAATGGATTATTATCATTTTATGAAATTATATGATCATATATATGTTCTTTTGGGAAAGCAATTCATCTTAAATACTCATTGTTTTGGAGTCAAAGATGAGACGGTAGTCTAAATTGACTAATTGATGAAATTATACTTGAAAAGTAACAATATTTCAATATATTCTTATCATAAATGATAAATTTAATCCTTAACTCTAGAAAATGGGTATTTAAATAAATATATTACCCAATTAATTTTTTAAATATGAATTCAATGATCTTTTAACCCATCACAAATTTACGGTTTTATCATGGTTAACATTATTTTCTCCATTTCTTGAAATAATCTCTACTAATCCATGGGTGTTATCTTTACATTACATGTGAATATTTTTGCATCCCACAAATATTATCCTGTTTAAAAAACAATTAGTTTATTTTCAATGACCTTATTAATTCTGTTTCTCTCATTTCATGTTGATGTTTAATTAACCCTTTTTGAAATTTTGGATTCAAAAAATATATTTTAAAATGTTAACATATTTATTTAAGAGGTAGATTTAAAAATTGTGATGATTCAATTTATTAAAGGTTGGTTAATGTCATATCCCATTATTTTAAAAATAATTTCTATGTTCTACTGTGTATAAAATTAACATCCCCAAACATAAATGAACCACAAAATATTATTTTTAACATGTAACTTTTAAAAAATAGAAGTTGAATTATAGGGTATGAATAAGGTTTACTAATAACTTATAATATATACAATGATTCAAATTTCTAAAAATTTATTAATAATTTATTCGTAAATATGTACTAATTTTTTTTCAATTACATATTTTCCCAAAAAAATCCTTTCTTCAGAAATGCTTTTTATTTATTTTGGTGAGTGAATACAATAATTAATTTTTCTAAGATTATAAAATTTTTTATTTAAATAAATATAATTTTTAAAGTAAAAATTTCATAATTATATTTGGTATATATTTTGTTGTTTCACAAAAAATATTTATTTTTTAATGAATAGTAAAAAATACGGATTTTATTTCAATAATGCATCTTATTTGAATGTATTTATAAAATAATATTATTATATAATTTTTTTTAAAATTTAAATAGTTAAATTAAATTTAAAATAATCAAAATATTTTGTTTGAAATAAATTTTAATCATTAATTTATTATAAGAACATTTTATATTTAAAAATATCATTTTTATAAAAAAAATGTGTTTCATAACGTTTTTTATATGATTAATATTAAATACAACTTCTTATGGGTTTATATTTTGTAAAATGGAATCCATATTTGTAATTGTTTTGAAATAATTTGATATATATGCCACGATAATTTTTAGTAAATATTAAATGTAACCATTATAATTTCAAATACTATGATAGAGAGTAAATCGTATAATTAAGGGTTAAGAATAATATAAAAAGGTCTATAAAATAGCCATAAAAATGAATTAATAATATTATATTATTCTATATTATCCATAATCATCCAATTTTCATTAAAATGGTCTTTTGTTCCATCATGGTGATATTATGACCTTTGAAATATTTCATTTAAGGAAAAGTCAAAAATTTCACAATCTAGTTTTTAATAAATTTAATATTTCTATCATGTAGATAAATAGAAGAAGTATTAGGTTATAAATATTAATGTTAATCTATATTGTTTATATTTATCATGATAATTTATTTTTAATTTTTTGAGAATAAATAATTTCCTTAAATGACTACACAAAGATATCATGATAATTATACAATTAATATAAAAAACAAAAAAATGATATTAAAAATATTAAAAGTAATAAAATTTTAAATTATTAATGTGCTTCATGAATTTTGTCGATTTATATAATTTTATATGGTTTTAATAAAAAATTAAACATTCAAATGCTTTTTTTATGTCATTAAAATAAATGTAATTAATAGTTAAAAAAATTTCTATTAATGATATTTTATTAAATAATACAACATTCCTACAAATCTTTGAGTATTCCATGTGATTATAATATGGTTGATACTATAATCCATTTTATATTTATATTCAATTATTCATTTATAATGACTATAATTATCCTCGATATGTAAATAACCTTGTTTTCACGGTATGTATGAAAAGGGTTACTATGGGTTTAAAACCAAATTATATTGTACCAAATATAGTCAAAACATATCCTAATTTTATTTTATGATATTAAATATACTCATAAACAACATATCTTCTAATGATTTCAATTTTTCCCATTAGGACATCACAATTAATATATATTAATTTAATATTTTATGAAATTACAAGTGTTCCCCACCCATCTATTTTAAAAGAAAATATATTATTCCAATTACATCACACGAATAAACACATTTTTTAGAAATTATCTACACAAATACCTTCTTAAATTTCATCCCCACACTCTAGATTAATAATTTATGGTATAATACAAACCATATGGGTCTTAAGGTGTTATGAAAAGAAGTTTTTCTCAATAATAGGTGTTGTTTCTAATCGAGAGTTTTAGTTCATTTTTATTTAACCCTCCTTAAATTATGGATAAATGTTGATTTTATAATTAAATAAATATATTCCATATAATTATATATCAGTATTTTAATGTAAAACCCAATATCTATTTCAACCCTCAATAAAATGAGAAATGAATTTATCATTCATGTGTATAGTGGATTACTGCCACACGAAGTGATGTATTGCCTTTTCCATTACCTCCCCTGACAAGTGTTTATAATCAGATGATTAATGATTATATGCGAAATTCATGGAATAATAATCATTTTCAATAGATAATATATTATTTAATATCTCAAAATCTTATTCATTTGACGATGATGACGTCGTTCGTGTGTACATGTGGAATATCGCCTCCACAAAGCAACGCGATTTTTTTTCTTCACTACATCACATGAGTAATATATTATATTATATTTAAATAATTAATAAAATATTTATTATATAATCATAATTCTGAAGTGTTAAAATTATACTTACATTCTTTCTATAATAATCATTTAAAAATGGAAATGTTACTCATTTATACGTATAGACTACCATATCTATGGATTTGACATAGATTATTTTTCATAACTATATTTAATGGTTTGATTTAAAATTATAATTTTTTTATAAATATTAAAATTATATCATGATTATTATTCTATATATAATGGAACAATTACAATTATTTACCATGTCCAACACACTGAATCTATTCTGAAATTATAGACTTAATGTTTTCAAATTATTTAACATGAATTTAACTGATTATGTAATTAAATACTTCATTAAGATAACTGAACTAAATTTTTTATGGGTATGTTTTTTAAACCTCTGAAATATTCTTAATAAATCAAATAACTGATATGAGTTTTTTATATTAGATATATAGGATATATATGGAATTTATAGATTTGAGACAAGATATTTCTTCCCAATTAACATTCATAAAAGAATAATTTTTTTTGTTTACACAAATTCATTTATATAGTGTATAAAATTCCATTTTACAAGTTATTTCATGAAATATTAATAATTTATTCTATTTCATTTCATAATTTAAAATTTTTTATCCAAGGGTATTTTATAAAAAAATTACCATGTAATAAAGGGTTTCTTAACTCAATTTCCATTCATTATGTTATAAATCATCTTAATTTAATTTTTTCACCCTGATTTTATTTTATATGATCTATAAAAATTTATATTATATATTTTAAATTTATGTTTGGAATTAAAATTTTGACCCATAATCTCTCAAATGATTAATTCTAAATTCGATGATATGTTATTTGTAAGTGTTATCCGTCTAACATTATATTTCTTTTGGACATATGATGATGTTATTCACCTAAATTACTTTTTGAGAGGAATTTACTTTCCATATAAAAATATATATCATGAATTACATTATTATTATGAAATTTAATGTTTCATTTAATGTTATTATTTAATGAGTATTGTGACTGAAGAGTTTCCAAAGATGAAAAGGCTTTATGTCAAAATTGGATTTTATAGAATTTTTTATTTTATAGGATCATTGGGGGGATCATAAGATTTTATTTTATTTATAAAAAATTTATTTTATTCTTATATTTCTATAAATTGTTGGGCAAAAATAACTCAAGGTAACATAGCAGTATTTTTGGGTTGATTGTGTTTGTTGACAAAGCAGGTTTCCATGAAGAAATTATCGAGTTCCAAAGAAGTTGTTGACAATCAATGTTGACAAAAGAACGATAACAAAGGAAAGAGCAATCAGGAGGTTGGTGAGCATCACGAAAAGTGGATTTCCTTGAAGATCATTTATTAATATGGAAAAGAAATGAATTTCACAAAGAAAAGCTTCATGGATTGAATTTTGCGAAGACCAGAAGAATAGAGGTGGCGATTCTTCGCGATTATGACAAGCTTCACGAACAACAGAGGCTGAAGTGCATCACATCGGTGAAAGGCTTTGCAAGGGAGCTTTGCGGAGATGAAGGGAATTGCAAGGGAGCTTCACAGTGAAGGTGCGACTGAATTGACAGGATGCTCCACGATTACGATGAAATCCGCGATAGGAAAATTGTCGTGCTGCTTCGCGATTTTGAGAGAATTCTGGCGGGAACTTCGTAGCTTCGTGATTTGAGATGACGTGGCATTGACTTCGCGCGGAATTTTGGAGGGTCGGTGGAATTTCCTATAAATAGAGGTCGACCCCTTCGAGCGAAGTAGAGTGAATTTTCTGAGAAAATACTTTTCTCTCAGTTTGCGAAAGATGTTCACGAAGGCAGTGTGCTTCGTGAAAGTAGAGCTTCGCAGCGGCTATTCTAGCTCCGCAAAAGTCGTGTGCTCCGCGTTGGCTCAGTGAGCTTCGTGAGGGAAGTCTCTTTGTGACGACTTGAGATCCATGACGGCCTAAGAATTCATAAGGCTTGAGAGTTGTGAGGGTCTGAGCTCCGCGAAATAGTGAGATTCGCGAAAGGGAAATTGCTTCGTGAAGGCTTGTTTATGCTTCGCGAAACAGGGAGTTTCACGAAGTAGGGTGCTTTGCGAAGGTACTTTCCAAAGGCAGTTTTCCCCTTTTTTAAGAGGTAAAGTGGTATTGATGAGTGGATGAAAGTTGAAATTCAATAGAGCATCTACCAATAGTTTAGGATGCATTTTTTCATGAAAATGAAGAGACCTACATGTCTATAAACTGTGAGTGGATCCTTTCCAAGTGCAATAAGAAAAGGAATAAGAAGAAGGTAATACTTTCTACTGGTAGAGAGCCAGTGAAAGAGAAATAGGTAGTGACCCTTGGGAATGTAGTGAGTTGACCCTAAACTTTGTAAATTCAGTGAGTCTGGGCATAGAAGTGATCTACCCCGAACATTATTGGCAATGAGCCTTAGGGGATTATGTACAGCGGTACCATGTCGTTGTATGCTCCTTGGACGTAGCCCAGTTAGGGTGAACCAAGTAAAAATCTATGTGTTTTCCTACAAGCTTCGATAAATTGCATTAATAGCATCATCATCAGATAAAGAAGAAAAGAAGTAATCATAATAAACACACAAGTGAAAACAAAGTGACCCTTGTAATAAAGAGGTCAAGATCCAGTGGGGAAGGAAGAATTTCGAAATGAATATCCATACCCAAATTCACCCCCCTCCCAGGGTATATAGGACCCTATTGGTCCTAACATAAATGAATTTTAAATGTTTCTTTTCTATTTCCTCACAATCTGATTAAATAACCAATAAGAATGTATTTATTTAGGTAATAATGATCGTGTATCATCTTTAATATTGGGAATATTTATTTTCTGTATTAATGATTTCTATAATGTTTTAAAAAATGGTCATTTTCAAACATAAAAAATTTATTTAGTATATTTTATATAATTTTTTACAATCATTATAAAAAATTATAAGAAAATATCTTAATGTTTTCTAAAAGGGACATTTAAGACTCAATTTGCAAATTTTTTGAAATTTTTTTAAAAAAAATTCAAAACATGAATGAAATTTCCCATAATCCTAAAAAACTTTTATTTAATTTTAATTTCTATGTTTCCAATATTATTTTTCGAATTTTTTTTTATAATATTTTATTATTTTTTAGTTTTAAAAAGTAATCGGAAAAGTGACTAGGGTGTTCCCTTAATATTTTTTCCATAAACTTTTAATTGTATTTCCAATCATCAACATAAAAAAAATTTATGGTACTTATTATCTATTATGGATATGTTGATATAATACCATCATCAGTCCTTATGTAAACTAATTTTTATTATTTCAATGATATGTGTAGGGATTGTTATTTGTTTTCCCTGGGTTAATCTAGTTATGAAAGAAATAATGGATGGTTTTATGATTTTTATGATGAAATAAAATATCTTTTCACATTATTCATGTTATGGTTTTTGAAACTTGTTTATAATGATGTGTATTTTAGATATAAACTGAAGGTTGGTGAGCCCAATATAGATCTCCCATGTATTGGGTATAGGAACAGAGTTAAATCGTTTTGATTATTTAATGATAATATTTGAATATAAAATGATTGTTAATAAATTATGTGAATGATTTAAACAATTGAGGTTCTCCTAAGAGATTATAAGAATATATTACATGGGTTATTCCAAGTATAACTGTTATGTTTATTTTATGTGTAACTAACTAATACTAATGGTTATTCCATATATATGAGTGATGTTATTATGATTATCTATCTAAGCTATAAGTTTAATCTATGATTTCTATGGGTTTTTAAGAAAATATAATTATTTCACAAGGTAATATAATGAGTATATGATTAATGATAAATATAATCTACTACTTATGGGTGGAAAGTTATGTTTTTTTATGATTCATTAGATCATGATTGAAATCATATAAATCATGATTATTGATTCTAATGACTCTTTCCTTTTTAGAGAATTTAGGACATGACTGACCATCTATGAATCTATTGGTATGAAATCAACTACGTTATTCTCATAAAATATTATTATGTTATCATACCATTATTCTCATTTTACTCTCACGAAACAAATTCAATTGTTGATGAATTTTTCAACACATATATAAGAATTTAATCTCGCCCTTATTATGATTACCTATATCACTGTTATGAATAATGATTCTAATATATTATTTTATAAAGGATTCATATGTTATGATTTTATAAAAGATATTGAGGACATATCATGGAATACGAAAATATGGGTATAATAGGATATGCTATTAGTATTTATGAATGCATTTTTTTAATGAACCCCAGTCGTTAATAGTTTGTAAAAATACTGTAAAACTATAAAAATAAATGTTCATTGGGTATTTATGTGACTCATTATATTCATTTTATTTTTTATGTTTTTTATGGAATAATGTGGTTCACATTTATTAGTATCAAATCAAGAAAAGTAAGGCTAAATTCTTAGTACATGTTTCGAAAATTAATGTTTGTTGTTGTTACGCTTAAATTTAAATATCGAGATATTGTATTGCTTTATAAATAAATATGAATAAGTAATCTTCATGGTATATTCAACCTATGGAATAAGTTACATGTTTTGGAAAAAAAATTTATAAAATTTGGTCCATTGTTATGATGTGACAGTTATTGAAAATATAATTTCATAAAAATATGTGCATGAAGAATATTATAGATAGTTTTGGGAAGATATATTAATCAATTCGAATACAAATAATAAAATAAATGATTAATTTGAGCCCAAACAAATACAAGGTGATAATGAATATTTTTTGGATATAGAAATTTATATCCCGAGAAGCTTTCTTATATTACAAACATTATATATGTAGGTTGAATCTGAAAACAAAATTGAAAATTTATAAGATCCAATTTGACTAGTATGAAACAATGATTTTATAATTAGATATCACTTATCTCGTTGATAGAACCATAATATTTTTCATAGGCGTTTGATCTTAAATAGGGAATAAATATCATAAATGAAAAAATAGTCATGCTTTTTTGAATTTACACATGGAATCATGTTCCTAGACATGTTAGAAGAATGTTATAAGAATAATGAGGGTATTTAGAAATATGCTCTATCAACATTGAGAAATTTCTAGAAAAACTGACCAACTTGTTGAAAATGTTACTCATAGGTGAAACATATTGTATTTCAATAAACATTTTCCCCTATTGTGAGACTAAAAAATAAAATAATATATTTGGTTGTTATTGGAAAATATGTCCAAAAATTCTATCCTATTATATTTATGTAAACCATTATAAATAGATAAGTTATAGAAGAAGTTCTTATTGAGTTACTATTTGGGTACGTGCTTGAAAACTATTAAATTGTGGTGTGTACGGTAAGGAATTATTTCTCTTTGATGAAATTTTATCCTCATATGTTGTACACTATACATGAAAGATTAATTATGTTGTAAAAAAATTATAAAAGAAAATTTGATAGAAACATATATGTTAAGGTGATGAGAATAGTTACCGTGATTTTAATAGTTTACGTTTTTCATGTAAATTTGACAGATGATATTGATAATAATCATAATGAATTTTATGAGAAATTAAATAATAATATTGAAATATTTATACTTGGATAGTTAACTTTATTTCCAAGATTATAACTTCATAAAAAGTGGTGTAGCATATTCTTATCTAAATTAATGTATGAAAAGAAATTATTATTAATTTTCTTTCTTCATATACTTAGAGTAAGTTTATACTCCAATATCAGTTGGCATAAAGATTTGTTAATATGGACATTGGAAAATTGTGAATCAAAAATACCATTAAATGTTGATAGTAATCTTACTCTATCTTATTAATTAAAGACAATATCTTTTCTAAATTTTTATTTATGTGCATGATATCTAATTAGTTAAATAGAATCCAATATATTGGAAACTAAATTATTTATTATATATGTAAATGGAACATAAATTATGTCCTGGTGTATCCAATATGAAATTAGGTAATCATTATTGGGTTCACAATACATAATTTGGATGGAAATATTAGTAATTAAAAATAATCATCAAGTGTAAAAATCTTTTTGGGAGAATGTTGTGTGAGTTCGTATAGTAAGAAACAATGTTTTATTTCACTAAGATTAATGGAAGAAAAATATATTGTTTCAACCCATGAATACAAAAAAAATATATGGATGAAGGTGCATCTAAATGATTTATAGTGAATTTTGGTATCCATTGGCTATTCATTGTGATAATTAAATTTTCATTCATTGTTAAAAAAACCCTATACAATAATCTTGATCAAAGGACATACATATTATGTATTATTTCACATAATATTATGTTACATGTGTCGATGTTATTCATAAGTATATTTCAATTTAGCATCAAATTAATGATTTTTTCAACAAATATATATAAATGGAATGATTTTAGTAACTGGGGGTACAACAACATGTTCAACTTCCACTAATGAATTCATAATGTTCATAAGTATTATTACACTATCTTTCTATAGATTATATTTTCAATGTTGGAGAGAAATTATAACTTGTAAAACAATTCTAAGATTTTATTTTATGAAATTGAATCTCTTTTTTATCATAAAATTTCTAAGAATAAAATATTGATGGTGAATGATTGAATTTCTATAAAAAACTATTGTTTTCTAGTAATATGGTGTGGGGATATTCTCTATGAGAAATCCTAGAATTTAATAAAAAAAATTGTAATGAATTGTTACCAAAATATTAATTTTTTTCCAAAAGTTGTGAAATTATACAAATGGAGAGACTAGATATCCTTTGGTATGTGTTCATATAATGTTTGGTATTTTTTTCAACATATCTTATTGTCAGTGTTTTCATATAGCATGAAATAAATTTATTTTTTGTTTTTACAAATGTTTTTACAATAAAGTGTTGAAGGAGGATAATGAGGTTTAGGTAACCATGTTAAGATACATTACTAAGTCAAACTATGTTGTTACAATATTCATGTTTTTTACATTATTAATAAAATCATGATCCATGTTGAGTTTTATAAAGGTTGAGGTCATAAAATATTATCATAAGGATGATAGAAAAATCCAAATTTTTTGATTTTGTACATATTTTTAAAAATTTAATGAAGTATAAATGGGGAGTAATATATGTTGAGAGAATTCAAAATTAGATAGGAGGTATAAAGATTGTGAGAAAGTTACTATATATGTAGTTTGTATTAAGTGAAAGGTGCTATGATTATGTAAAAAAATTTACAATGCTGGATTTTATAAAGGAATATAGGACCTTGTTGTTTACATATCAATTTTATTCAAAAAAAGTTTGAGTTTAATTTATGATGTTCCATGAGAAATTATTCTATAATGTCATACTAATCGAGAGAGTAGGTTAGAAATAATTCAGATGTATTGGGTGACCAATGAAGTATCCAAGAGAAGCTATGGAATGTAATATTGATTGGTAATAGTTCCATATGAAGGAATAACATAATGTAGATAAATAAGTTGTCTTCATATGGATGATTCTATATTGTTGTGCTCGACTATGTTTTTTGAATCACTTGTAATCATTTTGACGACGTAGGGTGACCAGATGGATATATAATAAGTCATTGGTCATAGGTCACCCATCGATCATAGATTCCATACAATGGGAATCAGATGGAGAGTGTCCGAGTTCACATAACCATGTTAGTTAGTTGAAGTTGATAAATCATAGTGTCTTTAAATAGTTCACATCATTGTTCAGAGAAATATAAAGTTGACTAGTTATAATAATATTGCATCAGATTGAAAATTACTTATGAATATATCAAATTAAAATAATATATTCATCAGTTGAATAAGTTATTAGGGTCATCTTATGGAATTGTGTGAAGTCACTAGATGAAAGAGTTCTCAAATAATTCATTTAATAATTTTTTCATAGATGGATAATCAAGATTCTTTAACAAATATATTTATGACATAATCTAAGACAATGATAAAATATTCTTTCAATGTTTTTTTATTTTTCCATGGTTAAGGAATTGTGAAAAATGTTCTTTAATTCTTAGTTAATAATGTTTAAATAATAATATTAATGTTGAGATTATATAAAGGTTCGAATATACCCAAGAATGTATTTGAATCATCCCTACACTGTTTCTTTGTGAGGGATGTTCAAAATATCCATTTTGAATTGACACGGAAAACAATTTTGTGTTCGTTCCATTTCACCTTAGTAGACAACTATATATATAGTGGTATATACACAATATAGGTAGTGGTAAACTATTCACATATAGGGAAAAGAGTTGGATTCCTACATAAGTGTTTCCAGACAATGACACTAATAAATATTAGAGGTGATGATATTTCAAAGTAAGGTGAGAATTGTAAAAAGACCTCTTGATGGTACATTTGTGTTTTAGTGTCTTTTGACATGGTTGAATGTTATTTATTATGTTTTTTTGTCACAAGAATCCATTAATTTGATTTTTGTAAATGATTCCATCTAAAATTAATGCATGGTACCTATGTCATAGGAAATATAATGATTTTGATATTAATAAATAATGATCTCATGATCCATATGACTGATAGAAGATCACACTCTTTTTCTGTTTGAAGTAATATCATATGATCCATGTAAATGAAATAATATAATTGTATCTATGTGAATTAATTAACTGTGTTTTATTTTTAAAAAGAAATTATTGTTACAAAAAAAATTATAGGATCCCATGTAGCACACATGTCCAAAAGGATCATGCAGATTGCATAAGAACTAAAGGATCATGAGGATCACATAATCTATATTGAATCATATGGAGTACATGCACAGTAATGAGTCATAGGATTCAAGTAAAAGAGATAATTTTTGATATGATATATAAGTCTTATGGTAACTCAAAATAATGTGATCAAAACTTTTGAACGCATTAGAGAATCCCATGATTGATGTATTTGTGTCCAAGGTTGATGTGTCTTGTAGTCATTCAGAATCATGTAATGAATGTATGTCTTGTGATTGCAAGAGATATATGAAGTAATACAAAGGGGTGATGAATGTTTGGATATAAATTATAAACCACATATGTGTCAAGGGATATCATTATGTGATCACGTGATGCGATTGAAGACCATAATGATGACCAAGGTAGAAGGGGTGAAACATGTGAATTTCCATAGAGGTTGGTCATTTATGGTAGAACAGTATAGGCTAATTTCATAGGGTTGTTTCTTAGTATTTTGAGGTCGTGGAATGAGTGATTGTACACTATATTTAGAGTTAAGGTGGTTAAAAATTACCTAATTATTCCCCAAATCCAATTCATAAGAATTTATTTAATTTTTATAATTGGATTCATCCAAATATTATTACAAAAAAGGAATTTCACATATATCTAAGGGACTTACGTTATAGTTTAAGTTGACTTAGAAGAAAAAAATAATGGATTTCGAATAATGTAGAGGTTCTTACTCAACCAAAGATAAATATAGTAAGTGTCTTCATGAGAATCGAATAAGGTCATGCCATAACATATATTTTCATGTGAGTTATTCCCTTTGTGGTTCATGAATAGGCAGATACACCAGAGTCATACAGTGCACTTAAGCTGAAGAGGTTATCACATCAGAGTTACATGATCCACATAATCTATATAGGGTCTCATGAAAGGTTTAGAGACTATGGAATCAAGATATAGTTATGTTATTGTGTCTCACTCAAGGTTTATACACCAGGGTATTGTTCAATGGTTACATGAAATGTCCCCATGTTAGGAGATACGCATGATGGTATCCCTACGAATAACACCATTTTCATATATGAATTATGAATAAATGAATATGGTGGATATTCACCATCCCAATATATTTTTATAATGATTTTATTCTTTTCAATATCCATGGAGTAAAATAAAGAATGTAGTGGAGTATTTCATCGATTTAAAGGATTTATATAATCATTCTAGAAATAATAAGGCTTTGGATAACTTGAATTAATTTATAAAGTGAGGTGGAGTTCACATGATCCTTCATAGAAATGTAATGATTAATCGGATGTTCGCATCAAGTCTATAAATGATCATGCGAATGTTTATCGTCGCTAATATAAAAGTTTTTTCACTCTCAGTAATAGAATATTTTGTTCATTTTCATGTGTGGCAATTGTTTTTCCTTAAAAATTAGTTAAAATAATAGGGAAGTGTGAGAAAACTGAACTTGGGAAGATAGTGAATCTTAACCAAAAATTATAAGGGAGGTGATCCCAGGATAAAGAGTCCTAGCCTAAAACCAATAGTAGTAGAATTTAGAGGATTAGTTATTTTCAAACAGTAACATTCCAAGCTCCTTGAATATATCACAGTGATGGTGAACCATTTATAATTTTTTCCTCTTATTATTGCATGATTTACTTGATATTCTTCAAAATTAGATAAAGTTGCTAAGGATAATATCAATATACAAAATCAACTGAAAAATAAATTACCATCATAATAAAGAGGATATGAACTAGTTAAGAAGGAATTACTTGGAAAAGAATATCCATATCATGATTCAGTCCCCCTATCAAGGTATAAAAATCCCTTTGGGGCATACACTTATTATCAAATCATAGATTCCTTTTATATATTTCTTCTTTCTTTCTTAATCTATTTTATTTTGGATGATGGGGTTTTATTTTTATCTATTGTTTGTGTCCAATGGAAAATGGTTTAGCATTATATATGAAAAATAAGTCTTCTGGAATACCTATGTATAGAAATTTATATGAAAATAGTGTAATTTTGTTGAGGGAACAAATGAGTTACTAAATAAAGGATTGAATGAATTAGATTGTGAGATTATTCGATCATTAAATGATTCATAAGGAATATGTGAAGAACCTGACATGCAATGTGATTTTGGAACTTCTAATCTTGAGGAAATAGAAAAAAGTCCAGTAGATATATTTTTCCACATGATAAATGAATGAGATCAGAAACTAGAATAAGAAAACTAGTCTCAAGATATCCAGATCCAAGAAAAAAATTGGTGTTCCCAAGATAAAATTTCTAAAAAATATACTTATTGGAGTTACCAGTGATCTAAGAGAAAATAATGATTCCATGAAAAATTGTAAGCTACATCCATATAGATGGAAAAAGTAAAAGATGCCATCAGGGGAAATAATATTAACTCAAAATAAATTACGAAGTTGGAATCAATAAATGATGATGTTTCTATAAAATTATCATAACTGGTTCATGATATAAAAAATCTATTAAAGGATAAGTAATTATTTAAGGATTTTGTCTCAAATTATTTCTAAAATAATGGGTCAGTTTTATATGGTGTATGTGATCTCCATGTAATTTTCAGATCATACGACTATTGGGTAGACTCTCAAGAGTGAATATAATTATCAACATAAATAAAGGGATATGATGAATCAACCCATTGAAAAAGATCTAGAACCATTATTGATAAAATTACAACAATCTAATCAAAAATGAAATCCCTAATTTAATATTGTTTTTGATTTATTATTTTACTATCCATGAGGAGGTAATAATGAGATGAAAATAAAATATTCTATTTCTGAAGAATATGTTGAATGATTATCTCATCCCAAAGGCCATGAAATTTTTTTAAAATTTATTAATGGTTATGATTTTCCTTATCTAATACATGATATGAAGATGGATTTTAATTGTTTAAAAATATTGAAAATTATATAGGTGCTGGAAATACATGTAAATGGAATCATAAAAGATGTTGTGAGGATATGTTCTATTTTTGTGGAATGTATAGTCATATTTCATATTTTTTGAGGTATTAGAATATGTTTCATGCTGATAATACAAAAGTATCGATAAATATGAAAATATATACAAAATTCCTAAAACAAATAAAAAAAGTATCTTGGAAAAAAATTATGCATGAAATAATATTGTTATGTAATACTAGGAAACACTATGATAGTGTGTCATGTAGTATGAGGGATTAATTTCATAACAAGAACTCTATCGTCACAAACACATTAATGTATAAGTAATTATAAAATATAATTTGTTTAATGGTAGATTTTTTATATGTGATAATTCTAGTAATATGGTATGATATTATTGTTGGAATGAATAGTGGAAACAAAAAAAACATGAAATGATATCCCGACCTCCAGTGGGTTTTAATAAGATTGAATATACTTGAGGAAAACATGCTATATTGTTAAATATAATTTGAACATTAAATGAAAAAAATGATATCAGTGAATGATAAACTAATAACTGCTATGTTGCATTAATAAGGGCTCTCTAAAAGATAAAATTAAATTAAAATGTAATATATTGTACGAAATGGTGAGGTAAAAAGGTTAATTGATAAAAGGAAAATGAATATGGAAATCCATTAAAAATTTATATTTAATTCCATAAGGTGAAAAGTGAATGAAATAAGAATGGCTCCCAATGGAGGAAGAAGAAAGATATGAAGACAAGTTAGAAGATTCATACGTAGAGAAATAATTATAAAATTCCATATAGATGGACCATAAAAAAATCATCAGTGGGTCTAAACACCAAATTGGGAAAAATTGAAATCATAAATATCATGTATGATTAAATAATACTGAGCATGCAGGTAAATAATTTCTTGTTATACGGATCTAATGGTTAATGTTGGTATGGTATTTAAAAAAATACAAAAGGAGTACAAT
This sequence comes from Viscum album, assembly GCA_963277665.1. Taxonomy (NCBI): domain Eukaryota; kingdom Viridiplantae; phylum Streptophyta; class Magnoliopsida; order Santalales; family Viscaceae; genus Viscum; species Viscum album. The sequence goes on along the minus strand of OY728156.1, from coordinate 149,925,900 downwards.
GCTTTGTAAGAAATGATTCAAGCATTAGTCATTTAGGATCAACCATGGAACTCTTATTTAGGATTATAGTGGTACCCCTCCCCCTATAAATATAACTATAAAAAATATGTGTTTGAAGTGGTAAAAAATTATGTGGGATATATAATGAATGGGGTGTGTGTGTCTTGAAAGATCACATGAACAAAATCTATTTGGAGGTACATGAAATAAAAATAATAATGAAACATGAAATTCATATGTGGTATTGGATTCAATATGTTTTTTTACAAAACCACACTATTTTTTATAATATAAATTTAAAAAAATGTTTGGAAAAGTAAATTCATATGAGGAAGGACCTGATGTGAAATATAAGATCTGTCAAATATATACATGAATGATCATGTGGTTCTATGTAACATTAAAAAAATAAACCATTGGTTTTAGGCCTCCGTTCAATTAGTATTTTCCACCAAGATTATTTAAAATATTAGAGGAGCATAAACATTCATGAATATATTGTTTAAAATTCAATTATAATTATGTGGTATCAAGTTACAATTTTCAGTATAATAAGAATATACTAGATAAAATTAATTTCATTTCAAACCAATCGTATCCCCATTCTAAATAGAAATTAAACATATGGTTTTAAATCAACAACCAACATTAATAAAATTTATCAATATAATGAAGTATATTTTCATAGAGATGAGGTGACAGGGACTCTAGTTTGTATAGCATCATCCTCAATGATATTACTCTAAATAATTGAAGAAATGCATATTTCTATTTTAAAAGTATGTATTTTAATGATATGAAAAGTAGATGAGTTTATTGTATACAAATATTGTTTTATAAAAAGGGATATAACACAATAGAATTAGAGTAATTTTCAATGACTCAATGAAATGTGGTGATTTTACATGAGGAAAATCTATTAGTAGTGTGAAGCTATACATAAAAATATTGATCCAAGGATGAAAGGATCTTGAAGTAGAAACTTTTCCATCATAAATTGGTAAATGGTTGATAAATTTAAATATAGATCCCATAATTTTGAAATGTGGTATTGAAAATAGTATACATAGTAATATAAACCTTGAATGTTAACCTATGGTATCACACGATCTTGAAACAATTATAAGATCAAAGGGGGAGAAATATATCTATTTATCTAGATTTCAAGAGTTAGAAAAGTAATGTGGGTTCCAATATAATTATATAGATTGTTGAAAATTTGATCCATGTAGATCATTGATTAAAATGAATTTAATTCATAGAAGAATGAATCCTTTGGGGATTTATATGGGATAAGGATATATTTATGTGAATTCTATGAGTGATTTACCTTGTGATAACTCATTTTCATAAACCATATCTATAATTCATGTATAAATCACATTAAAATCAAATGTCACTTTATCAAGGTGAAAACAAATAATGGGCTTGTGAATTAGGTGAATGTCCCTACTGAACTACAATTTATATATATACTAATGAAGTATTTTTCGAAAGTATTTTTTGAATGTAATCAACTAAATTATAATTTTTAATGCACTCCACCCATATAAACTATGCGGATGAGGGACCCCTCCCCCTCTTAGAGGTATGATGTGTTTTTTTCTATATATTGATTTGTGTTCCTTCTCAGGTTTCAGACATCAAATGAGTAGCCATTGTTTTTCATTGAAAAAGGAGAGAAATGGGGTCAACATCAATATAGACGGATAATCTTGTTAGGGAGATTTAAATATGACTATATTCTAGTTGGTTTATCAATGGAGAATAATCCTGAAATTGATTAATGAGTTTATGATGTGAGGAGTTTATATGTTTAGGTAGGGATGTAATCTTTAAATATGAGCATTTATTATATATTTTTATGGATAAGGTTTATAATTATAGATTTATAATAATGTTACTCATCTATGATATTTTCGAGATAATCTTGTTTTTTACACTGATAATGACTCATGTGGGAATAAAGTACGTGTTGAGGATGACATGGATTGCTATTTGAGGTTTAAATTGGCAAGTAGTAATTAATTTTTTTAGAGTATTCAATAAAACCAAAAGGGTATATCATTTGATAAACTCCATCTGGATGGAATTTTTTTATGTTTTTTGTTTTTATGTTTTTTGTTAAGGTTTGAATTTGTTGATGATGTTTTTTTTCGGTAATGAGCTTTTAAGTTGTTCTTTTTTTGAGAGAATTTGGATAAAAAAGAAGACTTGACCATTAAGTCTCGTGGAAGTTCACCCTATCCGCGTGAATAATGGAAGATCACATGATCTACGTGAATAAATCAAGATTACTTGATCCATGTGAATTTAACAATGTCACATGATCCTTGTAAATGAAAGAAGATCATTGTATCTATGTGGATGATTGTAGTGCATTATATTTTGAGAATGGAATGATTAGTTCATATTTCTAAAAAGATCTCATAGAGTGTATTAGTCCTAAAGGATCATGAGTATTGGAGAATTAGTAATGGATATTGTGTGGTACAAAATCATTATATAATCTTGTGGAGAATATTATAATGAAGGATTCATGTGAATCCTAAAAAAGGTACAAGGTTTGGAATGAAGGGGTGGTATTGTGGTTGCTGAAAATCTCATAATCTCATTTTAAACCTCATGAATAAATCACATGAGAAAAGTTATTATAGAAAAGGTGGAAATATTTAATGGTTTTTTTAATTATGAAATGAATATAAGTCTTACGATTGTGAGAGTGAAAGGAAGTCATGTAAAGGGAATGACAGAAGTTTATCTTAAAATAACTAATTATATGGGTGTCAATTGATATTGTGATTGACTCAAGTGATGTGATTGAATAAAATAACAATAAACAAGGATGAAGGTATTACATCATGGGAATTTATATGTGGTGGTATAATTTAGATTTTAAATCACTATGCAATGCATACAATGTCGATACAGAGTTTTCTATGGTTGTGGACTGGATTGTTTCCCATGATATTCAGAGTTAATGAAGTTAAAAATTTATAATTAAAACCAATTAATCCACACATAAGATGCTAAAGAATTTTATAAATTTTCATGAAATGACTAAATTTTGGTTAATAAATATCTAAAAAATTAAATTGAGTTTATAAGTATCATAATTCATATATGATGAAGGACATAAGTTAGATTACATGATATGAAGGTGATTTCATGATTAAAGAGGAAGTGCATTAGCATCTTCATGATAAGTGATCATTTTCATATAGACATTAATTTTATCAAGGTATTTATTCAATCATAGATTCATGGATATGTAGAAATTATAGGATCATGAAATCCATGTAAGCTAAATAGGTTCTTCCACTAGAGTCACAAAATCTATGTAATCTGAACAAATACTCAGACAAGGGTTCTGTAAAGGATTCTAACAGAAGTGTTACATATCAGAGTCTTGTGAAAGGCTTACACAACATGTTCGTCTACAATGTGATATGGTCTAGGGTCTTACGAATGGTGATATGTTTTATGGTTTCCGTGTTAATAGTAAAATTTTCATATCTGCATTTTAAAGAAAAAGAATATGGTAGAGTATCTACACCATCCAATAATATATACCTAAGGAATTTATTCAGTTATATTTACTATGAAGTTAAAGGATGGATATGGTCTTATATTCATGTATGTGATGCAATTTATGTAATCATTCATGGAATTAAAAGACATTGAATCTATTAAAGAACCATCAAAGTTGAGGAAGAGTTACCATGATCTCTCATATAAATTTGATTCTCAAGGTAATGTTAACACTAAATAATTGAAAGAGATATTTAATTTCAATGGAACCTATCTTAAATTTGATGAAACTCAAAAAAATAGAAGATAATATTCTTTTTAAAACAATAAATTTATTTTTCTTCCAAATATGTTAGCATAATAGGTCAGGGTAATTGATGTGACATCAGCATGAAAATACATCTACTGCATACTTATTAAGGGAAGTGATCCTAAGGAGTGAACTAGCCTAAAACTAGGAGTTGTAATCTGTAGTGGATTTGGTATATTGGCACAATACATTATTATTCTCATTCGATATATCCACGTGAGGGTGAACCATGTAAAAATATGTTAATCCTTACAATCTCATTCCTACATTATGTTTTTCATAATTTGATAAATATGTAAAATATATGACCAATAAAAACATTGAATATAAGACGAATTGTGCCTAACAATATGAGGTTAATATCCCATGGTGCATGATAATTTTTTAAGAAGTTCCATACAGTGATTCACCCCATACTTTTATTACGGTATAGAAGAACCTTGTAGGACAAAGGGTGAGTTCCTATATATGGAAATACCTAGTTGAAAGAGAACTACACAAGATAATAGTTCATTGATAAGATTTTTTCAGACTGAAGTTACACCCAACCAAAGTTGCACCCAAAAATATCATATAATGAATATTTTTTTACTAGATAGAGATCTTATTAAAAGTTTGGATATTTAGGGCATACATGATGGAGTTATACTAGATGAATTTTGAAGGTTAATATGATGGAGGAACACAAAACTGAGTACATGTTGTAGATAATATCTGTAAAAATATTTAGTGACCTATTAATAAATATATATATTTTTTCTGAGTTATATAAGAAAATTATGAAACTAATGGGTCATATTATAATTTTCTATTAGAATATATTTTTAGTATAATTTGTTTTGTCTCATATTTTATTCACTTCATATAATATTGATTTTCTAAGGATTGAGGAGAGGCTCCATGAAAGAAATTTTATGACCCAAATTGGGGGAATCCTTATAAATATTATCTGATATGATTTACATTCCATTAATTGAATACATAGTGTGGTTGAGTTTTATAAATTTGAAATGGATTGAAAACATGAACCAGTTTCATGGGTTAATTCAAAGAGAGATGAAATTTTAAACAATCACCAGTGATTTAACCCCCCCCCCCACCATTATTAGTGGTTCCCGCATTCATGGGAAATTCAATGATATAATTTAATCCTTTGGTCGAGATAGAAGTTTGATCTAAATTCTAACTATTCAAATATTAATACCTAAGAAAGGCATCAATTAGTATACAAATTTAAAATCAAAATTAAAAAAATCATAACCAATAATAATATTGGAATCATAAACTAAAATGATAAATCAACATCTAAATTGAATAAAAAGTAAATTGTTTATCTAATACCTAGTATATAACTCTGATATAGATTCTAGGAAAATTAATGAAGATATTTTAATAAATTAAATTAAATCATATCATATTTATAATATTAACAATTAATATACATGAATAGTAAATTTATATTTTGAAAATAAATGAATAATTAAAATATTTATCTTACTATATAAATACATTAGAAAATTAAATTTATCAAAACCAATTTTGATACATCACCCATCCCTCCTATTAGGATAGTTAATGAGATCATTTTAAAAAAAATTAATTTCACATCCAATAACGACTACATGGGATCCAAACCCAACACATTTTGGATAGGTAATTACATGATTATCCCGCCGTCAAATAAAATTTATTTAAATAAAAAAGTATTTCATGTTTTATAAGAATTAATAAAATGAGGAAATTACAATATTTATAAAATATTTTATACCTAATAGAATGAAAATATCTAAAATCAATTACATTGTTTGTTAAAATATCATAGAATAAAAAAACAACTGTATGATACCCTATTGAAAAATAAGAAAATCTTTTTAATTTTTTTTGAAATATTTCGTTTTTTCTGAAATATTATTAATTAAATTCTATTTTTTCAATAAATAATTATAAATTTTGGGATGGTTTTATATAAATGGTCATGGTAGATGAAAAAAATTAAATGTATTAACATTTTTCTAAAATTATTCTTATAAATTATTTACTGGAACATGAATTGATACTACTGGAAGGTTATTTGGGAAATTTTGATGCCCAAATATAGAAAAAAATTTAATACCAAAGAAAAAATATTTTTGGATAGGAATCAATAAAATAAATTTAACAATATAAAACATACTATAGCTCATTTTCTCTATTTAATCCACCCCAAAAGTGAGTTTAATTAAGATTCCTCAGTAGTAAGCAATGGGTTCTTTCAACAAAATGAATCTACAAAAAAATACATGGATTTAGTTGGTATGATCACTTAACATTTAAATGTGTATAATAATATCCGTAACAAAGATAAATTAAAATTATAGAATATGAGTGGGAATCATCCTTTTTAGAGAGTATTATAATTTACATAAAAAATCTATTAAGTATTTTATGTACATCTATTTAATTGAATGAATGATTATATAGGAGTTAAAATATTCCATTAATTTATAAATGGCCAACTCATTGGAACCACCATCGCATCACATTTAATATTCACACATTTAATGATCGATGATAAATGGAATCATTACTCATTTGTACGTATTGAACACCGTCTATATGATTGTAAGATGGTTTTTTTTCAATACCATATTTAATGGTTTGATTTAATAGAATAATTTTTGTATAAAAATCATGATTTATTTATTATAATTATTATGTAGATGATAGAATATTTCACCCATTTTACCATGGTAACCAAACAGAATCTGTTATGAAATTATAGAGTGAAAATTCTCATAAAACCTAGCATGAACTTAACTAATTAATAAAATAAATATGTAATTAAGATAAATTAATAAATGGTTTATAGATAAGTTATTAAACCCAAGTAATTTTATTAATAAATAATATAATGGATATTAGTTATTTTTACATGAGTTAAGGGACATAAAGAGAATCTGTGGACTCGAGGTAAGAGATTTTATGTCAATTTACTTTAATTGAGTAATATTTTATTTTTATACAAAATATTTCATGTATATAGTGTATATAATTCTCATTCACATGTTATATCATTAAACCATAATACATCATGATATTTTACATCTCAATTTAAATAATTTTATCTATGGGTATTTTAAATGTCTGTTACTAAGTAATAAATATCTTCTTGATTCAATTTCAATTCATTGGGTTATATTTCATCTTCATTAACTTTGTTATGATATAATTATGTTTCAATTGATCATTAAACATATATATTCTATATTTAATTTTTTTTGAAAAACAATTTACACATAATTACTATGTTGAATAATATCCCATTCATTGATATGTTCTTTGTAAGGGAAATTCATATCAAATTATCTTTATTTGGGACATATGTCGATGTTAATTACCTAAATTCATTTATATGGTCCATATACATCACCATTGAAATAATTTATCACGTATAAAATTATTTTCATCATATATATTGTTTATTATTGTGGCTTACAAGTTTCATTTATATATCCTCCCTTATTGTTAAATAAACATCAATAAAGACAATTTTATGCAATGTTAATCTTGTATCATCATTTAGATTGAGAATCATTCTCCTCTATATCCATGATTCCTAATATGTAATAAAAAATTGTCCTCTCATAACAGAACAAATTTCGTAAATATATTTTATATAATATTAGACATTATTTATGTAGAGACCCAAAGCTTGACGTACATGGACATTACATTACTTTAGAGGAATAATTAATACATAAAAAAAACAAACACACAAGGACCGTAATAGTTTAGTGTCTTTGGAAACTTGGAACGTAATCTTCTAATCGTGGTGAAAGATCTTCAACATCTCCCATAAATATCTTCCCATTTATTCTTACCAAAAACCCTTCTTTATATCCTGGGGAAAAGAAAACATAAAAAGGGTGAGCTCAAATGCTCAGTAAGGGTAAGAATGGATAAAATAAAACATACCATATACATTTGAACTTAAAAACATGAACATAAGGTTTAAACATAAAATGCTTTAGAAATTACACAAAACATTGAAATACGTAAGGCATAGATCATAAAAAAACATTAAGAATGATAAAATAGCATGGGAATAAAACATGAAATTGTGGCAACCATTAAGCACATGATATCATTTCCGTAGTAGCCAAGGCATTGCTGCCAAGACCATCATAGTGGACAAAGTCTCTTTCTGAATCGAGTTAACTCCTTGTTCCAGTCCTGTATTACTAAACCGGTTTAACTTTTCGTTCTAGCCATGTTTATCTCATGAGATATAAATCTTTACCCAATATATTGGAGGGAGATATAGGTACCACCCATCTCATAATGAAATCATTCTTACTTTTGCCACAAAATAAACATACATCATTCATAATAAACCAATAAATAAAATGGGTTTCATAAACATCATCACATAATCCATATAAAATAAATGGATATCATTTCATAATAAGAAAAGTGAAACCATGTAAATCATAGAGAAATTATACTTGAAACATACACATATGAAAATAATGTCATCTTAGGTGGAAAATGGTTTTGATAAAACACTTGAAAGGAATACTTGAGGAAAATATCCTTTTTCCTTCAAAATAATTTTCTTTTCACAAAATCTCATGCAATTTTAAAAGAAAAGTATTTTGTTGAAAATAGTAATCAAATATTTTGGAGGGAGATTCATCAAAATAAGGCTTTAAAAAACCGTAAAAATCTTTTCATGCCATATGTGTTAAAAAACATTCTTCTTGTACTTTTGTCGGAAGAGTCAAAAAGTACCTCATAAAAGATAGATTACATACATACCATGTAGTAAAAGTAAAAAAATGGTTAAAAAAGACATTAAACATACATGAAAAAACTTTTATAAAACCTGGACATGGATGATAACAATAACCCCCGTAAATACTTACGTATAAGCAATCTCAGATAAAAATGAGATTGGAAAAGTTATCCCTTACCTTGGGTCCGATATGCTTCGTACGTATCTGAAACTCTTGTATAATGATTTAAATAATGTTATTGACTTATTACATAATCATATTAATTTTTATGATATCATATATGGTTCACTTATGACTTTATATTACCCGTTCTTTTGTAAATTCCATGTTAAATAGCGTTTTGGGTAAAATCTTTTCATTTGTCATCCCTGTTTTGACTTGTAATTATTCATATGATTACTTATATCATGATTAATTTCATCCAGAATGTAAAACATGATTTATATATATTATATATTCAGAATATTCATATATATAATAGATCGATAAATGGAATGAAATACACCATTCATGGAGACGGTAGGTCGTACGTACGCATGAACGTTGTTTTCGTTTCCTCATTGAATTGAATGGAATTAATTGGATGACATACATATATATATATACATAAATCCATTATCATTATTATTTCATATATTTCATGATTACTTATTATATATACTTTATAATCATTTATGAATGGTTAATCATTGAGAATGAATCTCATCGCGTCATGGAGACGGTATTCCGTACGTACGAACGAGCGATGATATCATTCACATGATCATGGGATTTTATTGGAGTGTATGTATACTATTACAGAATCAATATAAATTTACAATAATAATATATATATATTATCTACACCATTATACCCATCCATGTAAGGTGGTGGTGGAATATAGATTACACCACGGCGTGGAGACGGTATTCCGTAAGTACGTACACGCGGTGATTTCGTTTTCCATAGGATAGATAGATGGTGAAATAGGGTTGTTTCATACTTATAATAACATATCATTATATGAGTGATACTGATTTTATTACTTCATAATGAAAAAACCTATGAAGAATAAGTGGAAGAAGAAATAAAGGTGAAAGAATCGGTAACAGAAATTACCTCTTCTTTGAAGCGCCTCTTTGAGACCTCCTCTTAGGGCACTAAAATTGGTCTTTGAAGAATTCCAGGACCTCCAGTATGTTTATAGTTAAGTGGAGAATAGAATTGGGCAGGGGTTGGCCGAGATTGAAGGTTCAAAGTGGTGTGTGGAAGACAGGGAGGAGATTCCCTTTTATAAGGGAGGAGAGGGGCACCTTTGGAATTCCTAAAAATATTAATTTATAATAAATCAAACCCCACTTAAAAACCTTAAAAAATGACTCATATTCGAAGATTATATGATATAGGGTTGTAATATCATCAACCAATAAAATTTAGACATGCTAGGATCTTATTTTAAACCTTATCATTTTGATTTATCCTTATTTAATCTATTTAAGTTTATTTGTGGTAATAAAATTATAAATTTTAAATTATAAAAAATAATTACTTATTTGTTATGAATTTTCCATAATTTTTTTCTTTATAACATTATATACCATATAAACTTAAATTTATAATTTGTAAATATTTTTGTGATTTTTAAACAATTTTATAATATGTTATTTTTATAAAATAACAATAGTGTCAATTTTGACACTATTCAGTTATTTGAATTTAAATAAACTATATACAGAAGATATGTTCGAAATAAAAGCATTAATATATTCATAAAATCTCATATGTATCTATAAAATTAGTTTATCACATTAAATAGTTCATATAATATTTATTTTTTTTAATTTTTAAAACCATTAATTTGGTTTATCTCTTAATAAAATGATCACTACAACATTTTTGTATAATTATTTAATATACTGATTTGTTGCATAAAAATTAAAAAAAAAATCCTATTATGAAGATAAATATATTACCTTTCACAATAATACTTCTACTCGAATTATTATCTTAAAATAACAATATTAAAATTGTTATATTTATTAAATTATGAAGGTGAGAACTTTGGCATCATTTAAAATAAAAACAATATAACTGTCATAATCACTTTTATAAGGTTCAAAACGGTTATATATTAGGTAATTTGATGATTAAGGTGTAGATATACACTACAAATAAGTTTTGGTCAGGTTTTTGGGCCTTTTAATGGGTATTATTATTTCAATAAAAACTATATTAATTTTTTTTAACTTAATAAAAAATTTCTGTATCATTAACATATCACCATCAATGTCAAATATTTAATCCCTAAAAATTATAAATAAATTATCATGATGTAGATAATTTTATTAGATTTTTGGAGACTATTCATTTTCTATATTTTATGATGTTTACCACTAAATTAAAATTATTATACTTATAAGATTTAAGAGAGTGACGTGTTGTCACTTTCTTTGGTTTTAATAATAATTAAATTATTTTCATGGTAAAAAGTCCATAAAATGAATATAATCCGACCCTTAGGTTATATGGGCCTACTTATATCCATCCAATAGATTTTTGGCATGTGTTAGGGTAATTTTATAATATTATATTTACCCTTAATTACCTGATTTACCTTTAACTATGGTAAATAAAATTTACGGTAGTTACTATTCATAATTCTCAAAAATAAAAAGAAGCTTATTAACATAATTTGGACCCACTGATTCCAAATATCGAATAAATTTTTCAAAATTCAATACAAAAAAGTTGCAGAAATTAAATTAAAATTAATCCTGTTGTTGAAAGAAAACAGGTTTTTCTTTGAAATATTGCAAAAGATTGAAATAATTTAACCTACGAATTTAATGTAAAAACAATGATAATGACATAAATTATATTAAAAGATAAAAATATATTCTATTTATACTTTAAAACCATTCAATATTATAATTTAACCATATAAATTATTGTGATGAAAAAAGTTGTTTTTAATTAAAATATAGCGTGTTTTTACTATTCATCAAAATATGAAAGTTACCAGAATAATATGAAGCATTTATCCAAAGTAAATTTTTATTTCATGATTCTAAAGAAGAATTTTATTTTGTCAAATTTATCATATAAACATTTCAAAATCTAGATTTAAAGTGGGTGCGCCATCAAAAGGCGACAAAACTGCATATTTTGAAAAAATACTTATTTTACCCGAAAAATTTATTTTGTTCTTATACCATGTTCTAGAAAATGTGTAAGATGAATAATAATGTTATAAAATTAAAAATTTAGTTAATACTATTCATAATGGCTAGTTCATAATAATATTATAATAATATATCGTTTTTTAGTAAAACCCGATATTGCGTACAACACACGCTATCGAGGAGGTCGTGATTGCGTGTAATGCAAGCCATGTCAGGGTTGTGTGTTGTGCAAGAATCCTTCGTTGTTTTGTATAACATAATCCAACCATATTTCAATTTTACATTTAATATATATATATATACTCAATGTTGCGTAGAATGACTATTATCAAAATTGTGTGTATAATGGTCCAAGAATAGTGTTGCGTATACTACAAGCTAATATGGTGTTGTGTATAGCGCAAGGTAATCTTGGTGTAGCATACAACACAAGAAATTAATGAAATTAAAAGAATATTTTTCATAAAATCTCGAGGTGTTACATTCTACCCCCCTTAAAATGAATTTCGCCCTCGAAATTCATCGGGGTTATAAATGGTTTACTAATCGAAAGTTTGTTTAATAGAAACCCACATCGTAAAAAGGAATACCAAAACATTGCTTTAAAAAATAAAGAATGAAATGTAACGGTTACCCAAATTAACTCATCACTGGGTTTCCATGTAGGAGAACATAGGTGAAAATATGGATATGGAAGAAAAATCTAACCATCAAGTTCTGATGGAGAGTGGTAGAGAACATGGCTATGAAAAATCCAATAATCACAAAGCTATTGATTTTTTATGATCTAAGGTACCATCTGATTCATCGGATATAAGGGAACTATGACAACATTTTTGGTTTTCAAGATCATTTCCCTAAAGATGATGAATTAAAAGAAATACTTGAATGATTTTGGTACAATCTCAGTGTTGTTCGTGAATTGAACATCTTCGACTTCATCCCTTAAAGAAATTAAGTTGAATTTGTTATTCGTGATGTGTTAGAAGATCATGTGATAGAATGATGTGTCATTCCATCGCTTTCAAACAAAAGGTTAGCAAAAGTTATATGTCTATCTTATGGATAGATTAATCATATATGGTTCCAAAAATGAACTTATACATCATATATCATACCGGTTAATAAAATAAAAATAGTTTCTACTAACTAGGGACTTCCTGTAGGCCAGTGGTAGGTGATAAAGGCCAGTCGTACTTCGGTTGTGGGTTCAATTCCCACAGCCTTGTCCGACGCGATGGGCTGTCGCCATTCCTGCAGGTTTTCCTTTTTCTAAAACTACATTACTATAAAATCCCATCAATAATATCGAAAAAAGTTATATCCTTAAACAATACTAAATTATGTCCAACATAATCCATTCCAATCTTTAGGCTTATCCAAAATACTTCTTTCCAAACTCATTGTACAAAGAGAACGATTACTAAACAGGTTATATAACAAGCACGTGAATACCATCATTTATCCCTCAAATATCTTGTTCATCACCATCCAGTCATGTGAATACCATAATCATGTAATCTCTTGAAAAATGAATACCCATTGAATCTTAGTGAAAACATGAGTGCTGTCAAAATTTAACTCTTTCCACATACCAAAATCTTGAAAATTCTATATACTTAGTCCTTATATCAATCATGAGCTCATGAATACTGTCAAAAATTACATTTTCTTCTTATCCCTTCATTATGTGCATATCATCTACTTTCAAAAAAATTTGAATCACTTTTCATGGTTACCTGTACCATAAAATTATTGAAATCCACAATAGACTAATACAAAAATATTCTAATACACCATAAAAGTACCTCAACAACATTATTCTTGAATACCAATACATAAACACTTTAATCCATCTTGTTCAATTATTGTCCTGGAATAATTCCTTCCTTGATTTAGAAGAAACTTTTTAGGTCAGGGCATTGAGTTGGGTAATGCCCATGTTCTCCACAAATAAGACATTGAACTCCATAACAGTCTGTCACTCTATGACCCTTTTCTCCACACAGATAACATATGTCCCTCCATTTGAGGTATTCCTCAAAGTTTTTCTTCGCTTCATTAGAAATCTTAATCTTCCTTTCTTTATGCTACTCAACATGAGAACATGCATAAAAGTCTATCATCCTCTTATTTGATGAATTAGGTATACCACTAAATTTCGCCTTGTTAATCATACATCGTGATTACTGATTCAGTATGATCACAATATCTTTCTCTCTAGGCATTACGCAATTTTGTTGCTCATAGTCACCAATTTGTCCATTGTATTTAATGTTAACCGAATTCCTTCTAGTTCCCTCCATTGACTAAAACACAAAAGTAATTCTGTGAGAGGAAAAAATCATACAAGGAAAATAACATAATCAAGGGGGAGTACCTTCGACACCTAACATTTTAGGTTTAATTCTAAGATCTTTAGCATAGTTCTAAGACTATATCCTATACGTATACTTATCTGTAGGGACATCCCTCGACATACCTTAGAAATATCTCTAGGGATCTCACTATCATTTTCGCATCCTAGTTTCCAAAGGTTGACTAAACTTTTCCTCTGATACCAACTATAGAGACCCAAATCTTGACGTACATGGACATTACATTACTTTAGTGGAATAATTAATGCATAACAAAAACATACACACAAGGACCATAATAGTTTAGTGTCTTTGGAAACTTGGAACGTAATCTTCTAATCGTGGTGAAAGATCATCAACATCTCCCATAAAGATCTTCCCTTTTTTTCTTACCTAAAACCTTTCTTTATATCCTGGGGAAATGAAAACATAAAAAGGGTGAGCTCAAATGCTCAGTAATGGTAAGCATGGATAAATTAAAACATACCATATACATTTGAACTTAAAAACATGAACATAATGTTTAAACATCAAAAGCTTGAGAAATGACACAATACATGGAAGTACGTAAGGCATAGATCATAAATAAACATTAAGAATGATAAAATATCATGGGAATAAAACATGTAATTGTGGAAACCATTAAGCACATGATATGATTTCCATTGTAGCCAAGGCATTGCTGCCATGACCATCTGAGTGGACAAAGTCCCTTTTTGAATCGAGTTCACTCCTCCTTCCAGTCCTGTATTACTGAACCGGTTTAACTTGTCGTTCCAGCCATGTTTATCTCATGAGATATAAATCTTTACCTAATGCATTGGATGGAGATATAGTTCCTAACCATCTCATAATGAAATCATTCTTACTTGTGCCACAAAATAAACATACATCATTCATAATAACCCAATAAATAAAATGGGTTTCATAAACATCATCACATAATCTATATAAAAGTAATGGATATCATTTCATAATTAAAAAACCAAAACCATGTAAATCATAGAGACATTATACTTGAAACATAAACATATGAAAATAATGTCATCTTAGATGGAAAATTGTTTTGATAAAACACTTGAAAGGAATTCTTGAGGAAAATATACTTTTTTCATCAAAATCATTTTCTTTTTACAAAATGTCATGCAATTTTCAAAGAAAATGATTTTGTTGAAAATTTTCATGAAATCTTTTGGAGGAAACTTCATGAAAACAAGGATTTATAAAACAGTAAAAATCTTTTCATGCCATATAAGTTAAAAAACATTCTTCTCATACTTTTGTCGGAAGAGTCAAAAAGTACCTCACAAAAGAAAGATTCCATACATACCATGTAGTAAACGTCAAAAATGGGTAAAAAGGACATTAAACATACATGAAAACACTTTTATAAAACCTGGACATGGATGATAACAATAACCCCAGTAAATACTTACGTATAAGCAATCTAAGATAAAAATGTGATTGGTAAAGTTATCCCTTACCTTAGGTCTGATATGCTTCTTACATATCAAAAAAACATGTATAATAATTTTAATAATGGTATTGACTTATTACAGAATCATATTAATTGTTATGATATCATATATGGTTCACTTATGACTTTATATTACCCGTTCTTTTGTAAATTCCTTGTTAAAGAGCGTTTTCGGTAAAATCGTTTCATTTGTCGTCCGTGTTTTGAATTGTAATTATTCATATGATTACTTAGATCATGATTACTTACATCCAGAATGTAAAAATGATTTTTATATAATATATATTCATAATATACATATATATAATAGATCGATAAATGGAAAGAAATACACCGTTCATGGAGACGGTAGGCCGTACGTACGCATGAACGTTGTTTTTGATTCCTCATTGAATTGAATCGAATTAATTCAATGACATACATTTATATATATATACATAAATCCATTATCATTATTATGTCATATATTTCATGATTACTTATTATATATACTTTATAATCATTTATGAATGGTTAATCATTGAGAATGAATCTCATCGCGTCGTGGAGACGGTATTCCGTACGTATGCACGAGCGATGATATCGTTCCCACGATCGTGGAATATTATTGGAGTTAATGTATACTATTAATGAATCAATATCACATTACAATAATCATATATAGTTATTATTTACACCATTATACCCATCCAAGTAAGGTGGTGGTGGAAAATAGATTACACCATGACGTGGAGACGGTATTCCGTACGTACGCACGCGCGGTGATTTCGTCTTCCATAGGATGGATAGATGGTAAAATAGGGTTATTTCATACTTATAATAACATATCAGTATATTAGTTATACTGATGTAATTACTTCATAATGAAACAACATAATAAGAAAAAGTGGAAGAAGAAATAATGGTGAAAGAATCGGTAACGGAAATTACCTCTTCTTTGAAGCGCCTCTTTGAGACCTCCTCTTAGGGAATTAAAATTGGTCTTTGAAGAAGACCAGGAACTCTAGGATGTTTTTAGGGAAGTTTATAAGAGAATTGGGCAGGTTATGGCCGAGCTTTAAGGATCAATGTGGTGTGTGGAAGAGAGGGAGGAGGTGCCCTTTTATACGGGATGAGAGTTGCACCTTTGGAATTCTTAAAAATATTAATTTATAATAAATCTAAACCCACTTAAAAACCTCCAAAAATTACTCATATTTGAATATTAGATGAGATAGGGTTTTAATATCATCAACAAGTCAAATTTAAACATGCTTGGATCTTATTTTAAACATTATCATATTGATTTATCCTTATTTAATCTATTTAAGTTTATTTGTGGTAATAAAATTCTAAACTTTAATATATAACAAATAATTACTTATTTGTTGTGAATTTTCCATAATTGTTTACTTTATAACATTATAGACCATATAACTTAAATTTATAATTTTTAAATATTTTTGTGATTTTTAAACAATTTTATAATTTGTTATTTTTATAAAATAACAATAGTGTCAATTTTGACACTATTCATTTATTTGAATTTAAATAAAATATATAAAGAAGATATGTTCGAAGTAAAAGAATTAATAGATTCATAAAAGGTCATATGAATCTATAAAATTATTGGATAACATTAAATAGTTCATATAATATTTATTTTATTATTTTTAAAACCATTTATTTGGTTTATCTCTTAATAAAATAATTACGACACCATTTTTGTATAATTTTTTAATATACTGATTTGTTGCATAAAAATTAAAAATAAAATCCTATCATGAAGATAAATCTATTAACATTCACAATAATACTTTTACTCGAATTTATCATATTAAAACCACAATATTTAAATTGTTATATTTATTAAATTATGAAGGTGACAACTTTGGAATCATTTAAAATAAAATAATATAAGTGTCATAATCACTTTTATAAGGCTCCAAACGGTTATATATTATGTAATTGGATGACTAAGGTGTAGATATACACAACCAATAAGTTTTTGTCAGGTTTGTGGGCCTTTTAATGGGTATTATTATTTCAATAAAAACTATATTACTTATTTTCCACTTAATAAATAATTTTTGTATCATTAATGTATCACCATTAATGACAATTATTTAATCCCTACAAATTCAAAATAAATTATCATGATGTAGATAATCTTATTAGGTTTCTGTAGACTATTCATGTTCTATGTTTTATGATGTTTATCACTAAATAAAAATTATTATACTTATAAGATTTAAGAGTGTGACGTGTTGTCACTTTCTTTGGTTTTAATAATAATTAAATTATTTTCATGGTCAGAAGTCCATAAAATGAATATAATCCGACTGTTAGGTTATATGAGTCTACTTTTAGCCATCAAATAGAATTTTGGCATGTGTTAGGGTAATTTTATAATATTATATTTTCCATTAATTACCCGATTTACCTTTAACTATGGTAAATAAAATTTAGCGTAGTTATTATTCATAATTCCCAAAAATAAAAAGTAGCTTATTAACATAATTTGGACCCACTGATTCCAAATATGAAATCCATTTTTCCAAATTCAATAGTAAAAATTTTCAGAAATTAAATTAAAATTAATCCCGTTGTCGAAAGAATACAGGTTTTTCTTTCAAACATTGCAAAAGATTGAATTGATTTAACCTACGAATTTAATGAAAAATCAATGTTAATGACATAAATTATATTAAATGGAAAAAATATATTCTATTTATACTTTAAACCCATTAAATATTATAATTTAACCATATAAATTATTGTGATGAAAAAAGTTGTTTTTAATTAAAATATAGCGTGTTATTACTATTCATCAAAATATGAAAGTTACCATAATAATATGAAAAATTTATCCAAAGTAAATTTTTATTTCATGATTCCAAAGAAGAATTTTATTTTGTCAAATTGAACTTATAAACATGTCAAAAACTATATTTAAAGTGGGTGCGCCATCAAAAGGTGGCAAAACAGCATTTTTTCAAAATATATTTATTCTACCCGAAAAATTTATTTTGTTCTTATAACATGTTCTAGAAAATGTGTAAGATGAATAATAATGTTATAAAATTTAAATTTTAGTTAATACTATTCATAACGGCTAGTTCATAATAATATTATAATAATATATCGTTTTTTAGTAAATACTGGTATTGCGTACAACACATGCTATCGAGGAAGGTCGCGATTGCGTGTAATGCAAGCCATGTCAGGGTTGCGTGTTGTGCAAGAATCCTTCGTTGTTTCGTATAACAGAATACAATAATATTTCATTTACAAATTGAATATATATATATATATACTCAATGTTGCGTAGAATAACTATTATCAAAATTGTGTGTAACACGATCCAAGAATAGTGTTGTGTATACTGCAAGCTAATACGGTGTTGTGTATAGCGCAAGGTAATCTTGGTGTAGCATACAACACAAGTAATTAATGAAATTAAGAGAATATTTTTCATAAATTCTCGGGGTGATACACATTCAATAAAATCTAAAAAGATAATTTATTTAGGTTTTCAAATTTGTAATATTAGACTCCTTTTACAAAATGATTGAAAGGAATGATTATTTTTAAAATTAAAAATATGAACATATTTTTATACAATCATGAAAAAAAATCTTTAAAATTTGCATTATATTTTCTAATATTTTTTCACATAAATGTATTTTCAGAATGATTTATTAATTTTTAGTATTTAAATTTAATTTTATAAGTGAAAAGGTTATTTTCCAGAAGATTTTTCGTTTCTGAAATTTCAATGGTATTTCCATTCATTATCTTTGAAATACCATTATTATAACTATTATTCATTATGGATACTTTGAAATTATATGATTCTCATTCCTACATTGGATGTATTTTAATTATTTCAATGATATTAACATTGGACTCATTTTTTCCATGGTTTAATCTATTCATGAATTGAATAATGAATAATTTTATTAGTTTTATGATGAAATGATAGATATGTTTACTTTATTCAATTATGTTTCTTTGAATTTTTTTTTGATAAATAGTTTCATTGTAAAATAAAGGTCTACGAATATATTATAGATCTCTAATGTATTTGGTAATGGTATAGAGTTAGCTGATTATGATTTTAATAATAGAATATGGGAATATACAATAATAATTTTTCCAAATATGTGATAGAGTTAACCAATTAAGATCCACTAAGAGATTATGGGAATATAATTTGATAGCCATTCTAATTATAATCGTGATGGTTATTTTAAGTGTAATTTTGATGGTTACTCCATGTATAATGGTGATGGACATTATATATATTAGAGTGATATGAAAATGATACCCCAAGTTACATGAATTTTTTTATATTATTTCAATGGTTTTAAGAAAGTATTATGTTTTCACAATGTAATATGATGAGTTTATGTTTAAAAAAATATTTTACTATTCTTATGGGTAAAACTTCATGGGTTTTTAATGACTGCATTGATAAGTATTGAAATCACATGGATTATTATGATTGATTCCACTGACTATTGACTTTGTAAAATATTTATTCCATGGTTTCTCAAACTTTTATTAATGGGCATGAATTCCATAATTTTATTATCATATACTATGATTACAATATCATACCCTTATTATCGTCTAACTATCACTGATGATATTAAATTATTGATGATTATATTAAAACATACATAGAATTTATACTCACCATTATTATGTTTCATTTTCTACAAGTTATGAAGAATCATGATAAAATATATTTTTAGAAACATTTCATGTGAGTGGAATTTTATGGGAGATGTTCATGACTGATCATTGAACATGAAGATATGAGTATAGTGGGACATTATGTTGATATTTACGAATGAGTGTTTTTATGTAACCATGTGTCTAATAGTTTTTCCTAATTATGTAAAACTCATATCATAAATATCATTGTGTATTTATATGATCCAATATTTCCTTTTTATGTTTTAATTTTTGGATGGGAAAACTAGTTTATATTTATTTGTATCAAATCTAGAAATGTAATGTTTTTGTTTTTATCACCAAATCAGGGAATGTAGGATTTTTTTTGTTTAACATAAAATAAGTAATATTGATATATTAATGCTTTAGGAGAAATATTAAGAATTAATATTCATGGAACATTCAACTAATGTAATAAGATACAATTTTTTAATAAATGATTACAAAATATTATTGATCCTTATAATGTAACTATTATTGAAAAGAAAACATCCTTAAAAAAAGTGTTCGAAAATGATTAGTATTTTTGTGGAAGATATATTAATGAATTAATATTACGATAATAAATTGGAATAGATTTTGAGCACAAACATGTAAAATATTATTTTTAAATTTCTTGTAATGGTAAAATTGAAATCCGGAGAAAATTTCATATCTTTTAAAGTATACAAAAGTTGGTCAAATCTGAAAACATCAATGAAAATGAGAATGATCCTTTTTAAACCAGAAGGGATCAACTATTATAGATTTATATTCCAGTTACCTCATATGTGGAACAATAATCACATACATATATAGTTGAACATAAAGAGTGGATAAATATAATGTATGAAAATTATATTTGATTGAAAAAATTAACACATGAGACTATGTTCTTGGAATAGAAGTTAAAAATATTATTGGAAAAATGAGGGCCTTTAGAAACAAGATCTATGAACATGGATAAATATCAACAAACAAATATCAACTTCTCTGAAAAAGTTACTCATACATTAAAGGTGTTGAATTTTGAAAAAATATTTCACCCTTTTGTGTGATTAGAAAGTACATGGATGTTTTAGGTAGTTTCTTCACGTAATTATAAAAAAATTTATCATATTAATGTTTTTTAAACCTAAATAAATTATTAATTTTAATAAGAATTTGATATTGACAATAAATTCAGTTTCCTACTAGATAATGAATAAACTATGGTCTGTATGTCGAAGAATGTTCTGTATTGGTTGAAATAAGCTCCTCATGTGTTGTACTCTAATGATGATAGTTTCATGAAGTAATAGAATTTTTCTAAATTAAAAGTTAATAGAAACATTTATGGAAAGGATATGAGAACAAATACACTAATTTCAATTGTTTACATTAATGGTATATCATTTTTTCCTATATTTATAATACTTGTATTGAATTTTCTGATCAAATCAATAATTACATTTAAATTTATATGAATGGATATTTAACATTATTTCTAGGATTACAAGTATAGAAAAAGGGGAATTGAAAAATCTTATCTTATTTGTGGTATTTCAAGGAGTTTTTATAAAATCTTGTATTGAATGATTTAAAATATGTTTCTACTCCAATATCTACTGGCATAAATATTAGTAAATATGGAGACAAAAATGTGTGAATTAGATTTACTATTCAATTTTGATAGGAATATTACTCTATATTACTACTTCTAGATAAGAAATTGAATTAGTTGGTTCTTTATGTGAATGATATCTCAATAATCCAGTGGAATAACATATGTTAGAAGCTAAAATAATTATCAAACATGTTAATGGGACATTAAATTATGGGATCTTGTATAATAAAATAAATGATGAGAACATTATTAGGTTAAATATTGATAATTATTATTTACACTGTAATGATTAAAAATAAACATAAAGAGGAACTCTCTTCTTAGTTTAATTCTATGTGAGTTGGAATATTAAGAAAAAAATTTATTTTACTTTGATCATAGTGTATGATATGACTTTTCCACCCAGTCTTATATGTAAATTATATGGATATTGTTTTTCTAGAAGATTTGAGAGTGAATTTTTTGAACCTTAAATTATTCATTATCATAATAAAAGTTACATTTATCATTAAAAAAACCCTATACTATATTCCAAGTCAAATAAAATACATAATAAGTTTCATTTCATATAATGTATTGTTTCTAGTGTAGATGTTATTTTTTAGTATATTTGAAAAAAGTATTAAATATTTTATGTCTTCAAAAAATCTATTTGAAGGAAAATATTTGAGGAACTGGGGCTTCAACTTCATGTTCACCCTCCACCAATTTCTTCATAATGTTTGTAAGGAATATTACTCCACCTTTATTTGGATATGTTACCAAATTTATAGAGAATTTATACCATTGTAAGAATATTTACAACTCTTATTCTATGAATTTGAAGAAATTGTTATCATAAAAACGAGGAGAATAAAATTTTGAGGGAATTTTATATTTTCATGGACATAAAATTATATTTAATAGATGGATATATTTTTTTTAAAAATAAATATTTTTATAGTACTATGGTGTCGTGATATTCCTTATGATAATGAACATGATTTGATAAAAATATAAGAAAAGTGTTTTTAAAAATTATATAAGTTTTAGTGAATGTTGTCATAAAATCTAACAGGGAGACTAGATATCATTTGTGATGTGTTAGTAACTTTTTTGGTTTTTTTCAACATATCTTGTTGTCAATGTTTTCATTACTCATTTAAGAATTTCTTTTTGAATGTTAGGAATTATTTTGATTTGAATTTATGAATGGGGATAAGAAAACTTAGTTATCCATGTTATGAATCATTCATAATTCAGATAATACTATTATGATTTCAAGTTCCTGACATCATGAAGAAACTAATGATCAATGATGAGTTTGTATATAGTTTGAGGTTATATAATGTTATCAGATATATAATGGAAAGAGTTCCTCGTTTATATGATTTAAAAAAATTTTAAAATGTGAAATAAGTATAATATGGGAGTTTTAAATGATGAGATAAGTAAAAATTACGGAGGTGGTACAATTTTCATGATACTGTTACTTGATAAATTTTCAATAAATTGAAAGGCCATGAGTTTATCTTTCAAACTATACAAATTTGGATGTTACAAATCCATGTACGATCTTGTTGTATGATGTTCTCGATCACTGTTTTGTATGGAAAAATTTGATTTAAATATATAAAGATTCATTAGAAATTACTCTACAAAGTACTAAAAATCATAAGAGTAGCTAGTACATTAGTTAAAGAAAGTGGGTAACCAATGAAGTATCCTGGAGAAGTTATGAAAAGTCATGTTGATTAGTCATCATTTCAGAGTATGAATGAACATCAAAAAGCTAAATATGATTTCATCAGATGAATGATTATATTATGTTGTACGAGAATGAATTAATTTAATCAATTATAATGTTTGAGATGATGTTGGGTGATGTGATTGGGATATAACAAGTCATTGGTGATAGGTCACCCATAGTTTAGAGTTTTCATAAAAAGGGAATAAGACGGAGAGATTATGTGTTTAATGAACTAAATCATTGAGTCAAATTTGATCAATGAGAGGGGTGTTAAATATTTCATTTCATTGGTCAAAAATATATCTTGTTTACTTGTTAGAAGAATAGTGAATCATATAGGGAAGTCCTTATCAATATATCCCATTAAAGGAGTATATAAATAATTCTAATATAATATTGATTCCATTGGATAGAGATGTTTTGAAGTCAGATGATGCGAGAGTTCCAGAATATGTGCTTGCAAAATCATTCTTTAGATGATATTTTAAGAGGCATTACAAACTCCAGTAATGAAATCAACTATGATGATGCTAAAATGTTCCTGAAAACAATAAAAAATTTTCTAACAATAAGTATTTTTGAAAATGTTATATAATGTGTAGTTAAATTTTTTAGAGGAGGATACAGATTTTGACATTATAATAAGTTTCACATATATTATAGATTCTACGATAAGAATCTTGATGATGTTTTGTAGTGAGGGATGTTCGAAATTCAAGTTTGTTTTTTAAAATAAAATACATTTTATTTCCTTCCATTTTACATGAGTACAAACCTATACATTAACATGTTCCTATACAACATTACTAGTGGTACACTATTCTCATGCATGGAAAAGAGTCTCTGTGATATAGGAGAGTTATATGATAGAGATACTGATAGGGAGAAGAAGTGGTGGGATTTTATATCAAGTCCAGTGATTTAAAAACCCCCATATAGATGGTAATTTCGGGATGTTTTGTTTATTGAAATTGTAAAAGTAGTTGGGGAAGGTTTTTTGTCAGAACCGTGCATTAATTTGATTGTTTTTTGGACCAATTTGGATAAAAATAGGAAATTATTCTTAATCCATGTGATATATCAAGATATGCATGTGAATTATATAATATCATGGAATATATGTGAATAAATTAATATCACACTATTTGTATGACTGAAGGAATTTTGTACGATCCATATAAATGAATAAAGATCGTGGTATCTATTTGAATGAATGAAGCATGTTTCATTTTAAAAAATGAATGATTAGTTCATAATTCCTAATGTATATCAAAAAAATTATAAGTCACAAAGTATCACGTAGAGTTCATAAGTACGAATGGATCATGTGGATCAAAAAATTCCTATTGAATACTATGATGTTGATAAACACAAAAGAGTCACATGATTCATGTAAAATGGATAAATATTGAATCGATAGACATGTATTTTGATAACTCAAAATAATTTGATCAATTATCTTGACAAAATGATTGAATCACATTATTTATGTAAGTGAATAAATGGTTTTCATATCTTTTCATCAGTTAGAATCATGTGATGAATAGAAATATTATGATTGTTAAAGCTAAATGAAGTCACACAAAGGAGAAAATGTATGTTTGGATGGATATGATGATCCTCATGTGTGTAAAGGAATATCATGATGGGATCACATGATGTGATTTATGACATTAATTTTGAACATATTATAAGGGGTGAAAAATGTGCATTTCCATTGTGGTCAATCATGTATGCTACAAAAAACTAAAAAAATTGTATATGGCATATGTTTATTTTTATAAGGTGATGGAATGGGAGACTATAAACTATTTTTACAGTTAATGTGTTTTAAAATTGAATATAAATACACCATTAACCATCCTTATGTAGTTAGAAAATTTATATAAATGGTTTGACTTGAAGACAATTTTCAATAAGGAAATTGACATGATGTGAAGGGGTGAAATGATATAATACGTTGTGTAAGAAAAATAACATAATATATTTTGATTAAACTGAAGGTGATTATGCAATCACAGATAAATATAATAAGTGTCTTTTGGAAAAGTGAATAATTTAAGGCCATGACACATATAATGATGTGAGTTATACAATCACTGGGTAGCAGATACAAATATACACAAGAGTCACATAATCCACATAAGGTGGATAGGGTCTCACATCATAGTCAGATGAACTATGTAATTTGAATATGGTCTCATTCAGGATTTATTCCCTATAGTATCATTATATAGTTATGGATTAGGGAATTAATCATGATTTAAGAACTAGAGTCATGTGAAAGGGACACATTCCACGTTCTCAAGTTAGGATATATGTACCTAGGTTTCTTGGGGAATTGTACCATAATCATATTTGAATTCTTATAAAAATTAATTCGTAGGATCGTCACCATCCTATAATATTTGCAGATAGATTTTATGCACTGTTATATCCAAGGGGTAAAAAGAGAAAATAGGTGATCGATTCCATAAAGTGAAGGGATTTATAGAGTAATTCAGTAAGGAGTAAGGCTTGAAATTTATTGAATCATTATCTAATGTGATTATTAGTTTCCAAGATCCATCATAGGAAGGTGATTCCTAATGGGATGTTCACATCAGGTATATAAATAATAATGTGAATGTTCAGAGGCACCTATCTAACATATGTTTTAACATTCCGTAAGATAAGATAATTTAATTTTTCTATAGTGACAATTTGTTTTACTTTAAAATCGTGAGAATAAGAGGGATGTGTGAGGGGAGAGATCCTATGATGATAGTGAATATACCCTAATCATTGATAGGGTTTTGAGTCTTGGATGATGTGACCTAGCCTAAAACCAATGGATGTGTGATTTTTTGGAATATGTACATTATAATAATTCCTATCTATCCTCCTTAGATAAATCCTAGTGAGGGTAAACCATTTAAATATTTATTTTTTCTTATTCTTACTCCCATTAATTTTTATACATCCACATTTGAAAAAGTTATAATGGATAATATCAATAAAAAATAAATCAAACAATTAGTGACACTAATAATAAATAGCAAAAGATCAACTTTGGTAGGAATATTTCCTTTAAAGAATATATATGCATTGATTCAACCCCACAGTCAAGGTTTCCACTATAAGACCCTGAGATTTTTTGAATTTTATATCAAATTAATATAATCCTTTCAGTATTTTTCATTTTAGACAACATATACTATAGATTCTATTCTACAAATGCACTATGTTTCGATTTTATTATATGAAACCCCAAGATAATATTTCCCCACACACAACGCATATATTATCTTACAACACACAAAACATTATGTTATTCTTTTGTTTCAACCAATAAAAAGTACCTTTGATAGTTCTTGTTAGATGAAATACTGAGTTGCACAAAACTAAAAAACACTTTTAATATTTTTATTATAATATTATTGTATTTACCACTATGTTTTTAGAATGGATGTTATGAATAAAATTAACTAAATTTTGATAATATGATTTATATAAATACAATTATATCGCAATAAATTATAAAATATACATTTGATTAATGTTTTTAGTAAAATTTATATATTTTATTTTTAATAAATATTTTTGAAACTCAACCAATATATTTTATTGGTATAGGATAAGAATAAATCCAATTTTTTAAATAAATGATATTTCTAAAAGGTAATTTTACTACCTTTTAATAGAGAAACCATATTAAATATAAATTTTTATACATTTGTAACCAATATTGGATAAAATAAACTTTATTTTTAATAGAGCAATAACAAAATTTACTTTTGGTGAGTTTTTGGTATATTTATGAGAAGATTCATTTTTAAATGAATAGTAAAAAATGATGAATTTTAATTCAAAACTACTTTTTTGTCAAACTAATATGTAGGGTAAAATTATAATTTTAATAGATTATAATGATTAATTAGATAAATTGTACACATATTAATCAAATGGAATACATTTTAATCAATTTTTCTGTGAAATTGGATATAAAACCATTCAAAACTTTTGATTATTTTTACTTTAAAACCCCTCGTTGTCATCTCATCTTCAAGATTAAATTTTACATAATTTCTTCCACTTATTTTATTAGAATTAGGAAAAATGGATTCAATATTTGGAATAATAATAATTTATAACTTATAATAAGGTTAATTTAATTTTTGTCCAAAAAAATTAATGAATGTGATTAAAATTAATTATAGTGATTAAGAGAAAAATTATCTGAACATATGACTAAACATTAAACATAATTCCCAAAATGGCTTATAATAATTAAAAAAATCCATTTTATGATCATATTTCAACCATATATATATTTTTCATGGATTTTTATCATTTTTGGAGATACATTAAATAGAAAAAACGAGTGTAGAATTCCATTTTCAAAGAATTACATTAATTCAATTCCCCCTCCACTATAAAAAGGTCGTCTCCCATCACAAATATTCCCTCCTCTCTAGCACTTTAGCTTATCCAAACTATGCCTAGTTATCCTTCCAGCATCCCTACATTTATCTGAGAAGCCTCCCTTTTGGAATATATCTAATCAAGGAAGCCCTTTGTTTCAGACCAAGACGAGATACATAAAGAAATGGAGTTTTGAATATGTACAATGTAAGTCATGATATAAATTGAGGGTTTTCTCGTGTCACTTTTTATATCCATGAGATAAATCCCACAATCACCACTCATTTATTTTTTTTGTGTGTATACTACCCATGAATTTATTCTATGATTCTTATGTATATATTTATGGGTATTTACATATGCATTTATTGATATTTATTTCAAGGGTTTTATTGTTCAAAAGATATCAAATCGGTAATGTAATTTTTACCTCAAGTTTCATTCATTGAGATACATTCCATGTTATGAAACTGTATTACTCTATGTGGTTTATATAAAACCTTTAAATATTTCTATCATGAATCTCATTATTTTATGATATTTTAATATTTGTGTAATTTTATTCTCCCTTGTAGTGTATGAGTTATATTTAACAATGTGGTAACAGTTTATTGATACAATCTCATCATTTATTGGGATTCTGTATGGTTATGAATCAATTTATGAAATATTGTAATGAATATATAAATAACATTGAGGAAATTTTATATCATATGGTTATTAATGATATTTTTATATACTGGTTCAATTTTTACAATCTTTTGTGATAAAAATTATTAAGAATGTTTTTTTAATAAAATCTGACATTAACCCTCTATTTGGTCGGAAAATGGTGTTTATTCAAAACCATTTTTCCAAAAAAAGTTTTTTAAAAATTTCTTATGTTTAAAATGTATGTTATATGTTTTCAATACCCATTTATATGTTTTCATGTAAAAATGTTTTAAAAATATTTTCAATATTCTTTTATATGTTGTATATTAAATGGTTTTCAAAATAACTTCAAACATTCTTTATAAGTATCAATGTATTTTAAATTAAAATGGTTTTTAAAATACCTTAAGATTCAATTATATGATTTCAAAGCTAATATAAAAGTAAACAGTTTAAAAAAAATAATTATGTTTTAAAATTATTCTTTTAAATGGAGAAGATATTTTTCTTCAAGAATTGTTTTAAACAAAATAGTATATATATTTTTGAGGAAAAATGATTTCTGTAATGGTTTTAGGAAAAATATTTTAAAAGAAATTATATTTTTCTTATGTAATGTTTCATGTGTTCTTTAAAAATCATTCTCCATATATAATGACATAATTGGTTATATTTTATTCTTTACTGGGGATATGATTCAAGAATATCATTCATATTCGTTCTTTAATTGTTTATGTTTTGATGGAATGATATTTATGATACCATTTTCTATTCTATGAGATATATTGTTTTGATTCCCAATTATTTTCATAAGTTACATTATAATGAAAAGATTATGAAACCAATACCTTTTTTACAAGTTAGGATTTGATGAAATTTTTATAATACAATAACATTTCTGGGGTTATGATATGACGTTTATGAAACCAATAACTTTTTATGGGTCATGATATTATGAATGTCTTGTTATCTTATGGAACATGAATGTATGATTTATTTATGTGAAGGGTGGGGAATAATGTAAAGTCTCAAAAAAATCCTTGTAAATTATTATTTTTTAGTTATATGAATATTTTACGGGTTTGTGAAAATTTACGACGCATGATTCTGAGGCTCGGTGTTCCTGAAAAAAATTTCTGAACTTTTTTTGGGTACGTATAGGAAACGTGCGTGCGGATTCTTGTAACTTTTGAACTGCTGCTCGGAAATGAAATATGAGGGAACCGTTGAACTCATAGCACCAGTATTTGCTTAAAGTGACTTTCACCTCGAAGGCAGTAGGATGAGGGTGAAAGTTAGTTTTGTTCTTTTTGGTGGAAATAAAAATAAAATAAACCATATTTTATTTTTATCCTCCCAATTAAAATCTTTGGAGGTTGGAGCCACCCAAACTAAAACCCCCAATTTGAGGTCAAGGGTGGGGACCACCCGACTCTTGAACTCCCTCTTTAATAAGGATGGTGACATTTTGTATCCTCCAAATTAATTATGCCAACACCACCTTAATTAATGGCCAAATCTATTTTAAATAAATGAAAGATAATTTATTATATGGGCTATTCATTTTTGGTGGAATTTGGGGACAATATTGGAAAAGGGGATTTGAGAGAGAACTTGGAGGAATTATTTTACTACAATGAAGAATGCTTCTCCAACAAAGAATGTTGATGTCCTCCGACAACTTCAGATCCATCCTCATGACATCCTCTAACGTGGGACGTCTTCAGCAATGATAATCCATGGACCGTCCTTCCCTCCTCACAACGTCACGAAGCCTTAAAGGTAGGGATTGATGTTTTAGATACCCCTCATCCATTATTGATGTTCATTGTGATTAAAAAACAATTTAACCACTTACTACCACAATAACGCAGAGGGTGTCGGCCAAACAAACATGACCCGACATCTCTGCAAACCCTTGTGGTTTTTGATGAAATCATCACAATGGAGAAAAGTGGAAGAAGCCTCCTAGGCTATCCGCATGGAACCAGGGTAGTGCAAGTCCACACCGCCGATAGAGGAAGGGAACACGTGGAGGAAAGAGGGGAGGCCGATGTTATGGTCGGATGCAGAAGCATGGGCGGTGCGACTGCGTTCCACCGTCGGAGCAAATGGCCGCGGTCCGCATGGTTTCGGTATATGGGCAAGGGCTTTCAACAAAGCTGATCGTGAAGGGGTGGTGCACGAAGCGCCATCTTTGGAGCAAGGGGTCGCGACCGGCCTAGCCATGGAGGATGGTGGAAGGTGGCGGGCGTTCGGCCGGTTGTAGAGAGGAGGTGCGTGACACACCATTGTGATGAGAAGGGATGACCGTTTTGGCCTACCGAGCTTGACTGAGTAGGATTCGTCCGGGTCCCGATTGCATCTGGCAACCGAATGGCCGAAGTCCTACAGGGAGTCAATGTTGGGGGTGCGTGACTCCCCCCCCCCATGCGGCCAGGTCGGGCCGCCCAGCACGGGTCGTGCCTACCCGAACCAGAACGGGATGGCCCAGGCCAGGTCGGGCCGGGTCGGACTGGACCCGGACCAGTTTTTACCCTATACATTATTTTGGCCATTACTATGGCACCTGGAGTCATTTTGACAAACCATTTATGGCGCCAGAAACCATAGATCAAGACAGTACTTTTGGTAAACCTCACTTGATATTTGGATAAAGTTGGGGTACGATTAGGTTGGATCGAACACTAATCCAACTGGGACCTCGGGACTAAAAGGATAATAACTTACAGACAAGGTGTTCGATTGATGCATCGTCTATTGCGTTGAGACCCCTATTACGTAGTGGACCTTTGGGATACATCTTCATGGGACTTCGTGGATGTTGGAGTATCGACCTATGGCATGAGGAGGAGACCCTCCCAGAATCATGCGACCTTAGTGTGGGAACCATGTAGCTGGGTGTAACATGAGAAAGGGATCCACCATGGGTCTTTAGTTTAGGATCCACATGGATCCACTCTAGGAATACTTGTGGGGATACTCTAGGATAATGTGTGGGAGTCTTGTACTCGGATCATCTGTGGGTCTGAAGATGTACTAGGATCATGTGTGGGTACTCTATACTAGAATCTTGTGTGGGTCTAACGTTGTACTAAGATCATGTGTGGGTCTGTTGTATTAGGATCCTGTGTGGGACTGGTGATATACTATGATCCAATGTGGGTCTACCTCTTAATAGAGTAAGTTGAGTCAATAGTTTCATTTAATCATCTATACTTTGTACTTAAGTTATACCTAATATGAGATGAGTGTTTTCCCTTGTCGTGATACCTTGGTGGTATTCTTCTGTGTGGCGTACTTGTGTGGTACATACCTTATTGGTATTCAATCCTTTGTGAAAAACTTGAACATTGGGCATTTGAGTTGGACATTCTGTTTCCTCATGATTGAGATGGGTTTACTTGATAACATAGGTATATGTATGGAAATTTACATATGTTGGATTATCAGTTGATTTCATTCTTTGTGGTTTATCTATTGTGGATTTTGTGAGACCATGAGGGTCTCGGGGTCCCTACTGAGTATTGTTATAGTCACCTATGCATGGGCTATGACCGCACCTTGTTGTGTTTGGTGCAGATGATGCACATCACTGACTGAGGAGGAGGGTACCAGGACTGGAGGTAGCTCGGAGGTGGACATTAGACGTGGCGTACATCAGAGACGACCTGATTGAGAGTTATACCTACATTTCAGGAAGGATCCTTTATGGATGTTCACTTGAGCTGTTTTATGTTATTCTTGAACTATTCAGTTTTCTTGTACATTATATTTGGGCATGTACTATGGATCGTATTTTTTTCAGTACAAACTCTTTTTACTATATAGATTTACCTTGTGTTCGTATCCAGTTGTGTGCATGGTTGTGTGTTTTTTAGGCTATAAAGTCAATTCCTTCCCATATTTAGGTAAATATTTCATTGGTTCTAGTCTCTAGCCCCCGGCCTATGGAAGGAAGGCTTAGGGTAGTCGCAGCACGGGCCCCGGGGGATGGGTCATGAAAAATCGGTATAAAAGGACTCGGTTCTACCGTAGAACATAGGAATATGATTTTTTAAATGGAAATAATGTTAAGTGTAGTGAGTTTGGTTATTAGTTTAGGTAATCCAATGTTGGCGTGGTGGCCAGCGTATCCATACACCAAGACCCTGACTTCTGATTTCTGACTATGTGCACAAAAACACTGATTGTGTGTGTGTTCCAAAAATTTTCTTCCTGATCTCTTTGAATTAGCTCACTAGGTATATGTTATTGAACGTGGAACACCTATTTCATTTTAGGATGCCTCCACGCAGGCATCCGGCTAGGGTTTTAGGCATAGTATACAATGATAGCCCATCGAGTGATGAGGCGTCGGTGTAGGGCCCTCTTCCAGTACAGGTAATAGTGGAGCCACAAGAAGTACCATTTCCCATTGTGCCACAAATTCCACCATCCCTAGCAGCAGAGTGTGAACACTGCATAAATGTGTTGCATGAGTTCCAGTTCCTGAGGACACCCAGGTTCAGAGGAGAGACGGATCCACATATGGTTGAGGATGTGCTGGAGTCTATGGGGAGAGTCTTATGATTGGTAGGGACACCAGCTGATCTCATGGTGATCCTTTCTGCTAGTATTCTACAGGTAGTAGCAGGTATATGGTGGATCTTGATTCTAGAGTTTTACGATAAGGTGATTCTTCTCTGGGCAGACATCGAGAGCTAGTTTCAGGTAGAGTGTGTCCTAGCGACTCTACCGGCAGAACGCATACATGAGCTTCTTCATCTACAGAAGATCATCATGATTGTGTCTTTGTACTCAATGAGGTTCACTGACTCTCATGTTACTCCACCGATATGGTTCAGGACCCAATATTCAGGGCTCAAACCACTAATCAGGGACTTAGGCGTGAGATCATGGCTTCAATGATTTCTCTCAGCATCCCGAAAAACGATGAGGTTTTAGATCGAGCCCTCTTAGTAGAGTGTTTTATTGCCGAGCAGTCACCAACAGCGAGACCCACCACTAGTCATCACGTAGTGGAGTCTCCTACAGCTGGAAACAGATATATGTCCAAAAGGTCCAAGAGGACCAGACACAAATGTGGATGACTGTAGGATTAAGGTTCGGTTGAGCGGGTTACCATAGATGGAGCTAGTCATGTGAGGAACATGCAGTGTTACACATGTGGAGGCCGGGTCACATGGATCCAGACTACACAACCCACCTTACAGATGATCAGTAGACGGTTGAGTGACCGACCATGCAGATATAGAGGTTCGACAGAGGAGGTCCGCAGGGAGCAGGCAAACGTGGAAAAGGAGTTGGCCATGTAGCTGGCAGTGGGTGACGATTCGAGATGTTACCGCCACCACCAATAGGTGGTCAAACCCAACCACAGGGAGATGGTGGACAGGGTTGAGCTCATCTCCAGGCAGCTAAGGCCTATGATCATGGATCTTCATATATGATACGAGGTATGATCTGTGTCTACACCACCTTAATTGTAGTACTTATAGACACAGGTTCCAATCATTCATTTATTTTCAATGCCCTCATTCAATGATCGAAGATTCCGATGGAGTCATTGTCTCAATAC
Source organism: Viscum album (assembly GCA_963277665.1). NCBI lineage: Eukaryota > Viridiplantae > Streptophyta > Magnoliopsida > Santalales > Viscaceae > Viscum > Viscum album. The sequence goes on along the minus strand of OY728156.1, from coordinate 149,891,613 downwards.
ATATATCTAGAGACTCATATGGGAGAAGATGAAATGATTATGCACTAGTGCCGGCAGTGTGATCTTACTCTAGGAGGTGAGAGCTTCTTTTGGGATCTCGTAGTAGCGGTGTTGCAGACTTATGACGTAATCTTGGGTATGGACTAGTTATCTACAATCCATGATCATATTGAGTATATTAGGTGCAATGTGTGGTGTGTACTCACGATATGGGACTAGGCTTTCCTTCACCAGAGAGAAGGGAGCCATTACATCCCAGGATGGACTTACCTGGAAGAGTGTGTAGCTGATCCCTCAGCAGTTGTCTAGCCTTACCCTCGAATTGGTTGATGTGGATAGACTAAGCTATCCTATAGTGGTGGACCTGTGCGTAGATGTCTTCCCAGTTTATTTTATGGGACTACATCATCACCGAGAGGTGGAATTTTTCATTGACTCGTACCCTAGGACGACACCGATATCTACACCAGCGTATTGGATGGCTCCCACAGTGCTTCGTGAGTTGCGGGTACATCTGGAGGACTTACACAGGATGAGGTTCATTCGGGACAGTGTTACTCCTTGATCAACCATAGTTTTGTTCACCAAGAAGGTAGATGGGTGGATGAGACTTTTTTTTGACTATCAGCACCTAAACCAAGTGACCTTGAGGAACAAGTACCAACTTCCGAGGATTGACAACCTCTTTGATCATCTAAAGGGAGGGAAATGGTTCTCGATGATAGACCATAGATCAGGCTATCACCAGATCAGAGTACGATACGATGATGTGTAGAATACGAATTTCATATGACGGTACAACCATTATGAGTTGTGGGCCATGTCGTTTGGCACGACTAACACTATTGAAATGTTCATGGGACTCATGAACAGGATCTTCCCTCCATACCTGGATCGCTTTGCAGTAGTAATCATCGATGATATACTAATCCACTCAGCTACTATAGAGGAGCATGACTATCATTTGTATACATTTCTGGACAGACTCCAAGAGCACCCGGTTTATGGTAAGCTCTAGAAGTTCTAGTTCTAGTTCTAGATCTGAGAGGTTCACTTTTTGGGACATGTCATCTCATAGGTAGAAGTTTCAGTAGATCTAGTGAAGATTGAGACGGTACATACTTGGGATCCACACATGAGTGTGATGGAGGTACAGAGTTTCCAAGGTTTGGCAGGATACTACTGGATATTTTTACCATATTTATCTAGAGTTGCAACACCATTATCAACATTTATGAATAAGTGGAACCCCATTGTTTGGTCAGAGAGATGTCAATGGGGTTTTCAGGAGCTGAGGCAGAGGCTGAATGGTGACCTCGTCATGAGGCTTCCAGAGGAGGGGGTTGGGTACGAAGTTTACTACGATTCATCAGGGACCAGACTCAGATGTGTCCTGATGCAGGAGCGAGCAGTTATCGGATATGGTTCTCGAAAGAAATGAAAAAATTAGTAGAACTACCCCACCCATGGACTTGAGTTAGAAGCAGTGGTCTTCACCATGAAGATGTGGCAACATTACATGATGGGAGATCATTTTACAGTTTACTCTGATCACAAGTGTCTCATTAAAATCTTCTCCAAGAAGGACCTGAACCTCAGATAGCGACGTTGGATCGAGTTCCTCCAGGACTATAACTTCGAGATAGTCTATACTCCTGGTAAGGGGAACATTGTAGTAGATGTACTCAGCAGGAACTCTAGTATATAGCAGATAGGTTAGGTGAAGGAGAAGATGGCCTCTATATAGATATCCTTTGTAGATCGATATGGAGAAACTTTTATTCATTCTCTTACAGTCACTCCCCCACTTCATCAGCGAGTCAGGGAGGTGCGACATGGGCAAACTGTCTAAAAGTATCGACGTTCTCATATATCCATAGGATAGGCACCTTGTAGATTTTATAAAGGTGGGGAGTACGCCATCCTCATCAGAGGACGTACCATGGTACCATTGTTTATTCGGTAGGAAGTGTTGAGAGATTTCCACATATCCCCTCTAGAGATACATCCAAGAGTGGAAAAGATGTACTTGGACCTTTGTCGATAGCACTGGTGGCTGGGAATTAAGAAAGCAGTAGATGAGTTTGTCCCTCAGCGCCTCACTTGTTAGCAAGTGAAGGCAGCACATCAAGTACCAGCAGTCTTAGTTCAGACATTTAAGTTATCAAAGTAGAAGTGGGATGGGATATCCATGTAATTCATGCCAGGAATTCCACGTACATCCCGGGGTCATGATTCAATCAGGGTGATCGTCAACCGACTCACCAAGTTGGCCCTCTTCCTATCGATCAGATAGAAGGGATCAGTTGAGAGCTTGGGACTCTTATATGTGCAAGAGATTTTGCGGCTCCATGGATTACCGTCAGCGATTGTCTCTGATCGTGATATACATTTTACTTCCCATCTATGGAAGGGATTTTAGGAGGGTTTTGGGAAGTAGCTTCGTTTGAGCACCGCCTTCCATCCCCAGACGGATGGTTAGACTAAGCGGACCATTCAGACCCTCGAGGACATGCTGGGTGTTTGCTTCCTCGACATTAACTTCGGTCTTAGCTAGGAGGATCACTTTATCCTTGGTAGAGTTTGAATACAAAAACATTTATCACTCCCCCATTGGGATGGAACCTTTCGAGGCATTGTACGACCAACCATGCTGATCGTCGTTGTGATTGACTGACCCATGGGTGTCAGCACTAGTAGGACCAGAGATGTTATGGGCTACCACAGAGAAGGTGAATATCATCCAAGATTGGATGGAGACTGGACAGATCAGGCATATGTCTTATGCCGACAAGAGACGAAGACCTCTAGAGTTCCAGGATGGTGACCACATCTTTCTACGGGTCTCACCCTGACGAGGGTTGTAGAGATTTGGCTAGGGCCGCAAGTTATCTCCAAGGTTCATTGGACCCATTCCAGGTCCTCATCATAGTGAGTGAGGTGGCTTATGACCTAGAACTTCCCACTTAGTTGCCCCGGTAGCACGATGTCTTTCATGTATCCTAGGTGAGGAGATACATGCACAACCCATCTCGCATCATCGACCATGGATATCTAGACATCAACGATGGGGCGATGTTTATGGGGGTTCCAACATAGATTTAGGAATGACAGGAGTGGGTCCTTTGTGGGCGGTCGATACCTCTGGTGCGCATTCGCTGGAAGCACATGAACCTCCACGAAAACACATTGGAGTGGGAGGCTTAGATACGTGCTCAGTACCCCCACTTGTTTTCCTAGTTTTTGTTATGTGGATTTATAGGAAGCAAAGCCCTGAGTTGGGGAGAATTTAATGACCTGGAAAATCCCATATTTTTTTTTTAAATATATGGGAATTTTACGAGTTTGTGAAAATTGATGGTGGGTGATTTTGAGGCCCGGTGTGCCCAGAATGAATTTCTAAACTTATTTTTTGGGTACATTTAGTAAACATGAGATAAGGTTTTTGTAAAATTTGAACCTGTTCTCAGGATTGAAATCCAAGGGCACCATTGAACTCACAGCTTTGGTATTCTCTTAATGAGACTTTCAACTCGATAGCAGTAGATCAAGGGTGAATGTTTGTTTTTGTGATTTTTCATGGAAATAAAAATAAAATAAACCTTATTTTATTTTTAACCTCCCAATTCTGGTCTTTAGAGGTGGGGCCACCAAAACTAAAACCCCCAATTTGAGTTCAATGGTGGGGACCACCCGACTCTTAAACTTCCTATTTAATGAGGGAGGTGACCTTTGGTATCCTCCAAATTAATTATGCCAACACCACCTTAATTAATGGCCAAATCTATTTAAAATTAATGAAACATAATTAATTATCTGTGATATTCATTTTAGGTGGAATTGGGAGAAACTATTGGAAAAAGGAATTGGGAGAGAACTTAGAGGAATTATTCATCTCCAACAAAGAACACTTCTCCAATAAAGATCACCAACATCATCCAATGACTTCGGCTCCTTCCTCGTGACATCCTCTAATGTGGTAATTCTTCATCAACGAAAATCTGATGACCTTTATTCCTTCCTCATAACATAAAAAATCCTTCGAGGTAGGGTTTGATGTTTAATATAGCTCTCATTGTTCTTGATGTACATCATGATTCAAAAATTGTTGAACTGTTTGCTACTGCACTGACACGGAGGGTGCAGGACAAACACACATGGCCCGACCTCTCCACAATCCATTTTTGTTTTTAATGCAATCTTTGCGATGGTGAAAAGTGCTGACTGCCACCCGGGCTAGCCGCACGGTACCGGGTTGGCGCGCGTCCATGCTGCCGGTAGAGGAAGTGAACACACAGAGTACAGAGGGATGTCGATGATACAGTTGGCCGCAAAATCAAGGGTGGTCTGATCACGCACCGCTATTGGAGCAAATTTCCACGACCCGCATGGCTGTGAAAGATGGGCGAGGGAGGCCGGTCGAGCTGACCTTGGAGGGGTGACACACGATGCGCAGCCATCGGTGCCCTGGGTCGCAGCTCGCCTCGACATAACGGATGGTGGAAGACAGCCGGCGTTCGGCAAGCTGTGGAGTGGCGGCATAAGACGCGCCACTGAGAGGGATAAGTGCCGACTATTTTGGTTGTCCGAGCTGGACCGAGTGGGACCCTCTCGGGTCCCTCGTGCTGCTGAAAACTGAAGAGTTGAAGCCATTTGCTGAGTCAAAAGCTCGGGGCGTGTGACCCCCCTGCAAGCATGTAGGTCGGTCATCCTAGCACGGTCCGAGCTGACCAGAACCGAACTGGGTCGGTCTGCCCGGGTCTGACAAGACCCGGAACAGTTTCGACCATATATGTTCTTTTGGCTATAACATTTTCTTCGAGCGTCCATTTGAAAAACCGTATATTGTGCTGGAAACATTAGAGCAAGAGAGTCCTTTTGGAATACCCCACTTGAAATTTGGATAATGTTGGGGTATAGTCAGTTTGGATTGAGCACCAATCCAACCGGGACCTTTGGACTAAAATGTTAATAATATACAGACAAGTCATCGGATTGACGCAGCATCTGTTTTCAGTTGTTATTGTACTTTTTTGTTTTCATATACTTTACAGTTGGTATTTTACACTATCCCCTTTTTCATTTTAGTACACACTCTTTTTACTATACAGATTTACCTTGTGTTGAGACCCATGTTATGTTTTATTATCATCATTTCAGATGATATCAATGACCTCTTTCACATTTATTCTGATTATGGTTTTTTCAGTATTACGATTCTATAGAGTACCCACTTTCTTGTTTTCAGTGACCATTTTCAATCTCTATGATTATCTATTCTTTTATTCCATGTTTTTTTTTTCAATTTCCACATATATATAAACCTAGATATGAGTTACTTTTGGAAACTTTTATGTTTTTAGATTTCCCTTTTAATATCATGTTTTATTATTCATTTTTACATTGTGGGTTTCTATAAAAAGAAAATTCAAGTGTTAAAACGTTGATAACACTGATTAATTTTGATAGAGAAATTCATTTTATGGGTGATAGAATATAAAAACATAAGAATTTTTTAATTTTTTCCAATTAATTTAATCCTTTTTTTATTTTTCATTTAATACAACAATAAATCTAACTTTTGTAAATTGAAAGGACTATGTATGGATTGTGTTATACAAAACACCAAGTTAATATTCCACTAAATAAAACACTTATATTATCATGTGGTGCAAACAAAAATATTTTTGTCATGTGTTTCATACAATACTGAGTCCCTTTGAATTCTGGTTTTACACGCTCTATCTTGTTTTACGACACTACAAAATACTATTTGTGGTGTTCTTAAAATATTATTATAGTTACCACATATCCATTGTAATAGAAGTTTTGAATAATATTAAATAAAATTTTTAAATACAATTTAAAAATGTATATAATGTTTATACTTCAGTTATAATTTTGTATAAGTCAATGTATGAACTATTTTAAAATAAAGAAATTACTTTTCTATGAAAAATGTTTTTCAATGTACAATTTTTATTATCTCGAAAAATTAAAAATTCCACTATTGATTGAGGTTTTCAATAAAATTAATTTATTATATATTAAATATATATTTTTGATACTCATACAAAAGATTTTATATGTATATGATAAAATTAAATCCAATTTTCGTGATAAAAGAGGTATTTTTTTAATATGCAATTTTACCGCATTTTAATAGAGAACCGATTTTAAATCTAAATTTTGAAATATTTTATAATTTTTCTTAAAATATAAATTCATTTTCCAAATATGAATATTAATATTTACTTTGGTGAATTTTTTTTATGTTTCAAAAAATTGTATTTGTTTTGAATAATAGAAAATACTGAATTTTAATTCAAATATTTGATTTCAACTAAATAATTTATGAGGATTAATTTTATTCTGAATCGATTTTAATGTTTAATTTGATAATTTTTATATAAATTAAAAAAATATTTGTTATTTGAATCAATTTTTAATTGAAATTGGATATAAAAACATTTAAATCTTTTGAATATTTTTACTTTAAAACCCCCACTTTGTTTTCATGTCTATTGGATTAAATTTATATTAATATCTACCACTTCATTGACTGGAATTTTTAAAAATGTATACCATTTTTAGAATCAACATAATATTTAATTTATAATAATTTCAAATAATTTTTTACCCAAAAAATTTAGTGAATATGATTAAATATAATTATATATATTTAGGGAACGTTTTCTATAATAAATTAATAAAACTTCAACTTAAGGGCCAAATTGACTTAGAAACATGTCAAAAGGCCTTAGATGTTCATATTTAGACCTTATAATACATTTCCATGGATTTGAACCATTATTGTAGCCACATGAAATAGGAAATTCATTGGAGTAATTAACATTTAATAAATTTAAATGAATTATACTCCTCCTCTACTATAAAAACACACTCACCCATCCCACTTTTTTACACCTCTCATGCACTTTGGCTTAGACAACATCAACCCAATTATTATGAAAAAATCCCTACCATAATAATATAAGACTAAAATTGGGAATAAATCCAATCAAATATTCCCTTTGGTAAAAACCAAGAAAAGTTACCCATGGAATAGTAGGTTTTGAACATGTACAAAAATATTTATGACTTAAGGTTAGGGTTTTCTTGTCTCACTTTGTATATCTATAAGATAAATGAATTATTCACCACTAATTTCTTTTGTGTTGTGTTAATACTTCACATGAATGTATTATATTATTATTATACATAAATTTATGGGTATTTACATATCAATTTGATTATCATCCTTTCATGGGGTTTATGTTTCAAAAGTCATCAATCGGTAAAGTAATTTTTTTCTCATATTGGTTTCATTGAGATACATGCCATGTTATGAACCTATATTTTTTATAGGTTTTATATAATACCATTTTTCAGGTTATATCATAAATATAATTATTTATTGATAATTAATGAATCATGTAATGTTATACTATGATGTAGAATATGAGTCAATATTAGCACAGTAGTAAAAGATTATTGCTCAAATCTCATTTTTATCAGGATTGATTACAATTATGCATCCTTTTATGATGTATTATGATACATATCTCATGAAATATCATTAATTTTCAAATCCTTTGGTTATTAATGATATATCCATTTATTGGTACCATTTTTTCCATTTTTTCCACATAATATAATTAAGAACGTTTTTAATAAAATTTTACATTATCTCTCAATTTGGTTAGAAATTTGGGTTCATCCAAAACCATGTTTTCTAAAAACGTTTTTCAAAAATATTTTATGTTCAAAAAGAATTTAAATTTCTTTCTTGGGAAATTTTTTTCAATATGTTTTCAATATTATTTTACATGTTTTTTAGAAAAAGGGTTTCAAATGATTTTCATTCGTTGTAATATTTTTGAATGTATTTTAAAATAAAATGGTATTCAAAATACCTTCTATTATCCAATATATTTTTTCAATTATATTTTAAATGGAAAAGGATTTAAAAATTCTTGATGATATAAAGTGTCTTTTTAGAGAGGAACAAATATCTTCCTCAAGAAATTCATTCAATGAAATTGATGTTTTTTATTTATAAGAAAATGATTTTTCAAATGTTTTTATGAAAATGATTTTAAAATAAACAAATTTTCTTTATGAAAATTTTCCTTCGATCATTCCAAATACATCTCCATTTAATATGAAATAATTTTTTATATTGAATGATTTAATGGGGATATGATCCATGAACACTATTAAAATTCCTTCTTTAATGGTTTATTTTTGGATGCAATTATATTAATGAAACACTTTTCTCTTATAAAGGTTATATTATTTTGAATCCCACGTCTTTACAAAATGTTATTCTATAATGAAATAAATATGAAACCTATCTCTTTTTCACAAGTTAAGATATGGTGAATTTTTTATAACACCATTTTATTTCATCGGTTATGATATGATGTTTATAGAACAACTTTATTTTTATAGTTCATGGTATGATAAATGTTTTCTATCTCATATAATATTCATGTATGGTTTAATTATGTGATTGGTGGTGCCTATATCACCCTCTATTTAATTGGGTAATTATATATGATTTATGAGCTTAAAGTGTACACAAGAGAGAATTCCAATTCCTAAACATGAGGGTACATGGGAAGGAATCCCAAGAGAAAAACAAGAGGGTACATGTCAGGGAATCCCAATACCAATACAATGGGGTAAATGAGAGGGAATCCCATTCTTGAAACAAGAGACTAAACAGGAAGGAATCCCAATCCTAAAATAAGAGTGTATATGGGAGGGAGTCTTAATCTTGAAACAAGAGTATACATAGAAGGGAATACCCAGACCGAAACAAGAGAGTACAAGGGAGGTAATATGAATATAAAAACAATATGACACATGGAAGGGATTTTAAATCCCAAAACAAGAGGATACATGGGAGGGAATCCCAAGCATAAAACAAGCAGGTACATCGGAGGGAATCCCATGCAAAAAAAAGTGGTTACACAATAGGGAATCCCAAGACTAAAATGAGAGGGTACACATGAGGGAATTATAATCCTAAAACATGTGGGTACATTATAGGGAATCCCATTCCCATGATAAGAGTGTATACGGGAGGGAATCCCAATCCTGAAGTCGGTACACTGGTGATTATCCCAATACTAACACATTATAAAGGCCATGGTATGTATCCTTGAAATTCAATGTTCTATGATAATGTGTATTACATAATTCCATGTCTTATTCCTATGTTATAATATCATGGATTATGCTATTGATTTCCTTATTATTCATGTCTTATGAACTTCTAATCATAATGTCCTGATTCTGGTTTATCATCTTTAATATGCAGGGTATGGTCTTATAATGTTATAATCACGTTAATATACCCCATTTCCTCATGTTTATCTCCAATATTTTATATTACTGAGCATATTAGATCACCCCTTTATTATGGTTACTTTAACTAGGTAATGAAGAAATATTTTATGTAAAATTACTAAAGGGTATGATCATTGTGGGAAACATTTAAGATACTTCACCATGTTAGAATATTTTATTCCATGTTAAAAAACAAACTAAACTATTATGATCCATGAACATTTATTTTTGTAATGCGATAAATATTTATCTAAAATTATTGGATATCTATCTATGTTAATATTTTGTCTATATATAACCTCTTTGGTCTTATCAATCAGTATCAGAGCATAGGTTCTTTTAATGATTTGTTTTTCTCTATCATGCTTACTATTTTTTTGGATGTCAGGATTTTAGTTTGTTTTATATTATTTCATCCATGGAATATCATACAACATTATAAAAGGGGAAAATGTATATTTAAATACCTCAAGGTGAAAATTTATATGCTAAGAGTGTAATTAAGTTTAAGGAAACCAATGAATTGCTTAATAAAATATTAGATGAATCATATTGTTAGACTATTTTCTATTTTAATGATTCTGGATGAATTAGTGAAAAACCTATTGTTCCACGTGATGTTGGAAGTAAAAATGATGAATAAATTCAATGATGGTCAAAAGATAAATTTTTCCACAAGATAATTGAATTAGATCGGAAATTAATGTGAAGATGATAATTCTCAAGATATCCATATCCAATCATCAAAAAATTTCCTCACCGAGCAAATACTTTCAAATAATAGATTTATTGTAGTGTAAAAGAATATAAAAGATAATAATGATTCCCGAGTTTAATAACTATAAGTTACATACATAGAGATAGAGAAACTAAAATCTGATGTTAATGAAAAGAATATGAATTGAAAAAAATTATAATTTAAATTTAAAAAATGACAACATTGTTATACAAATTTCAGAACTAGTTCATAATATATATATATATATATATAACATGATATGAAATTATTTATGGTTTTTTCTCATGCCATTTCTAAAATAATGGATCATTGCGATATGGTGGATAATATCTCCATGAAATTTGAGGATGATATAAATATTAGGGATACTCTCAGGAGATAATGTAATGCCCAACTTGAATCACCCAACCAGAAGATTCAAAAAATTGGGAAATATATAGAATAATTGAAGACAATATTAAAGAAATCTAATTCCTAAACACAATCCCAAATTTAAGGATGATTTACAATTACTATTTGTATATCCTTTTATATGTAATAATTAAATGAAATGTAAAAATTATATTGTTGAGGAAAAATGAAATTATTATTTCATCCAAATGGCCTTGAAGTTTGAGAAATTTTAGCATTTCTATTGATGGACCCCCTATTATACATGAGGGGATGAGAGATGTGAACAATTTAAAAAATAGGAATAAATATAAATGTGTCTTAAATTGATGGAAAAGGAATTTTACTAGATTTTATGAAGAAATTCTCTATTTTTCTTCTATATATGGTCATATTATATGATTTTTGAGGTATTGGAAAACAATTTCGGATTCTAAGAAAATAATATTAATAAATATTAAAATATGTAGACACATACTAAAATATCTAAAATAAAATCTCTCAAAAAAATTATGCAAGAAATTATAGTATTATGGATGACTATGAAACACCATGAATGTGTATAAAGTAGAATCATCCAATAATATTAGAAGGACATCAGCAGGTGCACAAAGATACATATAGATAAATGATGAACCAATGAATTATTTTAATGGGAGATGTTTCATATGTGTTAATCATTGTCATCCTGTAAGATATTATTACTAAAATAATAAATGGAATCCAAAAAAAACATGAAATGAGATCCCAAATTCTCGTGGTGTATAAAAATAAAGGATATATTGGATGATATCATTCTATATTGGGAAATATGATACAATATAAATAGAAAAACCTGGATCTCAGTGAAAGGTAAACAAATAATTTCTCTATTACACTAAAAAAATCTCTGTAGGAAATATTTGTTCAATTAAAGGCTCATATATTGTAAGAAAGGGTGAGTAAACTCCGATAACAGATAAAATGGAAATGATTAATGAATTCCAAAAAATCATATTTAATTACATGAGGTGAGAAGTAAAGGGAAAAATTAACGACCATTCAATAGAGGAAGAAGAAAATTAAAACATCTACTGGGAATATTTCTACATAGATAATGAATCCAGAAAATTGCTTATAAATGTACCAATAAAAAAAACAATTCCCTAGTGGGTGCAAACCCAAAAATGTGAAAAATAACAATTCATAAGAATTTATATATATAAATATGACTGATCATGTTTGTAATGAATTACTAGTTCTACAACTCCTATCATTTCTGTTTGCATTGAATTTTGAAAAAGTGCAAAAATAGAACAATGCTTTGTAAGAAATGATCAAAGAGGCTTTCAATCAGAACCAACCACAATTCTCTTCTAGACGATTCCAATGGTTCCAATATCCCTATTAATTTAAATATTGTGAATATTTTTGTTGAATTGGTGCATGATTATGTGGGATATACAACCTATGATGTGTGTTTATGTCTTTAATGACCATAGAAACATAATATGAATGGAGATATATATAACAAGAAGAATAATGACACGTGAAATTAATATATGGTATTAGATTTAAAAGTCAGTTTTAAAAAACACACTAGTTTTGAAAATCTATATATATAATTTTATTGGAGAAAAGGAATGTCATTTTATGAAGGTAATTATGTGAAATAAGGGATCATTAAAAGATATACATAAATGATGAAGTGGTTCTAAGTCACATTGAAAGTTGAACCATTTTTATCAAGCCTCGATTAATGTAGTGTATTCCTCGATTGGAATATAGACTATTGGAGGAGTTGCAATAATCCTAAATTTCATGTATATCTAATCAATTGTTACAATGTGGTATCAATTGACTAGTTTTTGGATAATATGAACCTACTATAAAAAATAAATATCATTCCCAATAAGTGGTCTCCTCATTATAAACAGTAATTCAATTTATCTATTTAACTCAAGAATAAATTTAATAGTATTTATCAATAAAAATAAATATATTTTTAAGGAGATGTAGTGATATACACTATAGGCTATATACCATCATTGAACACGATATTTCTTATATGAATTGAATAAAGTCATGTTTCTATTAGACATAGAATTATTTGAGTGATAAGAACACTATAAGAATTTATTGGCTTAATATCTTATTTTTTACAAAGAGTTATTACTCAATATACTTAAAGAAATTTTCATTGACTTAAAGAAAATTGTAAATTTCACATGATGAGAATCTGTCATTAGTGTTCAGCTATATTGAAAAATATGTATCCTAGGTTTAAAGGTTATAAAAGTAAGAAATTATCCATATTAGATCTGTAAATGTTTTGTAAAGTGAAATATAGAGCCATAATTTTAAAATTTTGAATAATAAATTGTTTATATTGTAATGTTAACCATGATTGAAAACATATGGTATGACACAAGCTAGAAAGAATTGTATGATCAATTTAGAGAAAAAGATCTATTTATCTATATTTTAGGAGTTAAAAGAATTACATGTGTTCCGACATGATTCTATATATTATTGAAAATACGATCAATAGAGATAATTGAATAATTTTATGTAAATTTTTAGATTAATGAATCCTTTGTCGAATATTAAGTGAAAGTGATTGGTTTATGTTAAGTATATGACTTGTATCCATTGGGATAATTTAAGTGCATAAATACAATTCATCACTCACGGAAAAATAAATTTAAATTAAATATCAGCTTATCAAGGAGAAATAGATAGTGGGATTGTGATTTAGAAGTATTTGTATACTAGACTACAAGTTCTAGATATCCTATTGAAGGATTTACCTAATGAAATGTTTTAATTCCATTTTCTAGATCTTAGATTTAAATGTATTACTAAAAAATGAACAATGTTGATGTTGGAAACCCTCTCTTATTGGTATTTTGTTCTCTATATACTAATAAATTTTCTTTATCTTGTTTTAGTCCTCAATGGAGCTATCATTGGGTATTTTCATAAAGGGAGATAAATGGTATCTTGAGGAAGATAGTGGGATAATCTTGTAGAAGAGTTTTTAGTATGATGATGTTGAAGTTGGTATTTTAGTGAACAATAACCATGAAAACGATTAACATGTTTAGGATTGATGTAGTTTACATGTATAGGAAGAGAAATAGACCCCAAATATGATCATGTTTCATAAGGTATTATATAAATGATTTCAGAAACATGGTTTTATAATGAAGTGGTTCATCTAGATATTCTCCTTCTAATCTTGATTCTCACAATGATCATGATTCATGTGAGTGTAAATTATGTCTTGAGAATGTCCTTGATCACTATATTAGGTTACAGATGGAAAATAGTTCTTGATGTTTTGATGTTTTTTCAACAAACCCAATGGTGGATATTTTATTAAAAATTTCTATTGATTTTTTGGGTTGTTATGTTGATTTTGTTTTGATAGAATTTGGATAATAAGAATACTTGGTCATTAATTATAATGGAAGACCACATTATTCTATTGAATAATGTAAGATATCATGATCCATCTGAATCAATCATGATCAGGGTATCTATGTGGATTTATTAATATAGCACCATCCTTTGGAATGAAATAATATCACTATATCCTAGTGGATGATTGATGTGTGTTGAATTTTGGGGAAGGAATTTTTAGCGCCTTATTCATGAAGTGTCACAAGGAGTGTGTAAGTTCTAAAGGATCATGAGGATAAATTATGTACTAAAATATACTGTAGTGATTATAATTCCTATATAATCTTGTGGAACACATGATCGTTAATGAGTCATGTGAACATGCAAAAAAATAAAAACTGGGAATGAAGGAGAGGTATTGTGTTTGATCAAAATCACATGATCCTTTTTCATGACCACATGACTAAATAATATGGTAAAAGTTAGCACAAATGAGGTTGAAATATCTCATGGTTTTTTGGAATCATGTGAAAACTATAATTCCTATGAGTTTGAAAGAGAAAGGAAATCATGTCAAGGAAATGGATAATGTTTATGTTGAAATGACTAACTGAATAGGTGTTAATTGATCATGTGATGATTATATGTGATGATATTGAATAAAATAATAATAATAAAGGTATAATTGATTATATCGTGTGAATTTCTATATATTTTTATCATTTAGTCTAGAATTTTTTGCATAAAGTATGTAATGATTATGTTTGGATTACATAGGTGGTGGAAGGGATGGTTCTATATGATATTTACTGTTATGTAGGATAGAGATTTCTGATATAAAAATCTAAAATTATCATTAATATGCTAAAGGATTTAGAAATGTTGTTTGATTTGATGAAAATTATGAATGATTAGTTTCACATAATGTAAATATAGTTAAATGATAGAATAAGTTACATTATAAGAAGTATATAAGAGATTTTTAGTTAATAGATTGTTATTAAATGATCAAAGAGGGAGTGAAATAGACTATTCATGAGAAGTGATGATGGTTATGATATCATTAATTTTCTCAATATAGTAATGTTCAAAGTGTTTTGTAGATAGGTAGACACACAACACCCATGCATTCCATGTATTCTAAATAGGGTCTTTCACTTGAGTAATACAATCTATGTAAATTGAACAGGGTCTCAGATATGGGTTATGAACCAGTATTTCATGAAAGTGTGACATATCAAGGTCCTGTGAATGGGTTAGACATTAGGGTATCACATAAGGAGATACATGATAGGATCACATGAAAAGTGAAATTCACCAGGCTTTCATGTGAACAATACCATTTTCATATCATAATTCTAATGAAGATAATGAAGGTAATGTATTTTCACAATCCAAAAATATATACAAAAGAAATTTATTAACTATTATATCTAATGAGGTGAAAGGATAAAGGATGTATTATATTCATGTAGGTGATGGGGTTTCTGTAATCCTTCCTTAAATTAGAAGACATGGAATCTCTTGATGATATTTCAATAGTGAGGAGGAGTTTCCATGATCTATCATGGAAATGTGATGCTCAAGGGGATTTTTAAATTAAATTTATGGAGGGGAATGTGAATATAAAATGAACCTATATTACATTTTATGAAACACTCTACAATATAATATATTGTTATTTTCCAAGCATGCCAAATGTTTTTTCTTCCCAAGTTGTGAGAATAAGAGGGTAGTGTAGTGAATTTGATCTATGTATGATAGTTAATTTACCATTAAAAATCTAAGTTAAGTGATCCTATGATGGGGTGAACGTGAAAAAAACAAATAGTAGTGTTCTATAGTGGATTTGGTACATTGGTCCATTTTCCTTGTATTCTACATAAATTTATCCTTGTGATGGTGAACCGTGTAAAAGTATGGGTATACTTGTACTTGAATGCATACATTATACGAATCATCACAGCCTAATTTTTGTAAGGATATGATCAATGTGAACAATAAATAGAAAAATAAGTATCCCTCATAATAAGAGTTTAAGGTCCAGTAGAGCATGATGATTTTTGTTAAATAATTACTATATATTAAATCACCCCTCCCCCTATTAGGGTATACAAGAACCTTATAGGAATAAAATTCAGTTACCATCTATGGAAATACATTTTTGGATAATAAGTACATGAGATAAAGGTTTAGTGATAAGACATATTAGGTAGATGTGTATATGAGAGACATCTATTAAAGGAATAAATCACAGATGACAGAAATTAGTTGTACTGGATACATTATGAAGAAAATATCTTGTTCACTAGAGAAAAAACTAATCATAGGTTTGGATATATGAGGTGCACAACACTATGTTATACTATAGGAATATAGAAGGCGCACTAGATGGAGGAACACAAAATAGAGTAAAAATTGTAGATAATTTCAGGTCAACTTTTTAGTGATCTATTAAGAAATAATTTTTAATTTTTATTTTGAGTAGTTAAATTATATTTTATTTCACTAAAAAATGAGTACAATTTCGTATTATGATATATAAGTTTTCATAAAATAGTTTTCTCAAATTCTATTCAATTCATATATTAGTGAATATCCATGGACTGATGAGAGTCACCATGGAATATATGTTATGACCCACATTGGGGAAAACCCATGTAAATATTGTTTGCTTCGATTTACATCCCAATATTTGAATAGAATGTATGGTTGAGTTTTATAAATTTTATATGGAAAGTAAATTCTAACCAGTTATAGGGGTTAATTCCATGTGAGAAGAAATTGTAAACAATCATTACTCATTAAACCAATCAATTAGAGGTTCTCACATGCTTGGTAATTTTAAAGATATATCTTAAGCCTTTGTGGTCCAATGACAAGTCTGCCCCAAATAATAACTATTCATATATTAATAATAATTATAGGCCTCATATCCAATATAAATTTAATACCACAATTTCAAAAATCATAAATAGAAAATATTTTTGAATATCATAATAAAATGATAAATCAAAGTCTAGATTGATGAAAAACAATTTTTATGTCATTCCTAGTATATTTCTCTTCTATTCATGATAGGATAATTATTGGTGAAATATAAAAAAAATTAAATCATATAATATTTATAATATTAAAAATTAATATAAATGAATATTTAACTTAGATTTTTGAAATAAATGAAAAATTAAAATATTTATCTTAACAAAAAAATACATTAGAAAATTATATTAATCAATACCACTACTGATAAATTATTCAATCCCTCCCATGGGTTAGTTTATGCCATCAATTTAAAAAAAATTAATACTACATTCAAGAACCACAACAAGGGTTATTTACCGAACACATTTTAGATGGATAATTACATTGGCATCCCACCTTAAATTTCATTGTATTCAAAAATTGAGGTATTTTTTATTTTATAGTCAATCTAAAGATGATAACATTTTAATATTTCTTAGACCCTATTTCACTTAGTAGTAATAAATTTCAAAAATCCATGACTATTTTGGTTCCAAAATCATGAAATAAAATAACATCTTCATGATACACTATTACATGATATGAATAACTAGAATTTTTAAAATAAAATATGTTAGTTTTCTGAATGATTATAGAATCTGTGTTGTGACATTATAAACTATTATATTATTTCAATAAATCTTTTTAAACTATTGTAGGATATTATAAAAATGGTCACGTTTCTAGAAATAAATTAAATATATAATCATTTTTTGAAATTAATTTTAACAATTATTCTCCAGAAATTGAATTTATAGTAATGAAATGTTATTCGGGAAATTTATATTTCCAAATATATCATAACAATATGAAATCCCCATAAAAATATCTTTTTGGATATTAGTCACTAAACTACACTTCACAATATAAAATATAGTATAGCTCATCATCTATATTTAATCCACCACAACAATGAGATCAATTTAGAACCCTCATTAGTAAAAATGGGCTCTTTAAACCAAGTGAATATACTAAAAATCAAAATCAAAAAAATAATTTTGTAAGATCCATTAACCTTTAAATTTTTGTAAGAACCTCTTCCACAATGTGAATTAAATGAAGATAATTACAGATAGAATCGAATTTCCAGGAGAATAATATTTATTTTCAACAAAAATATTCTATGAATTATATTATATAAAACCCTTTCATTGAATATATGATTATATTGGAGGTCTTTCATTCCCTTCATTTTGAAATGGACAACTCATTGTCTCTACCATCATTACAGTTTTAACAGACACTCATTTATGCAATGTTTTTTAAAGAATACATTAATAATAATAAATTATCTATACATTACAATATTATATTTCACATGTTAACATTTCATGATAATAATTATATATTATGTTAAAAATTGATATATGAAGAAACCCTATGATATTTTTGGATGTCTAATTTTTATAAACATGTGTAAGATGTGTTTAAAAATGTTTTGGAGATCATTTATTATTTTTGGAAAATCTCCATGAATATATTGATGTAATTACAATTTTTTATGAAGTTATATATTTACATATTAAATGGCTAAACCACTGTTTGATAATATATACACAAAAAAATCATAAATGGATAATGAACCATTTGTAATAAACAACTTTTTGTAATTATGTATATACATTAAAGGAGACTATAGTGACTTGGGAATATATTTCGAGGACATCAGAAGAGAATTCAATAAGTTGATCAAACTTGTGATGAATATTTTAATACTTCACCTGAGTTAATGATACATTTTACTACATTGTAAGACATTGATTTTGAAAAAAAAATTCACAACATCCTGGAAAAATAGGGACTTCATAAATCCTACTAATTCTATAGAAATATCAGTGGATATATAAAAATATTAAAAGGAAAGTAAATTTGGATATATATGAATTGTATAGTATGTTCTAATATTTAGGTTCATAATTTTTTATGAAATTCACATTTCTATGAAAAACTCTAAATATGAATCCCTAAAATGTAACACCTGACTAATCGCATCTTGTGGTCAAAGTCATGATTCTACAATTAAATATGCATATTTTGAATGCTGACTGAATTAGAAGGATTTTCGATTATATTTATGTAGATTTCAAATGTAGAATGTGGAAAAATTTATTCCTAACAAAATATGATTATTTTATGATATTATTCATCATTAAAACTATTATTCTTCCATTTATTGATCCTCAAAATATAATTTTAATTATAGTTATTAATTTTGTAAATACTAATCTTAAATTTATAAATATATTAAATGAGAAAATAAAATATATCAAGTTTTTCAAAGAAGCTATAATATATTTATAATATCCTATACCAAAAAATGAGATGAATTAAATCATCAACATATATTTCATATGTTATTTGTGAATTTTTCAAGGAATGTATATTTTACTACTAATCATATACAAAGTTTATACTAAGGAGGAATATGAAGATCTCATGATTTCATTCCCTCATGCATGAGAATATCATTATTGGTAATTGAGATGGGAATTTAATGTGAACGTATTATCATGGATACAATTATATAGTAGTTAATTTCCTTTGAGAATAATATCTTATATTCAATTTTGAAGAATATGTGAGAATTTTTACGATCATGTTCATAATCATGAGATAGGAGGATCATAAAGAAGTGGTTGTTCCAGTCTTAATAACATCATTCATTATATTTTTGATTTGGAAGATACCTTCCATCACAAAATGGATTCTAACTACTTGAAATATTAATGATACTATAACATTATTTTTAATCACTATAATTAAATAATTAAAATCATACCCATATCTCAACAAGAGTTGACCATGTCATTGAGTATGCACTCACGTTGAGGACTAGCCTTGAAAAATATCATTTGTGATACTTAACATTAATTATTAATATGTATGGGTGGGGAATACATTGGGGGTAATCTGTATCATGATCTTAATACCTAAAAGTTGATAATTTGAGGACATATAATAAATCATGCACCAATTATTCAATACATAGTGGGGTTCACCATCATTCGATCTATATGTCATATCCATGAAATATCATGTTCACACTAAGATCATTTTTAATAAGTTTAGTTATAATGAATTTGAGTTCTGTTAATAGTAGTGGAATTCTCTATTTCAATGGAAATAACATTAAGGGGTAGAATAAGATAATTTTTCCATGTTTACAATGTTATGGCGTATAAGTAAGTGATGTTCTGATTGTGGTTTTACCATTACATGAGAGAGGACCATAATGGACATTGTAGGAACGAGAAAGTTATATATGGGTGAGATGGTCATGAATTCAATTAAATATTTCCTATCTGATAATTTCTAATCTATTTATTTGGGTCACATAACTGTTAACAAAATTTGGTACAAGATGAAAAACATGTGTAAATATAATATCAAGATCAATAAATCCATGAAAAAAATATTGAGGGTCACATTTGAAAATATTATTTTTGAGTATGAGAATGCTTATAATTATTTCACCTAAGTTGATAAAATAGATTGATAAATTAGGGAATTTGGTGATAATATGGAATATTATCAGTTTTTATGTGAATTAAATAAATTATAGAGAGATTTTATCAAATTAATTTAGCTATTGGTGACCAGTAAGATCATTCCATTGATGAGTAGTAAAATACATATCAAAATTATTTATTATAAAATAGCATGCTTTTTAGAATAAATCTAAAGGGGATAAAGAATTAAAATAGATGATTAATATTTTGATCAAGTAGGAATATTATGAATCAAGTAGTGATTTATAAACATATGATGAGAGTAATAGTAATCAAAAAATGATTTATGTGCTTTATCTCAAAAATCAATAAGAAAATATAATGTTAAATATAAGGGAAAACCCCCACATAGATGATTTATGTGTGGGGGAATTGGATACATTTCAAAAAACAATACATGAATGAATATGTGTATGGATTGTGATTATAATGTTTTTGAATAAAATAAACAACTAAAGTAGAAAAATTAAAATCTTCCAAATAATACAAGATGTATATTGATGGTAAAATAAGAATTCAATGTAAAAATAATAGGGTAATTATGTGATGAGAATAGTATGTACTATATCGATAAAGAATAGATTTTGAGGAAAAATATATTGAATGGTCTAAAAATTTCAAGGAACATGTGAATGAAATGTGGGAAGATCATGTATTGAAAAAGAATAATGGTAAGAAACATATATGGTTAACACGTTGAAACTTATTATTAAGTTGTAACTAGAAATAAATAATCATCCTATAAAATAAGAGAGATATATTAACTAAAGCACCTATTTTATAATTAATTATAGAATTATTTGGAAAGTAATATGATGAATAAGAAAAGAACATTACATAGATGGGAAAATATTTCTTTAGCCTGAGAATAATCTTGGAAAAATTATGGAGAAATATAATTAGGATTTTGAAGTAAATTTTGATTCATCAAAAGTAGATAAAAAATGTTGTTTTCAATTGTATGTAAATTATGACACTATAGTACTAAAAAATGTGAATTATTTTATAGGAAAAAATTGAGTTTTTTAAAGTGAATATGATAAATCCAAGGTTATGAGAAACTCACATAAGAGAAATCTTATTTCATATTTATTTTTGAATAGATAAATAAATGGAAATTATCTATACATAATGTAATGGGATCCCAAACTATTAAAAATATTACATGTAATTTTACAAGAAGACTCAACATTTTACTTAAATAACTATATTAAATGGAATTGTAAATAATTTTGTATTTTCGGACACAAATAATGTGGTTTTTGTAATAATATGTCTCTACCATGGAACCATATAAGGATATAATTAATTAGGAGTTGCCAATTTAACATTATAATGAAACCTATAAAGAAAAAAACGAGAAATAGAAGAAAAACATGGTATATATTAAAAATTGTTTTGATTATATAGAGGAGATATCTACAAGATGTTACGAAAAAGGTAACAATATAGAATAATGGATGACCTTACTTATTTTTAAATTATAAAATATTCAAAAATAGAATAAGAAAAAGAGTATAAAATTTCAATTATTTCATTGATCATTGAGGTTTCACTAAAATTTTGATGCCGAACATGCCGTGGATTCTTGAGAGTGGATAGTCGTCCCAAATTATAGGATATACAATGATTTTTAAAGGAATTAAAAAGAACTATGTTTATACTATGACCTTTTGTAATTATATATCATTAAAAATGAAATTTTTACATATAATATTGATCCTAAAATGTTGAAATCATATGTTGATTTTTTGAGTGGATCAATAATAATCTATTGAGTGTAATAAAATTGATTTATAAATTTAAGGATGTGATTTTCATGAGAAAAAAATGACTCA
The DNA here is from genome assembly GCA_963277665.1 of Viscum album. Taxonomy (NCBI): domain Eukaryota; kingdom Viridiplantae; phylum Streptophyta; class Magnoliopsida; order Santalales; family Viscaceae; genus Viscum; species Viscum album. The sequence continues at coordinate 149,869,372 of OY728156.1, read as the reverse complement.
TAAAAAGAATCAATGATGTAATAATCATAACTTTTTATTAAAAAAATAAAGTTAATATATTTTAAATAGTATATCTAAAATATTTCTCACTACTCTGATGCTAATGAAGAGAACAATATCAGGCACAAATTACTTAGTAACGATGTCTAAAAAAACCTGAGAAATTTATGAAAAATAATATTTTGTGAGAGATATATAAAAATTGTGTAATGATAGAGATATTATTTTTATGACTTTTCAAATTGGAAATATAAATCAAAGAAGGTATAAATGATTAATGATATAGTAAACTTGACCACTTGAGTCAGTTGACTCGAATTGTTTTTTCATATTCGATATAAATCAACTATAAGTGACCATTGTTTTGTTACATTGTTTATGAATACCCCTGAACTATAATAGTTTTTCATTAAACAGTAGTCACATGATTCAGATGAGTTCATATGTTTTAGAAGATAAGATGATAGATTAATTAGAGTATATACGACAAATCATAGAATTAGTAATTAAGAGAATTTTATAGGGTGTGACTGGAATCTTATCTTTTTAAACATGGAATTAACCACCAATATAGTATTCCATTCACTCCATCACGGAATGGTTTTTATGAAATATGTAACCTAATATTTGTATAAATTTAAAGGATAATGGTTGTTTTTTTTTGGAACATCAAAATATTTATGGAGTGATGTTATATGAATAAAAATGTGAAGTCATAACTAATTCTTACCTTCGACATACTGAAATCATACCAAATATTAAACCATTTATAAAACGAATTGAATAAAGATTTATTTTAGGGTATTTTTCATCGCTTGAATCATTAAAATAATAGACTATGTATTGTGTATTTAAATAATTATTAAGAAATCATTCCTGAATACCTACCAAATAAGAAATTTTACATGTTCTTGAGTAAGAGAATACATATTGGTTTAGATCATTATGATTTTAATATCATTGAAAATAATATCAATTTAATTTATATAAAATAATATCTAGATGACCTTATTGAAAAACTTGTGAAAATTTCTGAGAAATTTAGTGGTGGACAAGATGGAACAAAACTTATTATTAATAAATATGACTCTAAACTGACTATTGATTATGAGAAAAACTTATTATTATAAAAATTAAATTACTATATGTCATAAAAATATATTGAAGTCAAAAAAAAGAATAAAAAATCATATTGATGATATATATAATTGAATAAGACAAAATTGTTACATCCAAAAATATTTATTTTCATAAATTGAACCACTTTATGTGGATGGAGATCAAAATAATGAATAATGAGTTGGATAAATGAATAAATAAATAGGTCAAACATAGAATAGTGAAACATGGAATATTATCCCTAATAAAATTAAATGAATGCAATAGGGGACATGTGGGTATCTAAGAACATGTTTAATTTCTATGGGAAATCATATGGAACAAGGCAAAACATTTTCGGTATGGTCATTGTACAATACCGGATTTCATGGTGGTATATACCTATTTAAATATTGGTTTTTAAACTTTTATTTTGTTAATTAAAAATATTCATTGTGTAAGAGGGTGTATATGGGTTTTTGGAGGTTTGGGGCATGAAAGGATGGGAAAGCAGGCCAAACTGTGTAAGGCGCACAATTGGTGCATGGTTATGTAAACTGTGTGACCTTCCTAGGAAACCATGTAGCCTTGGACAGAGGCATACCACATGGTTGAAACATGATTATAAAACTGTGTAGAGCTCCCTAGATAAAAATATGATCCAAATCCACCTTCGATAATAGCTTCTACATGGTTTACGCACAGTTTTTCATACTATGTTGGTATAACCTACAACCAATTAATGTAGAAAATTGTATAAAAATGCCATTACAAGATATTATGAACCTCAAATAAATTTCACTATAATATTCTATATTTTACATATAGGGGAAATCCATGACTCATTAATCAACCATGTGGTCGATATTCTTCTTTTCTAGGCTGTCTGGATCACCATTGGTTGCATATCAAAGCTCCAGGTAAGTTTAATCCTCTCATTTATTCTCATTTCAATATGAGCGCTTGTATCTTGGGATATCATCTTCCAATGATCTAAGAATATCTTTTCCCAATATAATAATGTTTTAGGATTCCAGGATTATTTTAATCAGCATCTAAGGCTTCTATTAATAGTGTGTTCATCGATAGATTTGAGGTAGGTGTTCTGGAAGATATATCCCATAGTTTTATATGGATTTTTGTAAGAAAGGTCACGTTCTTGTTTTCCCCTATTGTGTTACTGGTTTTGTTAGTGAGATTTGATATAATGGGAATGAAAATGAAAATATTGAACCACTCATGATCCCCTTCGGATGAATGGAAGATGACATGAAGAATTTAAAGCCACCCTTATGGTGCGCCATCTGTTCTAAACTTGGATAACAGAAATATTAAAAAGTCAAATCAACTTCTGATTAAGTAGATCCCAAGATGAAGATGTTAACTGATTAATGTGATGATTATGAATGGAATATGGGTAGTTTTTTCTTATATGTCAATAATGACTTAGGTTTATTTGTCTATGAATTATGATGTGTTAAATGAAATTAAATTTATTGTGATAAATTATTTTTTAATTTTACATAAAATGAATAAGTGGGATAATACATGGGAAATGAATAATTTTTTGTGTTAATTGAAATTTGGAAATTTTTAAGTTAAATGGTTAATATAAGGGAAATTGTGAATATTCATAGTGTGATAGGCCTTGGAAATGTAAATTGGTATAATAGAAATACAATTTAAATAGTAAATGTGTTAATGGGCTATGGAATAATTTTAATTCACATATTTTTTTTATCGTTTATATTTTTATTTGTATTGGTTATATTTCGTTGTGATATGGAATATGTTTGAAGAATAGATAAATAATCATTTGAACATGTCTTGGTAGAGTTGGTTATTAACTTGAGGTTCTATTCTCATGGGTCAACTTAGACTGAGGCTCAAAAATCCACCATATAATAGACATATTAGGGAGTGGAACGATGTTCTCTTCACCAAATGGTTGTATTAAATGGAACCACCTAGATTGAGGCTTCATGGTCAGTGTGATATATATTTGAACATGTGATTATCCCTGGTGAGATAAAGAAAATGATTTATATTCCCTATTCATTGAGATAGATAACTATGCCGAACCCATTAGTAGTGTGATGAAAGTGTACTTTATAATAAAGATGGTATAAGTATTGATATCATGGATAATTCTAGAAAAGACTTAAGTTAATCTTGTTATGTAATGACACATAACTATAATTTATTTACTTTATATTTACAAATCACTTACATAAAGTATATATTTATTGGATATTTTTTATACACAATTGGTGGTGGCCTATGATGTTATAATCACACCATGCTCTTTCCATCATTGGGTACATGAGAATAATTTATACATAATGATTGGGAAAGGGGAAAATACCATGTGTTTGGGAGTTGGTTTGTAATTGGGATTTTCGTGGATGAGGTTCTGGGCATTGACATGGGAATAATTTTGGGATTCCTTTATTTGTACTTCTTTTTGAATTTGATTGCCTGGAACTATTTATCTTGAAATGAAAGACTTCCTGTTGGCTATGGTTTGTAACCAGTTTGACTAGATGGTTGTTTATGCATGGTTAATTATTATTACCTTTTCTTCTATTATTTTATTTATTATTTGATTTGGTGTAATCCAGTAAATATTGTATAGTCACCCCACATGATTTATTTAGACCCTCGATGTTAGTCAATAACCTCCAGAATGTGGGGAGGTTCAATTAAAGTCATATGGAGACCCAGTCCAGGGAACCATTTAGTGGATTCTGATACATTGACATTACGAAGTGGTATCAGAGGATGTATTTTCTATGGATTACTATTTTGGGATGGTATAATGGATATTAAGAATGTTTCAGGCCTTGGTAATGATCTCATGTCTCGGAGAAGAAAGCCCATGTATGAGGAAAATAGATTCCACCATGGGTAGGATTTTTAGTTCTTTCATTGCGTTATTACATTTGATGATATTTCACTATTGGGTTCTGCACTTGTTGTATCATGTGACTATTTGATGTTATTTTTCTCATGACCACACTATAATGGGGATATAATTTCATTTATCATTATAGGAACCTAGGTATATAAGTGTCATACATCATGATAGGTACACACATGATGGGTTTGGGGAGTGAAAGGTAGAATTCATTTTAATTCCTTGGAAACATAATGAAAATGGTGTCTAATATAAAGGTTCAAATGGATAAAATGATAAATGAAATGAAATAGTGGTTAATGGATTGGTTCTACTCAATAGTTGAGAGGTAGTCAAAATGTGGAATGTAATTAGTATGAGGTGGTAAATTTTCCTCAAAGCAACGGTTTATGTTGTACTTATGGAAATAGTTTTAAAATTGTGACAATGGTAAGGTTTGTGATTATGTGAGTTATTTACCCCATTTCAACCATGGACCATGATATGCATGGTTGAGGGTAGTGTTGGGATGTGTTTGATGACCCCTAGGATAGTGTATACGAATGAATGTTTTTATATAGAATAGATCCTTCTATAATAAAAATATTTATAGCTTTATGTTATGTGTTCTAAAGCTAATATTGTGAATTTTAGAGAAATTCTACCACAGAGACATGTTCTGGATCAGTGATAAGATGATATTACCAAAAGTGATCCTCCAGTAGTGGATCTGGAGAACATGGTAATCAAGGGTAATAAAGTAGATTGGTTCTATGAAAATCTTGTTCTCTTTATGAAAATGATAAAACAGGACCCATGGTAGGTTGTGCTAAGAATGATCAAGATGACAAAGTAATTTTATCAATAGAACCCTCCAACACATATTATAGATTGTGGACCAGAGGATTATGAGTTCTAGATAGATTCCATATAGATTGTTCTTGACCATTTTGATACTCCTTCCATGAAGCGAGTCATGTTGACAACCTATATGTTGATAGATGAGTCTAAGAGTTTGTGGGTATCATGGTTCTAACCGAATAGGTTGAGGTAATGTTATGGATATATTTCAAGGAAATTTTTTAAGATGATTTCTCTCCAAAAACCATGAAGCATGAGAAGGCTACATTGTTTATGTTTTTTACCCAGGAGGAATTTTTTTTCATGGATTATGCTAGCCTTTTCACCGATTTGTGATGCTTCATTCCAACATTGGTAGGATAAGAGGAATAGATGGTGAAAAATTTCTAACATGGGTAGAGAAATGGTATTAGGTCTTAGATGAACATCATACATTTTAAAAAATTTTCAAATGTAGAGGACTACGCCCTTATCTCATAAAGGATCCTGATAGGAGCTTTAGGTAGTGGACTTGTGGTACTAGCTGTGAGGATGAATGGTGTTGATTTAGAGGGTATAAATCATTGTTTTAGGGAGTTTTCATCAATGGGTATGTGCTTAGATTTGTAATAATGGGGGGTTAGCCTATCAAGGTGTAGATAATGTGTTCATAAACTATTGTGGTGGGATGAAGCACATGTGTGGTCAGTTTCCTCTACCACCACTCGAGTGGAAAAAATACGGCATGTTGTGTCATGTGAAGAGGATCTAAAAGAACTCATGAGAGATGAAAATAAAGGAGATCAGAGTCAGATGTCATGTTTATCTGGGGGTGTGGGGTTTAATAACCAGTATCATGTAGGCAGTTGGACCTTCACATGTCTTAACAGTTGGGGTGGAAGACCTAGGACTTCGGGGTGAGGTCATCCATACTAGTCGAGTAGTGCAGTTCTAGTCACTGAGGTTAGAGCGTAGGGTATTGGGTTAGAACATCTTCACATAGTATATATTGCACATAAATGTGTCGAGGTTTGACCATCTACTGTATGAGGTTGGATCCTTGTATCTTCCACACTTTCTAATACTTCATTTGACATAACTGCCAAAAAATCTTTTATGTCTACTCATTTTTATTGTTTTGTTGGGACTATTATAAGAGAAAGAGTGTGGGAATATGACAATTGATACTCCATTGGGGGTGTGAGATGCAGATATCCTAAAATTTTGGGGTGGTTCTCTAGAGGTTGGTGGGAACTATTTTCTGTCGGACTTGTTTGTCCTCGTGATGTCAGACATTAACTTGATCTTGTACATGGACTGGATGGTGTTGTACCAAGAATATATAAATGGTTAATCTCATTGGGTAACATTCATGACTCTCTATGGGTAAATATATTTCCTACATGGTGAGTTGTTTGTTTGAGTAGGCCTTCTAGGGCCAGTTTTCTTGGAATTGGGTGAAATCCCCAACCAAGTGGCTTCTATTGTGCTCGATGATGGAGGTGTAGAGAAGCCAATATTTTCAACTATTTTGGATTAATTTCTGGATGTGATTACGGAGGACTTATTCATACTACCACATAATTGGGATGTTTAGTTTATGATCATGTTTCTCTCAGGGGAAGAACCATTTTCTTTTACGCCATATCGAATGACACTGACAGAACATCAAGAGCATAAACCTAAATTTGAGGTACTACAGAACAAAGGGTTCATCCATCCTAGTAAGAATCATTTTTGATATCCAGGGATGTTTTACAAAAAAAATATTATAAATGATTTCAGTTTTTTATGTATTATAGTATGTATATTAAGATTACAGTCAAGAACGGATACCCTCTCCTATGAATTGAGGTTATTTTTTTACTAGATGATATGTGATTTACTATTAATATTTATTTGAGAACTGGGTATTGCTAGCTTAGGGTGACGTCAACTATTATACTGTGGACTTCCTTAATGAGAAGGTATGGATTTTATGAGTTTGTGGTGATTCCATTCAAGTTTACTAATGATCTAGATGTGTTCATGGATTTATTGAACCAAATATTTCACCCATATATTGATCAGTTCATAGTTGTATTCATTGGTGACATATTGGTGTACTCTAGAACTCATCACTATCATGCCAAACATATTTACGTCATAATGGGTTCACTAAGAGATAATAGCCTATATGATAAGCTATAAAAATTTCATTTTTTGATTTATATAGTGTATTTATTGGGACACGTTATTTATAAGGAAGTTATGTTAATTGATCAAAATAAATGGAAGGATGTTTTGTCTTCGGAAAATCCCAAAAATTTCTTCTATGATTGTAGTTTTCTGGGATTTTATGGTTATTACTGATGGTTAATTATTGTTTTTTCCAATATGGCAGCTCCACTATTGGAATTAAACTAGAAGGGTGATTTTTTGAATGGTATAGGGCATGCAGGAATGATTTTTAGGAGTTGAAGAAGTGACTGGTAATAGATACATCTTGTTTTTGTGATTCATATGGTGTTGGAATTGTGGTAATGTTGATGGATGATGATCAGGTTGTATCAAATGGGTCAATAAATTTGAACAATCGTGAATGAATTTACTATATTCAAGATCTTGATTTTGTCGTTATAGTTTCTAACATAATGTGTTGGATGGAATACTTGTTGTGTGAGTGGTTCACTATGTTTACAGACCATAAACGCCTCATTTTTGGTTTATCATTAGCATGGTTTGAATATTTATGACACGACCCGCCCTCGGGGCCTGTGCTGTGACTACCCGAAGCCCGCCTTCCATAGGCCAGGGGCTGGCGACTAGCACCAAGGCGTAAATCCCGGTAAAAAGGGGAAGGCATTGCCTTTGTAAAGTAAACAAGCACCACAGAGTAAGCAAGAAAAAAAGAAAACACTAAGTAAAAATAGAGTACAACTGAAGTACGGAAAAGTAAATGGGCCAGTATACAAGCCCAAACTAAAAGTAAAGTACAACTCGAAAGGGAAAATAGAAACTGTAACGTAAAAGCCGCTACACCGAGCTGTCCACTGGAAATCCCACCTGAAGGGTGGGTACAGATAGTTCCACTGCTCCTCGGGTCCCGCCGTCTGCTCCGAGCACGTCCCACCCAGTGGTCCACCTCCAGGTACCGTCCTGCTCTGCAAGCCTCAACCACGATCAACGATGTCCGTCGTCTGCAACCAACACAACGTAGTGCAGGCATAGCCACTGCAGGGGTGGGTATAAGCTACTCAGTAGGGTCCCCGAGACCCCCGAAGGTCTCCAAAAATCCACAAAGGATAAACCACAAAGGATAGATACAAACACGAAGTAACAACCGACACTACTTAGGTATATGCCCATACATATACCTAAGTCATCAATTCCAATATGCTCTAACCTCCGAGCCCAGGTACAACTCATTCCACACAAGAAAGTATACGTATTCCACACAGGAAAGCGAAAGGATTCATCTCACACAGGTATACTTCTTCGGAAGATGATAGATATGATCACTGATCCATCTAAGTCGCCAGACCCACAAATGATCGATAGGTACTAACCCCCGCAAAGACCCACACAGGATCGGACCCACACAGGATCGGTAGGTGTTGGTTCACACAAGACTACTAAGCGCTGACCCACACAGGATTAGACCCACACAGGATTGGTAGCACTGATCCACACAGGATCGCTGAGTGTTGTAGTCGTCGTCGTCGAATCCACTAAGGATCGCTGCATTGTCGTCGTCGCAGTCACAATAGCAGTCGCAGCCAGCATTAGGGTTCCCGCACACATCAAGCACGTTCAGGAGGGTCCGCTCCATGAGCCGAGAAGCTGATACATCAACTGTCACAAAGTCCAGAGATGATGTATCCAAAAGTTCTGTATCATCAACAGGAACTCAACGCAACAGACGGCGCGTCGATCGGACGACCTGTCTGAGAGTTATTGGTTTTTTCATCCCAGGGGCCCGGTTGGTTTTTAAGACAAAACCAACCTGACCGTACTCCACCTGCATCTAAACCTCGGGCGGAGTATTCCAAAAGATCCGTCTAACTAAAAGGAACTCAACAAAGAAGACAGCACGTCATTCGGACGTTCGTAGCTCAAGATATGAGCGTTTCCGCTCCGAGGGCCCGGTTGGTTTCGTGTACGAACCAACCCGGCCGAACTCAAAGTATTCCGAAACCTTGAGTGTGATATACTGAAATGACCGTCTCGATCCAAGGATCCCATCGCCGCTGATGGCACGTCGTTTGGAGGTCCGTTTCCCGAGTTATGGGCATTTGAACCCAAACAGTTCAGTATCGGGGGTTTTGGGCCCGGGCCGACCCGGCCTGAGACCCCCCGGTTGGCCCGAACCGGGTCGACTGGCCCCGGACAGGGTCGGCCCGGCCCGGCCCGTCCCGGCCTGGCAGACCGGCTGGGCGCCGGTCCGGCTCAGCGCAGCGCGCTGGGCGTGCTGCCAGCTCGGCTTCGGCCGAGCTGATTGAAGGAAACGGAGGGGCACCTCTGCCCCTCATAATGGGGGGGCCCTTAATTTGGCCGGGGGAATTTAATTCCCCCGGGTTTCTCCACTCCGGCCGGCCCGACCTGGCCGGCCGGCTCCCTCTCAACGGGACCGGCAGTGGCCGGTCCCCTTTCCGGCTCCGACACCGGCGGCCCGGCTGGCCTCCGGTCACCAAGCACCGCCGCGGCCCCGCTCCGGCCGCGACGTCCTCGGTTTCCTTCAACGCGGCGCGACGGCGTCGCGTTCTTGAATTTCTTTCCATGGCACGGCGCGACGGTGCCGCGCAACACTTGTCGTGTGATTCCCGCGTGGTGCGACGGCACCACGCCATCACGTTCCATCCGCAAGGAAACAAATATGAACATAGGAGGGGGGTTCGGCCGCGTTTGTGAAGACCGGCCCCCCTCTCGTTAATGGATAACATTTATTCATTTATCCTCAAAGTTCAACATTCTAGAATCAAGAATGGAAAAAATTAAATAAAATAACAACAATCCCCTTCCTTGGCTTCAAGAGCGGTGTTCGTCAACGACCCAGGGAAGACGAGCGTCGCGGAGGTCAGGTGTCACTGGAGAAACATCGCAAGCTGACGGAGAAAGCTCGAGGAGGAAGTGGCATCTCCTTTAATTGACACGGGAAGAAGATCGAAAGAAGCGGAGTCGTCGATCATCGGAAACACACCGGCTATGAAGAAGAGAAGAGACGACAAGTCTTTCTCTTCTTATGGTGATAGTGTTCTTCCTCGGAGCCTAAGTGTTCTTCATGTTCTTCGTCGTGGTTGAAGAAGAAGAAAGCTTCCCCAAATCCTCTCAAGGTGACAAGAGAAAACTAACCAAAATAAAATAAGCTTAAGTATTATTTTATGTACACAATTTCACCTCTTGGAATTTCAAAGGTTTGAAATTAAGCAACTCATCTTAATTAATAACACAAGTTGTCAACATTAAATTGAGTGGAGTTATTGGGAGTTTAAAGGGGAGTTGAGGAGTTATGGTTCGTTTGGTCCCCACCACAATTAATCCTCCCAAGGTTGGTTAAGTGGATGTGGGTCCCACCTCTAACTCCCTTTGGGAGGATATAACCAACATGGTTTAAAAAAATTCTATTTCCACAATTTAGTTAACTTCATTTAAATTCCCCCAAAACTAACTTTCTTCCCGCATAAAACGCACCCTCGTAAAAGGTCTCTTTAAGCGAATATCGGCGCTGCGAGTTCATCGGTGCCCTGTGAATTCGATTCCGGGCACCGGTTCAAAAGTTAGAAATTCCCGCTCATTCGTTCACTAAACGTACCCAAGCCAAACTTCGTAAATTGATTCCGGACACTCCGGGCCTCGGAATCAGGTGCCGTCAGAAATAGCACTCTTGTAAAATTCCAAAGAAAATTAAGAAAAAATTTCCCTTGAATTTTACTGGTCTTTACATTACTCCCACCTTAGGGATTTACGTCCCCGTAATGATAAATCAAAACTAGGGAAACAAATGAGGGTACTGAGCACGCATCTGAGCCTCTTGCTCCCAAGTGCTCTCCTGGAGGTTCCCATGCTTCCATCTGATGCGCACTAGAGGAATCGACCATCCACATAGGACCCGTTCTTGTGGATCCTCGATCACCACCGGGACCTCCGTAAAAGTCTCCCCATCATCAACGTCAAGATCCCCATGGTCAATGATGTGCTTCGGGTCATGCACGTATCTCCTCAGCTGAGACACGTGGAAGACGTCATGCACCCGGTGCAAGTGAGGTGGTAGAGCGAGGCGATAAGACACCTCGCCAATCCTACTGAGGACCTGGAAGGGTCCGATGAAACGCAGAGATAACTTGCCGACTCGGCCAAATCTCCGTATACCACGTAGAGGTGAGACCCACAAAAAGACGTGGTCGCCATCCTCAAACTCTAGTGGCCTCCGCCTCCTGTCAGCGTATGACTTATACCGGCTCTGAGCTGTCCTCATCCGCTCCTGGATGACCTGGACCTTCTCTGTCGTGGCCTGGACCATCTCTGGTCCCACAAGTGCTAACTCCCCAGGGTCTGTCCAGAACAAAGGAGATCTACAAGGTCGTCCATACAACGCCTCGTACGGTGCCATCCCGATGGTGGAGTGGTAGCTGTTGCTGTACGCAAACTCCACCAAGGATATGTGGTCCTCCCAGCTACGACCAAAGTCGAGGACACATGTGCAGAGTATGTCCTCGAGAGTCTGAATGGTTCTCTCCGTCTGACCATCCGTCTGAGGGAGAAAGGCTGTTCTCAGACCTAGCTGCGTCCCGAACGCCTCCTGCAACCCCTTCCAAAGCCGGTAAGTAAAGAGATCATCTCGATCGGAGACGATAGATGATGGCACACCATGAAGCCGTACAATCTCCTGAATGTAGAGACGTCCCAAGCTCTCCACTGAGCCATGCTCTCTAATGGGTAAGAAGTGAGCCGACTTTGGTGAGTCGGTCGACAATCACCCAGATGGAGTCGTGACCTATGGAAGTGCGTGGAAGTCCAGTAACGAAGTCCATAGATATCCAATCCAACTTCCACTCCGGGACCTCCAAGGGTTGTACCAAGCCTGCTGGTACCTGATGCTCTGCCTTCACCTGCTGGCAGGTGAGGCATCGAGAAACGAACTCTACCACAGCCTTCTTCATGCCCGGCCACCAGTGCTGTCTTTTGAGATCCTGGTATATCTTCGCCACTCCAGGATGTACCGCCAAAGGAGATGTGTGAAACTCTCTCAGCACCTCCTCTCGCAAAGCGACTGGTACCATGGTACATTCTCTGAAAAAGGATGTCGTGCTCTGCTCCAAGGGAGAAACCATCAGGTGCATGTCCCGAGGATATTTGTGCATGTCGTGTCTCACAGTCAGCGTCCTCACATTGTGCCTCTCTGACCCGCTGTAGTAGTGGAGTGGTGTCTGTGAGAGACTGAAAGAAGGCTGCTCCATCTCTATCCACGAAGGATATCTGCAAAGAGGCTAGCTGCTTCGTCGCCTCCTCAAGTAGCAGAATGCCCGTCCTCCTGCTAAGGGCATCAGCTACCACGTTCCCCTTTGCAGGAGTATAGACTATCTCAATGTCATATTCTTGGAGGAACTCGAGCCATCGTCTCTATCTCAGGTTCAGGTCCTTCTGGGAGAAGATATACCTGAGACTCTGATGACCAGAAAAGACTGTAAAGCGCTCGCCCATCAGGTTGTGTCACCATGTATTCAGAGCGAAGACCACTACTGCTAACTCCAGGTCATGGGTAGAATAGTTCTGCTCATGCGGCCTCAACTATCGTGATCCATAGGCGATTATTTCCCACTCCTTCATCACAAAACATCCGAGTCCGGTCCCTGATGCATCGCGGTAGACTACGTACCCTACTCCCTCCTCAGGCAACCTCAAGATAGGTGTGCTGGTCAATCTCTGTCTCAGCTCCTGGATGCTCTGTGGACATCTGTCTGACCACACGAAGGGTTTCCCCTTCTTCGTCAAAGCTGAGTGTGGTGCCGCAACTCTAGAGAAGTCTGGCACGAATCTCCGATAGTATTCAGCTAGTCCCAAGAAACTCCGCACCTCCGTCACGCTCCTAGGTGGCTCCCAAGCTAACACTGCCTTGATCTTCGCAAGATCCACTTCAAATCCCACCTCAGAGATGACGTGTCCCAAGAAGTGGACCTCACGTATCCAGAACTGACACTTCGAGAGTTACCATAAAGCTGGTGCTCTCGGAGTGTGTCTAGTACAACCTGTAAGTGGTAGGCGTCCTCCTCAGTCGTCGAGTAAATCAAAATGTCGTCGATGAAGACCATGATAAATCTATCGTGGTATGGTTGAAAGATCCTATTCATGAGGGCCATGAACACTGCTGGAGCATTGGTTACGCTGAACGGAATAACCAAGAACTCATAGTGGCCATACCGACATCTGAAGGTCGTCTTCTGCACGTCCTCATCTTTGACTCTGTGCTGATGATAGCCTGACCTGAGGTCTATCTTCAAGAACCTCCGTGCTCCCTTGAGCTGATCAAAGATTTCATCAATCCTCGGTAGCGGATACTTGTTCCTCACTGTCACCTGGTTCAGGCAACGATAGTCGACACACAGTCGCAGGCTCTCGTCCGCCTTCTTGGAGAACAAAATCGGGGAAGCCTAGGGTGAAACACTGGGTCGGAAGAACCCATTGCCCTGCAAGTCCTCCAACTGTACCCGTATCTCTCGATGCTCGGCGAGGGCCATACAATATGCTGGAGTCGATATCGGAGCTGTCCCGGGGTACAGGTCAATATAAAAGTATACATACCTACGAGGAGTATCCCTGGAACATCGTCGGGAAAAACGTCCGCAAACTGATCCACCATTGCAGGAAAACCAGGACTCTGCACGTCCACTGATCCTAGGATGAGACTAGCCAACCGATGAGTGATGGGTTGTCCTCTCCTCTGCGGAAGTCCATCCTGTGCTGCGAAGGCTTCCTTCTTGCCGGTGAAGGTGAACCTACTCCCGTCGGTGCGTACACATCGCACCTTGCGCCTAAAACAGTCAATCTGTGCATGGACCATAGATAACCAATCCATGCCCAGGATGACGTCGTAAGGCCTCGACGCTGCTAAAAGAAGATCCCAGCCGAAGCTCTCGCCTCCTAGAGTAATCTCACACTGTCGACACCAGTGCGTAATCGTCGAGTCTGCTCCCGTAGGAGTCTCTAGCCATAAGAATCGAGCCAATGACTCTGTCGGAATCTCTGAGCTCCGAACAAGGGCAGCGACTATGAAAGAGTGACTCACTCCTGTGTCTATAAGTACTGCAGAAAGGGTGGAATAGACACAGATAGTACCTCGAATCATCTCGGGCGTGCCGTGGTCGTAGGCCTCTGCTGCCTGGAGTTGTGTCTGTCTCTGCCCGCCATCTCCCTATGGTCGGGGTGGACCTCCTGGTGGTGGTGGTGGTAGAGCCTCAAATCATCTCCCACCACCAACTGCTCGTCCAGCTCCTCTGCCTCGTCCGCCTCCTCCCTGCGGACCGCCACGGTCGACCCTCTGCCTCTGCCTCGGTGGTCCCTCAACCGTCTGCTGCTTCTCGGCACGGCGGGTCGGGCAGTCACGAGCCATGTGGCCCTGCCCGCCGCACGAGTATCACTACCTGCCTCTCGAAAGACTGGCTCTGCGCTGTGTGCCCCGCACTGCTGAGCTAGTGTCCTGAGGTCGTCTGCCTGAGGGTCTGGTCTGCCTGGACCCCTGAGTCATCCGTCGACTGCCAGCTGCAGAAGACTCTGCCACGTGCCACCCTGTGGTGCATGGCGGTGCTGGTGTAGACTCAGCAAGAAAGCTCTCGATCAAAAGGGCCTGCTCCAGTTCTCCTGTCTGAGTCGGAATATTGAGGGAGATCAGCGATGCCCTAATCTCGTGTCTCAAACCCTGCTCAACGGTCTGGGCCGGGAAGAATGGGTCTTGTACCATGTCGTTCGAGTAGCGTGAGAGATCAGTAAATCTCACCGAGTACTGAGCGACCGTCATGCTGCCCTGCCGCAGCTGAAGAAGCTCCTGAATGCTCACCGCACGAAGGGTGGCTGGGACGAACTCTTATCGGAAGAGGCTCTCAAAGTCCGTCCACAGTAGAGATGCCTCATCGTGCACCTGGAGCATCAAACTCCACCATCGTCCTGCTGCTGCGTGCAGTAGACTCGCAGCGAAGATCACCGTGAGGTCTACAGGTGTCCTCACTAGCCTAAACACTCGTACCACTGCCTCCAGCCAGTTCTCTGCTGCCTGGGGGTCCGTCTCCCCATGGAACCTAGGCGGTCGCTGGCGCTGGAACTCGTGCAGAACTCCAAGGCGACGTGCATCGTCATCGGTTGGTGCTGGAAGCATCGGTGGCTCGACGGGTAGTGTTGCAACCAGTGCCACTGCTGACAAAGGGCCCTGCACTGAGGCCTCGTCGCTCGGTGGGCTGTCGTCACGCTCGACTCTCAGAACCCTAGCTGGCTACCATTGTGGGGCCTTCCTGAAAAGGAAATAGGTGTGCCACGGTCAGAACAGTATACCTGGTGAGCTGATACAAAGTAATCAGAAAGAAAACTTTGAAACACACATGTAATCAATGTTTTTCTGCATTAAGTTGGAAATCAGAAGTCAGGGTCCTGGTGTACGGAAACGTCGGTCGCCGCGCCAACACTGGACTCCCTCGACTGATAACCACACTCAATACGCTAAACACTATTGCTTCACATAGAAAATATCATAGTTCGCGGTAGAACTAAACTCCTCTGATACCAATTTTTCACGACCCGCCCTCGGGGCCCGTGCCGTGAGTACCCCAAGCCCGCCTTCCATAGGCCAGGGGCTGGCGACTAGCACCAAGGAGTAAATCCCGGTAAAAAGTGAAGGCATTGCCTTTGTAATGTAAACAAGCACCACAGAGTAAGCAAGAGGAAAAGTAAACACTGAGTAAAAACAGAGTACAACTGAAGTACGGAAAAGTAAATGGGCCAGTATACAAACCCAAACTGAAAGTAAAGTACAACTCGAAAGGGAAAACAACAAATATAAATTAAAAGTCGCTACACCGTGTTGTCCACTAGAAATCCCACCTGAAGGGTGGGTATAGATAGCTCCACTGATCCTCAGGTCTCGTCGTTCGCTCCGAGCACGTCCCGCCCAGTGGTCCACCTCCAGGTACCGTCCTGCTCTGCAAGCCTCAACCACGATCAACGTTGTTCGTCGTCTGCAACCAACACAACGTAGTGCGGGCATAGCCCGTGCAGGGGTGAGTATAAGCTACTCAGTAGGGACCCCGAGACCCCCTAAGGTCTCCCAAAATCCAAAAAGGATAAACCACAAAGGATAGATATAAACACGAAGTAACAACCGACACTGCTTAGGTATATGCCCATACATATACCTAAGTCATCAATTCCAATACGCTCCAACCTCCGAGCCCAAGTACAACTCAGTCCACACAGAAAAAGTATACGTATTCGACATAGGAAAGAAAAACGAAATCCACACAGGATAGCACAACACAATCCACACAGGAAAGCAACAGGATTCAGCTCACACAGGTATACTTTTTCGGAAGACGATAGAGATGATCACTGATCCATCTAAGTCGTCGGTCCCAGAATGGATTGATAGGTACTAACCCCCACAAAGACCCACACATGATCAATCCCACACAGGATCTGTAGGCACTGGTTCACACAGGACCGCTGAGCGCTGACCCACACAGGATCGGTAGCACTAATCCATACAGGATCGCTGAGTGCTATAGTCGTCGTCGTCGAATCCACTAAGGATCTCTGCATTGTTGTCGTCACAGTCACAGTAGCAGTCGTAGCCAGCACTAGGGTTCCCGCACACATCAAGCTCGTTCTGGAGGGTCCGCTCCACGAGCCGAGAAGCTGATACATAAACTGTCACAATGTCCAGAGTTGATGTATCCAAAAGTTCCATATCGTCAACAGGAACTCAACGCAACAGACGGCGCGTCGATCAGACGCCGAGTCTGAGAGTTATTGGCTTTTTCGTCCCAGGGGCCCGGTTAGTTTTTAAGGCAAAACCAACACGACCTACTCCACCTGCGTCCAAACCTCGGGCGGATTATTCCAAAAGATACGTCTCACTAAAAGGAACTCAACAAAGCTGACGACACGTCATTCGGACGTCCATAGCTCAAGATATGAGCATTTCTGCTCCAAGGGCCCGGTTGGTTTCGTGTACGAACCAACCCGGACGAACTCAAAGTATTCCGAAACCTTGAGTGAGATATACCAAAACGACCGTCTCGATCCAAGGATCCCATCGCCGCTGACGGTGCGTGGTTTGGAGGTCCGTAGCCCGAGTTATGGGCATTTGAACCCAAACAGTTCGGTATCGGGGGTTTCGGGCCCGGGCCGACCCGGCCCGAGACCCCCCGGTTGGCCCGAACCGGGTCGACCCGCCCTGGACAGGGTCGGCCCGGCCCGGTGCGGCGCGGCCTGGCGGACCGGCCGGGCGCCGGTCCGGCGCGGCCTGGCGGACCGGCCGGGCGCCGGTCCGGCGCAGCGCAACGCGCTGGGGGCGCTGCCAGCTCGGCTTCGGCCGAGCTGATTGAAGGAAACGGGGGGGGGGGGGGGCTCCCCCCACTTTGTAACCCCCCCCCCTCATAATGGGGGGGACCTTCATTTGGCCGGGGGAATTTAATTCCCCCATGTTTCTCCACTCCGGTCGGCCCGACCTGGCCGGCCGGCTCCCTCTGAAGGGGACCAGCAGTGGCCGGACCCCTTTCCGGCTCGGACACCGGCGTCCCGACTGGCCGCCGGTCACCAAGCTCCTCCGCGGTGCGAAAGCACCGCGCCTCTCCTCCGCGGCCCCCGCTCCGGCCACGGCCTCCCGGGGTTTTCTTCTTATGGTTACGACATTCTTCGTCGGAGCCTATGTGTTCTTCGTGTTCTTCGTTGTGGTTGAAGAAGAAGAAAGCTTCCCCAAATCCTCTCAAGGTGACAAGAGAAAACTAACCAAAATAAAATAAGCTTAGGTCTTATTTTATTTACACAATTTCACCTCTTTGAATTTCAAAGTTTTGAAATTAAGCAACTCAACTTAATTAATAACACAAGTTGTCATCATTAAATTGAGTGGAGTTATTTGGAGTTTAAAGGGGAGTTGAGAAGTTAGGGTTCGTGCGGGTCCCACCACACTTAATCCTCTAAAGGGAGGTTAAGTGGATATGGGTCCCACCTCTAACTCCCTTTGGGAGGATATAACCAACATGGTTTAAAAAAATTGTGTTTTCACAATTTAGTTAACTTCATTTAAATTCCCCCAAAACTAA
Source organism: Viscum album (assembly GCA_963277665.1). Taxonomy (NCBI): domain Eukaryota; kingdom Viridiplantae; phylum Streptophyta; class Magnoliopsida; order Santalales; family Viscaceae; genus Viscum; species Viscum album. The sequence continues at coordinate 149,851,252 of OY728156.1, read as the reverse complement.
CATTCTTCCCGCATAAAATGCAACCTCGGAAAAGGAATCTTTAAGCGAATATCGGCGTTGCGAGTTCATCGGTGCCCTCAGAATTCGATTCCGGGCACCGGTTCAAAAGTTAGAAATTCTCGCTCATTCGTTCATTGAACGTACCCGAGCCAAACTTTGGAAATTGATTCCGGGCACTCTGGGCCTCGGTATCAGGTGCCGTCAGAAATCACGCTCTTGTAAAATTCCAAAGAAAATTAAGAAAAAATTTTCCTTGAATTTTATGGGTCTTTACAATTTAATAGACAATATTGGTTTATTACATTAATTAATTTAATGTGGAGTTCGTTTACACACTGAGAAAAATGTAATAATGATGTGGGTGCCCTGAATAGGTACACTCAGAATAAGGTGTTTTAGGAATCCATCTTTAAGTGGTAAATAATGGCTTTATTTGTTGAATTGCATCTACATGTAAGGGATGGGTAGGGGAATATGAATCTTGTGTCCATATTAGTTTATTTCATGATTTTGATTCAGTTTAGGGAGTGTCATCTTGATTATCCAAAGTTTTTTTCTATGAAGGAATTTTTTAATGGTTGAGAGTCACATTCTTGTTGGGATTTTTATTACAATGGAATTTCCATTTTTTCTTGACATTTTTTCATGCCACTATGTATTTGGTAAGAGTTTATTTGGGAGTTTTATGAAATAATGTGGGAAGTACATCTTGGTATGTCTATGATTTATTTTGATATTTGTAGGTAGTATTGATGTTCACGAAGAAGGAAAAAGATTATGGGTTCTGTGACATGATTCCTTACCTATCAGCAGGTGAGGCCAATCATCAACGCCTTGGTGGGATCTTATAAAAATTGACCATTCCAAAATTTAAGTGGGATGATGTAATAAGGTACATTATAGTGGTACTTGTGAGGAATCCTCATAACAATTATTAGATCTGGGTGGTTGTCGATTGGTTGACTAAAGTGGGTTATTTCTAGCTGATCCATGACAAATTATCTATTGATAAGTTAGGGGAGTTATTTTTTGGATAGATAGTAGAGTAACATGGAGTACCAAGAACTATTGTTTCAAATTGATATTCACATTTCACATCACTCTTCTAGAAGGTACTATAGAAGGAACTCAATACTCAGGTGTTTTTATAACAAATTTTCACCTACAAAAAGATGGAAATTCATAGAAGACAATTCGTGTGTTAGAAGACATATTGAGGGCTTGTGTACAATTATTTGTGCTTCATGGGAAAAACATGTTTCTTATTGAGATTTACTAGAAAATTAGTACCCATGATGCAATTTAAATGGAACCTTTTAAGGCCTTCAATGAAAGGTTGTGTAGATACCCACTATGTTGGTTAGAAACAGGAGAGTCTGAGTTGTTGGGACTGAGTCTCATGCTCAAAACATTGGAAGAGGGTTAATTAATTCTGAAATGCATGAAAGTATATTATCCTTGGCATAAGTCATATTCATATTACCATCACCGAACTCTTGACTTTATAGTGGGTGATTGTGCATTTCTTATGGTATCACCATGGTTGGGTCACCATAGAATTCAAAAATATGGATTGTTTGCACCCAGGCATGTAGGACCATTTGATATTTTGTAATGGATCAGACTAGTGGCTTACCAGTTAGATCATCTACAATAACATAGTGGAATTCATGACGTTTTCTTGTGTTAAATCAGAGTAGATATCAACCTGACCCATCTCATGTGATTAATGTGGATGATGTAAAGATTGAGAATGATGCATCCTTTAAAGAGAACCTGATTATTAGTAGGGTTCAATGTGAGAAATAATTACAAAGAAAGGATTTGACCATAGTTCATGTTTTACGGAACCATGAAAATATACATGAAAAAATATTGGAAAGGGAGTTGGATGTGTGGGACCAATGTCCCAATATCTCTTCTTCGGAAACTCAATAAATCATTGGACCATGGCTTGATGATGAGTTGTTATAAGGTTGGGAGGTTGTATGATGTAAGATATCGGTTTTTCGAAAGGTGTGTTTTATTGTGTTTTTTGGTTGAAACCTTGTTTTTGGGGATTTAAAAGGTTTCTGGGAAGTGTGAGAGGCCTTGGGGGTGTTCCTGGGGCTCGGGGCACGGTAGAAGGGAAGTCTAGGCAAAGCAGACCAAGGCGCACGACCTTCGCACGGTCAGCCAAACCGTGCGGTCTTCCCAGACTAAGACATGCGACCCTCCCTCCTTTGGATAGAAGCGCGCGCATGGTTTACGCATGGTTTTCCAAACCTTATGGATAAGTTGTTCGACACCTCCTCCTCTGGGAAGTGGCTTGCGCAGGTTTTGCGCACTGTTTTCCAAAACGTGCGGCTAAACCGTGCGGCCATGTATGTTTGAAAAAATTACAAGTTTTCCACTCCGGTATTTATAACCCCAACTCGGTATTTTCCTCCCATATACTCCTCTTCACCCTAGGTGTAGACCAGGCCTCCCAAGGACTCCAAAAGATCAAACTCCTTCGATTCTTGGCCATTTTGGACGCCGGTGGTTGTGGATCGAAGCCCCAGGTAAGTCTAATCCTCTCTACCCCTCCCTTCTTCGGATTGGGGCTTGTGGTTTCTCTCATCTTATTCTGAAACCCTAAAACCCTATCTTTTGGGTGAGTACTAGGTTGAAGCTTCATGGTTTGGTCGAATCGGGGTCTAAGGGATCGATTGAGGGGCATTCAACTGCAGATTCGAGGTAGGTGGTATACAAGTTATATACCATGATTTATTTCAGGATTTTTGCATGTTTAGTTGTTTCCTTACTTTATCTTAGTTATATTTTGGATATACTTGGATTTTTTGGTAATAATGGTGTTTGAAATGAGTAATGGGAACCCTCACGATCCCTATTGGATGTGTTGGGATGGACTTGACCTAATTTAAGGCCATCCAAGGGATGTTCCGGCTTTTCCCAGGCTTAGGGAATGTGATTGAACAAGTGAACTTGTTGTGATTAATGGTAGAGACCTTAATGAATATGATGGCATGATTAGTTGAACTTGAAATAGAAGTTTGGTGATGCACCTAGACTTGGTAATTACCAAAGGTTTATTTGGAATGGGTTAAATGGTTAACTAATGGGAATGATGAATGGGGTAAATGGGTTAACGTGAAATTGATTAATGACCATAATGGGATGGATTATGGGTCTATTGTAGAATGCTTAGTGAGATAGGCATAACACATGGGAATTGGGTGAATGGATAAATGATGTGAAATGGTAATTTGTTAATGGGTTAAGGTATGATGTGGTTTCCCAGTTGGGTTGTTCTGAATGATGGTTGACGATGGGAAATGGTTGGAAGGTTTATGGTTACTTATATATAAGCATGTGAAAATGGCTTGGTTGTGTGGGGTATTGACTGAGGTTCTATGCCCACAGGTCAAGTTGGACAGATGCTCTAAACTAAACCCCTAAATGCACTGGTTAGGAATGTGGACTGATGCCCTTTTCTCCTAACGGTTACATCCACCCGGACTGAGGCTTCGATGTGAGGATATGGTTTCCATGTTGTATCCACCCAGACTAAGGCATCGAGGTGAGGTTATGTTTTCTATGAGGGAGTTATTCCTATTGAGATAGGATAACGATGGGTTTTCCCACATTCATTTCATTGTTGGGCATAGACCCATGTTACATAATGTTTGTCATTAACCCATGGAAATGTGATGAAGTGGTAAGTGATAGTAATTTTTGGTAAATGAATGGTAATGAATGTGGTAATGGATGGGCTTGAACTGGATATTTGAACTTTAATTAACAACATGGAATTTATCATTTATGTTTCTTCTGCATTCACTATCTGCTCTAGCTTGATATTTTGTAGACACCGTTGGTGGTGGCCTACTGAGTTGTACTCACACCATGCTCGGGCCGCCGTTGGGTACCTGAGCAGACTTCATGTTTGTAGGTTTGGACAAGGGAAAGGGTCCTTGCTAGATAGCTGAGTGGACATGGGTAGCACTTGGTGGAGGATCTGGACATGAAGTAAGGACCATTTTGGGGATTTTGGTCGTTGCCTTTTATTTGGGATTTCATTCACTTATTACTTGTAGTATGACATATCATATTTATTGTTATTGGAATTGGTTGTAGTACATGTTCCTCATTGTTGGATATTGTTTCCGCTATTTGGTATATCTCTGTTGTGGCTTACTCTGATAAAAAGGGGGTATAGTCTCCCCACTTGACTACATCGACCCCCACTTCTAGTCAGCAGCCTTTGGCGTATGGGGAGGTGCAGTTAAGGTCATGTAACCACCCGGCACGGAGCACCGATTTAGTGGCTTCTGGGTCGGGGACGTTAGAAAGTGGAATCATAGGAGGTCCTTCTTCTCCTTCTCTGAGGTCTTGTTATTTGGGATTGGTATCCAAGGGTTAAGATGTGTCGGGCCTTGGAAATGAGATCGTGCTTGGGAGTATCTAACCCATGTACGAGGGAAAACCCATGCCACCCTAGGTGGGAATTGTTGTCCTTTGTTGTGTGTTGTTATTATTGATGATATTTCACCGTTGGGTGATGCACATGTGGTTTGATGTGACTGTTTTATGATATTTGGGATTGTGGCCTTAACAGAATGAGGATTTTCATTCATGCATAATTTTAGGCACCTAGGGAGATAGGTTACATGCATTGTGTTAGGCACATGCACGGGATGGGTTTGTGGGGCAGGAAAGAAGGGTGCACCATGCATTTCATGAAATCACGAAATAATGAGAATAATGAAGTAAAACAAGTGGGTAAATGATGTTAATTATATGTAATGGTTGAAATTAAGTGAAGAAGGTTTTGAAAAATGTTGTGTGAATTTTGTGGTAGTGCATGGTTGTTTACCCCATGGGGACCATGGCCCGTTGTAGGGATGGTTGGGGTAGTTGTAGCTAGTAATGTTCTTTTTTTGAAGTTGTGAAAGTTTTATTGTATGTGTGCTAAATCTTGTGTTTGGCATTGTAAGGATATTCCACCACGACGTTGGTTACCCATTGGGAAATGGGAGGATGTTGCTGAGAACACTATTCCAGTAGAGAAACAAGAAAATGTGGTGATTAATGAAGGTAGAGAAGACTAGTTCCGAGTGAACATGACTTGCCTCATGCAAATGATGGATCGGGACCCAGGGAGGGTTTCACCAAGCATGTTTGAGGTGACTAGGGAGTTTCAACTGAAGCACCCTCCATCATTCACCGGAGAGGGTGGGCCAGAGGCAACAGAGTTTTGGTTGGAGTTTGTCCAGAAGATACTGGACCATCTGGAGACCCCTGTTGAAAAGTGGGTAAATCTGGCTGGTTATATGTTGTGGGGCCAGGCAAGGCTCTAGTGGGACATTCAGGCTCAGGCCGAGAAGGCTGAGGGGATGTATGGAATGTTTTTCATGAAAAGTTTCTGGAGCATTTCTACCCAGAGACTTTGAGGCAAGAGCGGTGTGTAGAGATTATGAACCTGACTCAGGGATCACTATCAGTGATGGACTATGAAAGTCACTTCACTGATTTGAGATGCTTTGTCTCAGTGTTAGCAGGGGGTGTGGCAATGGTGGAAAGGCATTTCCAGTATGGGTTGATACAGGAGATCAGGTCGAGAGTAAATACCTTTCGCTTGAAGAGGATTGCCGAGGTGATGGATCAGGAACTCATCTCTAAAGGGAACCTGAAGGGAGCATCAGGAAGTGGGCTTGTGGTGCCAGTGGGGCAGAAGGGTAGAGCAACTACCGAGGGTCGGAAGCGATGCCATGAGGGCTCACAGCATGGAAGAAGTGTGAAAAGTGGCTGGAAGATAGGGTCCGCCTCTCAGAGTGGGGATCATGTGTTCTGCTATCAGTGCGGTTGGACGGGGCATATGCGGTGTCAGTTTCCTCGACCTTTAATTGAGTGTCGTTCATGCGGCAGGATGTGACATGTGCAGAGGTTCTGTAGGAATCCTCGGCAGGCGGGTGATCATGATGGTGGAAGGCAGTTACCGGATACGGGAAGGGGATCAGTTGCCCTGTTTCAGGAAGGCAGTTGGAGATCGACAAGCCACACTGGAAGGGGTGGTGGATGTGGAACTCTAGGGCGAGATCACTCACACTAGTAGGGTAGTGCAGCGCAGGGCGTTCAGGCTAGATCCCATGGTATAGGGGAAAATCAGCTTTAGGTAGTTCAGTTTGCAACAGGTGACAACAAGGCTGGACCGTCGACTGTTCGAGGTACGATCCTTGTAGATTCTACGTTTTCTAGTGTGTTGTTTGACATAGGTTCCACACACTATTTTATCAATTTCAACTTTTGTTAGTGCTGGGTTTACCTATAGAGAAAGTATGTGGAGGTATGTCGATTGACAATCCATTGGGAGTGGAGGACGAGGATCTCAAGCAGTGTAAGGGATGTGTCTTGGAAGCTGGGAGATATCATTTTCTATGGGACTTGTTCATTCTCGAGATGTTAAGTTTTGACATAATCCTGGGAATGGATTGGTTGGTGTCGTATCGGGTGAGTATAGACTTTTATCGTCACATATTATCGTCCAGCTCTCTTGAGGGTGAAGCTTTTGTCCACCATGGCGAGTGGGATGTTCGAGCAGGGCGTGCATGGCCGTTTTTTCAATAGATGAGTGGAATTACGGATCACCTGTCATGTATGATGCTTGATGATGGTGAAATATTGGAACAAACTGTTTTTCCTTCTGTGGTGGATTGGTTTCAGGATGTGTTTCCTGAGGATTTCGCGGGGTTTTCACCTGAGAGTGTTGTTTAGATCACAATCGAGTTGCTATCGGGAGCGGAGCCAGTTTCTATTCTGACATACCAAATGGCACTGGAGGAACTCCAGGAACTGACGGTTTAACTTGAGGAGTTGGAGTGTAAGGGGTTTATCAGTCCTAGTACATCTCCTCGGGGATCTCCTATTCTTTTTGCAAAGAAAGCCGATGGGTCATTGAGGCTGTGAGTTGTCTATCAAAAGTTGATCCAAATGACAGTGAATAACCGGTACCCTCTTCCTCGGATTGATGACCTGTTTGATCATTTAAGGGGTGCATCAGTGTTTTCAAAGATTGATATGAGGTCGGGTTATCACTAGTTATGGGTGAGGCCTTCTGACATACCGCAGATGGATTTCTGGAGTCGGTAAGGGTTGTTTGAGTATGTAGTGATGCCTTTCGGCTTAAACAATGCACCGGCTGTGTTTATGTCCTTGATGAACCGTATCTTTCATCCCTATCCAGATCAGTTTGTGGTTTTCTTTTTTGAATATATCATAGTGTACTCGTAAACTCACGATGATCATGCCCAACATCTTGACATCGTCTTGGGTACACTATGAGAGAACCAGCTATACGCCAAGCTATCAAAGTGTCAATTCTGGATAGGTGAGGTGCAATTTCTAGGCCACATAATTTCAAAGGCAGGTGTGTCAGTGGATCCAAAGAAGGTGCATGCGGTTGTATCTTGGGAGAATCCTAATAGTGATTATGATGTTCGGAGTTTCCTAGGTTTGGTCGGGTATTACCAAAGGTTCATTCAGGATTTCTCTTGCTTGGAAGAACCACACTCGGGCTTGACTAAAAAGGGAATCAGCTTTTAGTGGTCTGGGGCTTGTGATAATGCTTTCAAAGAGTTGAAGAAGCGGCTGATGACCGCACCTATCTTAACCTTACCTGAGCCGGGTTAGAAGTACATCATGTTTTGTGATGCATCTAGAATCGGACATAGGGATGTGTTGATGCAAGGTGAGAAGGTTGTGGCTTATGGGTCGAGGAAGTTGAGGCTCCATGAGCAGGACTATCCCACTCAAGACTTTGAGTTGGCTACAGTGGTGTACGCCTTGATGTGCTGGAGGCACTATCTGTTGGGGGAATAATTTAATGTGTTTACTGTCCATAAGAGTTTATAGTACAACTTCTCACACTAGGATCTGAATATTCGGCAGAGAAGTTGGGTTGAATATCTCCAGTCTTTTGTCTTTGAGGTGGTTTACATGCCAGGAAGGGAAACAGTGTTGCTGATGCTCTGAACATGAAGGTTTAGAATTAGGTGGTTCTGGAGTCCGACTCCGAGTTGAAGGTGGTGGATTTGTTTGCAGAGATGCACCTGGAGGTGTAGGAGGAGAGTGGTCAGGTCACCCGTGCTTCCTTAACAATGGAGACGACGCTATTGATTTGAGTAATAGAGAGTCATCTTGGTGATCCTGATTGTTTGAGAATGAAGTAAAATATTAATGGTGGGGAGTTTCCTTATGGTTGGGTCATCAATGTGGACAGTGTTGTTCGTGTACATGATTGCGTGGTTGTGCCAAGGTTTCTGCAGGAGGAGTTGATGCGTGAGTTCCATGAATCAATATAGGAAGTGCATCCTGGCTTGACCAAGATGTACTATGATATCCCAAGGTAGTTTTGGTTCCCAGGAATGAAAAAGGAAGTGGCGGGCTAGGTGGCACGGTGCCATAATTGTCAGCAGGTGAAAGCCGAGCATCAACGCCCAAGTGGTTTGTTGCATCCATTGCCCATTCCATAATGGATGTAGAATGATGTAACAATGGATTTTGTCGTGGTTATTCCAAGGATTGCATAGAATAATGATACAATTTGGGTGGTCATGGATCGGTTAATGAAATTGTCTCATTTATTACTGATTCAGGAGACCTATACAGTCGACCAGTTGGGTGTGATATATGTTCGGGATATAGTGTGGCTGCATGGTGTTCTGTGAACCATAGTTTCGGACTGAGATCTGCGTTTCACATCGCATTTCTAGCAAGGGTTGCGGAAGGTGCTTGGTACGCATGTATTTTTTAGTACGGCTTTCCAACTGCAGACGGATGGGAAGTCGGAGCATATAATCCAAGTGTTGGAAGACATGTTGAGAGCTTTTGTCCTGGAATTTTGTGGTTCTTGGGAAGGACACCTATTCCTAGTTGAGTTCTCCAACAACAACAGTTTTTAGGCTACAATTCAGATTGCACCGTTTGAGGCACTCTATAGGAGGCCGTGTAGATCTCCATTGTGTTGGCTAGAGGCCGGTGAATCTGAGTTGTTGGGGCCAAGTCTCGTGCAGGAGACTTCAGAGAGAGTTCAGTTGATCAGGAAGTGGATGGCTACATCTCAGAGTAGACAGAAGTCATGTGTAGATTAGAGGTGTAGACCTCTTGAGTATTCGGTGGGTGATAATGTGTTCCTTCGAGTGTCACCAAGGTTGGGTCACCATCGGATTCTGATGTAGGGTAAGTTAGCACCCAGGTATGTGGGACCTTTTGAGATCGTGTAGAGGATCAGACTAGTTGCTTACCGATTGGCCCTTCCACAACGGTATGGTGTGATGCTTGATGTGTTTCATGTGTCGCAGCTTCAGCAGTATCACCCTGATCCGTCTCACGTGGTTGATGTTGAGGATGTAGAGCTTGAGGTAGATGCATCCTTTGAGGAGCATCTGGTCCGTGTGGCGGACCGTAGTGAAACGGTTGTACGAGGCAAGGTTTTGCCATAAATGCGAGTACTATGGCAGCAAGGAAATGTTCATGAAGAAACATGGGATTGGGAATCGGATTTGTGGGCTCAGTGGCCCGAACAGTTCGCTTCGGTGTTGCAATGAGGCTTACGACCTCAGCATGAGGACAAGCCATAAAAAGGTGGGGAGGTTGTAAGATACCGGTTTTTGGAAATGTGCGTTCTGTTGTGTTTTTGGGTTTAACCCTTGTTTTTGGGGCATTAAATGTTTTATTGGAAGTGTGAGAGGCCTTGGGGGTGTTTCAGGGGCTCGGGGCACAGAAGAAGGGATGTCTGGGAAAAGCAGACCAAGGCGCATGGCCTACACACGGTCAGCCAAACCGTGCGGCCAGCCCAGACTAAGCCGTGCGACCCTCCCTCCTACGGACAGAAGAAAGCGCATGGTTTGCGCATAGTTTTCCAAACCGTGCGACTAAATAATGTGACTCATCATCCTCCAGGAAATGGCATGCACACGGTTTGCGCACGGTTAGCCAAAGCGTGCGGCTAAACCGTGCGGCCACTTATGTTTGGAATAATTAAAAGTTTTCCACTCCGAGCTTTAGAACCCCAACTTGGGATTTTCCTCTCATATTCTCCTCTTCACCCTAGGGGCGGACCAAGCCTCCCGAGGACTCCAATAGATCAAACTCTTTAGATTCTTGGCCATTTTTGTCACCGTTGGTAGCAGATCGAAGCCCTGGGTAAGTCTAATCCTTTCTAACCCTCACTTCTTAAGATTAGGGCTTGTGGTTTCTCTCATCTTGTTTGGAAACCCTAAAACCCTATCTTTTGGGTGAGTTCTAGGTCGAAGCATCAAGGGTTGGTCGAATTTAGGTCTAAGGGCTTGATTGAGGGTGTGTTCAACCACAGATTCAAGGTAGGTGGTCTACAAGTTATATCACGTGATTTATTTGAGGATTTGTGCATGTTTAGTTGTGTCATTGCTTTCCCTTGGTTATGTTTTGGATAAACTTGGCTTGTTTGGTATTAATGGTGTTTGAAATGAGTAATGGGAACCCTCACGATCCCAATGGGATGTGTTGGTATGGACTTGACCTAATTTAGGGCGAACCATGGGATGTGGTAGCTTTTCCCAGGCTTAGGGAATGTGATTGAACAAGTGAACTTGTTGTGATTAAGGGTAGAGAACTTAATGAATATGTTGGCATGATTAGTTGAACTTGGAATAGAAGATAGGTGATTCACCTAGACTTGGTAATAACCTGGGGTTATTTGGAATGGTTTTAATTTTTGATTCACGGGAATGATGAATGGGTGAAATGGGTTTACGTGGAATTGATTAATGACTATAATGGGATGGATTATGGGACTAGTGTTTAATTCTTAGTGAGATAGGCATAACACATAGGAATTGGGTGAATGGTTAAATGATGTGAAATGGTAGTGTGTCAATGGGTTGAGGCATGATGTGGTTTCCCATGTGGGTTGTTGTGAATGATGGTTGCCGATGGGCAATGTTTGGAATGTTGATGGTTAATTATATATAAGCATGTGCACATGGCATGGTAGTGTGGGGTATTGACTAAGGTTCTATGCCCACGGGTCGAGTTGGAATGATTCTCTAAACTCCAACCCTAAATGCACGGGTTAGGAATGGGGACTGATGCTATTTTTTGCTAACGGTTGCATCCACCCGGACTGAGGCTTCGAGGTGAGTTTATGGTTGCAATGAGGTATCCACCCGGACTGAGGCTTCGAGGTGAGGTTATGTTTTCTATGAGGGAGTTGGTCCTAGTGAGATAGGATAATGATGGTTTTACCCTTGTGTATGTGATTTTTGGGCTTAGACCCATGTAACATAATGTTTGTGATTAACCCATGGAAATGTGATGAAGTGGTAAGTGATGGTAATTGTTGGTAAATGGATGGTAATGAATGTGGTAATGGATGGGCTTGAACTGAATATCAGCACTTTAATGAATTACACGACATTTATTATTCATGTTTCTTCTGCATGCACTATCTGCTCTTGTTGGATATTTTTTAGACACCGTTCGTAGTGGCCTACAGAGTTGTACGCACACCCTGCTGGGGCCGTCATTGGGTACCCGAGCAGACTTCATGTTTGCAGGTCAGGAAAAGGGCACGGGTCCTTTCTAGATAGCTGAGTGGACATGGGTAGCACTTGGTGGAGGATACAGACTTGGAGTTGGGACCATTTTTGAGATTTCGGTTGTTGCCTTTAATTTGGGTATTCGTTCACTTTGCACATGTAGTACGACATGGCATATTTATTGTTATTGGAATTGGTTGTAGTACATGTTCCTCATTGTTGGTTATTGTTTCCACTATTTGGTTTATCTCTAACATGGCTTACTCTGATAAAAAGGTGGTATAGTCTCCCCACATGACTACATCGACCCTCGCTGCTAGTCAGCATCCTTTGGCGTACGGGGAGGCGTGCTTAAGGTCATGTAATCACTTGGCTCAGAGCACCAGTTTAGTGGCTTCGGGGTCGGGGATGTTACATATGATCCCAAATATCATAGAGGTATGTACCTATTAAAATTTTTGTTTCAATACCTTTTCTTTTGTTAATGAAATTATTCATGGGAGCATGAGGAATCCCAAGGGTGTTCTAGATGTTCCGGGCATGAATAGAGGGGTAAATGAGTCAAACAATGTGAGGAAAATTGTTGGCGCACAAAATTCCTAGGAAAAATATTGATCCTTAGATAGAAGAATTTTAGATGGTTGGCACATGGTTTTAAAACCTTTTAAATAAACATACATAACATTTCATCCCATGTACCCTTTGATACATTTTTTCCCATGGTTTGTGCACATTTTGGAAAACCATGTAGCTAAACAGTGCATCCCAATAAGGTTGAAAGATTTACAAAATTTCCATTATGGTATTTTAATAATCTCACCGAAATTTAACTCCCATTTCCTCCAATTAAATACTAGGTAATAACCATGGCTCCAAAATATACTAATAAATTGGTCTCCCTTGTTTCTAGGATATTTATAGCATCATCAGTGGCAGATCAAAGCTTTGAGAAAGCCTAATCCTCTTCTGTCGTCTATTTTCTAGATTAGGGATTTTATCTTGGTAAATCTTATTCTGAAGCTCTAAAACCCCCTTTTTCTGATGTAATATAGGTTGAGGATTAAAGGTATGTTTCAATATGGATATAAGTCATTGATTTGGAGTTTTTTCAAAGGATTCGAGTTATGTGGACTACAAGTTATATCACAATTATTTTATGTGGAATTTTTCATGTAAGGATACAATTTTGCTTTCTATTGTTTTTCTCTTGGTTACATCAGTGAATTTTGATATAATGGGTTTCAAAATGAAACAAATGATCCCCTAATGATCCCCATGAGATTCAGGGAGGATTATTTGAACAATTTTGGGCCACCCATGGGGTGTTCCAATCACCTCGAACATGGATAATGGAATTGATAAAAAGTGAAATAGACGTGTGATTAATTAGAGCCAAAGATGGATTTTTTAATTGATCAATGTGATAATTATTAAGGAAATATGAGTAGTTGTTACTAGATGTGGATAATGGATAATGGTTTGTTTATCTAGAAATGATTATGGGTTAAATGGATTTATAGTAATGTTCCAATCAATTTATGATTCAAACTTGAAATTATTAAGTGGTCTAGAACATGGGAAATGATGAATGTGTTGTGTGAATTGACCTATGGTAATTATTGTATATTTCAATTGTTAAATGTTGGGGAATTGGTGAGTTTACATAGTGATTTATTTCTAGGAAATTTAAATTGGGAAAATTGATATACAATGTAAATGGTAACTGTGTTAATGGATTATGTCATAATATTAATTCCCATATTGATTATTATGGCTTATGTTTGTTGTTGGTTTTGGTTATGTTTGGTTGTGATCTGGTATATGTGTATTGAATGGATAAATAATAATATTCACATGAATTGGTAAAGTTGGTTATTGCCATGAGGTTTAATTCCAACATGTCTAGTTAGACAGAGGATCTGAACTCCACCCCATAATACATATATTAGGGAAGGGGATGAATTTCAATTCCCTTAATGGTTTAACTAAATTATACCACCTGGGATAAGGCATATTAGTTGGTGTTTTATATTTGTTATGATTTTCTTACCCATAGTAAAAGTAAAACATGGTTTATTTCCACTTTCCAATGAGGTAGCTAAATATGCCTAACTAATTGATAACATGATTAATGTAAAATATGTAATGAAGATTGTATCTGTATTGAAATTAGGGATAATGCGAGAAAAAAATACATGAAACTTTTTATGTAATGACACCCAACATGTTTTTATTTACCTTTTCTTTACATAGAACATCCATTCACTATATATTGATTCGATATTTTGTGGTCACCGTTTGTGGTGGCCTGATAAGTTAAACTCACACCCTTCTCGTGCCAGCACTGGGTACCTAAAAAGACTTTATACCTAGATGTTAGAATGGTGGAAAGGCCCTATGCTTGGATGTTTGTTCAGGATTACGATTTTCAAAGTTGAGGTAATGGGATCTCACTCTGGACCAATTTTGGGATTCTTCTATTTTTCCTTCTTCTTGTTTTTGTTCATCTGGTACTGTATAGAATTAAATTACATACTTACTATTGGATATAGTTTGTTCCCATTTTTGGAGATTGTTTTTTATGGATGGTTATTTGTTACTACACGTAGATTATATTATTCTATTTATATTTTGTTTTTTATTACTCATGTAAAGAGGGTATAGTCTTCCCACATGACTTATTTTTACACATTATGACAGTAAAAAAACATTGTCATACATGGAGGCATTTTTGTTGTATTATGGTGACTTATCCTGAGGAAACGTTTTTTTATGGGGACGTTAATGTCATGCCAAGTATAGGTTATCTACTGTGATGATTTGATTACTCTTTTAGAAATTCTGGAATCTATGAAGATATTTATATTAGTGGATGACATAGTAAAATAATATTTACCCAATGGATGTAAAATACTACCTATTGAATAGTGAAATCGAATTAGAAGCATATATTTAATATCATAAAGAGTTTATGCTTAAAAAAAGTCTTATGATATGAAAATTCAAAATGGATTTATATAGATTCATTAAAAAACCCAATGACTCATAATACAAGTTGAACACTTCCTAAAATACATTTAAAACAAAAATGTAAATGTGTATATCAATCTGTATATAAATTAATTTAATGTATGTATTTTTCATATACATTGAATAAGTTGATGATATAATTTTTTTAGGTGATCAAGAGATTGTTTTCTTGTAAATTTTTATAAATAATTAATGAAATAATTTTAGAGGTTAATGAATAGAGAGCTTATTAATTTATTTAGATTACATATGATGTGATAAGAGAATATTTCTCTTATAACCCATTATTTCAAGGAAATAAATATATAGAATAACAATAAGATGGTGGAAACAAATCATCAATCCATCCAATTATTCTGAAGGTGAGAGTGTAAATCAAAATGAATTCATATGATTTATTATTCGCTTATTTTACTTCACTATGTCATAACCATTTGTTGACTATATTGTTAGACTGCATTCCAGATATCTATATGATCTAATATAATAACATCTTGTAGATTCCAAAAGGGTCCTTAAATATATTAATGGTATATTGGTATATTTACTATTATACACATATGGAAAAAATATGAATATTCTATGTTGTAAGTATGCATCTCGAGAATGATAGTTTGATGACACAAGGACCCCTTCATGTGGTATTTTTTTATTGGGAGAATGCTGTGTAAGTTGGTACTGTACCAAGAATAACTCTATTGAATTAATAACCATTGAAATTAAATATGATAATGATACTAGTCCATGATCCTAGATTAAATGGTTTAAGTAACACCATGATTTATCTGGGTAAATATTAAAAGATATCTAATTATTTTGTTTGATTGTCCAAGATTTAGTTACATTACAAAAATAAAATACTATACACATTGCATAAGAACATTGATATCAAATTAAATATCATAAATGATAGGGTTTTAATGGATATATAATGATATAATTTATTCTTTATAGAGACCATTTTAATATATTTTATCTATGGTAATTCCGAAGACTTCTTTGAGGCTCTGAGGGTGAACATACAGGTTATCCCATCATTCTCTCTTTAAGAACATTCAATGAAACCCCAACATTGATTTTTATTGTGTTCTCAATGGGTGAAATAAATTTATAACTATTATGAATTATGTCATTGATAGTAATGATCTATTTTTAAACAAAATATTTATAGTCTTTAAAAAATAAGAGATTAAATATAATGTTATTATTTCAGGAATTTAGTATGTTAGATTTAATATTAATTGGAAACAATTTTTTTTAACTTAGATATATAATTTTCAAAAAAGATTAAATTATTATATCATGTGCTGAAGTATTATTCTCACATGATAAGGGTCATATTTAATGACTCATACTTTATATGTGGAGTTTTTTGGAATGATTTGAGTATGTTGGGAAAAAAATATAAAGGGTTAGATTGAAGAAACCTATAGAATTTTTGAAGGTTTAACATTTTATAAACCATGTGAAAGTAGTGTTTAAATATGTTTTTGAGATTATTTGTGGTTATTTAATATATCATGGAAGTATTTTAGGTAATTTTATAATAATTTTAATGATAATTGCATTTAGAGGAAATTGACAAATTAATTGTTCAAACGAGTCACATTGGGACTCAATGTGAATTTAAAAAAAATAAAAAACTCCATGTAAATCATATTAATATAAAATACCTCAAAATAGAAACCATTTACTTATAAAGAGTAATATTCAGTTCATATGTCTAATACACCACATTTAAGAGTTAGTGATGATATAAGATGAGCTTACAATGACTTATTAAGAGTTTTCTAGGGATTTTAATGAGTTTTGTTGAACTCATAAATACTTTTTATAAGGCTTATGAGACATCACATGAGTTTCTAAAACATTTCGATTTTTTTCAAGTCATTTAGTTTAGAAAAAATAATAAGTTATTTGATTTACAGGGAATTCATAAGACTAAATAATTCATAAAAAATAACATTTTTTTCAAAAACAATTTGAAGAAAAAAAACATTTATAGATCAGGGGAAAAAAATTGTAACCATAAGACTAAACATTTATTAAAAAATAAAAATATCATGAAAATATTATTAGATGATATAGTTAAATTCACGTCTATAATGATCATGGGATGTGTCTAATGCTAGAAATCTGTCTTAAAATTCTGATACTTTTAATGGTTATTTAATGAGATTTTTGTTATAAGATTTATTGAAATATAAATTTTCTAATTTCAAATAATTTATTCCTGAAAAAATTGTATTATTTAATGTTATAATTCATGAATAAATCATTTATTTTTAATATATTTTTTTCATTTCAATATTTAGGTGAATTTACACTATTTATTGTGAAAATTTTCTTCATAATTTTACAATGATATAAATTCTAAGATGAAAGCATTGAGGCTTGTTCAATAAGTGATAGAATGTTAATAAATTTATCTATTAATTATTTTGAATATGATAAATATCAACCAGTACTAAATCTGTTATTTATGATGATGTCATGTTAAGATGATCCTGGTGCTGATTAATGAGGATGTAGATATTAAGGAGGAAAAATGATAATCTCAAACATAGATGATGTCATGTATGATAAGAAATTTATAAAAATATACATGGGAAGATGATGTTCATGATTTAACATCAATACTAGTATGACAATGAATGTACTTTTAGAAGATTATTGTAAATTTTGTGTTGAATAATCTAGAAGAATTATGAATATATTTTTCAATATTAGTAGAGTAGAGTGCCCTGAATGACTACTAGTTTTATTCTAAATAATTATGTTTGTCATATTTAGGATGTGGATGATACATACCCTCAAGAATTGAAAGATACATTCTTGTACCACTGAATATATCTAGAACTGAATTTTTAACCACTACTATTTAATTATGATACTAAAATTTTCATCTCAATAAGATTAGATCATGATAAGGATTGGGATCTCACACCGATGTTATCCATTATTAAAATATATTGTGTGTTACTTGTATTTTATTATTATTTTGTATGTGTAAGGAAGAGATTAAAATAGAGTGGATCATGACATTAATTAGACAAACTTAACCTGTTGTATTTGGATAATATATACTGGCACATAACCCATAAGAAAACCATTCATGCTACACTTATGATGACATTAAAACTTGTTATATCCATAAAAATGAAATCCAAAAAATTATCAGGGCTAACTATAATGATATAACACACTAGAAATATCTATACATAATATATACTCTTAACTAGAGTGGTATATAATGAGAATAAACCTTTTGGGTCCTCTAAATTAGGAACAAAACCAAAATATATGAGATAAAAAAATGCATGTCTACAATGCACCTCTATCAAAACAATTACTTATAAATATTAATATTAATAAAACGATACCTCATATAAATGAAAATATGTCATCTTAATCAATGGTAGAATTCTCAACTAGAAACAATTTTCGTTGACATGCTGCATGAAATTGACTAATTAGGGAGCCTAAACATCATTATAATGGACTATGGATGTTTTTAATAAATTATACCTATACCTCCAAGTAGAACCCTGATTGAGGACCCATGATCGTCCTCCCTAACATGTTGGTGAACAATATATCTACCATGGAATATTTTTAATATCACCCCAAAAAAAATACATCTAGATATGACCCATCATAAATAATATAGACAACTCTATTGGATCAAATGTATATTTCACTATATTTTTATATGATAAATCATTTTGAAAGTAAAGATACTTAATAAATTTTTTTAATGTATTGGATACCTAATTTTGGTTTTGTAATAGAAATTCATTTAATAAATTCTTTGGAAAAAAAATATATATATTGATATATGATATTTCAAAAAAAAATCATGTTTGAAGAATATTATATTAATTGATGAGAAAATTACTAGCATTTTATAAAAACATGGTAAAATAGTTTGTGGTTAAAATAAAACCCTTATAAAAACATATATAATTTAACCACACACTATGTCGCAACGTTTCTATAAAACATAGTTAAATATGCTATTAACATTTATAAAGATGGATAAACGTAACAGAAAAACACAACATGGTTTATTTTTTTGAAGTAAATGTTTATGGACCTCTAGTAGGGTGATATTAAATTGATGGATTATTCCATGAGATTCATGAACCTACTAAGGATCATATTAACTCGGTGTGGTGATGAGGCCATAGAGTCTAATTATTTTGAGAATAGAATAAATTTTTTGATATTCCTTCATGTTTTTTATTTTTCATTAAAACCTAAATATTGGTAGTCAATAAGACTACAAATGATGATAATATCCAAGTGTTTGGTTAGAAAGTTACTGAGGATTACATTTTAGGAGTCTCTAGTGGTTGTTTCTCAAGAATCTAATGGTGGGAATTTGAGGAGTTTCATTAATATGATGATTCTGGTGAGGGTTAGAGTGATGGATAAAATCCACCACTTAATGGGAATTCTTGATTTGTATACTTACTAATGTTCCAATAGATTGTGAGAAACACTAATAATGTGGGGTTGAATCATTAGATTACTTATAAAAATTAAAATATTCTAAAATCATCCCCCAAAACATTTATTTAGGTTATCTTTATCAACATTATGTAGAAATATTATAATCATGCAAAGTTATGATTGTGAAGTAATGAAAACATGATTCAAAAGGTTTTACCCCATATGGGTGACTACATCATCACTATAGAGACTACTTCGCATCCATGGAAGTTCACTATAATAAAAAAATTGAATAAAATGGGCCAAATAATGTTAAAATCCTTATGAATCATAAAAGGAAATTATTCTATCCCCCATTAGTTAAAATGATTATACATAGTACCATGAATTCTAAAAGTATCCTTATGAAATTAATCCAAAAAAATAAAATAAAAATTCCTCTATTTCTCATTTAATGTTCATCTGAAAAATTATATAATGATATCTACATGTAGTATCACTTTCTGGTGAACCTTCCAAATTTATGCTATAAATTCCATCTAGTTCTACACAAGAGACTATTTCTATTTTCAAAGATTTTTTAATCAACAAATTAATTTATCCTCCAATAACCACATCTAGGATTTGTTTGACAAAAAAATTTATCATTCCTCAAAGTATAAAACTTTGTATGAGGCCTCACAATAGAAAATTATATCTAGTACCTATGATATCAACACTTATATCCAATTACTTATTCTTTTTCATCTAAGTGATTACTTTATTGGAAAATCAACCTTCATAAAAAATTTCTTGTATCTCTTCATCTATTAGATATATCTAATATATTTTATAAAACACATTATCTTTCTAAAAAACATGATTAGTAGAAATAATATTTAGGGAAAAAGCAATTTTTATAGGTGCACTCATAGGAGAATAGAAGAATTGTAAAATTCATTTTTATGCCCAAAGAAAGCTAAATTTTTTCGAATCTCTTGATCATTTAAAATTCAATATATTCTGATTAAACATTATAGAGTCTTATTAAAAATACATTATGTTTCATGAATGACTCTAAAAATAACCTTATTATAACTTAAATAACCATTCTATTAATGAACATATTTAAAATTTGATAAACATACTTGATAAAATATATTGAATTGTCAACACAACATCTTCATGTTTGAGTATTTTCGATGTTTAGATAAAGATTCTCAAAACTCTATCAAGTGGATGTTTTTATGGCTTCATTTTCTACTCCTTTTTACATAAACTATTATCCACTTCCCCATTACTTTATTCGATAGAAAAACCATATTTGGTGATATTAGCTTCTCTTCAAATAGTTCTGTTGATATTTCTCCTACGACCAATGGTTTATAGAAAAATTTAGTCTACGTTATTTTTCTAATGAGTCATATTGATTCAGTTTCATCATCCTTAATTAACACAAATACATTATATATAAATTATATTTCAAAACATTACTATATAAATTTATTTATTAGTGTTTATTAGATGACATCGTGATTATTTTTCCTATGTTCATCTATCTAATTATATTTTCAATGATCTATATGGACTTTCCATCTATATAATTCAGTCTGATGGAATATTCAATGATGAATCTAAATTTGATGAATAATTATTCTATTCACTTATTCGAATTCTTTCAGACTAAAATTCCATTCATAACATTAAACCTCACACATTATGTAACATAATTTTTTCTAATTAAAATTTATATGGAATGTCTATTTGTTAACACTCTCTAACTCTTTATAGTTCATTTATGCTATTACTATTTGATAACATTATTCCAACTCCTAATGATTTCTATCATAATATACATTCCCCCTATTCCTATAACAATATTCATGAACCATATGGTAGTTTGTCCTTTAACATTGTGATTTTTCTCAAACATAAATCTTCATATAGCCTTTTATATCTTCCTCTTATAGAATTTTTATTTTTTTTATAGAATCCGATGTTTTTAAATTAATATAATAATTTTATAGGTATAACATTTCCCAATACGGTTGGTTTTATTGTGCACAATTTATCCAATGATATGCATTTAGTGATTTGTGTGTAGTGATATTGTTTTTCTTATCTCTATTTTCATGAAATTGTATTGAATTATCATTTATCATGATATTCCCCATCATATTATGAACTTGAATAATAGAACATAATTTTCTGAATTGATGAATATTTCCTAACATAGTTAATGAAACTTTTTTCTCATCCTTTTAACACAACATAAGAATATATTTCATACAAAACCTCGGAAAACAATTCTCAATTTTTAACAATTAAATTCATAATAAGATATATAAATTATTTTTTTACAAAAACATCTCAAATGATCTTTAATAACACACTTTTTATATTTTAGCATCATTTACATCAAATTTTAACATTTTTTAATAAAACCTCTCAAAAAATTAATCAAACCACATCCTTCCACATTAAAAACAGCTGCAAACCAATCTACTAAATAAAATATTGTTTTTAGGGAATTCAATCCCTTTGGGAATTTTTTTTCCATGATAAGATATAATACCCATTAATGTTTTCTTACCCCCATGTTCTGATAACAACACATTTATATTTACAACATTGATTTTGGAAACATTATAAAAAAATTTAATTACTCTGTCCATTTCAAAACATAATCTATACCAAGGTGGGGGAAGTTCCTTATGAGCTTTATGACCTTTTTAGTGGAGGGTGAATGTGTAGTTATAGAGTCAATTAATCAAGTCATCCATTTACCATGAAATTGGTGAATATTTCATCAATTTGAAACTTTTTTGAAATATAATCCAGAATTACATCTCTAACAACAACATTCAATTTTATTAAATGATGCATAGAATCATTGTTCTTTGATCAATAATGTTGTACAATGATTAATTTATTATCAATAGAAATTTTATTACCACAGTGATTCATCAATGGTTTTTGAATATCAACTCTCAAATCATCCTGCTGAACATTTATCCATATAATTTCTATACAAGATAAGGTAGAAGAAACAGATGGTTTTTCCATTGTACTAAAGGTAACAAAAACATTTTTCATACTATTCATGTTCAGAAAAAATTATCCCATTAAAAATTTCATCTAGATGATAATATTGTACCATTACTATCTCAATACCATTCTTCATAACTGATTAAATATTACTCTTTTCACAACTTCATTTAAACAAAACTCCTTACTAAGTTGTTCCTTTATCTTATCTGTCAATTCTATTAAAATCTAGAATGTCTGTTTGTGAATATATATATATATAAATATAATTATTAATTAGTAATATTATCACATTTATATTAACATATTTATATATAAATATATATATTCATTAATATTATAAATATATTCATAATTTTTTATATTAATATATAAATATGCATTTAATATGTTGATATACATGTGTTAGTGTTTCCACATGAGTTTGATTGAGGATAAATTTAATGTTTTAATTTACAAACATTATAACACACAATCCCCCCTAACAATAATTGTGAATCTTGGGTCCTGATCCTAGGATGTGGTGGATAGAATACAATGCATAGACTCCAGTAAAATAGTTTCTTCTAAAGTTTTTTCATAATAAATTATATTTATATTCAAGTTAATACAATTATACTTAAACATGTATAAAATAATATATATGTAAATTAATATATATCTATATATATTAACCTAAATATATTTATATATTAACTAATATATAATATACATATAAATATAAAAATTTATATGACTCTAAAAAAACATTTACTGTAATATGTATGTTTTTGTTTTTATATATTCATATATATATATATAAATATATTAATTTTTATATTAATGATCTTTTATTTAGTTATGAATAATTTATATAGATATATCATCATCATTCATTATTTATTGACAACAGGATGCATAAAAAAGTAGGGAGAACATTATAAGGGAAGGCCAATGCATGCCTGAAATAATTAATAATAAGGGAATCCCCTATAATAAGGATTGAAAAATTAGGATTCAACTGATTTGGGTTATAAAAACATAGATTTCCCAAACCATTCACTGTAAGATTTTCTAGATGGTCTGCCACCTTCTTGTGTTATTTCCTTGTCTGTCTTAACAGGATGTTGTTAGAGAGATGGTCATGAAACGTCCTGTTGGTGTAAGAGATTGACAAAGAGGTATTGAAAATTAAATTAAAAGAGTGGAAGAGAATTATAATGTACATTTCTACTACTTCTATGTCTATTTGTCCTAGCCTGCAAAGAATGGGGGAGAAGAAAAAAATAAGTGTACCACCTAGAGGGAAGAACCTCTACCAAGGTAGAATGTGAATTCTATCCCCATGGTGACCCATGAGTCTCCAAACACCCCACCTCCCATCATATCATCAATATTGATGGAGACATATTTATTAAGATTCAAACGCGACTGAAGAGGTTGCCACCATATATAATGGCAACTTGGATTACAGACTATAGGACACGCCTGAGGAGATGGGATTAAAATATGAGGAGAAGGTTCATCCAACCAATTATCTAGATACATGACCAGGTTGATCAATATGCTCTAGGAATGGGCTTATATGTCTTTACTAGACAAACCAACACCCTCAAATATGGATTTGTTCCTAGATTACTAAATGCACAACTCACCAGCATGAAGAATAAAGGTTTAAGATGTTTGATCTACTCCCTTATCACCAAATATGAGGAACCATCTAGAAAATAATGAGACATTAATCAGGGGATGAACTCTAATAGTATTGAATCCACCAAAGGATGGCAAGGCATCCACCAACGAATCACCTTCAAAAAAAGGAGGTCAGTACTCTCATCGTTGGTGGTTTGAAACACATGCTCCTTGACGGAAAGGGGACTCCAAATTTGTTGATGTTCTCATTAGTAGAAACAAAATCATGCCTAATCCTCCATTTCAGAAAGAAATATTTTGTAAGTATTTTCTTGTTCAACATAAGGGAATTCCTTTGATGGTACTATAGTTGAAGAATAAATTCATGGTGAGAATATTTTGAGGATAAGGTGCTTGTGCATGAGGGGGTAAATTTTTTTTTCGCTCTATAGAGGTATCAATTAGGTGATTTTTTTTCATTTGGTCCTTGTTGATAACTTCCATGATGAATTCCAGAAATCTGATGGCCTCTTATTTTGTAACATTGTACTTTGGATAGTTGGGGAAGATAAGGAAATTTTCCAACTAGTTGACGTGCCAGAAGTACAATTTTTCTTCCCCAATGACCCACTGTACATGGGGGAGAATGGTGGAGAAAAGGTTTAGGAGAAAAGACATAAAGGGCGACCTGAATCTATTTTCACTCAACACATTGTCCTCTAAGAGGCCTCACATGGTCCTACCCCATAATTTCTAACGTTTGTGGATCTCCCAAAACATCTTATCATGATGACGGAAGAGGGTATCTGCTATCTCCTATTGTTGATCTCCCTTTATTGAATGGGCCTCACCATTTCCATCGTGAAACCCATGTGTGCTTTTCTTCATCCCTAGAAACCAAAATAAAATAGGCAAGAACCTTGTCAATCATTAATATTACTCCCTTCGGTGCATTGACATAATAAATAACATGAATAGAGGGGCTATGGAGAACACTATTAACCAGAAAGATTTGACATCCAAACAAAAGGTACCTAATTTTATAGTTGAGAACTATCTATTTGATCCAAAACACAATGAAGTCAAAAACATATATTAAGAACCGGCAGGGGGAGATAGGGGCGCCTAGATAGCTCATTAACTAACACCCATGTTGAATGCGAAGAATGTTTAAAATGGATGAAAAACGAGGGTAGGAACATCCCCTAGATATAAATAGGTTTGTATTTCTTTTTTTTGATAACATGACCACTTTAATGGGAGTAGACTTCCAAGACATGAACAGAACTTAGATATATTTCATGGAAGAATTCAAAAAGATGAGGGTATCATTGAAAAACATGAGGTGGGAGAGGGATGGAGATCTTCCTTTTTTTCAATACAAGAGTATATTTCCACTTGAAAAACTCTTGTAAATAAGGAAAAAGAGTATTTCATGGGAGATATTAAATAGGGTTTGAGAGATAAGATCTCCTTGCCTTAGGCCCCATGTAGCCTTAATGAAGCCATGGGATTTTCCCATGAAATGAACAACCATCCATGTAGATCTGAAACAATAGAAGAATAGATCAGTAACTTGAGGTAAAATCCAATACCTGATAGGAACATGTTGATGAAACCCGATTTTACATGATCTAAGTACTTATTCATATCATGTTTAAGTGCCCGGTTAGAGCCATGAGCCTTGGTGTGGATGTCCTGGATCATCTCTTGAACCAAAGATGTAGCTCCTAGATCATTCATCCCCTAATTAAGTCATGTTGTTCTTATGAAATCAAACGATGTAACAGTTACTTGATTATAGTATTAAGGTTACTTTTCAAGACCTTATATAGGATGTTTGACAAGCTCTCTAGATGATAGAGGTGAATGGAGAAGGGGTGATTCATTTTGGGAAGAAGGACCTGGGCAGTAGAAGATGCAAATCTGGGTAAACTGCCTCCCCAAAAACATTCATGGATGGACGCAGTAAGGTCATATTTTATTACCTCCCACGAATCTCTATTGAAATAACCTGGGAGACTATCAGGTCCCAGAGATCAATTATCATTGAGCTAAAATATTCCATCATGAACATCTACATCCTTTAGTAAGGCCACCATTTTATCACTACTATGGGAAGAAACATGTCCAGCACTGGTATCCATAATTCCAACCTCGCCCCCAGGTAGAATTCAGGCATGAAAGGGTTTGGTCCCACCAAAATATTAGTGATGTGAGGATCATCTAGGTCCCCTCCCCACTTATCTGACATTAGAGATCGGCCTGACCATCATCAAGATGTTGGGGAAAAACATGTTCTTCCTTTCCATGAAACATGTATGAAATAAGGTTGTCCTATGGTACCATTCCTCTAATAATCTAATCCTCTCATTCTCCCAAACCATCCACTCCTAGAGTATGATAGTTTCGGTAATAATATAATATTTCATGGAAATATATTCAAAGGTCTGATCATACCATGAACCCTCTAGAAATTGTTCGAGACGATTTCTATCCTACATTGCATTGTTTATATCCCTATCAGATTGGGGAAATAAATTTGAGAAGTCATGAAGTATACCATTTAGTTTTATGAGATTATTTTTGAAGGAAACCCATAACCTCCCTTGGGTGGGTGCATGCCACACCTCTCTGACCACTTCATGGAAACCTCGAATACTAGACCCGTATTAGAATACTGGACCTATGAAAAATATTTTCATAATTTAGTGGAAGAAATTATTTAGTATGAAATACAAAGGTAATATTATTATGATTACCATTAAATTTTATGAGACCTAAAATATTATACCCCTCTTAAAATGTATGGAGTATATCTATATTTCTCTTTATAGGGATCTTATGTTCTCTAATTAAATTATCAATGGTCCATGTAACTG
Source organism: Viscum album (assembly GCA_963277665.1). Taxonomy (NCBI): domain Eukaryota; kingdom Viridiplantae; phylum Streptophyta; class Magnoliopsida; order Santalales; family Viscaceae; genus Viscum; species Viscum album. The sequence goes on along the minus strand of OY728156.1, from coordinate 149,824,689 downwards.
ATTCTAATCAAGACACATTCTTAATCAAGAGGACCAAATCAGATTCCATGACTGTATGTGTGATATTATATAACCATTATAAGGGGAGGCCTAAAATCATTTTCGTGGCCTCCATAGTGAAAATATCACCATTAGATGGTTTGTCATACTATTTTTCAACATGTCATAAAATAAGGTATCAATGTGATTCCATGGAAATCCACTTTTTTAAATTAAATAAATACTCAAAAGGGGGAGAAATTCATTAATATCAATATTTCTTTGATCGAAATTATAATGTCTTATTGTGGTATATGGGTCTGAAAAAAAGATGTATAACAATATAGGGTTAATCTCAAATCAGATATTTTTCTAAAATTATTGAAAGAGGGGGAGTAAAATTATGATGAAAAATTATAATGTAGTTGGAAAATAGAACATTAAATCAATATATAATATTTCACATATTATTATTAAAAGGATTTATAAATAATGATGGATTAATCTAAAGAGGGAGAAAAGTAAAATAGATATTTTTGAAAGTGCAAGGACATATGATGTTTGATTATTGAGAAAAGGTATAATACATTTAATAATACATATAGTTTCCAAAAAAACAAGAGAAAAATATATAAAAACACCAGATTTGGCCATTGAATGTGTCCAAGGGACATTCTCAACCCCCCTCAAGCTATCCATAAGTACCAGGGCTTGATAAACAGCACTATGGGAATGAATTGGCCAAAAAATAAATAAAACTACAAGAAATAAAATTTAAATAAAAACTATTATGATTTATCCATACATTGTATTCTCATTCCAGCCTTGATATGTAGAAAAAAGAAGATATGAATCATAATAATATAAAATAAATCCCTTAACATACTTTCAACACACTCACTCACAAAATCCAAAATTTAAATTTCTAAAAGTTCACATGTATGGAATACCATTGATATAATATTTAATGAAAAATATATATGATATCATTGGGTGGCCAATTTGGGAAATTTAAAAAGAATTAAATAACCAACTAAACTACATGTTTCACCATCGAGTCCAAAAGGTAAAAAAATATCCTTTAGCGATCAAGTGTTGAATTTAAATTGAAAATTGGGTAAATTAGAAGGCCTATTACAATAATATACAATGACTGGACCACAAATAATGACATCATTATAGAAGAAAACAAAAATGAAACCTAATATACAAAAATTAAATTCATAAGGCCCACCTCGCAAGGTTGAAGAAAATATAAAGCCCTAAATTCAATTGAACATAAGATGATGGACAAGACGTTCAAGAGGCAGTCGAGTGATGTGATTCATTGGTCGATTCACCAAGGAGGAGCACCGACAGTAGGTGGATACGGTAGAAAGAATATGATATAGAAATAGGTTCATGAAGGTTTAGGAGATTTATAATTATATCATGAAACTTTTATTAGAGCTTACAAATAAGGGCAAATAATGGTCGGTCTTTATCAGTCGTTTTTTATGTTGATAAAGTCTCATCTTCATCTATATAAAAAAATAATTGCTAAATATTCTTTTTTAGCATTTATTAATTAAGAACTATTAAAGGATTTATAATAATTATTATAAATTAATTTTTTTTAAATTTATATATACTTAATAAATAAATTATTATATATATTAAATATAATACTTTTTAAATATATTTCTTAGAATTTTAAAATTATTTATTTATAATTTGAGAAATATTTTTTGAAAATAATTTATATTTATTTATTTATTTATACAGAAATATATTTAATAAATATACATAAATATAGAAAATATATTAATTATTTATGTAAATTTATTAATTATTTAATAATTATTAAAATATATATTTATAAAATTCTAAATATATAAACACAATTTAAAAAATTTAATTATTTATAATTTTAAATATATAATTGTATAAACATAGAAAATGTACATATATAAATATAAAGATAATTATAATTAATTAAAAAAATATATTTCTTAATTCTATTTATGATTATCTAATTTTAAGTGCATACATATCTATTAAAAACTGAATCAAATTAAATAAATTAATAATATGTAAACATTAACAATATTTAAAATATGCATATGTTTTATGTGTGCGCATGGTATATGAAAATGCATTAATTATGTATATGTGAAATCAATATAACACTGATTTAATCTATGTTAAATTGAAAAATATAACAACATTCAATTACAAGTCGAGTACTACACAATTAGTCAATATTTGTAATTCATTTTAATTTAGATTTATAATCCATTATTTAATAAATATGTGAATTTTTAATGTAAAGAATATAAATAATTTGTAATATATAAATCAGATTTTTATACATTAATATATATCTATATATTTAATACATACAATTTAATAAGATTAATTATCATAATTATATAATAAATAATATTTTAAATATTTAATAATGTATAACCAATTTATTTATATATAAAAATAAAAATTTAATTAATAAAATTTGTAAATTTATTAATATACTAATATTTTGTTTTTTATTTATTTAATTGTTTCAGTTTATTTTTTTGACCATTATCAGCACTAAAGAAGCACTGATGAACGAAATATTTATCAACTCTAAACATAAATCAAGGATAAGTTGATCCTTTATCTGTGCTAAAATATCGTTTTGGTGAAGGGTACCCATTATGAGTGATAAAAATAAATCACTGATAAAGGATACCCATCATCAGCACTATAAATAATGCACTGATAAATGGTTAAATATATCAGGGTTTTCCTTTGGGCTGATAAATATGTTGTTAATCATATTTTATTACTTTGATAAATGTGAGTGTTTTTAAATATATGTTTTGTAGTGGTGATTGAAGAGGTAATTTTCAAAATGAATTTCCAAACTATGTACGACCATTGTTATTTTTGGGTTATTTTATTCATTTTAGAAAATACTCCCATTATATTTATGCCTTTAATAACTAGTGAATTCTGTGAGTGTTGGGATAAATTTTTGTTCCTATTTATTGATGATATTATATTATACACTAAATGTTATAGAGATCCTAATAAACACCCAGGTATTTTTTTTATAAACATTAAAACATAATAAGTCATGTGGAAAATTCATTAAATGTGAGTTTTCAATAGAAAATATTTATTTTGATCGTATTATTTTTACAATTTATGTAATGAATATTGGTTCGGATAAAATTAAAGTAACTAAAGTATTTCCAAGACCTAAAAATTTCACTGAGATTCAAATACATATTGGAATAATAGGTCTGTATGAATGTTTTTTAGATCTTTTCTTAGTTATCTATCCCAATAAGTTACCTCAAAAAGGATTTAACTTAATCTATATAAATGATTGTGATAAATGTTTTCTGGAATTAAAACTATAATTGGTTAATTATCCAATTTTTTTCTTTCCAACATGTAATAAAAATTTGTTAACTAAATTTATTCTTCTTTGAAGAAACTTGGTTTTTTCTTGATGCAGAGTTATTGGGTTTTCATGTATATAACAATTCAATTGAAATCATAAGAAAAAATTATCCAACATGTGACATTGATTCGTTTGTTTTATTTATTTATTCAAAATACATTTGGAATTATTTATATGGGGATAAATATGAAATATATTCTAATTAATAATGTTAAATATATATATTCTCTCAAAATAATGTGGAAAATAAGATGTATGGAACGAATTATGGATTATTATTTCACTCTTAAATACCTTTTAGATAAATAAAACCATGTATCAAATACATTTAGATTAAAATATATTAAATCATTAAATATGTTAAGAATTTTGAAGGATCCTTTAGTTTGTGATTTAATTAATTTTTTCATATAAATGTTTTATGTATAAATATCTATTTCGAATTGAGTATTTGTCTAATAATATTTCTTAGAAAAAACAAATGATTCTCAAAAGAAAAATATTTCTTTTCAACAATGTGTATAATTTTTCAGAAAGGATAATTTTATAGTGTTTTATATTAAAAAATAAGGTGGTATCATATTTGGAAAGAGTTTGAGTGTTCCAAGAGACTCATAATTGAATAAGGAATAGTTATGTAAATCTCCATGATAATGATTCTTCATTCATCCTAGTTTCACTAATTTGTACTGAGATCTTTCATAATATTATTGGAATGAAGGTTTGAAGAAAGATATTTCTATATATTCTATAAAATTCTTAACATCTTAATATGTTTAACCTAAAATAAAAATATACAATTGGAAGCCTCAACCATTATTTATGCCTGAATAGATGGGAGAGAATGTATCCACGGATGTGATGGTTGTATTACCAATGAAATTCTGAGATAATAATGAAATTTGGGTTATTGTTATTTGTTTTATTCAATCTACACATTTTATTCAAATTTGATATACTATGTATTTGGATGAAATTTTATGATATTATCTCATATATATTTTCAAAAATATATATTGTCCCATTATAGATTTTATTTCATAATGATCTAGAATTATATAAAAAAATATGGATCCAAAATAAAAAATCAATGGGTAATGATTTAATTTTTTTAAATCATTTCATCCTCAATGTGATAGAAAATTGGAGTTTATAAATCTGAAATTAGAGGATATGATTTGATCAATAAAATTATATTATCATTGAATTTGGCTTTAATATATTTCGTTAGTTTACTTTTATTACAAAAGTATTTTTCTTCAAATTTTACATATGACACCTTTTGAGGCATTATATAAAAAATAGTTTCGGAAACTAGCATGTTGGGAAGGTGACATTGTGGGGAAATTATTTGGACCTGAATTGGTAGAGGATATGTTTGATAAAGAAACAATGATCCATAACCACATGAGGGTGGAACAATGTAGTAAAAATAGTTATACATATTACCATACGTATGTCGATCCATTTCATTTAGGTGATCATGTGTTTCAAGAAAATACCAGTTTTGAATGGGGTAATGAGTTTTCTTATATCAGGACAGTTGAGACCATGATTATTTTGATCATATGAAACTCTACATAAAGTATCATCACGTTATTATTGGGTATACTTACCGTGGATATTATCTTAGATACATGATGTGTTCCATGTTTATATTCTATGAAATAAATACCTTATACATCTCATGAGTTGATCCATAAAGTGGTAGAGTTAAAGGAGAATCTACCACATTAAGAAAATTTAGTTCAAATATTGGATTTATGAAACCAATTGATTTTAAATAAAATAATTTACAAGTTATTATTTTATGGAAGAATCATATGATTGTGGAAGCAACATTAGAATCAGAAAATTATATGAGATAAAAATACCATCACATTTTTATCTAAAGAATAAAATTTAGAGGGAAGAATTTACTAAGGGGAGAGAGTAAAAAACATGGGTATTCAATGAAATAAAAAAATATTATGATTTATTTTTATTCATTATATATTTTTATATGAATCATAGTTTTATAAATAATTTTAAAAATTATTTAGTTGAAAAGGGATATTTAATTTTAACTAAATTTGAATTCCATGATTTTAATATTTTAATTATAAAATAAATTTCCAAATTTTGGGAAATCAATTTGAATAAAATGAATTCAATATTGGAAAAATATATGAAATATATCTTAAGATTATATTTTTTAATTTTCAGAAATTTTTAGTTTTTGGGTGAATAATTAAAATTTCTATTTTCGAAAAATTGACATTGATATTAAAAAAAAGAAAATTAAAAGATCCATTTATTTTTGATTTGTTTTTAAATTAAAATGGAATAAAATTTAATATATATAATCTAATGTATTCCATAGTATTCAAAATTATATTTTTTGACATAAAAACACTATTTTTCTAAAAAGTGTTCATCTGTTATTTTTGTGAACTATTATTAAAAGTTTTTCCATAAAATTATAATAATTTATTTATTATAAAATAGGTAAAATTTTATAATTAAGTGTTTCAAATTTATTAATAATTTAAACCATAATTTTTTTCATTATTAAATGTGACCATGGTAAATTTTTGTCACCACATTAAAGGGTAAATCGATTTAATTAAGGACAAAAAGTGATAAGGCCAATCAATATTATATTATTAATTATTTGAGGATGGAATTTCAACATGTATAAAATTATATTTAATATTGGATTAATTTTATCAATAATTCCTTTTTTATAAAAATATTATAATTAAATGTTTATAGACATTAAAAGTGTGTCACTCCCCTCACGTATAAAAGGGATCCCCTAATCATCCCTTACTCTCCCGTTTTTTGATCTATAGTTCAACCAGTCCCTACCCATACCTCTCCCTTGATTCATCACCCAATTCCTATATAACATGTTCTTATCAAAAGATCAATACTAGAAGGAATAATGTGTATCCCAAAGAGAGACATCTGAGATGAAGTTATATGTCATAAATGACCTATTTGATATTCCATTTTTCTTGTCCATCCTTAATATATTTGTATAACATGATAAAATAATAAAAAAATGTTTCGCAAATATACATAAATATTATTATGCATGTGGTACAACCCTTTCCCATAACCTATTCCATTAAAAGGGAAATGAAAACCACACCCACGCATGCATTGGACTACCACCTCCAAGAAGTGTTCTGATTCATATTTCATCACCAGATCATATTGACGGATTAAATTGTGAAAAAATAAAAATAAATTATATTTATTACCTTATTAAGATTCTATAAAATTAATATATTACTTACATTTTTAATATTTATTATTTTTTAAATTGATAAGGTCGCTCATACATACATTTGGAATACCATATCTATGAAGAGATGTGATACATTTTTCAGTTTCTAAAAAAATAGATGTTTATAGGTATGTAATTAATGAATAAAAATGAAATTTATAATAAATTAATGGCTCTCGATAAATATAATAGAAGTATACGTTTTTCTTTTCCACCTGTTAGGAAAATGAAAATGCCATCAAATGTTCGTATGGATTATTGTATCCATTGAACGACATGGTTCATTATTCATGATCAACGTATATGGATCATTTTAAAAAGAATATATATTGTATAAATATGATAAATATAACATTTATAACATCTAGATATTATGGTATATGAAAACCTTCGACCATGCTCAACACATTGACGTGGTTTGGAAATTACAAACCAAACAACCCCAAAACACCAAACATAAAGCTAACCCATTTTAGTATGTAAATAAAATTAGGTAATAAAATAAATACAAGGAATAATAACAAAAAAAATTAATATAATTTTTTTTTTGAATTAAGTTAAAAAATAATATAATTTAATTATCTACAAGTTAGTTCATGAAAAAAAATTCATGGGGCTTCGGTAAAGTAGGTTTTTTTAAATGTTGTTTAAAATGTTTAAAACTCTCTCCAACATAACAATGTTACATTACATGTACCAATATTATTATTATTATTTATTATTATTTTGTTAAAAGATATCTTGAATATTTTGTAATTTCATTATAAATGTTTAAAAGTAAATCTTTTCAATTTTTTTATATGGCTTAATTTTTGTCTCCTTCAAAAAATTGTAGGATTGTTTTTTAATATATATGGATTGAAAACATTTTAATTCATTTATATCCATTATTCATTATCATGATATAATTAATAGTTTCCATGGTAATATTAAATTAAAATATTTTACCCAATATTATTGTAATTTTTCAACAAGAATTTATTTCTATCAAAATATAAATATTTTTTAATATTTTCGTTGTAAGAGAAATTATTTTTCTTACGGGTTAAAATAATTTTTTCTAGGGTATTATGATGAAAATGTATATGTTTAAAAATAAATTTTTTATGATATAGTACTTAATAATTATAGATTGGGGAGTTACAACTCAAAATTGCTAAAGATGATGGGTGGTCTTCATATTACTCTCTAATTCATTATGTAATTCACATTATTCAAAGAAAAAATGTGGTAGATAACTATAAATGTTACTCATATGGAATTAATAGGTATTTATATAGCCTAAATAAGGATATAAAGTATTGAACATAACTTATGAAAATTAATCTCTATTATACTTATATTTTTCATGAAAAAAAGAATATTTTTTGATTTCATGAGTTAAGGAAAGGTTATGAAATTTTAACAGTTAATTGCATTCCTTTCAAAAAAATCATTTCATGAGTCACCACATTATTTAGGATTAAATTATGTATTTCCCTATTCTTTCTAATTGGTTTCAATGGTTTTCCATGAGTGAAAATTAATTTTCATTTATTGTATATTTTTATTATTGTAATTAAAGTTTTATTATGAAAATGACAAATTCCATCTTGAATATTCATATTTTTTCACTAGACTAGTTGTATTTCATTATTCTTATATCACTTACTTATATTTGGTTTTCTCATGGTAAATTTTAAATGTTTTTAACAAGATATATGGATGAGTACATATTTTATCTAGTGTATGATTTATGCCAAGTTTGATAATAATAAATGTTGAAAAAGTTCCATGAATGAAATAGGGGTGTAAACAAATGGCTCTATTTTAAGGAAATAATTATACCATGTGAATGTTTCCACATAATTGTGTAAATTGTTCACCTAATTATCTAAAAATCATAACCAAAATACTCCATTAAATGTATGCAGATTAATTTTATTTTATAAATCATATAATTATGGGCAGAATAAGGGATTTCATTCTATAGATTTAGACACTATTTAGATGAATTATATGTTAAAAAGTAGTAAAAATATCACTTTCATGATCATCTTACTAGCCTGAGAACCATGAATTAAATCCATTTTCCTATATTCCAAAAACACTTACCACATAGAATGAAAGATCATACTATTCATGATGGATTCATAGGGGATAAATTCAATATAATAAAACCATAAATAGATGAGATCATCAACTAGTGTCAAGCATATAAGGATTCATGAGATACTTTCTAGGCTGTTAAAATGAAAGCATACCCCGTAAACACCTATGATGCTATGGGCATTAATTTATCTTTTCCTCAAAATAAAAGGTGAACCTCGAATCCTTATGGAAGAATTTCCTATTAATTTAATTATATCTGGGAATATATATATGTCTATTATGAAAAAAAATCATGTTAAACTCGGTAGGAGAAAAATAGATCCAATGGGAATTTTCCCAAGTATTATATCCTTATTAAACAAGGATCATGATCCTATTGTCTAAGAAGTTAAATATTCTGATGATTGAATATGAAAATTCAGTCCATTCCCTGTATATTTAAATTTGATGATTGTTTTGGAATGTTTTATATCTTTATTAAACATTTCACTTAGAATGTTATATTAATGAATCAATTATTTAATAACTATGTTGTGGCATTGAAAACATGGGAATTAATGAAATTTTCCAATCAATTATATTTCAAGAAACATATATCCCCATGAACAATGACCCTTATTTAATTTCATTAGATAGTTTATATAGTATAATTAAAAATAATCCATAGTTTGGAGGATATAGTTTTTCCAATAACAAACACCTCAACTGATTTTTCATACTTTGTTTCGGTTAATAAATTCTAATGATAGATCCACTCTAGTTGTTCACATTTCATATTCACCAGCATGCACTGCATGCTTTCTCGAATTCTAATAATTTTTATGGACCTTTCTTAGTAGGCCTATAGAAACTCTCCTAGATATCCTAGAGACAATATCAAACCATATTAGAGTCATATATGGAACTGTGGATAGTGTTTTGAGTTTTTCTGATAATGGCCATATATATATATATGTATTCTTTCATATATCACTCTCTTTATATATATATAATTAATTTTGTTATTATGTAATATTGTTATATTTTTAATATTATCAATATGTGTGTGTATATATTTTACTATATATATTAAATAATATATATATATTATCTTATATATGAATGATTATTTATATAGTCATTATAAATTAATTATAATTGTTTTTACATATTTATGGTTTTTATTGAAATGTATGTAAGTACATATAGATTAATTTTCAATAGATAACATTCATTTTTATAACAATATAATTGAATCATATAATTGACACCCACATATCCCAAATTAATTTATAAATTATTTTATTTTAGTGAAATATAATTTTTTATGTGTTGGTACTGAGATTTTTAATTTTTGGAATTTTCCATAAGTTATATGGTTGTTACACATTTATTAAGGGGAATCATATAGAAGATATTATGCATGGGTCTTTATAGTTCAACTTGTTAGTTCATGGTTAGAATACAGGTGTGGTTCACAGTTTGGTTCAAATCATGGATCATCTAGTAGAAACCATATCTGATCATTTGTGTTTTGGGTGTTAGTGCATGACATTCACATGGTTAGGGGAAGCCATGTGAGAAACTTTTATGCAGTTTTGTAGTTTTTAGATGTGTTTTTTATGTTTTTCACATGGTTTAGTAATCATGAATCCAAATCATTTATGTCATGGGAGGTTGTGTTTTTCTATCCACGTGATCCCGCACAACTATCTTATGGTTTACATAAAAATGTGTCCTACCAAGTTTCACAAAAGTGTAAAATTACATAAATTACCTTATCTATTTTTATGTGTATAGACCCATCCATTCCTTACATCTCCTTAAATGAAACCAGGGTGTGAGTACATGGAGCTCTCTATCCCTTCCTATTGGAATTATTAACCTTCCTCTATTGATTTCATGTTAATTTAATGAGGTATTATCCTTTTTTTTCTTCCTGTATTCCCTATTATTCCCCTCCATAAATTTTTGATCTTATCCAAAAAATTTTTTAGCTAAAATATAATTGATGGGATGATATTTGTGATGGGGCTTAGGATGCATAGGTGTTGTAGAAGGAATCTCCTTGAAAAATTCGGCCTTCATTGTTGAAGGAAGCATGTTGTAATTTGTTTTTTTCTAGATTTAGGTAGTTGTATCATCATCCCTACTTAATATAATATTAAATTAGATTCTTCAATACATAATTTTTTATTGATTTCCAATGTATGCATTTATATATCTACAATTTAGGGGTTGAAAATTGATTCTAAATGGTTTCTTTTAATTTGATGGAGTTTCTTGGATTTCATGTTTATTAAATACATGAGTGGTTCTTTCAACAGAAAATTACGTTTTATATGTGGTGTTTTATTATATTGGGTTTTAAGTAAATAATTTCTTGTTTAATTTTTTTTTGAGAAATGTGGTTTGTACAAATAGTTTTAAATTATTTTTCAATCTTATTGGACTTTGATTATTTGAAAATGCTTTTAAAATGGAAGGTCATTTCCAAATGGATTTCATGGAATATTTTATATAATATTATCTAAAGAAATATTGAATTGAGTTTTGGAATCCCAATAATGTTTGAAAAGATTATTTTTCTATTTTTATAATATTAGTTCAATATAATATGAAACTCTCTTTTGATCCATATTCATAATAATAATTATCATATGGATTTGTGCAAAAGGTTGATTATTATGCGATGATTGAATTCATTAAAAATGGCAATTCAGTAAAAAAGGATTATTACTTCTTGACCTCTAAAAGGAAAAATATTTTATTCCTTTATTTGTTTTTGGTAATTTTAATGAGTTTTGTAGTGACAAAAAAAATTACACCAAAGTGTAAAGTTGCATCACATAATCCTAGTTAGAACAATGTTTGTACAAAATGTGTTCTAAACTATAAGATTCCATTAAAAATATATCCATGGGATTTTTAATGTATGGTACATAGTTTCCATAAATATGAAACCAATATATGATGATATTTAGTGATTCTAATATGGGGTGTATGGTTGGCACCTGGATTCAAATGACCTGTACGATTGAAATTTAAAAATGTGTTGAATCTAAAATTATAATGACCCATACAATACATACATTGTTATTACTTTAGAATTGAAGTATACTTATTACAACATATTACAAAACCATGATAAGACTGTATGGTATATTTACATTAGAAACTAGGAAACATAAATAACTGGTTCATAAATCATCTACAATGTCCCCATTTATTTCATCATATCTAGAGTCCCTTTTGGAATATCATACTTAATACCATTCTTTGTGACCTGTGGAAAATAAAACATACAAAAGGGTGAGCTTAAATTATCTATAAGTGTAAACAAAGGAAATATCAATCAGTTCATATTCATAAGAACATAACATTTCGAAAATCATATCCTGAAAAAGAGATCATTATATCATGACATGGGATAAATTATAGTAGTGATATTTAATCCCAATAATCATAACATAAGAAATTAAATTTTGTGGAATACACAAATAATCATAGAAAATCATTTCATATTAGTCAAGACTCATTTCCAAGACCATCATAGTTGACCATGTCTATTACTAAACCGAGTTCACTCATCGTTCCAGTATTGTATCACTGAACCATATTAACTTACCGTTCCAGCCATGTCTATCCCATGAGATATAAATCATCACCCAATGAATTTAAGGGAGATATAGGTCCCACCCATCTCATAATTAAACCATTATTATGTGTGCTACAAAATCATAAATCATGCATCATAACATTACCCATGTAATAATAATGGGATTCTTAAACATCGTTCCATCATAACATAATCCATATAAGATCAAAGTGATTCATAAAAATAATTCCATAATCACATAATTGAATAAATCTAATAATAAGGATATAAATATAACCTTATATTATCTTATATAGAAAATAATTTTGATAAAACAATTGAACTCCATTCCTGAGGAAAATATCATTTCTACTTCAAAAAATATTTTTCCTTTCTCAACATGTCATGAAATTTTAAACTAAAAGATGATAATTGAAAATAAACTTGAAAACTTTTAAATTAATCTTCATGGAAATAATGTTATACGAAATCATAAAAATCCATTCATGTTGTATAAGTTAATAAAAACATTCTTTTCGTACTTTGGCCAGAAAAGTCAAAAAGTATCTCGTACCTAATATGACAAAAGATTTCATTCATATATTTTACTAAAAATTCACCAATAGGTAAAATAGTATTTTAAAAATTCTAGGAGGATAATATTATGTATTTAGGAAATGTGTATGTGGATGATAAATATGCCTAAGTAAGTACTGAAGTATAAATAATCTTGGATAAAAATTGAGATTGCGAGTTTTTCCCTTACCTTAGGTCTCATATGCTTTGTACATATCTGAACCTCCTTTATAATGTTTTAAATAATGTAATTGACTTATTTTATAATCATATAAATTATAATTATATCAGATATCATCATATTTGTATATTCTTATTAGTAATATTTCATTACTACTTGTTATTCGAGTGATCATTGCTTTATGACCATATGCCTTATGACCTTATGCGTGTTTTGTCGAATAAATTATTATTCCAATTTTTAGGTTATAGATACATAATTTATAAAATGGTATTACTATAATATATATAATATTTTTCCATTCAATTCGTTTATATAATCATGGTTTAATGATGATCATGTAGAATGAATCACATCGCACTATAGAGATGGTAAGTCGTACGTACGAATGAGCGACGATATCATTCCCAAAATTATTGAATGGTATTGAAGTGGATGATAGAATATATTAGAATTAGTATCATGTTATAATATTCATATATATCTATTATTTACACCATTATTCCCATCCAAGTAAGGTGGTGGTATAAAAATAGATTACACCACGACGTGGAGACGGTATTCCGTACGTACGCACGAGTAGTGATTTCATTTTCTGTAGGATGAATAGAAGGTGAAATAGGTTTGTTTAATTTTTATAATAAAACATTAGTATATGAGTTATACTGATGTTATTACTTTATAATTAATCAAATAAAGAAATATAAGTAGAAGATGAAATAAATGTGAAATAATCAGTAATGGATATTACCTCTTCTTCGACGCGCCTCTTCTAAACATCCTCTTAGGGCAGTAAAGTTGGTCATTGAAGAAGAACAGGACCCCTATAATGTTTCTACAGTGTGAATAAGATAAACTATTAGGTTTTTTCCGATATTGAAGGATCCATAGATTATAAAGAGGAGAGGGAGGATATGCCCTTTTATAAGGGAGGAGAGGGGCACCTTTGGAAACACAAGAAACATTAATTTATAATAAATTAAATCCCTACATGAAAACATCCATAAATGACTGAAATACATATATTGTTTTATATAGGGTTTTAATATCATCAAACAATATAATTTAGATATTTTTGGAAGTTAGTTTAAACCTTATCAACTTGATTTATCCTTATTTAATCTATTTAATTTTATTGGTGGTAATAATATTCTAAATTTTAAATTGATATAAATAATTACTTCTGTGTTGTTAATTGTCCATAATTAGATACATGTGGACATTTTAGACCATATAAATTTCAATTTATAATTTAACATATTTTTTTGATTAAAATAAACTATAATATGTTATTTTCTAAAATAAAAACAGTGTCAATTATGAAACTATTGATTTATTTGAATTTTAAAAAAAATCCACACAGATAATATATTCAAACCAAAATATTTAATAGATTCCTAACATGTCATGTTAATATAAAAAATTCTTTTATCACAATACCTAGTTCATATAATATTTATTTTAATATTTTTAAAACTATTTATTTGATATTTCAATTAATAAAATAAATTCATCATCACTATTGTGTCATCATTAGTGATACTTATATAATCCCTAAAAATTAAAAATAAATATATATAATCTAGATAATTTTATTACATTTCTGGATACTATTTATGGTCAACCTTTTATGAAGTATATCACTAAATTAAATTTATTAAACTTATTAGATATAAGAGAGTGACATGTCTTTCACTTTCATTGGATTTAATAATAATTATATAATTTTCATGTTCAAAAGTCCATTAAATGAATCTATTCTGACCCTTAGATGATATGGGTCTAGTTTTATTCATCCAATAAAATTTTGGCAGGTTTTAAGGGAAATTCTATAATCTTATTTTTACCCTTAATTATCCAATTTACCTTTAACTGTAGTAAATAAAAATTACCGTAGTTACTATTAATAATGTGAAAAAAATAAAAGTAACCTATTAACATAATTTTGACCCACTGAATCCAAATATCGATTCCATTTTTCAAAATTCAAAACATAGAAGTCACAGTAATTAATTTAAAATTAATATCGTTGTTAAAAAAACGAGTCTTAAAAGTTTAAACATTGCCAAAGATTGAAATGTTTTAACCTATAAATTAAATGTAAAATTAATGATAATTACTTAAATTATATTAAATTGTAAAAATATATTCAATTTATACTTTAGAACCATTAAATTTTATCATTTAAAAATATAAATTATCTTTATGAAAAAGTTGTTTTTATGAAAACTTTATCGTATTTTTACTTTTCATCAAAATATTAATGTTATCAAAAAAGTATAAAAAATTTATCCAATGTAAATTATTATATACTTATTCAAAATTATAAGTCTATTTTGAAAAATTGATCTTATAATATTTTCAAAAAGTATATTAAAAATGGGTGGGCCATCAAAAGGCGGTAAAACTGCATTTTTTTTAAAAATACTTCTTTTATCTGAAAAACTAGTTTTGTTTTCATACCTCATTCTAGAAAATGTGTAAGATGAATTATAATGTTATAAAAATTATATTTCAGTTAATACTATTCATAATGGCTAGTTCATAATATTATAATAATAAATCATTGTTTACTGAAACTCGGTATTACATACAACGCAAGCTATCGTGGAAGGTTTCTTTTGCGTGTAACGCAAGCCAAGGCAGTTGTGAATGATTACTTTGGTGTTGCATATAACATAAGACATAAAAAATATCATAAGTCTTCTGGTTTTACGTTCTACCCCCCAGAAAATGAATTTCACCATTGAAATTTGTCAATTCGTAACAAACAAATGAGGTCACATCTCCCTCTTCATATCCTCAAGATACCATATAGCTTCTTCTATTTGGTGGTTACTCCATAAAAAAGTAACAAAGAGAGTGGACTTGATTCATAGAAATTTTTTGCTACGATGCAAAACCTCAATTGGCTATTCTTCATAAGAACGATCCTTCTCCAGTGGTACAACTTCTAAGCTTAGTTCATGTGAAAGGTCAGGTATGTAATTTCTCAGAAGACATACATGGAACACATCATGAACTTGAGAGTGATTTGGTGGAAGTTCCAATAGTTAATCTACCTTCCCAAAATGATCCAGTATTTCGAAAGGACCGATATACCTAGGGCTCATATTTCCATTCATTCAAAATCTCATTACTCTCTTCCAAGGAGATATTCTTAAGAACACTTTATCACCCGCTTTAAACACTAGGTCTTTTCTTTGGTTGTCGGCATAACTTTCTTTTCGACATTGAGCTGATCTTATGATTTGTGGAATAGATCTGACCTTTTCATCAATCTCATAAACAAGATCATGTCATAATATCTTTCCTTCCCCAACTTCATCACAACAAGTTGGAGTTCTACATTTCCTTCCATAGAGAGCTTCATAAAGAGCCATCTAAACACTAGAGTGAAAGCTCTTATTATAATAAAATTCCACCACATGTAGGTGTTGATCCCAACCACCTTTTAAACCCAAATAGCATTCTCTCAACAATTCTTCTAGAGTTTTAATTTCCTCTCAGACTGACCGTCTATCTGAGGATAATAAGCAGTGTTGAAACTCAACACTGTATCTTGAGCACGCTGAAGGCTTCACCAAAACATTGAGGTAAACCTCGGATCCCGATCAGATATAATAGAAAGTGGTACTGCATGAAATCTTACGACTTCTATTACATGTATCCTAGTGATATGATCAAGAACGAAATCTTATCTAATAGTAATGAAGTGTGCCGACTTCGTAAGATGATCAACTATAGCCAGATAGCATTATTTCCTATGGATGTTTTGGGAAGTTCAACAACAATGTCCATAGTGATGTTTTCCCATTTCCATTCTGGTATGGTTAATGGTTGTAGAATCCGCTTAGATATTTATATCTCATCATTAACTTGGTTCCAAACCAAGCATTGAATAACCTATTCGACAATATCTCTTTTCATGCCATCCCAGAAAAAGTACTCTTTCAAGTCCCTGTACATCATTGTACTTATATTATGAATAGAGAATGAAGAAAAATGAGCCTCATCCAACATATCCATAATTAATTCTTGTATGGGAGGAACACAATCCCGATTCCCGAACCTTATTATCCCATCACAATCAAGGTTGAATTCAGGAACATTTCTCACCTTCTTTTTTAGACCGACGTCCTTCTTTATGGGCCTCTTTAATCTTCACTTGTATAGATGGTTGAAAATTCATTTGAGAAAGATAAGATATATCCCATTTCATTAAAATTCAATGATCCATCCTTTTTAAATCCATAAATATTGGATCTTTTGTGATCCTCATCATGGATAAGCTAGCATGGTCTTGTTGACTTAATGTGTCAGCCTCTTTGTTTGATATCCTAGGGTGATAATGTATGGAGCAGTCGTAATCATTAATCAACTCCAACCATATTATTTGGCACACATTCATATCTTTTTGTGTGAAGATATACTTTAATCTTTTATAATCAGTATAAATATCACATTTTCATCATAAAGATAACGCCTCCATATTTTTAATGCAATGATTACCGCGGCTAACTCCAAATCATGAGTTGTATGATTTTTCTCTTGGATTTTCAACTGTCGTGAGGCATGAGCTACCACCATATCATATTTAATGAGAACACACCCCAATCCTTTCTTGGATGCATCACTATAGTTCACAAACCATTTTCCACTACAAGGTAGTGTGATCACAGGTGAACTGGATGACCTTCTTTTTAACTCCTTGTAATTCTGTTCACACTCCTCTGTCCAAACAAACATAACTCCTTTTCAAGTCAACCTGGTCAGTGGATTATATAATCATGATAAAATACTCACAAAATTTCGATAATATCCAGCCAAACAAGTATACATTCAGATCACAGTTAATGGTGTTGGTCTCGACCATCATTCGATAACCTCTGTTTTTTGCAGGATCCACAGATATCCCCTCTCATGAGATTATTTGACCCAAAAATGAATCTTTTTTAAGACAAAATTCACACCTGGTAAATTTTGCATAAAGATTCTCCTTTATTAGGGTCTGTAACATAATTCATAAGTGGTCTTCATGTTCTTACCTTCTCATTGAATAGACAAGAATATCGTCTATAAAGACTACCACAAAATGATCAAGATAGTATCTAAAGACTCTATTCATTAGATCCATGAAGATAGTAGGGGAATTAGTAAGACCAAATGGAATCACTATAAATTCATAGTGTATATACCTTGTAAGTAAAGCTGTATTTGGTATATCCTCCTTTTTAACAATTAATTGATGATAACCTGAATAAAGATCAATCTTGGAAAAGTATTGAGCTCTGTGTAGTTGGTCAAATAAGTCATCAATGCATCGCAGAGGATATTTTTTCTTGATATTGATCTTGTTATGTTTTCGATAATCAATGCAGAGTCTCATTGATCCATCATTCTTAATAAAAAATAGAACAGGTTCTCTCCGTGGTGATGCACTAGGGCATATGAATCCCTTATCAAGATTTTCATGGAGTCACTTCTTTAATTCCTACAACTAAATTTCTTCCATTATGTAAGGTTTCCTCGAAATGGGCATAGCACCTGGTATGAGATCTATTGAAAACACAACTTCACGATTTGGTGGAAGACCTCTTAATTCCTTTGGAAAGTCGTCATCAAAATCCCAATAGATGGTCATATTCTTAATAGTAATTTTCTCTCCAACATTTGAGATAAGTAACCTTCATTTATTGGAATCAAGACACATAAGATGGAAGATATTTACACTGGAAGGTTATACTCATCCTTGCTTTGATAGATGATTATAGATTGATCAGGAATATGAAATGTGACTTCCCTTCTTTAGAAATTGATATGAGCTCCATATAAGGATGGTCAATCCATGCTATGAATCGAATCAAATTCTACTATAAGAAGGATCATAAAATTTCCAGGAATCACTTTCCCACAAACGTCAATTGGAGAAGAATTATAAACTTTTGATGAAACCGTTGTGCCATTATGAGTTGTCACAGCTTACTCAAGAGCCAATTTTTGAGGTAGTACAATGATACCCTTAGAAAATTCATCAGAAATAAAAGAGTGAGAGGATCTAGAATCAAAGAAAACATTTTATACATTAGATTGGATGGTAAGGGTGCCTTTCACCACATCGTTTTCGTACTACACAACACCGATAGAAATTACTTGTGACATTCCTTTGTATTTGGAATTAAAAGCTTGTTGATGTCGATCATCATCAATAGACCATGGATTATGGCATTTATTAGCATGATGTCCCATTTCCTTGTACTTGTAACATTGATGTGTAGGAGGTGCATTCTGTGTAGCCTTTTCGATGTTCATATCACTAGACATCTTTTTCCCATAACTACATAATTCAATTTCCAGATGAAATTATTTTCCTCATTTAAAACATTTATTTGTCCCTTTAAGACAATTCCCTCCATGTTTCTTTACACACTTTGAGCATAAGGGAAAACTCATCTTCTTTTTAGTTTGGTCTTTAGATTTTCCTTTGAAGTCCATTTTCATCTTCTTGTCAATCCTATAAGACTGATGGATTACTTCAATCTCCATATCATCCTTGAAGGAACATAGAACAATTTTCTCATTGCTATTGAAGTCCCTTATGGATAACGCCCTTCAAAGACTTGGTTTTATGCCACTAAAGAATTGATCAATATTACTCTCAGGTTGGATAATAATTCCAGAATTATACCTTGCTATTCTTGTAAAATGTGCTTCATAGGTACCAACAAATTCATCATCCTTTTTCCTTAGTTCAAGAAACTCCTTCTCCGCCTTTTTTTGAAGAATATGAGGGAAGTAATTATTGGAAAATATATTATTGAACACATCCCATTCCATGGAATCAATTTAATCTATTTACCTTGTATTATTTATAATGTTCCACCAGTTATCAGGTTCACCTTCTAAATGATATACTGGTGAGATGACTTTATCATGTTCAAATCATTGAAGGACTGAAAATATCTTATTAGTGGTACTGATCCATTGTTCAACCACTAATGGATCAGCATACCCGCTGAATGAAGGTGGATACAGCCTCAGGAAGGATTCAACAGAATGTTGCTTCTTCCTTTTCTCTTTTGGATGTCCTGCATAATTCATAGATTGAGAATTTTGTGTGAACATGGCTACAATATTTTTCATTCCAACTCCCATAACTTTTGGTATCTCATGGGGACAACCATTGCATTGCCCGTCGCATTCAGCATTAACACGGTTCTGTCAGGTTCTAGCCATTGACTAAAACAAAGAATAATAGTGTGAGAAACACTGATTATAATAGTAAAACTATATAATTATTAATAAAATTTCACACTTTAGGCATTGTCATAGGTTATTCATGTCCATTTCTAAAACACTAAGATTGTATTCTATGCTTATACATATCCTTAGGGTTCTTACTAAAGCTTTCACATCCTAGTTTACAAATGTTGACTATACCATTCCTCTGATACCAAATATAATGACCCATACATTACATACATTGTAATTACATCATAAATGAAGAATACTTATTAAAACATATAACAAATCCATGATAAGACCGTATATGTATACTGTCTTTAGAAACTGGGAAATATAATCAACTGGTTCATAAATCATCTACACTATCTCTTGTTTATTTCATCATATCTACCGTCCCTTTTGGAATATCTTACTTAATACCCTTATTATTGACCTAAGGAAAAGAAAACATACAAAATGGTGATCTCAAATGCTCAGTAAGGGTAAAAAAAGGAAATATCAATCATATCATATTCATAAGGACATAACATTTTAAAAATCTTAACCTGCAAAAGAGATCATAATATCATTACATGGGAAAAATCATATTATTGAGATGTAATCCCAATAATCATAACATTAAACATGAAACTTTGTGGAATACACACATAATCATAGAAAATAATTTCAAATTAGTCAAGACTCATTTCGAAGACCATCATAGTGGACAATTCCCATTACTGAACAAAGTTCACTCCTCGTTCCAGTTTTGTATCATTGAACCAGATTAACTGGTTGTTCCAGCCATGTATATCTCATGAGATAAAAATATTTAATGGATGGAGATATAGGTCCCACCCATATCATAATGAAACCATTATTATGTGTGCCAAAAAATCATAAATCATACATCATAGCATAACCCATGTAATAAGAATGGGATTCTTAAACATCATGCCATCATAACATAATCCATATAAGTTAAAAGTGCTTCATAAAAGTAATTCCATCATATCATAATTTAATCAAATGAATAATAGGGATATAAAAATAACCCTATATTTTCATAGATGGATAATAATTTTGATAAAACACTTGAACTCTATTCCGGAGGAAAATATCCTTTATACTTCAAAAAACATTTTTCGTTTCTCAACATGTCATTCAATTTTAAAATAAATGAAGTTAATTTAAAATAAACATGAAAATTTGTAAAGGAAGATTCTTGGAAATAATGTTCTATAAAATCATAAAAATCCATTCATTCTGTATAAGTTAGGAAAAAAATTCTTCTCGTACATTGGCCGAAAAAGTCAAAAAGTATCTCGTAAAAAAACGACAAAATATTCCATTCATATCTTTTACTAAAAATTCACCAATAGGTAAAATTATATTTATTAAATTGTATGAGGATAATATTACATATTGAGGAAACATGGATGTGGAAGATAAATATGCCCCAGTAAATACCTAAGTATAAACAATCTTGTATAAAAATAGAGATTGTGAGTTTTTCCCTTACTTTAGGTCTGATATGCACTGTACGTATCAGATACTCCTGTATAATGATTTAAATAATGTCATTTACTTATTCCAAAATCATATACATTTTTATTATATCATATATGGTCATATTATTATGTTTTTATTAGTAATATTTCATTAAAACTTGTTAATCGGGTTTTTATAGCTTTATGACCTTATGCTTTATGACCTTATGCATGTTTTGTCGAATAAATTCTTATTCCAATTTTTAGGTTATAGATTAAGCATTTACAAAATGGTATTAGTATAATATATATCAGATTTAATCATTCAATTATTTTATATATAATCATGGTTTAATGAAGATCATGTAGAACGAATCACATCGCACCGTGGAGACGGTAAGCCGTACGTACGTTCGAGCGACGACATTTATACCATAATTATAGAATGGTATTGAAGTGGATGATTGAATATATCATAAATAGTATCATTTTATAATAATAATATATAGCTATTATTTACACCATTATACCCATCCATGTAAGGTGGTTGTGGAAAAACAGATTTCCCCACGGAGTGGAGACAGGATTTCGTAAGTACGCACACGTGATGATTTCGTTTTCTGCCAGATGGAAAGAAAGTGAAATATCTTTGTTTCATTTTTATAATAGCACATCAGTATATTATTGATACTGAAGTTATTACTTTATAATTAAACAAATAAAGAAGATGATGTAGAAGAAGAAATATATGTGAAATAATCGGTAAAAGATATTACCTCTTCTTCAATGTGCCTCTTCTAAACCTCCTCTTAGGGCACTAAAGTTTGCCTTTGAAGAGGACTAAAACCTCTAGTATGTTTCTAGGGAAGTGTAGAAGATAAATGGACAGGTTTTGGCCGAGCTAGAGGGCTCAAAATGTTTTAAAGACGAGAGGGAGGAGGTTCCCTTTTATAAGGGAGGAGAGGGGACCCTTTGGAAACATAAGAAATATTAATATATAATAAATTCAAAACCCAGTTAAAAACATCCAAAATTGACTCAATTATTATGATTAGATGAGATAGAGTTTTAATATAATAAACTAATTAAATTTAGACATTTTTTGAGTTATTTTAAACCTTATCAAAATTATTTATCCATATTTAATCTATTTAATTTTATTTGTGGTAATAATATTCTATATTTTTAAATTACTATCAATAATTATTTATGTGTTGTGAATTGTACATAATTGGATACGTTATGACATTGAAGACCATATAATGTTAAATTTATAATTTTAAATATTTTTGTGATTTTTTAACAATTTTATAATATGATATTTTTCAAAAATAACAATATTGTCAAATTTGACACTATTCATTTATTTGAATTTAAATAAAACCCTCACCGATAATAAATTCGAACAAAAATATTTAATAGATTCTTAAAAAGTCATATTTATCATGAAAAATAGAGTATCACATTAAATAGTTCATATAATATTTATTTCTATATTTTTAAAACTATTTATTTGATATTTCAATTAATAAAATACTTTCAACATCACTATTGTGTCATCATTAATGATAATTATTTAATACCTAAAAATTATAAATAAATTCACATGACGTATATAATATTATTATATTTCTGGATACTATTCATGGTCAATGTTTTCTATAGTTTATCAAAAAAATTGAAATTATTACACTTATAAGATATAAGAGAGTGACATCTGATCTCTTTCTTTGGTTTTAATAATAATTATATACTCTTCATGGTAAAAAGACCATGAAATGAATCTATTCCGACCCTAGGTGATATGGGTTGACTTCTATTCTTCAATTAGAAATTTTCAATGTTTTATTGTAATTATATAATATTATTTTTACCCTTAATTACCCTATTTACCTTTAATTGTATTAAATAAAGATTACCGTAGTTACTATTCATAATGTCAAAAAAATAAAAGTAACCTATTAACATTATTTGGACCCATTGAATCCCAATATGGAAAACATTTTTCAAAATTCAAAACATAGAAGATATTTTAATTACTTTTAAATTAATCTCATTTTTAAGAAAACAGATTTTAAAAGTTAAAACATTGTCACATATTGAAATGTTTTTACCTATGAATTAAATGTAAGATTAATAATAATGACTTAAATTTTATTAAATGGTAAAAATATATTAAATTTATACATTAAAAACATTATATTTCTTCATTTAACCATATAAATTATCTTGATGAAAAAAGTTGTTTTTAAGAAAAAATTTGCGTATTTTTAATATTCATCAAAATATAGAATTTATCAGAAAGGTATCAAAAATTTATCCAATGTAAATTTTTTTATACTGATTCAAAATAAGAAGTTCATTTCAAAAAATTGATCTTATAAACTTGCAAAAAATTATATTTAATGTCGGTTCTCCATCAAAAGGACGTAAAACTACATTTTTTGAAAAAATACATAAAACCGCTTTTGTTTTCATATCTCATTCTAAAAAATGTGTAAGATGAATTATAATGTTATAAAATTATAAATTCAGTTAATAATATTCATAAAAACTAGGTCATAATATTTTAATGATATATCATTGTTTAGTGATACTCGGTATTGCGTACAACGCAAGCTATCGAGGATGGTTGTTCTTGTGTGTAATGCCAGCCAAGAAAGTAGTGAAAGATTCTTTTGGTGTTTCATATAACATAAGACATATAAAAAATCTCATAAATCTCAAGGTGTTACAAAAATTATTTATTATATTAATGATTTAGAGTGGTTTGTAAAAAAATTATTTAATGGCATGGTTTTATTAGTTTTTTTCCATGAAAATAAGAAAATCAAACATGTCTAATAAAATTACAAAAATATTTTTCTTGTGGATTTTGATTATTTCATTGATTTTGTTTGAAATTAAATGTGATTTTTTGAGGTATGAAACTATTTTTTTCACTTGGTTTCCATAATTATTTTTTATTTTAGTGGGTTTACTTTTTTTTATCCCTTGGTTTTGATCAAAACATTGAAATGTTTTGTTTTTTGGAATTATTTATATTCCATAGTATATAGATATATGTATGGTTTTGTATATTCCCTTGGATATAGATATATGCGTGTTTTTGTGTGTGCCTATGGAAATTCACATATAAATGTATATGTTTGTATATATATATATGTTTGTATCGGTATATATAGATAAATCGATAGGATACCATCCTTAAAATATTGGTTTTAAAAATAGATTTTTATATTCTATCTGGATTTAAAATTAGGGTTTGAAATGAGGATTCTAAAAGGGACTCTTAGGCTCATTTGGAACATTAAAAATAGTTTTCAAATGTAATCAAAATATATAAGATTTTTCTATTTTAATATTTAATGACGATAAAAATTAAATTTTTTATTTTATGGTTAGAAACATGTACTCTTTTCTTTAATGGTGTGCACCACCATTGAAGCCCTCTGCCTTAGGGATGGATTTCGAATGATATTTTTCTAGTAGGTGGGATGAGAAAGGGTTATTTAGTACTATATATTTTAGATAGAAAAATTTTATACTTAACCAACCTCACCTCCCATTATAATCATCGTAATGGTATCATAAGATTCTTAGTGAAGGATTATAAATGTATCTATTTATTCATGATGATGTGTATATGATCCCATATGGTGTTATAGACCATTGGGTGGTGTTCCAACATTGGGTATAGTTAAGTGAAGCTAGGTGGTCAAAAACTTATGATCATTGAATTGGACACCATTTGATTCAAAAGTGATTATGTTTTTTGTATACTCAATGTATATTCATTTATTTTTCATGGTTATTTGTTATTTAATGTTTCATACCTCCAACAATTAGTTACATTACTATTTCACTGCATTATTTTTTTATTTTTATATTATCTTCATGCTTCAAGTGATTTGTTTTATTTGTTAGTTATATCACCATTTTTCATATTAGAAGTTATTTGGTATAGATTTTCATATGTTTTCAAAGTGAATTTTAAAAGCATTATATTAGAGGGGATATATTTCATTGAATTATAAAATTATTGTATAATTTTATTTGAGAATTAAAGATGGTTTCATTGAAATTATCAATGTCGGTTTCATTAGAATATTAAATCAAATTATATATATATTTTTTTCATATTTAATTATAGGAATGTTATAGAAAAATAAATTCTTGTATTCTCTTATTATTTCCTACTAATCATTATTTCTCCCTTCCTAAGATGTTTCACTCGACATTAGTTGGATAAAGTCTTTTTTTCTCATTTTTATTAATTTTTTTGGATATATCATGAAGCATGTTATTTTAGGGATGTATGGTGACTAATTTTTCATATAAAGGATATGTTATGTGGTATTTTATTTATTTATTTATAATTTTTATGAATCATAAATTGGTTCTCTATTCTGGGTGAATTATTTGTAATGATTTTGTTTTTTATTTACTCTTAGATATTATGTTTAATTACATTAGCTATGTTTCATTTTTTTTATTATATTTCATTGGTTTAATTATTTATGTGCATGGAATATAACATATAAAATGGATATACCATAAATCATCATTGATTCTATATTTCATATATTACTTATTTAATAAAAATCATCAAAAACCCCTTATTTGATACCTTCGATTCTAATCATCATATAGGGGGATCAGGGATGTCGCTTGACTATGTTGTGGGTCTGATCTAGAGCCTAGTTTGAGCGTTGTGAATGATTTTTTTGTGGAAAAATATATTTTCAGTTGAATATTGGGTGAATATATTACTCGAGAACCATATTTTATATGTTATGTCTTACATAATAGAGACTAGGATCATCTAAACACATGGGTATGAGTGATAAGTGTGTTGGAAGACCATATTCATAATGATATTTGAGTATATATGGTTTTTTAGGGATATGTCATGCATTTTAATATTTACTCATTTATCTCTTGTATATTCGGATTATGTTTTATGTTTTTTTTAAATTAATCAACGTCAAATGTTCATTTTTGAGAATTTATATTCTTTATAGGTTAAAATGGATGGGGGAACTAGTAAAAATGTGTCAGCCCAATCCATCTTGAAAATTATGAAGTGACCATGTGATTAATTCTGTTGGCCTCTTATTGGCTATTTCACTATCAGAATAAGGTCCTCCAAATAGTGAATCCAAACTATGCAACACTACATTAACACTATTAAATTTTTTGATAGAACGTATTTTGATTTATTTTGTTATTTATTTGTGTATGGATATTATTGGGGTGATTTAAAGGTTATTCTAGTTGATTTTTAATGGAAACTATTTTGGTTTTAAATGAATTATTAATTTGAAATATGGGTTTCAAAAAAGTGGTGGTTTGTTTAGAAAATTTTAAAAGAGTGTTTCGTTAAATGAAATGGAAGTATATTAAAGTTGATGATGTGTGTATCATTTAATAAGTGTTTTTTGATGTCTTAAAAATGATTCACAATGGGGGATTAGTTATTTTAGAATTATAGTGTGATGTTTTAAAAAAATTCATGTAATTTTCATGATTTTGAATATTAAAATGTGAATATATTTATTGGCTTAAAAATAATATTTTTAATTTTTTGTTTAGTGGATTTTATCAGTTATATGCTTTATTTCTTGAAACTAGATCTATTTTTTGATGGGAACAATTGAGTTTTAATTATTATTTATTATATCATATAGATCATTATTTTATTAGTGTCCACACATAAGAGTTATGAGGGTTTATAGAGGTTTTAGTGCATCATAGTAAGTTAAAAAATCCACCAAAAATTTTGATAGAGTAGTGGTGTCTGTTTTCTCTCAGGGTTTTCTAATCCTACGTGGTGGTAATAGATCTATGGAGGCTATGAGGTTCCTTGATATAATTGAAGACATATTTGAATATTTGGGAACTCTTCAATCATTGAGGGTAATGGTTTCTCTGTATTTTTTTTCAAGGGGCCTTAATTTTTGTCTTAAAGCTCAAGTTAATTTATACAGAATTGTGTTGTTTAAGAATTTTATGTTTGAGGATTTTCTACTATAGTTGGATTCTCAAGGGTAAACTGTGATGGGTGGTATCTGTGTTTTTTTAAACTAATAATGGTTCCCCATATGATGATGAGGAGATTCTAGAGAACACTATGTTTGATGGATCTTTTTCTTTGGTTGTTTATTACTCAAAGTTGATCAATCCCCCCATGTGCTTCTAGTGATGTCAGTTTTGGAATTCTAATCATTCTTTCTCAGATGATCCGAATACATGTTACCTCTATAGTTTATTGGTAAAACTCCACATGTTTTTTGGTAGAATCAATACCTTGAGAAGAACTATTTTCACAAATAGAATCAGGATAGTTGTTCGAATATATTTCATGTTATCCCCCTTTTATCACTATGTCTTCCATTAACCCAACCCTTTATTTTTTCAAGAATGGACCTCTAGTGTGTGATCTAATGACTATTAGTGTTCTATTCTCATTTAATTAGTCATAATTTATCTTTTAGGACATATTATTTTGTTTTCAATTTGGTTTTTTTCTCTTAAACCGCTTGTGTTAGGATATCAGGAAGCACTTTCTTATACACTTATATATCCTGTAAGCTAGTTGGTTCTTAAAATGTGGGGATATTCACTATAGATGTTTATTTCATTGTATTCACATTTGATTTCTATGATTTTAGTACAGTTATTGATATATATTCATATTCAATGACATAAATGATTTTATTATTGTTTTGGATAATCTGGTTTGAGCTATCTCTCCGTTTTAGTTACATAATGCATCTTATTCCCTCATTTATTTTTAAATATCTTCTTTTCATGGGGAATAAAAAAATTTATCTGGTATTTTTTAATACATCGACCTATTCCATCCTTAATATTTTATTCCTGTATTCATCTTTTTTCTTGAGATTGAGTTTTATGTTGAAATTGTGAATGTAAATAAATTATTCTGATGTTGGAGCCTAGGTGAGTAGTTTCTTTTGCGGAATTGTAAAGTTATGATTGAAAAAACCCTACCAGATGGGTCAGTGAATTGTATATAAAAAAAATAAAAAATTTCATACCCTTTTAGAATCATTTTTTTGAATTTATTATGTAATAAATTATCAGTACAGAAAAAAAATTATTTCATTGAAGTATAAACTAATTATACATTACAGTTATATGAGATATAAAGTAATAATTATTTTACAAATTATATATGAATGATTTATACTAGTATAAATTTAAACTAATTATATTTCATTGAATTATTCTGTAATTTCACAAATGTTAATTCAAGAATATTTTTTATATTTGAATTTATGGATAGATTATCATTTAGAAAACCATCTTCCAAAAATTTTGTTAAAATTTGGATATAGAAGAAAAAGTTTTTTTTACTGAATAGTTAAATAAAGTAAATTTTTGTTAAAATATTTTTTAATTAAATTTAGACCATAACTTGATGAAACTAATTAGAAATCATGAATTATTAAAAAATTACCATATGAGTAGAAAATTTATCAGTTTATTGAGATTTAGATCATAATATTTCATCATCAGAAACATAATCATAAAAATCACTATAAACAATGAGATTATAACATAAAACCCTTTCCACATTGGTAACATTTAAATCGTAAGTCCTATGAAAGAGAAAACCTTAAATAGATATATAAATCCATATATATTGTTTTATATGTATCATAAAATACATTCAAGGGTATTATATAAAACATAAAAATTAAACAATTTGAGAATATGGCTTGTGTTTCATGAAAATAAAAGTGAGATCAAAATCTCATACCATAGCACCGAATTCCTTCATACAAGTTGAAAACAGTTGTATAATAAAAAAATATTTACTATAAATATATTCAATAAGTATAGTTGTATATATAATACCATATTATATTTATTTAAAAATATTTATCACTCGTTTTATAAAAATTCCTTAATAAAATCAGTACTCCAGGTGATATCAACATTATTTTCAAGTATGTTTTGGTTTGGAAGTTTTTTCATTTTACATTGTTCATGATTTCATATTTTATTAGAAATTAATCACAACATAAATGTAATATAATTTCATTATATAAATTTTTAGTGTCATCCATAAAATTATAGATAGAAAAATTAATTACATCATTCATTTAGATGGTAGATCACATATACTCGGGAATGTTGTTTTCATTTTTCGACGAATAAAAAAATGTAAATAATAAATCAATTTTCTAGATGTATTATAATATCATATATATATATATATATCATATATTTTCATTAAATATTACATTATTATTATAACATCTCAACATGGGAGCCACTAACGGTGCCCCAAGCCGGTGGGTCACATAGATTTAAGCGGGCCTCTGCAAACACCAAAGGATACCGACTAGAAGCGAGGTTCTAAGGTGCTGAAATAGAGATATTTTATGTTCATGATTATATTTAATAACAATTGAATAATAATATCAATCCAAGAAAAATAATATGAATAATTGACTAGTGGAATAATAACTTCATTAAGACAGTACTAATAAATAACAATGCCAAATGTAGAAATATACAATATGAGGATCCTGTCATATCTCTATAAAAATGGAAAGAAATATATAGAAACATGAATCTGATATAGTACATGTATAAAACTAACCAAAAGAACCCTAAGTAACTATCTCCATCCAGCATCAATAGTATAGAACTGTCATGTTCTCTCTTTCTCCTATGTAATGAACAAATCAAACATCAAAAATTTGATTCTTTCCGAAATACCTACTCGCATACATGAAGTTTGTTAAATTACCCAAAAGAAGCCTAAAAACGTTATTGGATAACAATCAGTTGCACAACACCAATATTGTCAATAACTTGTCTAGTTTGTGTAAAATAATAAAGAAGTCTATAGTATATCATATGTATAATAGTATTAATTGTTATCTGTCAAATGTAGATAAAATCATTTCCAAAAAAACAAGGATCCCTATGTGAAAATAATCAAGAACCCCTAAGAAAGGGCTACCTATGAATAAAAATTTAGCTGATGTGATACTCTCATGTCTGAAAACTGAAATAAAAAACCATATCAAGGAAATCAGTAAAGGATAGATAAATATCCACAAAGTCCACACTGTGTAATCAAGTGTATAACATCCACAATTGTCTATACTGAGTAATCTATGTATAGAGAACAAAATTATAGACCCATGGTATATAATAATAAGAAATACTCTTTTAAACCGTATATCATCTCGATTGAAACTTTGTAAGGACTTGATTATAGTCAAGGATACATTCATATAGAGAATTTACAATGTGATTCCAAGAAAGAAATATCCCAGGGGTAGAAATCCCCTTTTCACCATAAGGAATTAATATCCAAGGATGAAAATTTACATTTTATCCACTACCATAATAAATATAGATCCCTGGAGTATAAATTTCCATGTGATCCAATGAGATCATGATATGAGGAGTGTAAATATATACACCACCTTCTATCATTCTCATAACAGATCTGTGGTGTAGAAATGTCCATGCCATCCAATGGAATTTAGATCCAAGGGGCTCATCCAATGAATACTCTAAAATTTTAAGGACACCACCTCAAGTAATAATCCATTTCATAATCACTTTCATTTCATGAGTTAATCCAACACATTTCCAAATTTTATTTATTTGGAAACATGAAGAAAAATGTGTCTAATAAATTAATGAAAATGTGTAAAATGTGAAATTTAATGAAATATTGGTTAAATAATTTGGTCTAATGTAGATTTGGTTGTGAGTTAAAATGTTGAACCTAACTTGTATGAGGTGTAAAATGTATCTAAAAGGGAAGTATTATGTTTTAATTATGGAAATAGTTATAAAATGGTGCCTAAGGTAGGCTCTATGATAGTGTGAGTTATTTACCCCATGTTAACCATGAACCATGATAGGGATGCTCGAGGTTAGTGTTGGGATGTGTTTGATGACCCCTGGGATAGTTTATAGAAATGCATTTTTTGTGGGTAAAATGTATCCATCATTTATAAAAACATTGATATCATTATTTTATGTGTTCTAAATATCATGTTTGGTATTGTAGATAGATTACAACATGATGATATGTTCCAGTTGTGTAATAATAGGATATTGTCAAAAATTATCCTCTAGATGTGGGACTGGAAAACGTTGTGATCTAGGATGATAGAAAAGAGCAGTTTCATGAGAACCTTGGGCCCTTTCTGTAAATTATGGAATACGCCTTAGGGCGGGTTGTTCCGATAATGTTTGAGTTGACTAGGGATTTTATCTACAACTCCCTCTAACCATTCCTAAAAAGGATGCACATGATGTGGATGAGTTCTAGATAGATTCCATCAAGCTTTTACTAGATCATTTCGATACTCCTTACACAAAGAAAGTCATGTTGGATGCCTATATAGTGAGGGGTAAGGCTAAGCATTGGTGGGTATTATAATTTAGTCCGAATAAGATGAGGGAACTTTATGAAAAGATTTATAGGGAAATTTTCTTGATGATTTCTTTCAAAAAAACCAAGATAAAAGAGAAGGATTTTTAGTTTATAAATTTTACCCAAGAAAAGTTTTTGGTGAAGGATTATACTATCCATTTCACATATTTGTGATGATTTATTCCAACATTTGTAGGATATGTAGAAGCTATGTTGAATTAGTTCCAAGATGGGATGATATATGATATTAGGTCATAGGTTAACATTTTCCATATTAATAGTTTTACAGAGGTAGTAGACTATGCCCTTATTTCATAACAGAACCTGAATAGAGATTTAGGTAGTGGACATGTGGTACCAGCTGTGAGGATGAGTGGTGTACCTTTCAAGATTAGGAGGAATTGTTTTGGGGCGGTTTTATTAGTGTGGAAGTTCATAGAGTAGTAAAAAGTGGGTGTAGGCCTCTCATGGTGGAGATCAGATGTTATTTTACTAGGGTGAGAGTCTGAGGCACATGTGCGGTCAGTGTCTTACACCTCCAGTTGAGTGTCAAATATGAGGTAGAATGTGACGTGCGAAGAGGTTTTAATGTAACTGAGGATAGATGTTAAATGAGTTGGATCATAGGAAGATGCTGAGTGTAGGTGGGAGATAGTTTCCTTGTATCAGGAAAGAAATGAGAGATCTACATGCTGTATCATTTGGGGTGGTGGATGTGGGAATTCGGGGCGAGATCGTCCATAGTAGTAGAATAGTGTAGTGCCATGTACTCAGGTCAGAGCCTATGGTAGAGGGTCAGGCCATCTTCATACAATTTATACTACACTTTAAGGAATTTATTTGGGAAAATATATTATATGAGGTATCATCCTTGTAGCTTCCATGCTTTCTACTACTTTATTTGACACACGAGCCACAAAATATTTTATGTTGTCTTGGTTTGTAGTTTTTGGGCATATTAGCGGAATGTGTCTGTGGGTTTATGTCAATTGATACTCTATTGGGGGAAATCTATGGATATCATAAAATTTATGGGTTATTCTCTAGAGGTTGGTGGGTACCATTTTCTGTATGACTAGTTTTTCCTAGAGATATCAGGCATTGGCTTGATCATGAGAATAGATTGGATGGTGTTATACTAAGGCCATTTAAATGGTTATAACCATTGAGTAACATTCACGTCTTGTGATGGGGAAACGTATGCCTTTCTGGGTGAGTGGAATGTTCGAGCTAGCCATACATGGCCAGTTTGCTAATAATTGGGGGAAATCACATCCCATGTGGCTTCTATAGTGCTCGATGATGGAGGGGTATAGAAACCAATATTCCATACTATTGTGGATTAATTTTTGGATGTGTTTACCATGAAATATCTAGACGTCCACCAAATTGATATGTTGAGTTTGAAATCAAGTAGCTGTCAGGGGAAGAACCAATTGTCATTCCACCATATCAAATGAAATGGATAAAACTTCAATAGTATAACACTCATTTAGAGTAACAAGAGAATAAAGGCTCATCCCTCTTATTACATAACCTTAGGGATATCCGATGATGTTTTCTACTAAATATGATCTATCGTTTTGGTTATTCTAACGAATTTTGAATCCGGTGATGGTCAAGAACTCATACCCTCCCCTATGAATTGATGATCTCTTTGACTAGCTGAGAGGTACATTACTATTTTCTGGGATTTATTTGATATCCAGATATCACTATCTTAGGGTGAGGTCTTCTAATATACATTAAACTAACTTAAATAGCATGTATGGGTAGTATACATTGTGGTGATTCCATTCAGGTTTACCAATAACCTAGATGTGTTATTGGATTTAATGAACCAAATATTTCACCCATATATGGATCAGTTCATAGTTATCATAGATGATGACATCTTTTTGTACACTATAACTTAGGAATATTATGCCCAACATCATGACATCATCTTGAGTACACTAAGAGGGAAATAGGAAATATCCAAGCTATCAAAATGTCACTTCAAAATTGATAATATTTATTTATTTAGTCATAGTAAATTTAAGGTAGGTGTGTCAATGGATCCAAATAACATTTAGGTAATTGTGTCTTGGTAGTAGCCCCAAAAAGTCTCTCGCGTTTGGAGTTTTCTAGGATGGGTTGTTTATTAATGAAGGTTCATTAAATATGTCTCCCATTTAGCAGATTCACTATGAGTCTTAAGAAATAGGTGAGTTAAGATAGAATTATCTAGGGAATTCACCAATTCTTTACAAGAGTTGATGAAGTTACTGGTATGTGATACGCTTTTATTTTTTATGCAACTGGTGTTAGACATGGGGTATTGTTGATGGAGGATGATTGGGTAGAATCATATGGTATAATATAGTTGAATACTCATGAATGAAATTACCCTAATCATGATCTTGGGTTGGCTATTGTGGTTTATAAGGTAACATTTGTGTCGAACTACTTGTTGGTAGAGTGGTTCACTATGATTCCATAACATAAATGCCTCAAGTGTATTTTTTTCAATGTGATTTGAATCATTAGTAGTTGAGATGGGTTTATTACATTAATTCATATAACTTTGAGTTGGTTTAATCTCCGAGATAAGGGAATTTTGTTGTGGATTCCCTAAGTTGGAAGACTCATAGTCATGAAATTTAAGAATCCATCTCTGAGTGGTAATTAATGGTTTCATTTTTAGAATTGCATCTATATTTATGAGATGGTTAAGGGAAAATCCACCTTTCATCCATATTAGTTTAATCCATGCTTTTGAGTCAGTTCAAGAAGATTTGGATTGAGGATCTATATTTTTTTACTATGAAATAATATCTTAATGGTAGACATTCACCTTATGGATGCGCTTTTGGTAATGATGGAATTTTTAGTTTTTTTGGTCATGTGGGCATGCCAATGTGTATGTTGGATGAGTTGATGATATATTTTCATGAACCAATGTGGGAACTATATCCTAGTTTGAATAAGATGTATTATGATCCTCATAGGAAGTATTGGAGTATGGGAATGAAGAAAGTGAATACGGGTTTTGTGATGTGATGCCTTACCTATCAGTAGGTGAGTCCATGCATCAGTTCCCAAGTGGCATTGTATAGACACTTCCCATTCTATAATGGAAGTGGTATGATGTAACGATGGACATCATAGTGGGACTTTTGGTGATGCCTCAAAATAACGATGTTATATGTGTGTTTGTGGATTTGTAGAATAAAGTGGTTCATTTATTTATAATTTAAGATCCTTTCACTATTTATTAGTTGATTTAGATATATGTTTGATAGATAGTATACTTAAATCAAGTAACAATAACTGTAGTTTCAAATCAAGATTCACATTTCACAACCCACTTATAACATGGATTCCATAAGGCACTCAATACTCATGTATTTTTTATTATATATATTCACCTACAAAATGATGGGAAGTCAGAGCATACAATTCTTGTGCTGGAGGACATGTTGAGGGTTTTTTACATTGATTTTATGGGATCATGGGAAAATATTTCTCTCTTAAAGAATTTTACATCAATAATATGTTACATGCTACAATTCCAATCAATCCTTTTGCGGTGCTATCTAGGAGGTGGTGAAGATACCCATTGTGTCGATTAGATACTATTGAGTCCGAGCTGTTGGTACCGAGTCTCATGTGGGATACATCAGTAAAGGTTCAATTTATTCAAAAATTCATGACAACAGGTCATAGAAGGAATAATTTTTATGTAGATAAAACATGTAGACCTCTTATGTTTATAGTGTATGATATTTTGTTTCTTTGGATATCACCAAGGTTGGATCACCATTGAATTTGAAAATAAAGCATGTTAGCACCCAGGTATGTGGGACCATTTGAGATTGTGGAGAGGATCAGACCACTGGCATACTGGTTTGCTCATCCACAATGATATATAGGAATAAATTATTTTTTTTCATGTATTTAATCTTAGGAAATTTCATCCTGACCCATATCATTTAATTAACTTGGAGGATGTAGATCTTGAGGATGAAGCATCCTTTGGGGACCACTATGTTCTTTATACGGATTAGTATAGGAAACTGTTACTAGAAAATATTGTGCCCTTAGATCAAGTTTTATGGAAACATGGAATCATTCAAGAAGAAATGTGAGAAAGGGGGTTGGATGTGCTGGACCAATGGACCAATCTCTTTTCATCCAAAACTCAATGACTATTTGGAGTGCGGCTCGAAGATGTGTTGTTTTATGTTGGGGAGGTTGTAATATCCTGATCATTATAGTGGTATTTCCCTGTTTCTATTTTGGTTTCAATCCCTTGTTTTGTGGTTACTGAAAATATTCCTAGTAGTAGGAGGAATCTTGGGGAACTTATAGAGGATTGGGACCTGAAAGGATGGGAAACTGAGCCAAACCGTGCAACGCGTATGGTTGGTGCATGGTTAAGTAAAGCATGTGGCGTCCCGAGGAAAATCGTGAATCATTCTATAGAGGAATTTTTCATTGTGGAAACATGGTAATAAAACCATGTGAATCTCCCCAGATAAAAATGAAACCCACCACCCCATTGATTGATGATATTTCATTGGTTTTTCGCTGTTTGGAAAATCGTGTAAGTAAACTGTGTGGCCCATTATATTTGAATTTTTTTCAAAATTCCCCTTAAATTGTTTTAAGAACATCAGAATAATATCTCAACCATTTTATAATATGAAACCCAAGGGATTAACATAGGATCCCAAATGTTTTAAGATATCGACCTCCCTCATTTCTAGGTAGTTTGGAGAATCGTCATTTGCGGATCAAAGATTTGGGTATGTCTGATCCTCTACATTCCTCTTTATTCTAGATTCAGGGTTGTATCATAGGAAATATTATTCCTAAGCTCTAAAACCCTCCTTTTCTAGTATAATATACCCTTTTGATTCAAGGGGTGTTTCAATTGGGATAAAAGGATTTGATTTAGAGTGTGTTTATTGAAGGGTTCATGGTAGGTGGTCTAAATGTAATACCCCATAGTTTTTATGTGTATTTATGCATGTATATTTACATTATTGTGTTCTGTTGTTGTGTTCTTGGTTCGGTTAATGTTATTTGATAAAATGGGTTTGATAATGAAAAAATTGTACCCCTCCCTATCCTCGTGGTATGCATGCAGGATTACATGTCTTATTTAGGGCCACCCATGGGGCGTTCCAACTACAACGAACATGGCTAACATAAATGATAGAAAGTGAAATCAAATTTTCATTTAGTAGATCCAAAATGAAAATTATTATCATTCAATGTAATGATTTTAATGGGAATATTGTTATTTTTTCCTAAATGTGGATAGTGGTCAAGGGTTCTTCAAATTGACATGATGATTGGTTAAATGTGATTAATAGTAATGTGGGAAATGATGTGTGAATTGTACATGAAATGAATAAGTTGCCTATGGAATGAAAAATGATGAATATGTTGTGTTAATTGACATATAGGAATGATTGGATTTGTAAAATGGAAAATTTAGTGGAATTGATGAATATTCGTAGTGAGTTAGTTTTTGGAAATGTCTTTGGGAAAATGGATATGTTATGTAAATGGTAAATGTGTTAAGGGGTTATGGAATAACCTTAATTCCCGTGTTTATTGTTATGGTTTATGTTTGATATTGGTATTGGTTATGTTTGGCGGTGATATTGTACATCCATAGTGAATGGATAAATAATAATTTGCACATGAATTAGTCAATTTGGGTATTGACATAAGGTTATATTCGCATGGGTCTAGTTAGACTAAGGCTCTAAACTCAACCCAATAATGCATGGATTATAGAAGGGAATGAAGTTCTATTACCTTAATGGTTTTATTCAATGAGACCACATGGGCCGAGGATTCAATGTGAGCATGTTATATATTTAATTATTTCATTATCCCAAGTGAAAGGGGAAGTTGTATTATTTCATCTTTTCATTGATATTTATAAATATGCATAACCTTTTGATAGTGTGATGAATGTGAACTATATAACTAATATGGTATATGTATTGAAATTAGGGACAATTCTAGAAAAAACTTATAGTAAACTTTTTACTAATGATACCCGACATGTCTTTATTTTCCTTTTATTTACGTAGAACATTCCTACACTATATATTGATTATGTATTTTTGTAGACATAGTTGACGGGGGCCTACCAACTTATACTCGCACCCTGCTCAGACCACCGTGGGGTACCCAAGATGACGTCATACTTTCATGTTAGGAAAGGGGAAAAGGCTTTGTGCTTGGGAGTTGATTCATGATTGGGATGTGTATGGATGAGGTTATAGGTTTTGTCTCAGGAATGATTTGGTATTCTTCTATTTTCATTATTTTGGTTTTTGGTCACTTGGAACTATTTAACATTACATGAAATACTATTGTATATGGTTTGTACCCATTTTTTGGAGATGGGTGTTAAGGATTTGTTATTTGTTATTAAATGTTTTTTATGTCATTATATATATTTTTAGTTGTGTATTACTCTGGTAATGTGTGTATAGTCTCCCCATGTGACTAATTTGGACCATTTTTTATAATTGTAAACCTCAGTCATACAATTGGGCACAAATGAGTTCATGTGGAGACCTGGCCCGGGACACCTTTTTGTGGGTTCTATGAAGGGGACATCATGGTCATCCCATGTTTAGGCTGGTGATTTTGAATATAACGTTATTTCTTTTGGAAAGACTATAAGCTATCCGGATGTTCATATTAGTGGATGCACATCAGCAATATAATATTTATCAAATGGATGTCAAATATTACTTAGTAATTGTTGAAATTGAATAAGAAGTGTGTTTTTAATATCCTAAATACATTATTCATCAAAATGATTCTTAGGATATAAAAATCAAGATGTATTTATATATATTCAATAAAAAAACTTGGGATTACTAATAAAATTTGTACAAAATCATAAAGGAATTTAATTAAATAATGTATAACTAGATAGCAATCTATATATATATATATTAAACTAAGGTTGGTATTCTCATAGTGATTGAAGATGTTGATGAAGTCATTATTATAGGTTATAAAGAGATTGTTTTTAGATAGTTTTATAAATATTTAATTAATTAATTTGATATGTCTATGATGAGAGATATGATAAATTTATTTGAATCATATGTGATGCAAAAGAAAATATTATTATTATATCCCATTATTTGTATTATATAAAATTGTAGAAGAATACTGAGATGGTTGAAACAAATAAAGTATCAATGATTATATAAACTGGGACAAAACAGTCCAAATAATCTGAAGGTGAGATTTGATATAAAAATAAATTTATAAGATTTATTTTCAGCTTTTTTAACTCATTATATCATAACCAGTTATTGTCTCTATCATTATATTGTGTTCCATATATTGATATGATATAATATAATCACATATTGTAGATACCAAAATGGTACTTAAATATAATAATTTGACATTGATCTATGTAAAATTGTATATATATGTAATGAATTTGAATATTCTAGGGTATACATGTACATCTCAGGAATGATATTTTGATGGTAAAAGGTCCCTTTATTTTTTATATATCTATTGGGAGAATGTTGTGTTAGATTGTACTATAACAAGAATAACTATGTTAAATTAATAACAAAAAAAATTTAATATGTTATTGATACTAGTTTGAGATCCTAGATGTCATCTATGAAGTAACAACCCAATGGTATTTGGATAAATATTATTAGAGATCTCATTATATTATTTTTCAATCATAGTTTTTGATACATTTCTAATGATCTCGTAATACACAAATTGTATAAGAACATTGTTAGGAAATTTCATTTCATAAATGAGAGATTTTCACCAGATTTGTAATAAAATTATGTATTCATTCTAGACAACATTTTAATATAGTTTATATATAGTAATTCTAAAATAAATCATTTTGGCTCGGAGGGTGAACATGCATGTTATCCCTTTTATCTCTCTTAAATCACATAGAATGTAACCCCAACATAAATTAGTATTTTAGTTTGAAAGGGTAAAAAAGGTGTATAACTATAATTAAAGATGTTGTTGATTATCGTGACCTAATATTAATCCATGGTTGATATTATTGTAAAAACTTGAGATTAAATATAATTTTATTATTTCATGAATTTAGTGTATTAAAATTAAAATTAATTGGAATAAATTTTTTTGTAACTATGATATAGAATTTTAACAAATTAATACAGTATTCTATTGCGTTAAAGTATTATTCATACATAATAATGGGTCATATTTAAGGAATCTTCCTTATGATGTTTAGTATTTTGGAATGATTTGAGTGTTGTTGACAAAATATTTAAATGGGTATATTGAAGATCCCTATGGATTTTATTATGGTTTTATTTCTTATCAATCATATTGAAGAAACATTTAAATCGGTTTTTAGATTAGTTGTTGTCATTGGAATGTATCTTGGAGGTATTTTAGGTTATTTTATATTAATTATAAAGGTATTGAATTATAGTGGAAGTTGAAAAAGTTATAGTCCAGAAGAGTCACATTGGGACTTAATGTGAGTTTAACTAAAATAGAAGACTCCATGTACTTCATATTAATATGAAAAAAACATAAAATAGCAAAAATTTATTTATTATTAGTAATCATGACTACACATGTTTATTACACCTCTTAGTAAGAGACAGTGATGACATCAGACGAGTTTACAAATACATAGGATGAGTTTTATGGGGCTTTGGAATAGTCTTTGATAACTTATAAAGACATTTCATAATACTTAGAAGACATTACCTGAGTTTTTTGAATCTTTTTTATTTTTCTGAAGACATTCACCTTGCGAAAAATTTAATAAACTTATTGATTTATATTGGATTAATAAGACTAAATAAGTCCTAACAAATAACATTAGTTTTCAAAAAAATCAAGAAAAATATAGTTAATAGTATTATGAAATGTTTTCTTTTTCTAACTATATTACAGAACATTTATGAAAAAAAATATAATTATTATGAAAATATTATAAGACAACTTACTGAAATTCAATTCTAGAATTATCATGGGATTTGGTCAAAGTCCTGAATCTATACATAAATTTTGGTACTTTTTAGGTAATTTAATGAGAATTATTGGAATGATATATATAGAAATTTAAAAAATATAATTTGAGATCATTTATTCATGATAAAATATGATTAATTGAAGTTATTTATCATGATTAAAACTATTACTTGTAATTTAAATTGTTTATCATTCAATAATTCTTATAAATTTAATTTATTGATTATGAAAAGTGTATTCATACATTTAAGATGATATAAATTATAAAATTAAATCATTGAGTCATGTTAGATAAGTGAGAGGATGTTAATAAACTTTTCTATTGAAGAATGTGAAAATGAATAACATCAACCAATACTACAACTGTGGTTTAAAAATATGTCAAGGAATGATGATGCAAGTGATGATTATCCAGGATCATGTTATTAAGGAGGAATATGATCATATCATGCATAAACTATAGCATGTTTTATAATAACATTCTGAATAACATAAAAGGAAAGTTGATGTACACGATTTAACATCGATACTTTTAAGATTGTAATGTCCTTTTAGAGGATTATTTTATTTTTTATGTTTAATATTTGAGAAAAATTATGAAGATATTATTCAAAATAAAGAGATAATAGATTCATGAATAACTACTAGTTATAGTTTAAAAATTTCTATTTATCATATTATGGATGTGGATGATACCAACCCTCGAGAAGTGGACTATACACACTTGAACCATTGAATATCTATAATACTAAATTTTTAATCACTATTATTTAATTAAGATAATAAAATTTTCTTATGAATTAGATTTGACCATGATAATGTGTGGGCTCTCACACCGAGGCTATCAATTATAAAAATTTCGTGTGTGTTACTTGGCCTTTATTATTATTGAGTATGTGTAAGGAATAGATTTAACGAAAGTGGATCATGACATTAATTAGACATATCTAATATTTTGGGAAGAATTTATAAAAAGTGAAACACTCATTCACACCCTAGGGGTGTTCACTAATGTTATTTTTATAATATTCTATATCATTCAACTTTTATACCAAGGCATAGTTTCATGAATTGTGATATAACCATAGCCTAGTGATTTTCTAAATGTAATGGTTTATGCATTAATATATATTTACCTAATACTTGTGACTAGATATGGCTTTATTTTTCTTATAGTATAACCCAAAATTTATGATATAACTATTTAATAACTAATAATAAAATTATATACAACTTGAATAGAAATATATATCATTCCAAAAGAAAACCAATCACCCCACGATAAGGATGACATCAAAACTAGTTATATCAGTTATCGTGAAATCTTATAAATTTTCATGGTTATCTATTATCAAATCGCACACGATAAATCTCTATACATAATATATCCTCTACACTATAGTGATATATATTTAGAATACACCTTTTTAGTCCTTTAAATCATGGCCAAATTCATAAAACATGAGAGAATAAATAACTGAGTACAATGAAACTATATCAAAAAATTAACTAGGAAATATCAATATTAATAAAATTATACCTCATATAATTGAAAATAAGACCTCTTAATCTATGAAAGCCTTCTCAACCACATAAAAGTATCATGGAAATCATTCAGAAACTTGACTAAATAGGGAGCCTAAACATCACGGTAATGGACTCTGAATGCTTTTACTAACATTATACATAAAACATTAAGTTATTCCCTAAATGAGGACCAATGATGAAGATCCCTAACAAGTTAGTGAACATTATTTCAACCATGTAATATTTTTAATATCACCCCAACAAAAAATCCACTTTATATGACCCATATTATGATTTATATACAACTCCATTTGATCAAATGGATATTACACTCCATTTTAACATTATATAACATATTGAAAGTGGTGATCCCTCATAAATGGTGCGAAAGTATTGGATACCATATAGTGGTAGAGTAAAAGAGATATATTTATATAATTCTTTGAAAATAAAACATATGAA
The DNA here is from genome assembly GCA_963277665.1 of Viscum album. Taxonomy (NCBI): domain Eukaryota; kingdom Viridiplantae; phylum Streptophyta; class Magnoliopsida; order Santalales; family Viscaceae; genus Viscum; species Viscum album. The sequence goes on along the minus strand of OY728156.1, from coordinate 149,781,407 downwards.
TGGATATAATATTCTCTCAAAAAAATTGTGATGTTAGAAGAAAGTTTTAGTAATTAATGATAAATTTACTTGTATTTCATAAAAACATAATGAAATAAAGATTTGTTAAATTATAAACCATATAAAAACCATCACTAATTTAATCACACATAATTTCCAAACATTTGTATGAAACATAGATATATATTTTATTCATATTTATAAACATGAAAAAATGTAAAATACAAACACAACAATATTATTTTTTAAAGTAAATGTTTATTGATATTTAGTAGGGTGATATGAAATTGATGGAATATTCCTTGTGATTTATAAACCTATTGAGGATTATATTGACTCTTGGGGTGGATGTGGCCATATATTCAAATTTTTTAAATATTAGAATTAAATTAGTCATATTCTCTCAAGTGTTATTATTTTTCCTTAAATCAAGAATAAATGTATTCAATAAGGCTATGATTGATGATAATAACCAAGCGGGTGGCTAGAAAGTTAAAGAGGCGTACAATTTAGGAGTCTCTAGTGGTTATCACTTAATAATTTAATTGGGGAAACTTGAGGAGTATCATAAATTTGATGATCAGTGTGAGGGTCAAAGTGATGGATAAAATCCACCTCTTAGTGGTAATTCGTGATTGGTATACTTACAGATGTTCCTTAAGATTGTGACAACCACTATTAATGGGGGTCGAATATGTAGTTATCTAATAAAATTATCCCTAAAATCATTTAGATATTTTATCTTTATCAACATTATTCCAAAATATTATAAGCATTAAAAGTTAGGATTTTAGAGAAATAGAAACATGATTTTAATGGTTTTAACCTAGTGTGGGGGAATTCATCATCACTATAGAGACTATTTACAGTCTATTATAGTCTACTATAATATAAAAGTGAATAAAATGGGTCAATTCATGATATAATATTTCTGGATCAAGAAATGAAATTATTCTTTCCCCCATTATTTCCCAATATTACATATAATTCTATGTATTAGAAAAGTTTCTTTAAGAAACAAATCCACAAATATAAAATAATTCATTCTATACAATTCATTTAATGATTATCTGAAAAATATCATTATGATAAATATGTCTACTATATCTTTCTAGTGAACCTTCTAGATTTATCTCTTATAATCTATCTAGTGCACCTCATGAAACTAATCATATTTTCTATTATTTTTTTATAAAAAATTGAATTTTTTCACGACCCATCCTAAGGGGGCCCAAAACACAACTCCCCAAGCCCGCCCCTAATAGGCCATGGGCTGGTTACTAGCACCAAGTAGGCATATCACTAACATGGGGCATTCCCTATACACCTATCCACATGCACACACATATCCAAGCCCACAAAGCATAAAAGTTAACATTACTAAGGGGAAATGCATGAATACACTGAAACCCAACCAACAAAGTACGACATGAATGTAATGTAAAAGAATGTAAAACCCTGGGCCAAAAAAATAATCCCACCAAAAGAGAGTCTGTAACAAAATCAAAACTGTGAGGAAAATTTTTGGGACCACGATTCGTGGCCATAGGAACACATCTCAGCCCGCCTGGTTTGACTGGGCACCATCTGGTCCTGGTCCACCTAGAATCCTGTCAAAAGCTCTCTCGCCTTTAGAAGACACGACACGTTTGGGAAAATATTGTGCAGGTGTGAGTATAACAATACACAGTAGGACACCCCGAAACCACAAAGGAATACAACAAGGGAAAACCCACAACGGAAATGTAGAGACCCGAAGCCTGACGTACATAGAATTTACATTACTTTTGCGGAATACTTAGTACATAACAAAAACACACACACAAGGATCGTAATAGTTTAGTGTCTTTGGAAACTCGGAATAAAATCTTCTAATCGTGGGGAAAGATCTTCAACATATCCCATAAAGATCTTCCTTTTTTTTACCTAAAACCTTTCTTTATATCCTGGGGAAAAGAAAACATAAAAGGGTGAGCTCAAATGCTCAGTAAGGGTAAACAAAAGAAATATCAATCACATAATTTTCATAAGAACATAACATTTTTTGGAAATCTTAACCTGCAAAAGAGAGCATAATTTCATAACATGGGATAAATCATAGTAGTGAAATGAAATCATAACTTAAAACATTACTCATTGTGGCATACACACATAATCATAGAGAATCATTTCTTGTTAGTCAAGACTCATTGCCAAGACTATCTTAGTGGACAAAGTCCCTTTCTGAATCGAGTAATCCTCGTTTCAGTCTTGTTTCACTGAACCGGTATAACCTACCATTCCAGCCATGTCTATCTCATGACATATAAAATCTTTACCCAATGCATTGGAGGGAGATATAGGTCCCACCCATCTTATAATGAATCCTTTCTTATGTGTGCCACATAATCATAAAACATACATCATCGCATAACACATGTAACAAAAATGGGATTCTTGAAACATCATGACATCATAAATCAATTCATATAAGATAAAGGAATTCATAAACATAATTCCATCACAACATAGTCAAATCAATGTAAAAATATGGATAGAAACAGAACCCTTTATTATCTTAGATGGAAAATAATTTTGATAAAACACTTGAATTGAATTCTTGAGGAAAATATCCTTTCTTCTTCAAAATCAATTTCTTTTCACAAAACATCATGCAATTTTAAAAGAAAGAGATTTTATTGAAAATAGTCATGAAATCTTTTAGAGGAAGCTTCATTAAAATAAGGCTTTATAAAACAGTAGAAATCCGTTCGTGCCGTATAAGTTAAAAAAAACATTCTTCGTACTTTTGTCGGAAAAGTCAAAAAGTACCTCGTACGAAAAACGACAAAAGATTCCTTTCGTACATATTACTAAAAACTCACCGAAGGGTAAAAATGGATTTAAACAATTGTAGGTGGATGGAAATAATATTACATATTGATGAAACATGGATGTGGATGATAGAATACACCCCAGTAATTACCAAAGTAAAAACAATCTCGGATAAAAGTGAGATTGTGATATTTCCCTTACCTTAGGTCCGACTTGCTTTGTAAGTGTCCGAACCTCCTGTATAATGATTTAAATCATGTTATTGACTTATTACAGAATCATATTCATTGTTATGATATCATATATGGTTCACTTATGACATTATATTACCCGTTCTTTTGTAAACTCCATGTTAAAGAAGCGTTTTGGGTAAAATCGTTTCATTTATCGTAGGTGTTTTGACTTGTTGTTCTTGACATCATTATTACTTATATCATGATTTACTTACTTACAGAATATAAAATATGATTTATATATCTTATATATTCAGTATATATATATCTATAATAGGTAGATAAATAAAATGAAAAACACCGTTCATGGAGACGGTAGTCTGTACGTACGCATGAACGATGTTTTCCTTTCCTTATTGTCTTGAAATGGAAGTAAGTAGATGACATAAATATGTATATATATACATAAATCCAGTAGCTTTATAATGTCATATATTTCATTATTATTTCTTATATATACATTATAATCATTCTTAAATGGTTAACATGTAGAATGAATCTCATCGCGTCGTGGAGACGGTATTCCGTACGTACGCACGAGCGATAATATCATTTCTATAAATATTGAATTGAATTGGAGTGGATTATACAATATATCAGAATCAATATGATGTTTTAATAACTATTTAAAGTTATTCTTTACACCATTATACCCATCCATGTAAGGTGGTGGTGGAAAATAGATTACACCACGGCGTGGAGACGGTATTCCGTACGTACGCACGCGCGGTGATTTCTTTTTCCGTAGGATGGATAGATGGTGAAATAGGGTTGTTTCATACTTATAATAACATATCAGTATATGAGTGATACTGATGTTATTACTTCATAATGAAACAACCTAAGAAGAAGAAGTGGAAGAAGAAATAAAGATGAAAGAATTGGTAACGGTAATTACCTCTTCTTTGAAGTGCCTCTTTGAGACCTCCTCTTAGGGAACTAAAATTGGTCTTTGAGGAAGACCAGAACATCTAGGATGTTTCTAGGGAAGTGGAGAAGAGATTTTGGCAGGGGTTGGCCGAGCTTGAGTGCTCAAATTGGTGTGAGGAGGAGGGGGAGGAGGTGTCCTTTTATAGGGGAGGAGAGGGGCACCTTAGGAATATCTCAAAATATTATTTTATATAAAAGTCAAAATCGGTTTATAATGGTTCCAAAGGGTCTTATTTCTAAGATAAAGTGGGGATGGGTCGAAATCCTATCAACCAATAGAATTTAGACAAGTTTAGGAAATTATTTTAACCTTATCAATTAGATTTAACTCTAAGTTAAATAATTTAACTTTTACCGTGTCTTTTTGTTTTCTTTCACTATATGGTTAATACACTTACTATAACATGCCAAACGAACCCCAAATTGTTTATTATTAATATATATATCCTTATCTAAGTCATTTGGCCGAACCTTAGATTTTTAGGAATACAATAACAATTAATAATATAATATTTGATTTAAAAACTATTTTGTGTCAATTTTGACACTATTTGATATATGATTTTTGTGAAAGTCATAACAGAATTATATGTTCGAACCAAGTTGCTTAGAGCATCAATATTATATCATAGTAACCTAGAAAATTAGTGGAATTCATAAAAAGTCTCAAATGACAATTATGTTGGTGTTTATAACATCAATTATGTCAATATTTCATTAATAAGATAATTACTGCATCATCTTTGTGTCATAAATAAATTAAATTATTTGATGTCTAAAAATTACAAATAAAATACCATCATGTAGGAAATCTTTTTATCTTTCTAATGAATATTTACAATCGAATTTATCTAATGTATAACCCCATATTAAAAATGATTTACTTATTAAACTTTGATTTTAACTATTTTAACCCTTCTTTAAATAAATTAATAATAAATGTCATAATCTAATCCAAGTGGGCCTAAATGGTCATTTTTTTATTCCTAAGTTTGTTTTTGGTCGAATTACACTTATCCAATAGAATTAGGACATGTGTTAGGGTAATAGTAATATCATATTTACCCTTAGTTACCCTATTTACTATTAACCACGGTAAAAAAAGTAAAAAGTTACTATTCACCAAAAAATGATTTTCATCTCATTGAACCACATTTTAGTCCTTGATATTAACCGTGTCTCTCGGATTTTCGAAATTCCATTCACAGAAGCGGTAAAATTAAGTTTTATGCAAAATTCAGTTTTTAACCTACCACTTAGTGGTTTCACTATTCATCAAAAATTGAAAGTTTTCAGAAAAATACCAAAATTTCATCCTAAGCTATATTTCATATTCCGAATTCAAAAATGAAATATATTTTACCAAATTCATAACATAGAAGTTGCATTAATTAATTTTATAATTAAATCCTGCTGTTAAAATAAATAGCGTGTTTTTAAGAAACAATATATATCAAAAGATTGACACTTGATTATGCCTGGTTTAAATGTGAAATTACAACCAATGACCAACATTGTATTAAATTGTAAAAATATATTTTAAATATACTTTAAAACCACTCAAATTAATAATTTATCACTATTAATTATTTCGATTGAAAAAGTTGTTTTTAACTAAAATTTAGTAATATTCACTATTCATCAGAATATGAAAGTTATCCGAAATGTACCAAAATTTCACCTTAGGCTAAATTCGATACTCCGAATCCAAAAATGAAGTTCAATTTGAAAAATAAGATTTACATAATTTCAAAAAGTTGTTATTACTATTCATAACAGCTAGTTTTAATATTATTTTAATAGCATATCGTTGTTTAGTGAAACTCGGTATTGCGTATTACACACGCTATCGAGGAAGGTCGTGATTGCGTGTAATGCAAGGCAAGTCAAGAAGGTGTGTTGTGCAAGCTTCTTTTGGTGTAGCGTACAACAAAAGACATTAATAAAATTAAAATGAATATTTTTCATAAATTCTCGGGTTGTTACATTCTACCCCCCTTAAAATGAATTTCGCCCTCGAAATTCGTCGGGATTATAAATGGTTTACTATTCGAAAGTTTCTTTAATAGAAACCCACATCGTAAAAAGGAATACCAAAACTTGGCATTAAAAACTAAAGTATGAAATGTAACGATTACCCAAATAAACTAATCACTGGGTTTCCACATAGGTGAAAATATGGATATGGAAGAGAAATCTAACCATCATGTTCTGATGGAGAGTGGTAGAGAACATGGCTATGGAAAAGCCAGTAATCACAAATCCATAGATTTGTGATGATATAAGGTACCATCTGATTCATCAGGTATAAGAGAACTAGGAGAACATTTTTGGTTTTCAAGATCATTTCCCTAAAGTTAAAGAATTTGAATTAGAATAAATAATTACTTTATTTTGGTACAATCTCACTGTTGTTCGTGCCTTTAACAATTTCCACTTCATCTCTTAAATAAATGAAGTTGAATTTGTTATTCATGAAGTGTTAGCAGATCATGTGATAGAATGACGGGTCATTCTATCTGTTTCAAACAAAAGGTTAGCAAAATTATATACATAAGTCGATCTACAGTGAGATTAATCACATATGGACTTATACTTCATATATCATACTACTTAATATAATAAAACTAGTTTCTACTAAACAGGGACTTCCTGTAGGCTAGTGGTAGGCGATAAAGGCCAGTCGCACTTCGGTTGTGGGTTCGATTCCTACAGCCTTGTCCGAAGCGATGGGCTGTCGCCCGTCCTGCAGGTTGTCCCTTTTTCTAAAACTACGTTACTATAACATCCCATCAATAATATCGAAAAAACTTCTATCCTTAAAAAATACTAACTTATATCCAACATAAACCATTCCAATCTTTAGGCTCATAATACTGCAGTCCATTCTCATAACATAGTGAAAACGATTACCAGAGATTTAATACCATCGTTGATCCCCATATATCATAAGATATATCTTGTTGGTCACATTCCAAACATTCAAAGGCCTTAATCTTGTACTCTCTTGAATACCCATTGAACCTTAGTGAAAACATGAATGCAGTTAAAAGCTAACACTTTTCACATACCGAAATCCTCAAAATTCTATATAATCAAACCATGATATCACTTAGTCCTTATATCAATCATGAGCTCATGAATACTATCAAACATTTAATTTTCTCCTTATCCCTTCATTATGCGCATATCATCTACATTCCAAAAAATATATGAATAACCTTTCATGGATACTGGTAACATTAATCATACACTTTCAAAACACAAGGAAAGACAACAGTGCAACAATCCATAGATGTCTCTTTATTCCAAAATTACACATGATAAACATGTAATCATTCCACTACATTCTCAAACCATTGACCGAGCTTCAAAAATTCTTTCATCTCACATATCATTTGTAGTCTCTTCATCATCATCAACATAAATACTACCCATATGACCATACTGATTCTCTTCATGAGTCTTTCCCTTAGGGCATTTGTTTGCATAATGCCCATACATTCCACATTTAAAACACTTAACCATTTTTGATGTCGTAGCAATACCATTATCCTCATCCATGGTGTTAATCGACCCTTTTCCTTTGCACTTACTTGCTTTGTGTCCTTCGTTTCCACACCCAAAGCATCTTCCAGTTCCCTTGAAACATTCTCCTTGATGCCTCTTCCCACATGATTTACATAGGGGAAATTGAACTTTCTTTCCTCTATGATCATCATGGAACTCCATCTTTCTCTTATTAGTCGAGTCAGGAAACTTACCAAATTTTACTTTATTGATCATATTGTGAGATTGCTGATTCGGCATAATAATGATGTTTGGACTTCCAAATCCCATTTCATTTGGTTTCTCATGAAGAATATCATTCCATTGTCCAGCATATCCTCCATTATCGTGAATCACCTTGTTTCCATCCATTTTCTAAAACCCAAAAAGAATAGTGTGAGATGCAAAAATCATAATAAAGGGGGAATAACTTCATTATCTAACATCTTAGGTTAAATTCTAAGATTGTTACTGTTGTTCTAGGAATATATCCTATACGTATACTTATCCTTAGGGACATCCCTAGACATACCTTAGAAATATCTCTAGGGATCTCACTAACGTTTTCGCATCCTAGTTTCCAAAGGTTGACTAAACCTTTCCTCTGATACCAACTGTAGAGACCCGAAGCCTGACGTACATAGAATTTACATTACTTTTGCGGAATACTTAGTACATAACAAAAACACACACACAAGGATCGTAATAGTTTAGTGTCTTTGGAAACTCGGAATAAAATCTTCTAATCGTGGGGAAAGATCTTCAACATATCCCATAAAGATCTTCCTTTTTTTTTACCTAAAACCTTTCTTTATATCCTGGGGAAAAGAAAACATAAAAGGGTGAGCTCAAATGCTCAGTAAGGGTAAACAAAAGAAATATCAATCACATAATTTTCATAAGAACATAACATTTTTTGGAAATCTTAACCTGCAAAGGAGAGCATAATTTCATAACATGGGATAAATCATAGTAGTGAAATGAAATAATAACTTAAAACATTACTCATTGTGGCATACACACATAATCATAGAGAATCATTTCTTGTTAGTCAAGACTCATTGCCAAGACTATCTTAGTGGACAAAGTCCCTTTCTGAATCGAGTAATCCTCGTTTCAGTCCTGTTTCACTGAACCGGTATAACCTACCATTCCAGCCATGTCTATCTCATGAGATATAAAATCTTTACCCAATGCATTGGAGGGAGATATAGGTCCCACCCATCTTATAATGAATCCTTTCTTATGTGTGCCACATAATCATAAAACATACATCATCGCATAACACATGTAACAAAAATGGGATTCTTGAAACATCATGACATCATAAATCAATTCATATAAGATAAAGGAATTCATAAACATAATTCCATCACAACATAGTCAAATCAATGTAAAAATATGGATAGAAACAGAACCCTTTATTATCTTAGATGGAAAATAATTTTGATAAAACACTTGAATTGAATTCTTGAGGAAAATATCCTTTCTTCTTCAAAATCAATTTCTTTTCACAAAACATCATGCAATTTTAAAAGAAAGAGATTTTATTGAAAATAGTCATGAAATCTTTTAGAGGAAGCTTCATTAAAATAAGGCTTTATAAAACAGTAGAAATCCGTTCGTGCCGTATAAGTTAAAAAAAACATTCTTCGTACTTTTGTCGGAAAAGTCAAAAAGTACCTCGTACGAAAAACGACAAAAGATTCCTTTCGTACATATTACTAAAAACTCACCGAAGGGTAAAAATGGATTTAAACAATTGTAGGTGGATGGAAATAATATTACATATTGATGAAACATGGATGTGGATGATAGAATACACCCCAGTAATTACCAAAGTAAAAACAATTTCGGATAAAAGTGAGATTGTGATATTTCCCTTACCTTAGGTCCGACTTGCTTTGTAAGTGTCCGAACCTCCTGTATAATGATTTAAATCATGTTATTGACTTATTACAGAATCATATTCATTGTTATGATATCATATATGGTTCACTTATGACATTATATTACCCGTTCTTTTGTAAACTCCATGTTAAAGAAGCGTTTTGGGTAAAATCGTTTCATTTATCGTAGGTGTTTTGACTTGTTGTTCTTGACATCATTATTACTTATATCATGATTTACTTACTTCCAGAATATAAAATATGATTTATATATCTTATATATTCAGTATATATATATAATAGGTAGATAAATAAAATGAAAAACACCGTTCATGGAGACGGTAGTCCGTACGTACGCATGAACGCTGTTTTCCTTTCCTTATTGTCTTGAAATGGAAGTAAGTAGATGACATAAATATGTATATATATACATAAATCCAGTAGCTTTATAATGTCATATATTTCATTATTATTTCTTATATATACATTATAATCATTCTTAAATGGTTAACATGTAGAATGAATCTCATCGCGTCGTGGAGACGGTATTCCGTACGTACGCACGAGCGATGATATCATTTCTATAAATATTGAATTGAATTGGAGTGGATTATACAATATATCAGAATCAATATGATGTTTTAATAACTATGTATAGTTATTCTTTACACCATTATACCCATCCATGTAAGGTGGTGGTGGAAAATAGATTACACCACGGCGTGGAGACGGTATTCCGTACGTACGCACGCGCGGTGATTTCTTTTTCCGTAGGATGGATAGATGGTGAAATAGGGTTGTTTCATACTTATAATAACATATCAGTATATGAGTGATACTGATGTTATTACTTCATAATGAAACAACCTAAAAAGAAGAAGTGGAAGAAGAAATAAAGATGAAAGAATTGGTAACGGTAATTACCTCTTCTTTGAAGTGCCTCTTTGAGACCTCCTCTTAGGGAACTAAAATTGGTCTTTGAGGAAGACCAGAACCTCTAGGATGTTGCTAGGGAAGTGGAGAAGAGATTTTGGCAGGGGTTGGCCGAGCTTGAGTGTTCAAATTGGTGTGAGGAGGAGGGGGAGGAGGTGTCCTTTTATAGGGGAGGAGAGGGGCACCTTAGGAATATCTCAAAATATTATTTTATATTAAAGTCAAAATCGGTTTATAATGGTTCCAAAGGGTCTTATTTCTAAGCTAAAGTGGGGATGGGTCGAAATCCTATCAACCAATAGAATTTAGACAAGTTTAGGAAATTATTTTAACCTTATCAATTAGATTTAACTCTAAGTTAAATAATTTAACTTTTACCGTGTCTTTTTGGTTTCTTTCACTATATGGTTAATACACTTACTATAACATGCCAAACGAACCCCAAATTGTTTATTATTAATATATATATCCTTATCTAAGTCATTTGGCCGAACCTTAGATTTTTAGGAATAAAATAACAATTAATAATATAATATTTGATTTAAAAACTATTTTGTGTCAATTTTGACACTATTTGATATATGATTTTTGTGAAAGTCATAACAGAATTATATGTTCGAACCAAGTTGATTATAGCATCACTATTATATCATAGTAACCTAGAAAATTAGTGGAATTCATAAAAAGTCTCAAATGACATTTATGTTGGTGTTTATAACATCAATTATGTCAATATTTCATTAATAAGATAATTACTGCATCATCTTTGTGTCATAAATAAATTAAATTATTTGATGTCTAAAAATTACAAATAAAATACCATCATGTAGGAAAGCTTTTTAGCTTTCTAATGAATATTTACAATCGAATTTATCTAATGTATCACCCCATATTAAAAATGATTTACTTATTAAACTTTGATTTTAACTATTTTATCCCTTCTTTAAATAAATTAATAATAAATGTCATAATCTAATCCAAGTGGGCCTAAATGGTCATTTTTTTATTCCTAAGTTTGTTTTTGGTCGAATTACACTTATCCAATAGAATTAGGACATGTGTTAGGGTAATAGTAATATCATATTTACCCTTAGTTACCCTATTTACTATTAACCACGGTAAAAAAAGTAAAAAGTTACTATTCACCAAAAAATTATTTTCATCTCATTGAACCACATTTTAGTCCTTGATATTAACCGTGTCTCTCGGATTTTCGAAATTCCATTCACAGAAGCGGTAAAATTAAGTTTTATGCAAAATTCAGTTTTTAACCTACCACTTAGTGGTTTCACTATTCATCAAAAATTGAAAGTTTTCAGAAAAATACCAAAATTTCATCCTAAGCTATATTTCATATTCCGAATTCAAAAATGAAATCTATTTTACCAAATTCATAACATAGAAGTTGCATTAATTAATTTTATAATTAAATCCTGCTGTTAAAATAAATAGCGTGTTTTTAGGAAACAATATATATCAAAAGATTGACACTTGATTATGCCTGGTTTAAATGTGAAATTACAACCAATGACCAACATTGTATTAAATTGTAAAAATATATTCTAAATATACTTTAAAACCACTCAAATTAATAATTTATCACTATTAATTATTTCGATTGAAAAAGTTGTTTTTAACTAAAATTTAGTAATTTTCACTATTCATCAGAATATGAAAGTTATCCGAAATGTACCAAAATTTCACCTTAGGCTAAATTCGATACTCCGAATCCAAAAATGAAGTTCAATTTGAAAAATAAGATTTACATAATTTCAAAAAGTTGTTATTACTATTCATAACAGCTAGTTTTAATATTATTTTAATAGCATATCGTTGTTTAGTGAAACTCGGTATTGCGTATTACACACGCTATCGAGGAAGGTCGTGATTTCGTGTAATGCAAGGCAAGTCAAGAAGGTGTGTTGTGCATGCTTCTTTTGGTGTAGCGTACAACACAAGACATTAATAAAATTAAAAATAATATTTTTCATAAATTCTCGGGTTGTTACAGGAAAGATACAGTCAGCTCTACACAGTATATGTTTACAGAAGATATAAAAAGGATATCCAGATATACTCATACACAATGACTCCCATGGACCACCACTAAGATCCAAATCGAAGATTCCACTAATCATGTAACAAGGAGAACACACACCTAGGTATGAGGAGAGATAATAAGTACCCGTTCCAGGAGAACACACTCCACAAGTACTTGGGAACAAGATTCTCAGATAAGGATCACAACTAATAGTCATAGGGGGATTCAAACAACTCAGTCTGAACTAGTCCGCTAAGAAGAGGATCGGTGCCTGGGTAATGTTGGCCACATCGATACCAAGAAATCTATCTAGGATTCAATGAATGAATGGAGGATCCGGCTCCATGTCTCACAGAGGGGATTCCAACAACTCTATTAAGGAAGTCTTGCTGAAGGGATCATACTCCTACCTGTAAGAAACGATACTGGGATCCATCAGGAGAAAGACCAAGGGATCAAACCTTAGGGAAACTATCCCAAGTCACCACAGGAAACTATCTCAAGCCATGTACAATTTATTACACTGCGTGTAGTAAGGTTACACACAATGTTTCTTGACCCTGGGTACTGCCCGTGTAATGGCCCGTGTCATCCATCTAGGCTATGTAAAATAAGACTACATGACATGTAGTAGGCTTACACGCCATGTTCCTGGACTCTGGGTACTGCCCGTGTAAACGGCCCATGCCAGAAGCATAAGTCATATAGGAAAGAATATACACAGCGTGTCATTCATAGCACACACCGTGTCTTGCCAACTGGGAAACACCCGTGTACTCTGGACGTATGCTTGTACACGATGTCCGTGTCTGTGTCGCCTGCTCGTGTACCAGTACACAGGGAATCTCTTGCATCTGGCCGGGTCTAGCTGGGGAAGGGAATACACGGCGTGTCCATGGCCGTGTACCCAACATGTGTCCGTGTACTCCCGGTGTACACTCCATGTAGCCTGCCGACAAATACACGCCGTGTAGCCCATACTAAACTCCGGGTAGTCGGGAAAATTACAGAACGTCGTCTTCTTCTTCTACGCCTTGGATAAACCTCTGGATTTGGATTCTGATGTCCGATTACTACGAAACTCAAGACTCCGGGTCACCTTGTCACCGTCATACCAAATCCGAGGGGTTTCGGGCCTTCGATCGGCTCTGAAATCCCTTCTCATCCACCTGTACAGAAATCGTTTGATGAATGATATGTTCCGATCTGCTTCAATCCGTCTGATGAAACCATCATCGCACCTCCGCTAGGTCGTCTCGAGGTTTTATCATTGATTTCAGATCATTGCACCAACAAAAAAATGAAAAATGATCGATTTACTCCAAGAATGCGTATAAAGCACACGAAGAATGCGTAGAAACCGTGGGAGAAAAAACACAACAATTAAGAGGGATAATCCAAGATCGATGTTCGTGTAGATGTTGTTTTGTCACTATTAGAAGGTTGAACAAGAACAAAAATAATTACACGAATCAAATCACCATGATTCCTGCAAATAGCTTATCCCAAAAATATGACTGATCCACAGGTTAATCTTTTTGTGGATTAATCCATGTTCATTGTAGGAATCAAGAACGAGGAAGAAATCACAAATCAAAAATCCTACTTGGATTCGCAGCGTTTGCGGGCGAAGATCTGGTCGCCGCGTCATCGTCACCGGCGGTGTTCACTAAGAACGTCGTTGATGCACCAGGAGGTTTTTTCCAGAGCCACCAAAGCCTCCCAGGGGAAATTCAGGGATATGATTTTTGTAACCCTAAACTGCATCGTGAAATTCTATTTATAAAAAATAGTTATCCCCTGCAACAAAATTTAATAAAATATTTTAAATTAAAGATTTTATTTCGATTACGTCCAAAAACCAAATTTCACCACTGTCCTGCGCAGCAAATTTTAGGTCCCTTCTAGGGTAAACCTGCTGCCCTGGATGCAACGGCACCCTCAGATTTCCGATCCGAACACCCATTCAGTAGTTATCCAATTTTTCATGAAAACCACATGTGCATGCAAATTTAATTATTTAATTAAATTCAAACATTTGTTCCGAGCTCACCGGGCCTCAGAACTGCACGCCGTCTCGAAGAATAGTATCGAAATAATTCCCACATATTATTAAGAATACAACATGGAAAATCCAAGACATTACATCACACCAACATTAGGGCTTTTACGTCCCCGAAAAGCGAAAACAAGGGCTACTCAAAAAGATGTGGGTACTGCACACCTATCTGAGCATCCCGCTCCCACGTGCTCTCCTAGAGGTTCCCGTGCTACCACCAGACATGCACCAAGGGAATATCCCGCCCACGAAGGATCTTCTCCTACTGATCCTTGATCTCCACTAGGTACTCAAGATATAGTTTCTCCATCATCGATGTCCTGTTCTCCCTAGTCGATAACGTGTGATGGATCACGCACGTACCTCAAGAGATGTGACACATAGAAGATGTTGTGTACCCGGTCCATATGAGGGGTAGATCCAAGTGGTACACCACCTCGCCAACTCTACTCAGAATCTGAAAAGGGTTGATTAACCTCGGAGTTAGCTTTCCACCTTGGCCAAATCTCCACAATCCCCGTCGAGGTGAGACCTGAAGGAACACATGGTCTTCTTCCTCGAACTCCAAGGGCCTCTATCTCCTATCGAAATAAGACTTTTTTCGGACTCTGTGTAGTCTTGATCCGCTCCTGGATGACCTTCACCTTCTCCGTAGTAGCTTGCACTATATCTGGACCCATGAGTGCTGACTCCCCGGGGTCAGTCCAGCAAAGTGGTGACTTGAAAGGTTTCCCCTACAGAGCCTTGAATGGTGCCATACCAATAGAGGAATGGTAACTATTATTATAAGAAAATTCCACAAGTTGTTGGTGATCATCCCAGCTATGACCAAGGTCAATTATGCAAGCTCGTAGAATATCCTCTAGAACCTGGATGGTCCGCTCCGTCTGACCATCAGTCTGAGGGTGAAACGTTCTGCTCAAGCATAACTGAGTCCCAAAAGCAACTTGAAATCCCTTCCACAACTGGGATGTGAAACGATCATCACGATATGAGATGATCTTTGGAGGCACTCCATGGAGTCGAACAATTTCCTACACGTAGAGGTGTCCCAATCTCTCTACTGAACTCTTCTCCCATATGGATATGATATGGGCCGACTTGGTGAGTCGATCAATGATCAACAAATGGCATCGTGACCCCTGGACGTACGTGGTAGACCTGTCATGAAGTACATGGATATCCCATCCCACTTCTACTCTTTCACGTCAAGGGGCTGAGTCAAACCTACTAGCACCTGGTGCTCAGTCTTTACTTATTGACAAGTATGGCACCGAGAAACAATGTCTGACACACTCTTCTTCGTTCCTAGACACCAAAACTAACGTCAAAGGACTTGAAACATCTTTTCCTTGCCTGGATGCACCGCCAAACTAGATGTATGGAACTCCCTCAAAACCTCCTCTCGCAACGTCACTGGTACTACCGGGCACCCTCTGAAAAGAACAATGTGCTCCCCACCTATTGAATATCCATCGACAGCGTCACCTGCGGTTACCTGAGCACATAGAGTCTCACAGATAGCGTCCTTGAGATCTTCTTCCTTAACTCACTGTAAGAGTTGAGTGATATCAACCATTTACTAAAGTTATTATCCCTCATCTCTATCCATGATGGATAACTGTAAAGAGGCCATCTTCCACATCGCCTCATCCAGCAACTACGAACTAAATTTCCTGCTGAGAGAATCTACCACAACATTCCCCTTCCCAGGAGTATAAACGGTCTCCAATTCGTAATCCTAGAGGAACTCAAGCCATCGCCTCTGTCTCAAATTCAGATCCTTCTGCAAAACAATATATTTGAGACTTTTGTGATCAGAGTAGATAGTAAACCTCTCGGCCATCAGGTAGTGTTGCCACATCTTCAACGAAAAGACCACCGCTGCCAACTCAAGTTCTTGGTTCACATAGTTCTGCTTGTGTGGCCTCAACTGACATGAGCCGTAGGAAATCACCGCTTGCCTCTGCATCAGGACAGAACCAAGACTGGTTCTTGATGCATCGCAGAACACTACGTACTCAACACCCTCCTCCAGTAATCTCATGACCGGGGTGTTCGTCAGACTCTATCTCAACTTATGAAATTCTTTCTATAATCTCTCGGTCCACACTAAAGGCTACCCCTTTTGGGTCAAAGCTATCATGGGTTCTGAAATACTAGAGAAATCAAGAATAAATCTACGATAGTAGCCTTCCAACACAAGGAAAATCCGCACCTCTGTTATTCTCTGAGGTGGCTCCCATGCTAGCACTACCTCCACCTTGGCTGGATCGACAGATACACCATCAGCTGAGATAATGTGTCCCGGAAAGTGGACCTCCAGTATCCATAACTGACACTTCGAGAGTTTCTCATACAACTGGTTCTCTCGGAGTGTGTTTGGGACCATCCTTAGGTGTCTCACGTTCTCCTCCTCGAACACAGAGTACAAAAGGATATCATCGATGAAGACCACAACGAACCGATCCAGATAGGGCTGAAAGATCTGGTGCCTGAGTCCCCTAAACAATTCTGGGGAGTTCTTCATGCCGAAGGGCATCACCAAGTACATCTAGTGACCGTAAAGACATATGAAAGACGTCTTTGGTATATCCTCAGCTCATACTTGCAACTGGTTATAGCCTGATCGTAGATAGAACATTGAGAACCATCGTTCCCCTCTTAACTAGTCGAAGAGGTCATTGATCCTCGGTAGTGGATACCGGTTCATCACGGTCACTGGATTCAAGTGCCAGTAATACACACATAGCCTCAAGCTCAGGTTTTCCTTCATTGCAAACAGTAATGGGGATGCCAAGGGTGAAACACTGGGTCTCACAAAGCCCTTCTTCTGCATGTCTTCCAGCTGCACCCTCATCTCACGATGCTCTGCAGGAGCCATCCGATATGATGATGCTGATATCAGTGTTGTCCCAGGTTACAAATCAATGAAGAAATCTATCTCCCGACGAAGAGGTATTCTGGGGACATCCTCTATAAAGATGTCCTTGACTCAAGCACTACTAATGGAAACTAGAAACTCGTAACATCTGCTGTGCCAAGGGCCAGGCTAGCCAACTGATGTGAAATCGGGGGTTTCTTCCTATGCATGAGTCCATCCTGCACTGCCTGGGTCTCCTTTTCACAGACGAAGGAGAACCTTGTCCCATCACTGCGGACACACCACACCCATCGCCTAAAAAAGTCAATCTGGGCATGAACTGTGAACAGCCACTCCATTCCAAGAATGACATCATAAGGCATAGACGCTACCACCAAGAGGTTCCAACTGAAACTCTCACCTCCAAGGGTCAGGTCACACTATCTATAAAGGTGTGTGATCTATGAATCTTCTCCAGTCGGTGTTTCTAAGTGTAAGGGTTGAGTCAATGGCTCAACTGGAATCTCAAGGTCTCGAACTAGATAAGCAGCCAGAATGTAATGACTAGCACCTGCGTCTATTAGTACGGCATCCAATGTAGAAAAGACACATATTGTACCTACAATTATCCTAGGAATCCCTGGGTTATAAGCCTCTGCCACTTGTAGCTATCCCTGCCTATGACCACTGGCTCCTTGAACCTGGGGTGGACCCCCTAGGGGTTGTGGTGTTAAAAGGTCAAAACGCCGACCCCCTCCAACTGCTCTCCCAACTCCCCTACCATGGCTACCGCCCTGTGGATCTGTCTACTCCACACGTTTCCTCTGCCTCAGTGGTCCATCCACTGCTCTTATGTTAGTAGTAAGTCGGGTCGGACAATCTCGAGCGAGATGTCCCCTACCATCACATGAGTAGCATCACCTATCTCGAGGCTGGATGGATGCGCCCTTTGAACCCTGCACGGAAGATCCTATGTCTTGGGATCTCCTCTAAAAACGTATGCCACGGCAGGGTCCCTGATGTCGGCTTCCTTCTGCTGAGGTCTCTGCTCCTGCGCTCTCACTACTAACAGTGGCTGGCTATCTCTACTCTTCCAAGAATCTCTCGACCACCAAAGCCCGCTCGAGCACCCCAGCTTAAGTAGTAATTCTCATTGGGATGATGCTAGCTCGGATATCTCTGCGCAAGACCCTCTCAAAAGTCAGAGCTCTAAGGTACTGATCTCTTACCATATACATCGATTACAGTGAGAGGTCGCTAAACCTCATGAATAGTCAACAACTTTCATGGCTCCCTGTTGTAGCTGAAGAAGCTCTTGTATATGGACTTCTCTAGGTGTAACCTGCGAAAACTTCTCTCTGAAGATATGCTCAAACTCTGACCATGAAAGATTCGCCTCGTTGTGAGTCTGGATAACCAAACTCCACCATCGCCCTTTCGAGCGCTGCAGAAGGTTCGCTGCCAGGATCACCATATGATCTTCTGGTGTCCTAACCAAACAGAAGACTCTGGTCACTGTCACAAGCCAGTCCTCTGCTACCTGAGGGTTAGGCTCACCTCGAAACCTGAGGGGTCTCTGTCTTTGAAACCTATGGAGTACACTCAACCAGTGCTCCTCCTACACTGGCACAACATTCACTAAACACTGCTCCACAGGTGGCTGGATAACTGGCACACCACCCGATGGTAAAACTGGGGGATCTGGTCCCTACATCGAGGCTTCATCACTGAGTGGGTCATCCTCATGATCCAGCTGATGGATCCTAGCAGGTGCGCATTGCAGAGGAATCCTGTAAAGAAACAAGATGTATCTCAGTCCGTGAGTATATCTGGAGAGCTGACTCAAGAAGCACATGGAAACCACAACCCATTCCTACATGATGCATGTACCATTTTTCCCTACAAGCAGTGCTTTCATGTTCTGAGTCGAAATGAAAGTTATCAGAGTTGTCATGTATGGATACGTCAGCTGCCCGCACCAACACTAGGGTCCCTGGCCTGAAAGCCGAACTCGAAACACTTAACACTATTTCCCCAAACCAACTAACAGACTCTCGGACCTATGGTAGAACCGACCACCACTGATACCACTCTGTCACAACCCGTCCCAGTGGGGCCCGAGCCGCAACTCCCAAAGCTCGTCCCCAATAGGCCAGGTGCTGGTCACTAGCACCGAGTAGGCACATCAATAACATGGGAGGAATTTCCAATAAACCTATACACACACACACACACACACACACATCTCCAAGCCCACAAATTTTTATTTTTATGCTTAAAATCCAAATTTTTCTAAAACTATTTTTTGCTGACTTTTACACACATATATTCTTCCACATATTCAAATTTAATATTTAAAATTTTATTACAAATTTTGTAATTTGATATTTTATATTTATTATTGGGGTCATCTTAATTTTTAATCATTATGAATATGAACTATGGTAAAAATGAACCACCATAGTAAAGGGTAAATTTGTGTAATTAAGTTAAAAATATAATGATAAGGATACATAATATTATATCAAATATTATTGGATTATGGTATTATACTACATATAATATTATCATATATATTGTAGAGGTTTTGAGCCACATTACATATAAATAACAAACCCATCACTCCCCAATGGTTGAGTAAATATAGTTTCATTGACTAATCTCCTCTTCAATTCTTCAAAAGATTCTTCACACTGTTTTGTCCAAACAAATTTAACCCCTTTTGTGTGATCTTTGTTAATGGGTTAGCCAATCAGGAAAAATTATGGACGAAACGTTGATAATAACCTGTTAAACCAATAAAACTGTGTACCCCGGTTATACTCATTGGTGTTGGCTATTCATTGATCACTCTTTTCATAGAAGGATCAACAGAGATTCCATCCTTAGAGACAATATGGCCAAGAAAATAAATCTCTTGTAGCCAGAATTCACACTTGCTAAACATCCCATATAATTCATGTCTTCTAAGATTCTTCAGGATAATGCGTATGTGATTTTCATGATCTTCATAGCTTTTGGAATATACAAATATATCATCAAAAATACCACTACGAAGTCATCATGATATTCTTTGAATATCTATTCATTAGTTCCATGAAGACAGAGGGTGCATTAGTCAATCCAAAAGGAATTACTGTAAACTCATAATGCACATACCTGGATTGGAATGCCGTCTTCGGAATGATTCCTTCATCACACACACCTGATGATATCCAGATCGATGGTCAATCTTTGAAATGTATTGAGATCAATGCAGTTGGTCGAATAAATCACCAATGTGAGGTAGGGGGTATTTTTCTTTATTGTTAAGGCATCTATCTCCTTGTAGTCAATGCACAACCTCATAGATCTATCTTTCTTCATATAAAAAGAACAGGGGATCCCCCTAGAGAAACACTAGGGCAAATAAATCCCTTATTACTCAATTCCTCTAGTTGTTTCTCTAGTTACACTAATTCCATAGTGGCCAATCTATAAGGGGTCTTTGATATGGGCTTGAACCGTGTATCATGTCAATGGAAAACTAAATTTCTTATTCTGGAGGATGTCCATGTAAATCCTCTAGAAAAACATCAACATATTCTCTCACAATAGGTACATCTTCTATTTGAACATTCATATCCTCACCCAGAGTTATTTCATTCTCTTCCTCCCCAATAATTTAATTGAGTTTATTTTCTGGGGATGGATCTAGATACGAATTAGGTGGGGACGATTCTTCTCTAAAGACAATGTGTTTTCATCATCGTCATCATCAAAAATAGTAACCTCCATATTGTTACAATAAATCTTCGCATCATGGTCTGAAAGCTAATCCATACCAAGGATTCTATCAAATTCAATCATGGTTATGATGATGAGATCAGCAGATAATGAACATGTATATTCTTTATTGGGGATTGATTGAAAAAACATGGTAGCAATGATACTTCCCATAGGGGTTTTGACTGACAACTCCACTGTTAAATCAAATTGGAAAATCTAATTTTCTTATCAAACTGGGATGATATGAATCAATGGGATGATCCAGAATCCAATAAAGCATTGGATAAACTTGAGGAAACCATTAAATTACCTGCCACCAAGTCTTTAGGAGTTTCAACCTTAGTAGTAGTGATAACATAAGCATTGCCTTGATCTCCTGACCACTTCTAAGGTAAGTTCCCCTGATGCTTAGTACATTAATTTGCATATTGTCCCATCTCCCTATAATTATATCAATAAACATAGGTAGATTCCTTCTACCCCTTACAATCACGAGCTTGGTGGCGTTTTTCACCCCACTTGTAACAGACTATCATTCCCTTCAGACTAGTACTAGGGTGTTTCTTCCCACATTTAGTGTAGGATGGATATTCAAAATTTCACTTCTTCCCCTTATATCCACTTCCAGAGTGACCAGCAGATCTCTTCATATCTTTCTTTTCATTGAATTCATAAGACATAGAGAATTAATTTTCCGTCTTTATAGCACATGAGACAATATCTCCGTACGATGAGAAGGATTGTGAGACCAATGCTCGATGAAGAAACAGTTTTAACCCATCAATAAAACGATCAATTTTACACCTTGGGTTATGTATATAATCTTCGTAATGCCTCGGTAACCATGTAAATTTAGCCTCATACATTGCGACATTCTCAACCTCCCTTTGCATCAGACTCAAAAATTGTCTTACGATGTCTGCTCAGTGGTCATCTAGAAAGTATTTCTCTAACAAAATTTCCTTAAAATCCCACCATTCCATACTTGATACTTATTCATCTTCCTTTGTGTTTTAAATTAGTGACCACCATTGATCAGCATCTCCAGTGAGGTGGTAAAATGCGCTGACAACTTTCTCCCTTTCGCAACTCCCCAAGGAATGGAATATTTTCTCTAAAGTGTTTATCCATTGCTCAGATACTAATGGATTTGTACCCCCATTAAATGTTGGATGTTTTTTCCTCATTAAAAAATCTAACATTGATCCTCCATGTTTCGGATCAGGGTGCTCCATACGAGTAAGGGTATTATTCATAACCTGAGTGAGTTGTCCCGGTATGGTGATAAGCTAATCAGCACCAGTTGTATCACCAGCTCCACAATAATTATCTTGAGTAGGAGGTAAATCCCTACATGGAGTGCGTGCATTGGTACAGTTTCCATTTCTTCCAGTAGACGCCATTTCTAACAATGTCATAAACTAGATTAGTTTATGAATAGAAATACATAAATACAAACTTGCAAAACACTTAACATAAATTGAACAGTTTATGGATATAATCAATAATCATAAAAAGGTTTTCATTAAGGATGTATATACTCCTAAATCTTTCTTAATGGTTTGTAATGAAATCATGAATTATCCTAAGCATATCCCACAGGAGTGTCGTAGCCATGAGTGCAGCGAGGCCCGTTGTCGTGTACTATGATACCTTGGGTCAAGACCGAAACTCCTTGTAGGTGTTTCCACTCCTAGGTACATATGTTCCAGAGCTTCCTCTACCTTTTTGTATCTATACAGG
Source organism: Viscum album (assembly GCA_963277665.1). Lineage (NCBI taxonomy): Eukaryota > Viridiplantae > Streptophyta > Magnoliopsida > Santalales > Viscaceae > Viscum > Viscum album. The sequence continues at coordinate 149,758,585 of OY728156.1, read as the reverse complement.
GATGTATTGCTCAAAAAATAAACAAAATCTCCACTTTACCAAAATTATAGGATGTTCTTCTATACTAATCCTCAAAGGCTATCTTAGGGCTATGTGCTCTAATTAGAGTTTACCTAAATCTAGTTTCCATGGTTAGTACAAAACTGCCTCTGATACCAACTATAATGCCCCAGCACTAGTTACCCATATTCAGTGCATTATTACGTAACATAGGCATGATCGCAAAAGATCAAATCTCGAAAGACCGATTTAGTTATTAGCCTTGGAAACACCAGAAAAATTCATAAGTTTACATTATATCATAAAGAGAAAACTACATCATAATGTGATAAAGTAAAATGACATCTTGTCTCTATAACACCTCATACTATCCATGAAGGTCATTCATAAAATACTTCTTCACATCCTGGGAAAAATAAAACATTGAAAGGGGTGAGCTTAGATCCCCAGTAAGGATAACAATATAGCGTAAAGTTTCACAAATAAACACAAACATTAAAAGAAATGTATAAATAAAACAAAATCCTTTTAAACGTGAACATTAGAATAATATTGAAAATATAAAATGAAATAATTACATTTACTTATTCACATAGATATTCTACAAGTCGAATAATCACATGCAATATCAATAACCACTTTCATAAAGAGGGAATGCATAATGCCAGACTATCATAACCACATAGTCAAGGCCTTGTTCCAAGACAAAAAATAATATTTTGTCAAGGCCATGTGCCAAGACACTAGTTTGTCTTATGGGTCCATCTGATGCATCAATGAGCTATAGCGGGCTCCACCCGTCACTTAATAAGTCTAACACATTCCTCATATGAAAAGGTTTAAACATAACATAAACATTCGTATTAAAAATAGCATACGAAATGTCAATACCTTATCCATAAACAATGAATGGTGTAAAAATAACACATCCACAATCAAACATATCACAAAACATTCAATACAATATGGAAGTTTTGTATCATAAAAAATCATCTTCAAATAAAAGTAAAATCCATCAATGGATGTTGACATAGATGAAATCAAAACTGTTTGAGAGAAATATCTCTTTTTTAAATCATTTAAAAGACACATAATTATAAAAGAAAACCATTATTTTGAAAATATTCTTATCATCTTGTGAGGTATGTTTTTATGATATTATAATGGCGGAATATATCCACACCCTCCGTATAAGTTAAAAAAACTTCCATACCTTAAATTTGTCGAAAACGTTCAAAGTACCTTGTTTGGAAAATGACATAAAGATTCTTTTAGAAAACGTATTAGATAAAATAAGGGTATAATTAACATTAACCCATTATCTATTAAATAGTAAAAATGTTTTGAAATACATTTTTAAGAAACATGTATGTGGATGATAATGTGGTCCCAATAGATAATTACGTATAAACAACCTCGGATAATGAAGAGATTGTGAAATAAACCCTTACCTTGTAATTTTCCATGGGTGAGGGTAGTTTAAACTCCGGTATAATGGTGGAATAATTGTTATTAAATTATACGAGGACCATATATATTAATATGATATCATATATGATCTTTAATATTGATTTTTTAATAATATTTTAGTATTATCGTCGTTTCGGGTGTTAACTTACTCGTTTTCCTTTGTATGTTTTGTTACATAAGCCGTGTTTGTTATGGATAGGATGTATCGTATTCATATCCAGAATGATATCAAGTCCATAAACATCATTTTTAATCATAAAATGAGAATTATACTTGAATGGATACGATGGGGAATGAATCTCATCGCGTTCTTAGAGATAGTAGTCCGTACGTACGCACGAGCGACAATATCATTTTTTTGTTATTTAAAAAATATATAATTGTCTGGTATATATTATATAAATAATCATTACTATGTTATATTTATTATTTACATGAATTAAAAATCTTTATCATAACCATCCAGATAATAATGTTTTGAATAACAATTACACCACGACGTGGAGACGGTAAGTCGTACGTACACACGTATGGTGACATGTCATTCAAAGGATGGATAGAATACTGAATATGGTTGTACCATATATATAATAACATCATATTATATTCAATATACAGGATATATTATTTTATAATGTAAATAAAAAATAATGAAGATATTGAAGAAGAAAGGAACTTGAAAAAGGGTGGTGAAAACATTACCTCTTCTTCGGGTGTGAGTTGATCAAAAGGGCTCCTTATGATGGCTTTATGATCAAACTAATTCCACTAGGTTGAAGTTAGGGAAGTTGAGAGAGTATTTATATAGGGTTTTTCCGAGCCAAATGGCTTTGAAGGTTAGAAGAATTTTTTAGAATTTCTTTTTTTATAAGTGGGGGCTCTTTAGGAAAAACTTAAATTATTAAATTATAATAAATTCATATTCAGTTTATAATGGCTCAAAATTAGATTATTCAAAGTATATGGTGGGAATGGGTCTAAATAATTTCATCCAACATATTTTAGATAGGTTTGAGTCACTATATTAAACTTATAATTTATGTTTATCTCTTAGTTAAATAGTTTGACATTTTCCATTTCACATTGTATTTTCTATTATATAGTTAATAAACATAATATATACATCCAAAATAACCCCAAGGGTTCATTAATGATACAACTATCATCATATAAGTCTTTTGGCGGAACCTTATATTTTTAGGAATAGAATATCAATTAATAATATAATAGTTGTTTTAAAAACTCTTTTATGTCAATTTAGAAACTATTTGGAAATTGAATTTTGTGAAATTCATAATAGCATGATTACTTCAAAAAAAGATAATTAAATGAATCCTAACATGTCATATTAAGCTATAATATTAGTGAAAATCATAAAAAGTCTCAAATTACAATTATTTGGATATTTATAATATCAATTATCTTAATATTTAATTATTTAGGTAATTACTGCATCATTATTGTGTCATAAATAAATTAAATTATTTAATGTCTAAAAAATATAAATAAAATATAATTATGTAGAAAATATTTTTATCTTACTAATTAATATTTATATTTAAGTTTTTCTTAATTATAACCCTATATTAATTTTTATTTATTTATTATACATTGATTTTAACTCTTTTAACTCTTCTTTGAATTAGATAGTAATAAATGTCCTAATCTAATCTCGGTGGACCTAAGAAGTTCATATTATATTACTAAGGTTGTTTTTGGAGGATTATACTTATCCAATAGAATTATGACATGTTTTAGGGTAATAATAATTTAATTTTTACCCTTAATTACCATATTTACTTTTAACCGTTGTAAATAAAAGTAAAAAGCTACTATTCAACAAAAATTATTTTCATCTCATTGAACCAAAATTTACGTATAAATAACAACCATGTATGTTGGATTTTAAAAATTAAATTCACAAATGTGGTCAAATTTCATTTAAATGAAATAGTCTGTTTTCCTAACTACTACTAAGTGGTTTCACTATACATAAAATATTGTAGTTTTTCGAAAAAATACCAAAAATTCACCCTAGGCTAATTTTGATATTCCGAATCCAAAAATGATGTCCATTTTGGAAAATAAAATTTTAAAAATTTTAAAAATTGGGTATTACAGTTCATAACGACTATTTTGATTGGTTGTGGTTTGTTAGAACTCGATGTAGCGTACAACACATGCTACTGTATTCATTCAAAGAGAATCGTACCGTGGAAGCTTGGGGTGTTTCAATAATAATAAAATAAATTAACAGAAATTTTTAATTTAACTAAAATTTATGTCAATTTTGAATAAAAAGTTTCATATTGAGTCATACAGGTCACACCATGCATCATATTTTGGTGATACTGATTCATACACATCACAAATGACTTATGGATGATTTTTATAAAGTATAAAACAATATGAATGTTTTTCTACAATTTTGATTTGGTTAGTTTATTTTTTAGTAAAATTGATTTCAATTTAAAATAATTATTCACTTAGATTCATACTAGTCACACCATGCATCAAATTGAGGTTTTGATGATTCCTACTCATTATTAATCATTTATTTATTGTTTTCCTAAAGTATCAAAACAATCTAGATGTGTTTTCCTGGTTTTGAGTTTGTCAGTTGTGTTTTTTAATAAAATTTCATTTTAAACATGATACATGTAGATTAACTCCTATAGATAACATCATGTATTAGTTTGATATCATACTAAATCATACACATCAAAAATGAATTATGAATCGATGACCAAATAATTAATGAAAATCAGATTATATTTTCCATGTTTTTGTTGACATATGATTTTGAAAGTAAAATGTCAATTTTAAACTGATAACAGACACATTGAGTTACTTTTTCTTTTTCCTAAAATAAATTTAAATTTAAAATAAAATTATGTATTTGGATTCATAATGGACACACCATGTGTTGGATTGAGGTGTTTCTATTTTTTACTCATCCTAATGAATCAAAACAATACTATTTTTCAATGTTACCCAGATTTTTATTGAATTTCTTTGTCAAACTATAAACACTACATGATGATATTTGAACAAAGCACATCAACTCGAAAAAAGAATCCCCTTCTATATGAAAAAAATTATTATGATTAATAATAAAATGAAATAAATTAAAAATAAATTTTAACTAATAAAATAAATATATGGAAAATGATTTTACTATGAAAATATAAATATTACCTCTATTATTTAGTGGTTAATGGAACATTAAAGAATATGAAAAAATTTAATAGTGATATTGTTAAATTTTTTTATCGAGAAGAAGACTGTGGGTTTTTTTCGTAATGAAAATAATGAAATAATGATAGGGCACCCCAAGATGAACAAAATAATCCACATATATAATAAAACAATATTTATTTGAGTAAAACTACAATTAAATATATTAAAAAAAATATGAAACAATAAATCAATTCTTTAGGAAAAGATTTTATTAATAAAACATCAAGATTCCCGCTGCAATTGAGTAGAGGTGGTGTCTTCTCCCTTCCTCTAAAGGCAGTGGAGGTAACTTTCAAGAATGTGATAAATGAACCATTCTAAGGGTGAAAAGAATTTATGGGATAAGAAGCATAAAATTTTTACATAGTAACCCAACTCGATCAAAATAATACACCTACATAATAAACTAATTATTATGTGAGTAATACTAAAAATAAATAAATTTAAAATAAATATAAAACAATTTATTAATTCAATGGAAAATGATTTTAATATGAAAACATCAATATAACCTATGAAATTGAATAGAGGCAGTGTTGTTTCTCTTCCTACAATGTTAGTGGAGAGAACATGAAGGAAAGTGATAAATACAACATTGGAGGTATTAAAGGGTTTTGATTGAGAATAAGAATGAATGTTGGAAAAAAGAACCCATCTTGAAAAAAAATAATCTAACTATATAAGAAAACAATATTATGTGAGTACTACTAAAAAATTGAATATAGATATGAAAAATAATTTAATTCTATGTAAAATTATGTTATTGTATAATCATCATGATTACCTTAATGATTGAGCATAAACAGCATCACTACTCATCCTACAAAGGAATGAAACATGGAACAAATTTTCTAAAATAAACAAACACTACAATGAATAATGAAAATAAAATCAACATTTCATTATATTGTTTTTGGTAAAATAGATAAATTATATCGTAACATTTTCTTTTACATCATTATAAAGGGTTTTCTTCATTGAATTTTTTTATTCCATCAAGTGAAAAATACATTGTATACATCAGGATTCAAACATTTAATTTAGATTATGTTAATGTAGTAGATAATAAATAATAATATGATGGAATACATAATATATTAAAAATTACTTTTTTCATTCCCATTGAATCCTATTTCTTTTTTAATGGTTTCAAAGATTTGGTTCCTCTATCGAGAATCTATATCCCCTCTTTTTGGTCAAATCTAATATATAAGAAATTATCTATATTGGGAATGACATTAACTAATTGTGAAGTCCCAATGAAAGGGTCATCCTCAATTTAATTTTCATATGAGTCAACATTTGTTTTAGTCCCCAACAGCACAATGTACCAATTCTTATTAGTGTTATTAGATAGATAAAATAAACGCAATACATGTGATTTCTTTATGAATGGGTTTTCTTTTTCCCATCCACACTAACATTCATTTTCACAAATCTCATTTCATCAACTTTTACTCCATTGATATTGTGAACCCATTTGAAATGGAAAAGAGGCACTTGAAATTTTGTATAATTCAACTCATATATATTACAATAATTCCAACATATGACATAATTTAGATTCATATCCTTAGAACCAGATATTTTTATTGCCTCACCCCAAGCATAAAACTACAGTTTTTTATTATACTGAATTCATCATGATCCTTTATATATTACATATAACCATTTATTACAAGAATAAGGTATGATATGACATTTGAATTCATTCCTCTTAATATCCACTAATGGTGTTCAACAATTAAATTTGTATTTTTAGATAACTCTTTATAAATTTTATCTTTGAACCATCCTATTATCATTTTATTATCTGTATTTGATATCCACCATTCCTCCTTTGATAGATTCAAATATCTAATAATGCCATTCTCAGATTCAATGTGTGGATCATCATCTTTAATATTATGTAATATGTAAAGATGTTTTTTCTCCCACTATTCCTTGTTAATTGTGATGACATACCTTATAGAAATCCCTTTTTATATAAGTAATTTGTTATGACGTGACATTGTGAGAATTATTCTTTCAACATCTGATAGGAAATCAGTAAAAATTCATTTAATTCTTCAATAATATATCATTCTACAATACAACCTTCTAGTTGAATTTTATTATTGACATTACATTTCAAAATATTCAAATACTGTTCAATGGGGTACATTAATCTATAACATGAAAGACTACATAATTGAACCTATATGACTAAGTGATCCATTAGGTGGACCATTATATCGATGAATGATGGTGGTAAGAACATCTATACTTCACATAGTATAACTACATTCTCTTTATATGTTATGGAAAACTTCCCCATGTCTACAACAATACTGCATATAGATTTGAAAAAGAATAATATTTTTGTTAATGTATGTCACACATTTTATGTTAAAACCAATGGAAACAAACATGCACTAAATATTTCATCAAAACATGACAATCATGTAAAATTAGTCCCTGTAACATCAAATTAGTCATTGGCATGACATTATTGATATTCTATGAATACCTTGTGGAACATTTACACTAGTCAATAAAAGGGAAAATGTAATTTTTTCATATTTGGGTAGTGTATGCATCTAATTGAAGAAAATTCCACCTTTTAACCTTCACTAGTTCCAAATCATCCATTATCCCCATTTTAATAAAGTCCAAAGTAGCCTTGATTCAATATTTTGTTTTCCCAAGAACATTTAGCAATGGGATAATAACACTATCAAATACATTTTTTCTACATGAATGAAATCCATAAAATTTCATACATACAAACAATTCCAATATGGTAATTCAAATAAGATTGATCGCTTCTTCCAACCAGATTTTTTAAGGATTTTCAAAAATGGTTTACCAAAAATAGTGTCAATATTTTTTTATTTTTTGTACACTTAATAACCCATTGATGGGGATTATATTGTAACTTGATCGATATTCCCATTGAATGATATCAGATAGGATAAGTATTTTTTTCATCAAGATATAAATTTCTGATTTCCTAAAAACACTATCTTCCCGGAATGATTTAACCGAACTATGTAAGTGTGTTTTCCACTAATGAGACACCACAACATTCAATTAATATTGTATCATGATCAATTAACATAAAAAGAGAATTCATAAATTATTCTATAAAAAATGGATCTCAAGGTGAATTCTTCACATTAATTAGCTTTATACATTGTTACACATATATCCCACATCAATTTGAGATCCTCAATCAATTGATCCAAATAGACATCAATATCATTACCAGGTTTATTTGGTCTAATTATAAGAAGATGTAAGATAATTAATTTATGCTTCAGGAATAACCATGGACGAATGTTATAATTTACCAATATGATTGTCCATGTACATTGACTACAACTCTAAACACCATCGTATTTGATCCATCTATAGATAATGTAAGATGAATGATTCTTGACTCACCTCCAAATTCAGGAAAATCATTATCAATTTTCTTTTGCTATTGAGGATATGATGGATGACGTCAGTTCTAGTATTTAATTATTTTATCTACATGAAAAGATAATGGTCTCATGGTTTCCAGAAATTTATATTGACTTATAAACCATGGAAGGATAGGAATATACCTTACAAATATTTTAGGATATAATTTATCTTTATTGTATCAATCTATGCCACAGTTTGGGAATTTGGTTAGTGAATTCATGGTCCCTGAGAAATAATATGAAATCATTTATAGAAGAAGTTTTTTTAAAGATTATACCATCAAACATTCAATTTTTTTTAGTTTCATATGTTTGGCATGGTTGTTCATTTTCTTCTAGTATCATATATTTGAAAAGACCAAGTGATTATGTAAAGCTGGTGTCACTCTATCCTCTACCGTCTTTGAAATTTTTTAACTTCAATACAGTTGATAACATTGTTTATTTATAACAACCAGTATACAACGGTATCTTGGACAAACAATTTAACTCCTCAAACAACTTTTTATAACCATGAAGGTCATATTCAGTTTCCATTTTCATTTATTATATGAAATATAAATCATCTTTTACTGACATATTCATATCAAATGATTCATAATCACTAGTATTATCTAAATCGATCTCCACATGCAGTTTTCCCCAGCTTTTGTCCAACATTTATAGCATTGATATATTTTGTGAAAAATAAAATGTTCTTACATCTATTTCGAACTAAGTTGTCATGAATAAAAACAACATAAACATGGGATGTGTATTTTAATATGATCACTTTCATGCAATCTTGCAAACATAATAAACTATTTAACTCAATATTTATATTCATTTTTCAAATGATTAGCATGAATCCATATTTGGTTCATATCAATTCAATTGGGTTAATAAAAGATTAATTTTAAAAAATATATAAATAAATACTCATCAAATATTCATTATCAGAATTTATAGTTATAGAAAATTATAATAAGGGAAAATCAACATTTGATTATTTCAATAAATTTTAATAAGTTGGATAAAATGGGTAATTTAATTTAAGAAAATAATTACTCCACAAGATAATATTTCATAAATCCCCCAAACAAATTCAAATATAATACATGCAATTAAGGATTAATAATAAACTCATTTGTGATAAAAATAATAATCTCATTCAATAATCTATGAGGTATAAAAATATATTGGAATAAGTGATGAAGTGAACTATAGAATAATTACATTTTAAGATAATGGAATATCAATATTTGAAAACATCTCAAGTATAATAGGATGTCATATCACCACACTGACCCAACCCAATGAAATTCAAGGTACCCCAACCTGATGTAATATTATCATTTACTAATTGATTTCATGAATAGGAAGGTTACATCAAAAAAATATTATAATAATTATTTAATATGATAATAACTATTTTAAATAGAAAATGGTTATGTATAATTAAAAACAATAACTGAGATCTTGGTATTGAAGGATAGATGAATTATTGGAGGAACGCTAATTTGAAAATGAGAAATTATTAATTATCATTACATAAAAAAATTTATGGATAGATTTAAAGTTCTTATCAATGTGGATGACATAATATTTAGAGGTCCTAGAGATGAATGACAACAATAATTTTCTACATTAATAATGAAAAATATTTAAATGATGATTATTAGAGAGTTTCCATTTTGATTAGTTTATATGAGACTCATAGAATTCATGGAATATTAAATTCTGACTCCATGTATGTTTGGGAAGTGTTTTATAGATTTAAAAAGGAAGATTAAAAACCCATGTTGATACCCCTTGAAAATTGAATGAAATATTCAAATATTGTGGATTGAATGTCAATCAATATCATGGAGTGTGGGTGATTCATTATTTGACAACATTTTTTTATACTAAGAGGGTTTTCTATACAATTTTTATACATGTCATATAGCTCAGTATCAAAGTGATTCCATGGAAATCCTTTTGTTATTAGTTAAATAATTATTAAAAATAGGGAGGAATTATTGAAAATGTACATTTCCAAGAAAACAATTATAATGTCTTATTGTGGAATATAGGACTTCAAAAAAATGGTATAACATTAAAGGTATTTTATTAACATACTAATAATTAAATATTGTAAAATAGTTAAAATTTAATAATTAAGAGTTTATATCTTATTAATGATTGAATTATAATTTTTTTCATTATTAAATGTAACCGTGGTAAAAATGTGTCCCTGCTTTAAAGGGTAAATGAGGTTAATTAAAGAAAACACTAAGTGATGTGTTTCTCGTCGCCATATCATATTTATGGTTACAAATGATGGAAAAATGAATGTTAATTATATTTAGGACATTATTATTATTCTATTAAACTAATATATTACTTACCTTTTTACTATTTTTTATTATAGAGATTCATATTTTTGCTAATGCATACATCTAGAATACTATATCTTGAAAGCGATGAGAAGCATTTTTTAGTTTCTAAAAATATGGTGGTTTATATGGGTGGAATTAATGAATAAATATGAAATTTATAAAATATTTATGATTCTAAAATATAAAAAAAAGAAGGATAATTTTTTTCTTTTCCACATATTATAAAAATAAAAATACTGTTCACACGTACATATGGACTATCGTATCCATAAAATGATGTGGTTTATTTTTCATGACCAACATAAATGTATGGTCTTAAAAAGAATATATAAAGTCAAAATATGAAAAATAAAACCTTTTTATTATCTATAGATAATGGTATCAAAAAACCATTTACCATGGTCAACACATTAATCTGGTTTGGAAATCACAAACTGAATAACTCAAAAATGAAAAACATTAAGCTAAAAATTTTAGTAACTAAATAAAATAAGGTGGTAAATGAAGTAAAAGAAATAATAATTATGAAATGAAAATTAAAAATATTAGTAATTAATTTAAGTAAAAAATATAATTTTATTATTAATGATTTATAAAATGTATGAAAACATAAGGGAAATTGAGAAAGTTATTTCCTTTTGAAATGTTGTTTAAAAAGATTCAAAATGTCTCATACACATTGTTGTCAAATTAAATTTTTCAATATTGTTTTTACTTATTATTAATATTTTTTTAATGGGTTTCTTGAGAATACAATAATTTATTTAAAAATGTTTTGAAACAAATCATTTCAACATTTTCTATATGGGTTGATTTTTTCTACTTTACAAAAGTGGCAGATAGTGCATAAATTTATATGTCCTGACAACGTATTCCTTCATTCATATCCATTATTCATTTTCAATATTTTATTAAACGTTTCCAGATTAATTTTACATGCTAATATTTTACCCAATATTTTGGTAATTTTTAAATTTAATATGTTTTACTATAGAAATAGAAACAGTTTCTCATATTTTTCTGATAACAGTAATTGTTTTTTCCTATGGGTTAAAATAATCTTTTCTACAATTTTATGATGAAAATGTGTATATTTTAAATTTAAATTTTGATGATATAACACGTTATCATTATAGATGATGTAAGGAGATTCCGAAATTGCTATAGATGATGGGTGATCATGATATAACTCTTTAATGCATTAGGTAATGAATAGTCTTAAATGCTGAAAAATGGGTGATATAAATAGGTAGGTTACTCCAATGGAATTAATACGGGATTATATTGTCTTAAATTGTATAAAAATTATTATACTTGACTTATGAATATTATTTTCTAATATACATATTTTTTTCTTGTAAAAACAATTGAAAATCGTTTCATTTCAAGTGTTAAGAAAAGGTTATGAAATTTTAACAATTAATGGTACTATTTTCAGGGAAATAATTTCATGAGTTCCCACATTCCATAGGATACCTGTAGGGATATACATATTCATTCCAATGATTTTAAATGGTTTTCCTTGAGTGGAAATTAATTTTCACTTGTTCAATTGTTTATTTATCCGATCAATTTATTTTTATGATGATCATTAATATCCTCTTTAATTTTTATATTTTTCACCAGACTAATTGGATTTAATTATTTTTATGTCACTTAATTATATTTGGTTTTCACATATCACATTTTTACATATTTTTCACATAATATATGGAAGAGTAAAAATTTTACCACATTTGTGATTTATGCTAAGTTGACTAATCCTAAATGAAGAAAAAGGGTCTTGATTTTAACATTGGTGTAAACATATTTCACTATTTTTAGGAAAAAATTATACCAAGTGAAAGTGTCCAGTTTAATATGTATATTTTTTACCACATTATATAAAACTATTAACCAAAATGGTCCCTTAAAAGTAATATGTGTAACATATTTTTATAAATCCTTGTTATTATGTGTTGACTAAGGAATTTCTAGTTATAGTTATGGATACTATTCGGATGGATAAGATGTTAAAAATGGAGAAACAATATCTCTTTCATTATTTTCAAACTATTTTATAAACCGTGGATTAAATCTCTATTCCTATATTCCCATAACACCTAACACCCAAAATGAATGATCAAACTGTTGGTGAATGATTCACATGGGATAAATTCAATATAACAAAACGAGATATTGATGAGATCATCCTCGGATCTAAAGAACATATGGATACTAATGAGATTTCCTTGGAGTTTAATATAAAAGTGTTCCCACTAAATACCTTGGATGATATGACTAATAATTTTTCTTTTCTTTCAAATAAAAGGAGAACCCATAATCATGGTGAATAAATTTATGTTAAATTTAATTATTAGTGGGAATGGATTTATTTATAATATGAAAAAACATGGTATTGAACATGGTAGGAAACTATATATCCCAAGGGTATTTTCCCAAATATATTATCCTTTTTGAACATGTATCTTGAACCTATTGTCTATGGTTTTAAACCTTCCTAATATTGATGATGAAAATACAGGGAATTCCCTAGTATATTCTAATTTGATATTTGTATGGAAATATTTTATGTCATTATTGAACTTTGCATTGGGATTGTTAGGTTAATGAATTTCACATTTAAAAACTATGGTGGGGATAGAAAACATTGGATGTGTTGTGTGGAAAATTACTTATTATGAAAAATATGTCCCTGTGACCAATGATCTATATGGAATTCCATTTGAGGGTTTAGGGTGGTTACTTCAAAATAATCCATAGTTAGGAGGAAATAATTTCTCCAATATCAAACACCTCTACTTAGTTTCATACATGATTATAGTTTGTGAATCCTAAAGATACTTCCAATCTAGTTGTTCCCTTTCCAAATTAACCCGCATGCATTGCATGCTTCCTCAAATTATATTTTTATGCCCCTTCATAAATATACATAACCAAATTCTCCCATCTCACCGAGAGAAAATATCCAACTATATCAGGGTCCTATATGAAAATATAGATAATGGTTTCAATTTTATTAATAATGGCTGTATATATAGGTATGTTTTCATATATCCCAATATGTGTAGATATATATTTATAGAATTTATTTTTAATATTATGTAATATTGTTATATTTTTAATATTATCACCATGTCTATATATATATAAATATTTAAATTAATGAAAATATATATTTATTAATTTATATATGAATGATCATTTATTTAGTCATTATAAATTAATTATAATTATTCTTGAACTATTTTTTGTTTTTATTTAAATGTATGTGCGTATATAGATATTCATTACAAATATATAAAATTTATTTTTATAACTATAGAATTCAATCATATAATTGATACCCACATGTCACTGTGACTTTATAAAATATTTTATTAAAGTGAAATCGAATGTTTTTTATGAATTAGGGTTGAGATTTTTATTTTTAGGAATTTCACCTAGGTTTTATGGTTGTTACACATGGATTAGGGGGGACCATTTGGAAGGTATTATGCATGGGTTTTTCCAATTCAACTTGTTAGTACATGGTTAGAGTACATGTGTAGTAAATAGTTTAGTTCGAATTGTGGATCATCTAGAAGAAACTATATATGATCATTTCTGCTTTGGGTGTCAGCTCATTACTTGCACATGGTTAGGGGAAACCTTGTGAGAAATTTTGATACAATGTTGTTTTTTTTAGTAATTTGTTTTCAATTTCTAGATCACGGTTTAGTAATCTTGAATATGAATCATTTATGATCTGGGAGGTACGGAATGTTCCACCTAGATTATCCCACATAGCTATCTCATGGTTTAACTATTTGTGTGGCCTAGAAGGTTTAAAAAAATATAAAATTACTTCAATTCCCATATCCTTTTTATGTCAATTGACCAATCATTTCATCAAATATCATTCATCTAACCAAGGGTGTGAGTACGGGGAGATATTTATCCATTCCTATTGGAATTATTATCCTTCCACTATTTATTTCAAGTGGATTTATTAAGTTGTTATCCTTTTTTGTATTCCCTTCTTCTTTATTATTCATCTTCCATTAATTTTTCTTCTTCTCTAACCACTACTAATTGTTTGGATAAATTATAATTTTTGGGATGTGTTTTTTGATGGGTGTAGGATGATTATGATTTTTAGAGGGAATCTCCTAGAAAACATGGGCCTTCATAGTTAAAGTCAACATGTTGCAATTTTTTTTATTGATTGATATATTTATTTAAATTTTTTCTTTTATATAATATTACATTATATTCCTAAAATTATGTTATTTTTTAACTTTACAATGTAATCTATATATATCTGCACACTAGCGGTTGAAAATGGATTCCAAATGGGCTCTTTTCGTGGAAGATAGTTTCATGGATTCCATGTTTTAAGAAAAATAAATGAGACATTATTTTAAAGTAAAGTTAGGTTTTTTATGTGGTGTTTTGATTATATTATTTTTTATGTAAATAATTTCATGTTTACAATTTTTTTAGAATTGGGGTGTGTACAAAAAATGTTAAATTATTTTTGAAACGTTTTGGACTTTGATTATTTTAAAATGCTTTTAAGATAGACCATTATTTCAAAATGGATTTGATGGAATATTTTATATTATATCATCGTAAAATATATTAATCTCTATTTTGAAATACCAATATATTTTTAAAGAATTAATTATCTCTTTTTATAATATTAATTAAATATTATATACGACACTAAATGTGCTCATTTCTTAATAATCAATCTTATATAGACTTTTGCACGTGAGGGATTGTTATGCGATAACTAAATTCATAAAAAATGACTATTTAGTAAGATGGTTTTATTATTCATTTATCTCTTAATTCTAAAATATTTTATTCCTTTCTTTGATTTTGTTAATTCCCTTGAGTTTTGTGGTGAACTGAAAAAAAATTACACAAAAGAGTTTTGTCATGACACATACACACAGTAAGCAGGTTATTTTTACTAAATGGGATCCAAACCAATATATGTCATGAAATTCATAGCCAGGTAATTTATAATTATTGGTATATAGGTTCCATAAAAATGAAACCAAATAGTAATGTTGCCATGTGTTTCAACTATGGGGTGTATGGTTGGAATACAGATTCAAACAACATGTATGATTGATATTGGAAAATATGTTTTCTCAAAATAATTAATTATTTTAATGATTTATAGTGTTTTTTAAAATAATTAATTAATGGAATGGTTTTATTTGATGGTTTCAATGAAATAATTAAAATCCTATATCTTTAATAAAATTTAAAATATAGGTTTCTTGTGGATTTAAATTATTTGATAGGGTTTTTATTGAATTTTTACTTATTACACGTGATTGTGTTAAGGTATTGAACAGTTGTTTCAATTTTTCCCTATATTTTTTATATTTTAGTGGGATTACTTTTTTTAATCCTTTGGGTTTGATCAAAAGATTTAAATGTGTTGTTTTTTTATTTATGTTTATATCCTAATGGTGTCAATATATGTGTGTTTGTGTGTGTTTCTATATAAATTCATATAAATATGTATATTATTGTCTAAATATATAAGTTCGTATTGGTGTATATATATTTCAATATGATTCCATCCATAAAACACAGTTATCAAAAATGGATTTTGATTTTAAATTTGTTTTTAAAATTGGGGTTTCATGTGAGGCTTTTAAAAGGGACTCTTAGGTTCATTTGAAATAATAAAATTAGTTTTCAAATGTAATCAAATTATAAATGGTTTTCCAAATATAAAATTTAATGATGATAAAAAACTCAATTATCTATATTATGGATAGAAACATGAAATTTTCTCATTCAGGATGTGCACCACTATGGAATCCATCTACTATATGAATGGATTTCAAAGGCCATAGTTCGTGGAGGTGGGATGAGAAGGTTTGATTGAGTACTATAAATTTTAGATTAAGACATTTTATATTTAACATGACTCGCCTCCCATTATTAATATCATAATGGTATCCTAAGAGTCTTAGCGAGGGATGAGAAATGTATTTATCTATTCTTGGTCATTTGTGCATGATCCCATATGGTGTCAGACACTATTGGGTGATGTTCCAACATTGAGGGTAGTTGAGAGAATCTTGGGGGTAATAAACTTATGATCATTGTCTTGGAAATTATTTTAATAAAATGATATTATTTATATGGTCTCCTCAATAGATATAAAATAATTTCCTATGGTTATTTGTTATTTAATGTATCATAATTTTAGTAATTGGTCACATTACTATTTATATTATAAGTTATTTGGTATGGATTTTCTTGTGTTTGTTGATCTGAATTGTAAATGCTTTATATTAGAAGGGATATATGTCATTGATTTCTAAAATGATTGATTAATTTTTTTGAGAATTAAAGATGGGTATAACAACCATGCTCTTTATTACAAAAATAAATATATTTTATTACATAAACCATTTACATGATTCAACATAGAAGATCTATAGGTCGCGTGTCTTTGAGGATTAGTAACATTACATAAATACATAAAACATGAAATGCATATCTTTATTGTAAACTTGTTTTACATGACCAAACACAATCCTTCATACTTAGCATTGCATGGGACAACCTGAGGACATTCATAAGAAAAGGGTGAGATACAAATCCCATTAAAGGTGTAAACAAGTCATAACATTAATAATACAGTACATGTTAGGCAATAGGCATATCAATGGATCATAAGAAAAACATATACATAATGTCATGGTATAACATGATTATCGTACCATGGAAATGATGAAACAATATTTAACATGATATTAGCATGATCCAAGGATCATTGTGCATATATAATGATTAAAACCTCATTCCACTTGAATTCGCATGAATAAACCCTCTTTTCACTTGATTTATCACGATAATAATCATTACCCACTGCATTGGACTACAATATGGGTGAACTCTTTATAAACATTTAATTTCATGCATAAGTGTGACAGGTGGATCATATAGCATGGATTCATTAAATATAATCATTTATTACATGATAAATGAATATGTTATTCATACATGAAACAACATAATAAAAATGAAATGTGCATAATTTTGAATACCCATGATAGAGAAATGGGAATGGTATTTACTACACAAGGACATTGGCTTTGAATATTGCGGTGCAATTTCGGCAGCATAACGACGTGACATAAGAATTCATAAAAATGGTTGAAGATATAGAAATATGTGTCTCATAATATGTAGATGATATTGTTAGTAAGGGGGTCATATTGATACATGTCCCAACATTTGTAATGGAATATATATTGATAATAAAAAATAATTTCTTGAATGTGAATGAGAAGAGAGAAATTACTTATAGAATTTTGGCAAGGTAATGGGTGTACATGGGATTTATTAATGAGAGATAAATGGGTCTATCATAATCCAAACATAAGGATAGAAGTATGGGTCTATAGAAAAATCATACTCTAACATTTTTCATTGAAAAAAATGGAATAACAACATAAAGAAACATGGATAAAAAATGAGAAAGAAAGAAATCCCTTACTTAGAGGTGTGATCATAAAGGATTGGGAGAGGTGTGAGAGAGGATTTCTATGATCATGGGATGCCATAGGAGGATTCAAGATATATTAGGTTAGGGGTATGTCATGCTCCAAATAAGTTTAGTGAAGAGAAGTCGGTGCTTGGGTGGGTTTATATTGGAAAAGAAAGGGAATTATTTATTATTTAGGTTTTGGACACCACACATTAAACTAATCAAAACCACAAACCATCACATGGTTTTTTCCCATGGTTTTTGATAAAGAGGAGTGTAAAAAATCATATAATAAGTCAAATAGCCAAACATCTTAAAATGTGATGCTTGATTATGTAGAGGTGAGTCATACTCTCATAGAAATGAATTTAAAACATAGAATGTTTTATAAGTCTTGGATGGTCCACTAAGGCCCCATAAAATTAATCAAACAAATATAAAATAACCTTATTTCAAAGGTAAAAATTATTTTTTCTAAAAAACATGTTCATAATATTTTTTTTCATCACTATTGAGTCATTAAAATGTTATAAAACACATTATATATTTTAATGGTATTTAACTTTTCTAAATAAATCGACTTTATTAGAAATTTATGAAAAATATACCACTAAATAATTTTGATGTACTGATTCCAAAATTAACATACATTTTATTTAAATAATTTTATAAATATGTGACTTTTTACATTTAAAATAATAACCATCGTTTATCGAATCTTCATGGGTTTTGACAAAAATAGAAAATAAAAATTACAATTGTAGTCATAAAAATTATATGATAATTTGTATTTAATAAAAAGTAAATTAGTAATAATATTTCATTAAAATATTATTTAGTTCAAAAATCCATTAATTCCTCAAAATGGATTTCATATTGAATATTAACGAAAAATACTATTTTTTCTTTCAAAACTATTTACAATGTAACAAAAATAAAATGAATTTATATTCTCTATACAAAAATAATGTACATAATCATAGTGACAGGATCATATTACAAAACCCCTTATAACACTCGTATAAGACCTAAGGGTATAGTGTTCAATGGTGACAGACTCTTGGGGAGGCTCAGATAACATCACTCAGGTGGTAATCTCTATTAACATTCAGTTACCCCGTAGGAGGTTCGGCTCAAGCTTAACGTGTTGTATCTCAGCTAGGGTGTGGTTAAGATAGAATCACATTGACGCCACCTCCTTTCTGAGTTCTAACAAACGGGATTCATATGTAGCAATTATACTTGATGTGGTCATTGCTTCCTTTTTCTGAGTATATTAACTTTGTAAAATCCCTATATTTATACTATATATGTGACCACTATTCAATAGCTATATTAGAAATGTTCAAAATTCTTAATAGAATTTTAAAATCTAAATAATACAAAACCAAGGAAGTGAATATGTTATATAACCATTTTACATAACAATACATTTAATTAGATCAAGATGACTTTTCATTAATAAAATTTGTGTCAATAAAATATTCCCCCCATAAGAAATTCTACCCTAAAATTTTTATTTTCCCAAACTATAACATATGTGGGTAACTCTTCTTCATCAATTCATCTGATTCCCACACTGCATCTTCAAACTTGTGGTGTCTCTATAACACCTTGAGTTGGGCCTTGTCTTATTTCATAGGAATTTTTTCCTACGATCTATGATCTTCACTGGATTCTCTTCATATGATAGGTCATTCTCTAATAGTACCACATATCAATTGAGTATATACGATGGGTAGAGTTTGTACTTCCTCAATTGTGATACATGGAATGAATCATTTAATTTAGATAGGTTCAATGGGAGTTCTAGTCGATAGGAAACTTCTCCAATCTGATCAAGGATCTCAAAAGGGACAATCTTCCTTGGACTAAGATTTAACTTCTTCCAAAATCTCATAACTCTCATCCACAATGATATGCTGAGGAATACCATGTATTCAACATCAAAATTTAATTCTCATTAATGATTATCATCATATATATTTTGTCAACTCCAAGTTTCTTTAATGTTCTGCGGGATGGTCTGAACCTTCTCCACTATATCTTCTACCATTTCCAGACTTAGGATATTTTTCTCCCCAACTTCATCCCAAAATTCCGTTTTTCATCACCTATTATTATAAAGGGATTCATAAGGATCCATTTAGATGCTTGAGTGGAAACTGTTGTTGTAAGAGAACTCAACCAGTGGAAGATGTTGATCTCATACTCTTTTTGAGTTCATTGAGCATGATATCAACATGTGCTCAAGTGTTTGGGTAGTGTTCTCAGATTGGACATCATTTTGAGGGTGATAATCTACACTAATGTTCATCTTAGTATTAGAATCATGTGGAAGACTCTTTCAAAACAGAGATGTGAATATTGAATCTCGATCAGATATAATTGACTATGGTACTCCATGAATCCTTACCACTTCTATGATATATATATTTTCAAGTATATCTAATGAGAAATCATCTCGAATTGAAATGAAGTGTGCAGTCTCTGTAAGATGATCAATAATAGCATAAATATCATTGTTACCATTGGATTCCGGTGAGAAACTCAATTGTGATATTCTCCCATTTTCATGCCAGTATGGGTAATGGTTGCATCATCCCCTTAGACTTCTTCTTATCACCATACCCTTGCTGTTATACTAGAAAAATTGATGTATACCTTGCGATCTAATTTTTCATGTTAACCCACAATTAATTCTCTCATAGATCTCGATATGTCTTTGTTTTTCTTAGGTGAATAGACATATTCGAACTATTTGCCTCATCCAAATGTTCATTCATTAACTACAGATTTGATGTAACACATAGTCTTGCCCCCAATTTCATAATTCCATCTTTATTAACATTGACCTCCGAGGATTTCCCTTTTCTGATAGATTCTAAATTCTTCTAAATTCCCACATCATCATTTTTGACATCCTTTAACCTTTCCCAAATTGTCAGTTGATCAATTAATTGTGAAAGGATTGAAGAAATACCCTTTTTTATTATTCCCATGTCCATATTCATCAAATCTAAGAATATTGGATCCTTTTCAATTCTCATCAATGATAGAATTGCTGGGACATTTCTACATAGAGTTTTTCTCACCTACATAAATTTCTCATGGTGGTAATGGATTGAGCAGTCATAGTCATTGATCAGATCTAACCATCTTCATTAGAACATGTTGAACTCTTTCTGTGTGAATATATAATTGAGGCTTTTGTGGTATATATATATTTCACTCTTCTCATCAAGGAGGTTATTTTTATAAATTATCAAAGAGAAGATTACTACATGAAACTCCAGATCATGTGTTGGATAGTTTTTCTCATGAATGTTTAATTTCCTTGAAGCATAAGAAATGGATTTATCATTTTTCATCAACATATAGACCAAGAACTTCTTCAAAGCATCACTAAATACAACAAAAATTTCTTCACTTCTGGGTAGTGTGAGCAAGGGAACAATGATAATCCTCTTTTTCAACTCCTTGAAGCTCTCTTCACATTTATCACTCCATGAAATCTTCACTCCCATCCGAGTTAGATTTGTAAGAGGGTTTCACAATCGTGAGAAATTTCTCACAAATCGGCGATAACATCCAGCTAACCCCAAGAAGCTATGGATATCCATTACCAATGATGGACTCAGTCTTCACTCGATTGCAGCTATCTTGGAGGTATCCATAGATATCCCATTTATTATGATGATATGACCCACGAATGATACATACTCAACTAGAACTCACACATGTTGTACTTCTCATAAATCTTAACCTTTCGAAAGTTCTCTAATATAGCTCTTAGTTTCTCCTCATGCTCCTTATTGGTTTTAGAGTATATTAGAATATCATCTATATAGGTGACCACAAATTAGTTATGTTAATATATAAATAATCTATTCATCATGTCCATGAATATTTCTAGATCATTAGTGAGTCTAAAAGGCATTACTATGAATTCATAGTGCTCTTACCTTTTATTAAAAGTAGTCTGGGGGTTGTCCTCCTTCTTCACACTTACTAGGTAATATCTCGATTACAAATACACCTTGGAGAAGTATTGTGCTCCAAATATCTGATTGAACAATTCATAAATTTATGGTATAGGATTAATGTTCTTTATTGTGATTTTTTGATCTCATGATTGTCAATACAAAGGTGAATTGACCCACCTTTCTTCTCGACGAAGAGGACGGGTGCACCCCATGGTGAACACTTGGGTGTACAAACCCTTTATCCAGATTCTCTTATAGTTGTTTCTTTATCTCCTCACGCTCTAAAGAATCCATTCTATATGGAGTATGAGTTATTTTCAATTCCCCATGTATAAGATCAATTATGAATTCAACATCTCTTCTAGGGATAAGATGAGGAAATTCGTCGGGAAACACTTCAGTGAATTCCCTCACAGTAGGCATGTCTTGAAGGATGGTTTCATCCACAGACTCAATAATCTGAGTAATATAAGAATGCTCATAGGTTAGTAATATCCATGCTTGAGATTATGGTTATAAGGAATATTTATCCTCCACCTTTCACTTGTACAGAATCATGAGTATATTCACCATATAGAGAGTGATTTCCCTCTTATGTCAATTTATGTGGCCTCTATATAGGGAAAGTGAATACATGCCACGAATTGAGTCAAATGACACCAGAGGGAGTATGGAAGGGTACTCTAAGTAGTCCAATCCAAAAATTGTGACATGGGAGGAGTTATATTCATAGAATGAAATGATTTCTCCATTTTACCTTCTCACTGAAATCATTACTTCTATGATTTGTGGTGGAGTTGGGATTGTTCTAATAAAAATTTGGGATATAAAAGAATATATAGAACCAGAATCAACAATTATATTCCATATTATTGAATGAATAACTCGAATACCTATCACCACTTCGTTTTTGGGGTTCACACTGGCGGCAGTGACGGAAAAAAGAACGACCTTTTTACCTTAGAGGTTGTTGGTTGCTTCAAAAAACCCATGGATTAGGGCACTAATTTCTAATGTGACCTGGTTCATTACAGTTCAAGAAATGAACAATGAATTTAGGGTTGAGCAGAGCATTCCTATCCTCGGACATAGCTGCAGGTTTTTTCTTGACATCTATAAATGGATAGGTTCCCTTCTC
Source organism: Viscum album (assembly GCA_963277665.1). Taxonomy (NCBI): domain Eukaryota; kingdom Viridiplantae; phylum Streptophyta; class Magnoliopsida; order Santalales; family Viscaceae; genus Viscum; species Viscum album. Next base: position 149,735,432 of record OY728156.1, on the reverse strand, counting down.
TTCCACACCTAAATCATTTCCTCATCCACTTCAGGCAATTTTCAAGGTTATTCTTTCCGATCCTTTGGCATATAGGGTGGTGGATTTTTATACCACTATTGGATTTATCTGTTAGATAGACAGAATTAAATTCCACCTTATGCTTAATATCCCCAAGATACCCCTAAGATTCATCGTTCTCTATTTTGACCTTTAGGGCCCATCAGACAATTTTTTTCATAGATGTTGAAGTCATGGATTTCTTGGGATTTCTGTAGGATAGGTTTTAGCCCACCAAAGAAGTGGTCAACCTTGAATTCATGGGTAACAACAAAGACCTAGGCGTATCAGGAAAGCCTTGTTAATTTTTCCTCATACGCTTTGATGGATTCATCATCTTATTTCTTTAGGACAAGGAAGTCCCTTTCCTTCATAAGACAAAGGGTGCTTGGTAAAAATTTATCAAAAAACATTTTCTAGAAATCCTTCCATTCCAACACCTCGATCTATTTCTATCGATTCATATTTTTTATCAATGTACACCATTGATCAGATTCACCCTCAATACGATAAGCATCAGAAGAACCATCTCTTTTTCTGAACATTGAAGTATGGAGAAGATCTTCTCAATGGAGTGGATCCATTGATCCGAAATTGAGCGATCGAAAGATCCAATAAAAGTAGGATTCCTTTGTCTCATGAAGCTCTTTATTGTGAATTTTTATTTCTTATGAGGGGTTGAACATTTAACTTGAACCATGTTTCTATTAAAAACATGACTTAACTGACAGTGTAACATGACAAAGTTCATGATTCCTGCTCCCATCGTATTGGGAATCTCATTAGAACAATCATCACATTGACCTTTGCCTCAGTTGTTAGACTGAGTACTTATATTACCAGCCATTGGATGGAAAAAAAGGAAATGTAGCGGTAACACATAAAGGGTAATACAAATACAAAAATGGGTTACTTATAAATTACTTTTACTTCCTTAACTTGTGAATTTATAGGCTTCAATATATGTTTTCCATGATCTACTTCCAAACATATATTCGTAGATGAATTTTTTTCTCATCAAAATGGTTCATACTATGCTTGTGAATTTACAAAAGCAATCCCCACAAGATATTCTTAATGAAGAGTGCAGAAAGGCCCATTTTCATTCACTTGATCATGTTCAACTCTAGATCAAAGCGTGTTTTTTCGGATTTACGCATAGATACATCTGGGCCAGAGCCACCTCTACTTGCTCGTATCCAGAGAGGGAAGTATTTTCTTGATAAACCACAAACTAATTATTTAATAAAACCGGGGATGTTTTTATTATACTGATTCGCATCCCTAAGGCTTTCAGTAGGCTTTCTAATACTAATCCCAAAAATAACAAAACCTATCCTCTGATACCAACTATAAAAACCCTACTTTTTGTACACAATTAAACATATTTTATTACATAAAAACATCACTTGATTAAACATAGAAGATAGAGATGTCTATTTTATTTCGGGCATAGGCGCATTACAGAACCACATAAATCACGAAATACATATCTTTGTTGAAATCTTCTTTTACATGAAAAAAAAACATTCCTTTGTACATAAGAGTTCATGGGATAACCTGAGGAAATTAATAACAAAAGGGTGGGATATAATATCTAGTAATGGAGTAAAAAGGAATAAAATTAAGAATACAGTACATGTTAGTCAATAGGCATATCAGTAGAGAATAAGAGAAACATTGACATAAAGTCATGATATAGCACTATTATCATAACATGGAAATGCAGCAACAACATTTAACATGATATTAGCCTAAGCCAGGGAACATTGCACATGGATTGTGAGTAAACCCTCATTTCACTTGAATTAAAATGAGTAAACCCGCATTTCACTTGATGTATCATGATACTAATCTTTACCCAGTGTATTTGAGGATTATTAGGGTGGACCCTTTATAAACATTTCATTTAATGCATAAGTGTGCCACATGGATCATATAACATGGATTCATTAAACATCATAATTTATTCTAATACAACGAAATGTGGAATTAATACATGAAACATTATAATCAATATGTGAATGTTCAAAAAGGTTAATACCCTTGATAGATAAATGGGCATGGTATTCACTACACAATGACATTGGCTTAGAATATCGTGGTGGAATTTTGGCAGCATAACAACGTGATGTAAGAATTCATAAAAATGATTGATGAGACATAAATGGGTGTCTCATCACATGTAAATTAAATTTACAGTACGGTGGTCATATATATACATTTTCCAACCTATTTAATGGAATTTATATTCATAATACAAAATAATTTCTTGAATGTAAATGAGAAGAGAGAAATTCCTTATGGAATTTCAGCATGGTAATGGGTGTACATGGGAGAAAATAATGAGAGAGAAAGGGTTTTATCATCATTAAAAAAAGGGGGAAGTATGGGGAGTTTAGAAAGAATACCCCAATATTGTTAATTGAAAAAAAAAGTGCATAACAACGTAAGCGACTTGGACAAAAAACGAGAAAGGAAGAAATCCCCAACATGGAGGTATGATTCCAAAGGATAATGAGGTGCTTAATAGAGGCTTATTGGAAGCTTGGGGAGCCTTAGGAAGATTATTGAGATATTAAGGAAGGGTTTGGTCGAGCTCCAATGGTTTTTAGGGAAGATAAGTGGGATCTTGGGTGGGTTTATATAGGGAAAGAGAGGTAATTTTTTATTTTTTAGGTTTTGGACAACACACATTAAATTAATCAAAACCACAAAACAACCCATTGATTTTCCCATTTTTTTCAAAAAATGGAAGTGGAAAAAAATATTTTATAAATCCAAAGGACAAACTTTTTAACATATTATGCTTACTAATGGGGAGGTTAGTCATACTCTTAAGGAAAACATTTTAAAAGTTAAAATGTTTTATATGTCTTGGAGGGTCCACTAAGGCATGATATAATTAAACAAACAAATCAAAAATTACGTTATTTTAAAGTTAAAACATATATTGGGCGAAAAATATGATTATTTTATTTTATTACATCACTCTTGGGTCATTATGATGTCATAAAACTCATTATTTATTTAATTTGTATTTAGCTTTTATCCAAAAATTTGATTGTCTCAAAAAATTATGAAAACATCACCGCTGGATAACTATGACATCATGATTCTAAAGATAATATTCATTTTATATAACTAATTTTCTAAATATTTGAATTATTTCATTTAAAATAAAAAAGGACATTTATGTAAAATTCATTGGGTTGGAGAGAAATAGAAAATAAAAATTACCATTGTATTCAAAAAATTATATGATCATTTATATTTAATAAAAAAAATTTAGTAATAATATTTGATTAAAAATTATTTAATTAAAAAATACATTAATTCATAAAAATGTATTTATTAATTTATTTTTAACTAAAAATACTAATTTTTCATTAAAAACTATTTACAATGTAATAATAACAAAATGAATGTATATTCACTATAAAAAATAATGTACATAATCATAATGCTAGGTTCTTGTTAGATAACCCCATATAACACCCGCATATGACCTAAGGTTATGGTTTTTCATGGTGACAAACTCTTGGAGAGGCTCAGATAACATCACTCATGTGGTAATCTATATTAACTTCCACATCTATCATAGCCGGTTCCTCTCAAGCTTAATGTGTTGAAGCTGACCTTGGGCATGATCAAGAGAAAAACCCAGTGACGCCACTTCCTTCCAAGATCTGAAAATGGGATTTTTACAAATTTGTTCTACATGATGAGGCCATCACATCCTTTAAATGAGTAAATTAAATTTGTTAAAGCCTTATATTTTTACTAATTATGTGACCAATGTTTGAAGGCTATATTAGCAACAACCACAATTCTAAATGGTATTTTAAAATAAAAAAACACAAAACAAAAGAAGTGAATAATTTATATAACGATTTTAAATAATATAACTTTTAATTAGATCAAGGGTAAATATTATTAATAAAAATATTGGTCATTACAATGGGTTCTTTGGAAATGCACAAAGTTGGTTTCAATAAAAAATTAAACCGTATATTCTCTATAAATTTTAAAATATAAATAGTGGAATGATATAGTAAATTAAATTTATGTAATATCTTTTGATTTCCTAATAATAATTATTTCTCCCCACCTAACATGTTTCACTCATCATCATTTGGTCAAAGTCTATATTTCACTTTTTGTTTGATTTTTTTGGATCGATCCTGACACATGTTAATTTATGGATGGATGGTGACCAAGAGGTCTTATAGAGTGTATGTGATGTGGTATTTCAACTATTTTCTGTTTTTTATCATTAATAATTGAATTTTCTATTCTGATTGAATTATTTGTAAAATTTTAGTTGTATGATTTACTTTTAGATATTTTGTTTAATTACTTTTTCTATGCTTTATTTTGTATTAATTATATTTTGTTTCTTTTATTATTTATGTGCATGTAATATAACATATTAAATTGATATTCCATAATTCATGATGGATTCTCCATGCCATTTATTACTTATTTTTTAAAATTCATCCAAAAAATATCTCATTTGATACCTTCCACTCTTATCATCATATAGGATAATCGAGGATGTCCCTTGACTATGTTGTGGGTCTGATTTGGATATTTATTCGGGGGTAGTCCATGATTTTTTGTGACGATATTATTTTAATCTATAGGCTTTTTTGGGTAATATATTTTTGGAGAACCGTATTTTATATGTATTGTCATGTATATTACAGATTATGATCATCCGAACATGAGTGGTTAGAGTGGAAAGCATGTTTCAAGCTCATACTCATGATAATACTTTAGCTTCAATGGTGTTTGGTGGTAAGTACTATATTTTAAAATTTATTCATTTTACTCTGGTGAATTTTTATTACGATTTATAATTTCATATACTTAATAGATTTTAAATGTGTGTTTTTGAGATTTTCTATGATATATAGGTGAAAAGGTATGGAAAAAATGTACTTTTTTAGAACAATACCTATAGAAAATTAATTAGTGACCATGTGATTAATTTTTTTTCCTTATAGTGTTTATTTTACAGTGGGAGCATGGTCCACTAAATAGTTCATCCAAACTATTCAACACTACTTTACCCATATTAAAACCTTTAATAGAACATGTTTTGATTTAGTTTATTATTTATTTTTGTATAGATGTTTTTGGGTTGATCTAAAGGTTATTTTAGAGGAGTTTTGAAGAAAATTATTTTTGTTTCTAATTAATTTTAAATTTGAATCATGGGCTTCAAAAAAGTTGAGGTTGGTTTAAAAAAATTTAAAAGGGATTTTCGTAAAATGAAATGGAAATATTTTATGGTTTATGACTTGTTCATATTTTAAGAAGAGTTTTTTTGGGGATTTAAAAATGATTCCCAAGGGGGAGTTATTGTTTTATAATAATGGGGTTATGATTTAAAAAAATTCATGTAATATCCATGATTTTTAAATTTAATATGTTAATATTTTGAGTGGTTTAAAAATGTAATTTTTAAATAATTAGGGGTTTTTATCAGTTATATGGGTTTTTATCTTGAATATATATTTTTTTATACTGGTAAAGTTGAGTTTTAATTATTATTGATTATATTATATAGTTCCTTTTTATTTATATTGTCCACCAATAAGAGTTTTTAGGGTTTATAGAGGTTTTAGTGTAGTTTAGTCTATTGAAAAAAACCACCCAAACTCATGACAGAGTGGTGGAGTACTTTCTCTCTCTATGTTTTCATATCCTTCAAGGTGGTCAAGGATATACAGAGGATATAGAATTTGTTCATAAAATTGAGTAAATATATGGATATTTGGGATCTATTGAATCATTGAGAGTAACGGTTTCAAAGATTTTTAGAAAGGCGTCTTAATTTTGATATTAATGCTCAAGATAATTTAGATAGAACAATTTTTTTAAGGATTTTATGTGTGACGATTTTCAACTATAGTTGGATTCTCAAAGGTAACCAAGATGGGTAGTATTCATGGGTTTGTTAAAACAAATAACCATTCCCCATCTGATTATTAGAGGATTATAGAGCACCATATGTTGGGTGGATATTCTTATATTGTTATTTCTTCCTCAAAGTTGAATAATTCACTCATGTGCTTCTAGAAAAGTCTGTTTAGGCATTCTAATCTGTCATGTTCAGATTTTCAAAATACCTATTATTTAAATAGTTTATTGTAATACCTCCAAATGTTTTAAGGTAAAATAACTACCTAGAGATGAAATATTTTCAACAACATTATCGGGATATTTGTTCAAAAATATTTTCTGGTATCCCCCTTTTTTTACTCTATCTTTCATTGAAAAAAAAAACCCTTTCATTTTTTCTAAAAAGGATCATTATTGTGTGATTTTGTGATTATTAGTGTTATATTGTCATTTAAATATTTATAATTTATCTATGAGTACAGATTATTTTGTTTTCAAATTGGATATTTTCTTGATCATCTATTGTTAGGATATCGAAAAAACCCTCCATTTAGTTTTATTAATCCACTATGATATTTATTTCCAAAATTATAGGGATATTCACTATATATTTTTATTTCTTTTATTCCCATTAGAGTTTTTTATATCAGTCGTGTTATGGATATATATTCATATTCTATGAGATTATATTATTTTCGTGGTGTTTTGGGTAATTCAGTTTGAGGTCACTATCCATTTTAGTTACATGATGTGACTTATTATACCATTTCTTTTGAAATTTATTCTTTTCCTGGTGAAGAAATAATTATATAGGATATTTCGTAAAACATATACCAATATCATCCTCAATATTTTATTATTTTATTTATTTTTGGTCTTGACCTCATGTTTTAGGTAGAACTGGTGAAAGTGAATATTTTTTTTAAGTTGCAACCTTGGTGAATAATTTATATTGCTAGATTATAAAAGTATGTTTAGAAAAAATCTACTTGATGAGGGTGAATAGTATATTAAAAAATTATAAAATTTATTCCCCTTTCAATATCTAATTTATCTTTATTGAGTTTTTTATTATATCAGTGATCGGAATAAAAAAAAATTATGTCATGTCAGTATAAAATAATTATACATAACATGTATAGGAAAAATAAAGTAGTAATTATTTTACACATAATAGACGAATGAATTATATTAGTATATATTAAAAATAATTATATATCCAATATTGATTCTAGAATTTCATAAATGGTAATTCTGGATTATAAGTCATGTTTGAGGTTATACATATAGTATTTTTTAGAAATCCTTCATTAAAAACTTTTGTAAAAATTTGGATATAAAAGATAAATATTTTTTGGCTGATGATTGAAATAAAGTTGATTTTACTTAAAATATGTTTTAGTTATATTGTGATCATAATGTAATGAAAAATATTAAAAATCATGTATTTTAAAAAAATTACCATAAGATAAGAAAATTCATGAGTTTATTATGGTGTAGATCATAATATTTCATCATTGGAAATATAATCATAAATAGTCATGATAAAAAATGATATTATATGGTAAAACCATTACCACTTTGGTAACATTTATATCATAAGCCCTATGAAAGAGATAACCTTGAATGGATATATAAATCCATAAAAACATTATATAAATAATATAATTAATTAGTATTTGGTATATATTAACGTACATATGAAAAATTGGTAGATATGGCTTGTGTCTCATGAAATTAAAAGTGAGGTGAAAATCCAATACCTTAGGATCATATTCCATAGTACATGTCAAAAAAATGATATAATAAATACATATTTATTAAAAATATATTATAAATGTATAAAAATATATATAATACCATATTTTATTTATTTGATACCTTTTATCAATAGTTTTTTAAAAAATAATTATTAAAATTATTGTTCCACGTCATATCTACAACATTTATCTTGTCCATTTTCGATAGATAGTTTTGGTCATTTTATATTGATCGTGGTCTCATATTCTATAAAAATTAATCACGATATAAATATCATATATTATCTTTATATACATGTTTACTATCATCCATAAAATTATATATTGAAAAATTAATTACATAGTTCATGGAGATGGAAGGTCACATGTACCCTTAATGATGTTTTCATTTATTCAACAAATGTAAAAAAATAAATCTAAATAATGAATAACCTTGATAAATGTATTATTATATCATATATATATATATATCATATATATTCATCAAAATATATCCTTATTATTATAACAACCCGACCTAGGATCCACTTAACAGTTCCCTGAGCTAGTGGGTTACATATCCTCTAGCAGGCCTCTCAAAACACAAGAGGATGATGACTGGACATGAGCGTCTTAGGTGGTATAGTGGTGAGACCATATCATAATGATAATATTAAAGAATAATAGAATAATAATATCAATAAATATCAATAAAATATGAATAACTTAGTATTGGAATAATAACATACATAAGACAATAATAAAAAATAACCATTCCAAAAGTAGTCATATAAAATATGATGATAATGTTATATATAAATAAAAAATTGAAATCAATACCTAGAAACAAGAATATGATATACTACATGTATCAAAAGAACAAAAATACCCATAAGGAACGATCTCTATCCAACATCAATAGCATAATTCGATAATGTTCTCTCCCACTCTTATGTAATGAATAGATCACACATCATAAAGTCGGTTATGGCCCCAATCCCTACCCACATCCATGAGGTTTATATTGTTAATGATCATAGGAATAAACATGGTGTGATATAACACTCATTAGGACATAACCAATAGTGCCTATAACATGTCCATTCATTGTATAAATAATAAAGAAGAGTGTAGTATATCAGAGGTATAAAAGTAATAAACAAAATGTTTCCAATTCATATAAAATCATGTCCAGCCAATCATGGATACCTATGAGACAATAATCAAGAACACCTAAGCAAGGACTACCAATAATGCATAATTAAAAAGATGTGATACTGTCCAGTATAACAACTGTAATCAAATAACCATACCAAGTATATCTATAAAGCATAGAAAATATCCATAAAGGCCATGTCGTGTAATCAAGTGAATAACCTCCACAATTCAATATGCTAAGATACCTATATACATACAACAAATGAATATATCCAAGTTATATAATACCAGGGAATCATCCTCGAGACAATGGAGAAACTCGATAGAAACTCAGTAAGGACTTCAGTGGAGTCAATGGAGCATGTTTATTGAGGATGTCCAATGTGAGTCCAAGAAAGCCATATCAAAGGGTTAGAAACTCTCTTGGAATCCTATTGAATTAATATCCAAGAGTAGAATTTTTTTATCCACTACAATAATAAATATGGATCAATGGAGTATAAATTTTCATGTAATCCCATGAAATCGGGATATGAGGGGTATAAATATCCACATCATCCTCTACCATTCTGAAAACTGATCCATGATATTGAAATATTCATTCCATCCAGTAGAATCTCTGTCCATGGGGATCATACCAAGAATCCATTACTATTTTAAGTAAATCATCTCAATTCACAATTCATTTCATAGTCATTTATATTTCATGAGTTTTTCTAACCCATTTCCACATTTTCCATTTAAACAATTAAACCATTTAACATCATGAAATTACATTAAAAAGAGGCATAATACTTTTAATACTCTAACACTTCATTCTATATTTATTTAAAAAAGGACCCCAAAACATGTTTCAGGATATCACACACCGAATTTTGAGGAATAACATAAGGGGAATTCATAAATACACCTCAAATGTGGTACATGTTGAGGTGGAAAACCTCTAACCATATAATGAAACTATTGGGAAAACTAATCAGGTCCCAACCCATTTAATAAATACATCCAATTAAATTTAGGGGTAACTATGAAATGTAAGACATGTGACAAAACTTCAAAAAATAATATAAAAAACTAAACTTCGAGGGAAATTTATAGACCCCCTACAGTATTAATATAGTAGAAAACTTGTCTATTATCGCCTCTTAACATGTCCCAAAATGAATAAAAGAATAGAAATAGGTGAATTAATATGAAACAATGAATATTATATTTCACTAAAAGAAATCAATGTACATGGATATAATCAATTAAAGGAATAAGATGAATAAATAACTCACTAGTGAGGATCCAACAAGATGAATGGTGTTCGATTCTGAGTATGGATGAAGAAACCTCACCAATGACTATGAGAATACCTAATGAAATAATTATAGGGAGGATAAAACTATAAGAGAATGAAAATCAATGGAATAGTTTGAGTGATTAATGATCAAGGGAAGAAATGGTAATTTCCAACTTTTTAACTAGCTCACGCAGTTTGGCCACATATTTGGCCAAATTGTGCACAAACCATGCTCTACTAACTACTTTAATAGGGAACTCATATGGTTCATCTACATGGTTAGAGAATCCTTATTAAAACCATAGTTCATACATCTTCTTTGAATTTTATGTTCTTATACACTAGTGTATATCCCTCAGTGCACAATTAGGTAAACCCATGTGCTATTTTATTCCCTATGTCCAGTCCCACATGCGCAAGATACCCCAGCTGCACTATTTTTATAAAACCGTACAACCACTAGAAAAATTCATGGACCACCTCGCATGATTTCATAATAACATCATTCATGTATCACATGGTTTATACAGACCATTCAACCCAACTTCTTTTCTAATAACACAAGCCTCTGGGATCCAAACAAGCCCCGATGACCCCCAAAAACTCATTAGTCCTCATTTTTCACTCACATTAGGTAAACAAAAAAGCATTTAAATTCAAACTAAAAAGATATTTACATCATATTTAAATCCTATATCATAAAATATTGTCCCCTTCAAGAAATTAATCATCAAATTGACCTTCTATGGGTGGTAAAGAATCACTTGAAAAAAACAATACGAAATGATCATGTATATAGGCCTCTTTCTCCAATGTATTTTCCTATAATTGGCCATAATTTAATATAACCCATTATAGAGGAATAGGATGATCTCATTGATATTTCACTCTATTATCAAAGATATGAATAGTATTCTCCTCAAATGATGCATCTACATGTTGATCAACCTCACCCCATCAACATAGTATGAAATTTTTCAAATTGATAATAGCTTAATCAAGATTTGTGGAAGACGTCATTCATAGATCAGTACCTCTAAGGTAACAAAAACCAATAAGATACTGACCCCACTATATCAAAAATATAAAATGGATCGACATATCACAGATAATTCATTCCCTTTATTCTTATCCGTCAATGTACTAGTCTCGGTGAGACACATAAATGAAATAATCTCCTACCATGAACAACAAAGGTCTTGCATAAAAATATTCATAATATTTATTTATAGATAGGGTAGTCTCCATATTATTTCAGATTGAAAATACCATCTATGATGTCTTTTACATGAGACGTGGTCTAATAAGTGCTTCCTCTCCTACCTCTTGATAGTACATACATTATCAGCATATCCTACCATATAAATAGTCATAAGATTACATTTCATAGTCTCCCGATTTTTATTTTTTGTCTAATTTGACCAATTGTATATGCCAATCCCATGATCCCCAAAAATCAAGGATGCATCCTCTAACCATGTCATCCAGAACCTATATAGTGTGCTCCAACTAGCCATCAGTTTAAGTGTGGTATTTTGTGATTAGAAGTGCCTGTGTACCCAATTCTGTCTATAATATTTTCCAAAATTGAGATATAAACTAGGTGTCCCTATCTGATACCATAGTTTGAGTAACCCAAAGAATGTGCATGATATCATGAACATTGATTCTCCTATGCTCATTTACATATAAGGTCTCCCTAATGAGAATTAAATAAGTGAAATTAGTATGCCTTTGGTAAATAACCCATACGTCATCACTACTATAATTGGACCTCAACAACCCATTTTCAAAATAAATTTTATTATCTACCCATTTCCACATGGGAATATGTAACTAAAGTAAAATATCACCAGGTTTCTGGTTTCCTACGTTAACCTATTCAGATATAAAACGCCTCATGGAAAAACCAACATCCTCTTGTGACATTCTCATCCACCAGTAATGACAACATATGTCTCAGTTCATCTTGGTAACAATGGGATTTAAAATCCAATATGAGGTATGAAACTCCAAAATCGTCTCCTAAAATATGACTATTAGAACCCAAACATGACCATGAACGTTAAAAAATTAATCCTCTCCAATAGTACAACTAGCAGGTACGTTCTTGACTTCAACACCCCCTAAAAGATTAGGACATACAAATTAGATATATTTATCATACTCACTCTATCAAGAAGAGTTAATTCACTTACAAGGATGAAAAAAATTCATACAGGAGATTATCATGCACCTCCATGAACATCATTGAAAATAAATCCATCAGCTGCCACTTGCATGTGGCCTATTAAACTACCTCTTTTAGGGTCCTCTTGCCCATTACATTAGCAATTGTATTCCCCATTCAAAGATTATAGTAAATGTTGAAATTAAAGTACTCCTACTAATAAACCTACCTTTCTCCTCAAATTTAGATCACACTATGTAAATATGTACCTGTGGATTTTATGTACTGTGTACACAAAAAAATGATCTCCATGTAAATAATATCATTACTAGCATAATGAATTTACAACAGATTCTAACTTGAGATTGTTCATTAGGTCATTAATGTCATTCAGTCTCAACTGAGGAGACACACACTCAATGAATCAATCTTCAAGTATAATAACTTCTCATATCTTGATACCTAATGAATCACAATATAATGTATAGATTCTACTCAGATCTGTTAGAGTTAGGACTGACATTGAATTTAGTCTCCCAATTATCTAATGAACTGATTTCTTATGTGAATATAATCATAAACACTTCATACCCTTCAATGTGACTCCCAGAACTGGTGCTTCTAATCCTAGGAAGGCCTATAAGAAATTCTCATAATAACTATCTAGCCCTATGTAACTCCATATGTAAAATACATTCTTAATGTTCTTCTAATAAACTAATCCTCTCACAATCTTTTGTTAAAATTATACTCTTCTCTCTTAGAGTATATGACCCAAGAATTGAATCTTATCTATCGATAACGGGAACTTTGTTGGTATAACAAATAACTGATTCTCTAGCTGTGTATCCCAAATTATCTCATGATGATTGTCATGGTTTTATAGAATGCATAAATACAAAAAGAAATATTTAAAAAATACCACCATAACAGAATCTAGATATGGATAAATTTTTTTCATCATCTCCATTATAGATTCTAGCATATTTGTGAGACCGAACAACATGACTAGATACTCATATAGACCACACTTGCAAGGAAAAGCTGTACGAGGTATGTCTATAGGTCGAACATGTACATGGTGATAACCCAATATAAAATCAATAATTGTAACACTATAGATCCATAGAACTAGTTTAATAGATCATTTATCCGTGAAAATGGATAGTGTTTCTTAAACATTTATTTGTTCCGTTTTTGATAATCCACACATATCCTAAGGAAACTGACCGCCTTTTTCTCAAAAATGAGAAGCCAACCTCACAGATAATTACTAGGTCATATAAACCACTTTTCACCTAAGTCCTCTAGCATATTATTAACATCATTAATCTTCATTGTATTCATACTATAAGGAGGAATGAATACCTATATAGATGCTAGCACTAAATCTATAGACAAATCAACCTCTCTATTAGGAGGTAAAGTAATAAATATTCTTCAAAAATGTCCCTAAAAGATCATACCATGGGAGGGATGTCTTCCTAACATGATCTATAATCATCATGATACAGACTTTTAATCTAGGCTATCATTAATCATATCCTATGATTCCTTGGTCTATATCTACCATCCAAAACATCCCATTAACCCTTGTGAATAAAAACCCCTTCCTCTGTTGATGTGATGTTCAACCACTGATTATACCAATGACTATGGGATCAACTATAAAATAGCTATTAAATGTTTTGTATGATGTCAAACCTAGTCATATTAAAGAAAAAAATATCTCATATGAAGTGAAACCCTCCAATCTCATGGGGGAACTCCATGATTAGGCATACACTGTCAATTATGATCCCCAAATGAGTTTCCAGTGTCATAAGTCCATCTAAAAACTAAACAATGATCACATAGATCCCCACCAACAGAAAAAATAAGAAACAATGTCAAAAAACAATTCCGAAAAGAGAAGATACTAGTGTATATGATACTATGATAATACAACTCATCATAGATGGTGCAACACATTACATGTCAAGGGAAAGACTATAAATAATATATATTTTATAAACAATGACCATGTGATACAACCTCACTACCCATAGTCATACCACTCAATTATCGATGTACAACTAGTTCCTGGGTGTCTCGACCAAGAACAATAATCCAACCTGAATGACAAGCACTACTCTAACTCCCAGTCTGGGTTAGAGCTTTGATTCTCACTCCTAAACAATTATTTGGAGTTGATCTCCTTCCACTGACCTCTGGATGGATGGTTCTGTAATACATCTGTATATGGCTCATCCTACCACATGATCGACACTTGAATGGGTCTCTCACGCATTGAATGATCATGTGTGCCCACCTTTAGAACAAAATATAACAAAAAGGACTACCACTACTGAAATAATAGGTATTATTCCCATCATTAGAAGGATTAAAACGTCACTTCATTCCATTGTAAGATGAACCACTCGGTTGAGAAGATGAATTTCCCTAATTTTCACCCCCATTATCCCTTGGGTTATATTAAGTAATAAGATTATTATTCACTATATCATTAATATTATTCAACTGAAACACATTGAATGGAGTTTAATGACATTTTTGAGAGCTTCTTCGAAGAGTCTCCCACTCGATGGATCATGAAAAACATAAATCAACAAAAAACAATGAATCTTTATAAACCACTATGAATAATCCATAACATCCATAATTCCATTCTTCGGATGCATGAACTCACTGATCCTTTCAGATCATAGGGTCTAAGGGAAAAAATTAATCATAAAAACATTATTTTGAATCCCACTAATCCATATCTAAGAGTGTATCATTCTAGTTCAAAAAATATATCTAGAGCTTAACTACTCCCCATAACATATATGTCACGAGATTCACACTCTTCATAGGAGGTGTGCATAAATTCTTGAAGATAGAAAACGATAGTCTCAAGACATGTCCTAGAAGCCTATGGACCTCTATCCCTCATAAATATGGTCAAATTATGTAGTTACGATACATGAATTAGATCTTCTATAGCCATGGTAGGCTTTGGGGATCACTAAAAGGATTGAAATAAATGTATGAACCCCTCATAGAATTGGGATTCATAACCCATATTCAATATAAATTGTGGTAAAAAAGAAGGAACTATTAATGGTTCTAATAGTATCCCCTTGACCACCACATACGAAGCATGGTAATCCCCAGCCTCCTGGTGAACAACTAGAGTCCATTGGGGCGAAACATCTTTTCAATTCCAATGACACACCTATGAAATAATTGATAATGAGATGTTCATAGTTTAAAGTGATGTATATTTCAAAGACTTCCAATAAACAAGACACACCCCATTTTCCTACTCATAAATCCAAGACTATGAAATAGAAAAAACCATAAAATATATGAGAGACACTTCCTATTGACAACTCTAAAATTGGGTCCAGGTAATGTTGCATGTTCTCAAAATTTCATTTTTATTTAATTTCATATTTCTATTTCAATTATATTTAAATTTTTTAACCAAATTAGTCACCAAATCCAATATATAAGGGCCCTTACACCTAATAAAAAAAATTATGCATCAACTTTAACCAATCCATAACATGTTCCAGTCCATGCGACCAATGGTTTCTAACTCAATGTGCCATGATATACTACCTAGGGATTCTTCTATAGACTATGAAGGAAAAATGACATAGGTTTTGTTAGGAACATTATATACCAACTACATTTCCAAGACCACTAAATGAATTTTCTATCAAGAAACATGTATATCACTCAAGGCCCACATAAAAATTTCATAATGTCAAGAAATGCATCCTATATGTCATGGCATACACATGGCATGTGAATCCATTAATGTTTTTAAAATGATGAATGTGATGGAAGGACCTCATATCATCAGGCCAAGTATAAATATATGTAATCACTATACACCTGAAACCTCATGTGTGTCACCCAACAATGGAATCAAATAAATAGTAACAGGAAAAATCCAGAAAAAATTCATTCTTGGAAATTTGGATTTTCCCTGTATATGGGTTAGCTAATACGAGGCACTCTAAATAAAAAATTCAAATTAATTATTAAGATATGGTCTATTTTCTAAAAAATATTAAGAAATCATAAAACCATCATAGATACAACTTTTCATTGTCCCGAAACAAGAGCCACTAAATGGTGCCCCGAGCCATTGGGTCACGTGGAATCAGGCGCACCTTTCTAAATGCCATAGGGTTTAGACCATCAGATAGGGTCTAAGGTGGTAAAATGGGGAGACTATACCATCATGGTCATATTTTAGCATAATGTAATACTAATATTAATAAATATAACAATCATAAGAATAATTTTGTAGTGAATCAATGACATCGATAAAAAAAATTAATAAATAACCAAGACAAAAGTTCTCATATAAAAAATGAATACAAGGTCTTGTATCTATAAAAAATTTTCAATAAATACATGGAAGCAAGTATCTCATATAGTATATATATGAAAATAACCAAAGTACCAAAAAGTAACTATCTCCATCTAGAATCCCAAGAACATATTAGTCATGATATATCCCACTCCAATGAAATGATAAAAAACACATCACAAATGGGTTCTTTCCACACTCCTTACATGCATCCATGAAGTGTTTCCAGGTAACCAATAGTGGCTAAAATAGGGTGTGAGATAAAAATTTGTTGGAAAACACTAACAATGTCTATAATATGTGTAGTCTATGTATAAACAATGAATTACTGTGTAGTATATCACAAGTATATTAGTAATTAAAGAAAAGTGTCAATTATATATAAAATCATGCCCTTTCTATCATGTCTCCATGTGAAGAAATAATCATGTACTCATAATCAAGGGTTAAATGTATAGCATAACTATGTTAGTGTGATACTGTTTAATATAAGAACGATAAATAAATACCCATACAAGTGCTATCCGTAAATCATAGAAAAATATTCATAATGTCCATATTGTTTAATTAAGTGTATAACATACACAACATTATATGAAATGTAATCTAGTTTCATACCATGAAGGTCCTGATCCAAGTTATATAGGACCAATTCATTCTCATCGAGTCCATAGTGCATATAGTTGAAAACTTTGTAATGACTTGGATTGATTCCAAGGTGCATTTCCACCTATCATGTCCTATGCAATTCTATGCAAGCCAGATCCATTGGGTAAAAATTCCATTAGAATCCTATGGAATTATGGTCCAAGGTGTATAAATTCCAATAGAAACTATTAGCACAATAAATATTGATCCATGGTGTAGAAATGTCTCTGGAATTTAATGAGTTTAAATTTCCATGACATCCACTACCATTATCAACATAGATCAATGGAGTAGAAATTTCCATGGAATCAGATGGAGTCTGGATCCCAGAATCTCGTCCAAGGAATACTCTACCATTTTAAACACATTAACTCAATTAATAATCAATTTCAAATTCATTTAAAGTTAATGAGTTAATCTAGTGCACTTATATATTGTCCATTTAAACAATTAAATCAGTAAACATCTTGTAATAACATTCATTGGAAGGGTTATACTAATACTTCTCATCCATTTTATTAATATTCAATTAAAAAAGTCTTAAAAACATGTGTTTATCTCAGAATCACCCAACGAGGTGGTATAATATAGGGAAAACTCATAAATACACATACAATATGACATGGGTAGAGGTTAATGACCTAAATTCCTATAATGGAACTTGTGGGAAACCTGATTAGGTCCCAAAAAATATAATTAAGACATTCAATTAAATTTAGGTTAAATTTTTGAAAGTTTAGTGTACACCATTATAACAAAAATACATTTAAAAAACAAAACCATTAAGGAAAGGTATAGACCACATAATGTATAACCATGGTAGAACATTCATCTAGTATCAGCTCTTAAATTATACCCAATCATAAGAAAAAATGAAAAGAAAATAATTCCCTAGAATCATTTCATATTATCTTGTATGAACATATCTCCTTCAAAGGAAGTAAAACTGCTAATGTCTCAAAATGAATGAAGAATTCACTAATGTGGATACAAAGAGATGGACAATGTTGGATTACAAGACTGGATGAGGAAACCACCCTAAATCTTAGTAGAATTCTTAAATAAAGACACTTGATGAGGAGAAATATGTTGGGGATGTCAAATAAAAATAGGTGTTTTAGTTACTAAATATTCCAGAGAAAAATGATCATTATCCCGTTTTTAACTGGGTTTCATGGTTTGGCCAAACATTGTTCCAAACATGAACCCATATGTACCATAATAGGGACCCAACATTGGTAATACCCATGGTTTTTGAAAACATGTGAAAACTGGGGTGAATTACTTTACTAAAAAATTTAGGTTCTCTCGCATGGTGGTACATCCTTGGGCGCACAGTTAGGGAATACCATTTGCCCTTTTCTTCCCTTTTCCTAACATGCAAGGGAATGATTCCACTTATGTGCAGTTTTCATCAAAATATGTGTCAAATTATAGAGGCATATTCCACCTTACATTATCTCATCTATTTATGTGGCATGGGTTGTATAATTTTAACTAAATATGTGGCCAAGCTGCATTTCCAAAAAACGAGGCCTCCAGGATATGAAAAATCCTCAGACACCACCAAAAAACCCCATGACCACATTTGTAATTCAAATATGGTAAAAATGAAGAATTTAAAGTAAAAAAAATTAATACACACCTAATAGGAAAAACATGGATCTTATGATTTCAATCCAAGTAAAATGAAAACGAAAATTGAATCATATCGCTCCATAGAGGTGGTAGTCATCATGTATGCATGAGCTACACTGTTATTTTAAAATTGATTGGAAGGTAAAAATTTATATATGATATTATAATTAAATATTTATAATAATGTTATAAGTGACATATATAATCATTAAACCCATAAAAATACCCACCCATAAAATATGAGGATGAAAAATGAACCATATTTATTGTTGGATATGGATGGTTGTACATATGCAGAAGAGATAGTTTCACGTCCCATATGATGTAATGAGTGAGAGTAATTGTTTTTTCATAATCGTAATAAAATATTAGTATATATTGTATTTTATTTTTGTTATTTTAGGATTTAAATAATATATTTTGGGATGATTAAATAATACTTAAAAAAAGTTATATGTAATGGGGATTGACTCTTTTTTTATAGAAATCTATTATCTATCCTCTTAATGATGCATAGATTAGTATTTTGTGAATTTAAAAACCACTATAATGTAGAAAATGATGTTGATAATGGATTTATTTAGGTAATGATAAATTTAGAAGGCTCGACGATTCACATAAAAGATAATGGAAAGTCACCCTTTTATAATTTAGGGGAGGTACACGCTAGAATTTTTTTAATAGTTTAAAATAATATTAATTAATTGTGATGTAAAAATGGGAAAAAAATTATATTACTTGGATATAATATTAGTATGATTCAATATTCTCTCATAAATTAAAATATTTATATGTTTGGATCACATTTTTTTGTTATATTTTTGTTTTAACCCTTTAGCCAATTACTGTGATATTGATGTTTTTAACTTAATGAAGTTAATATATTTACTATAAAATGAAACATGGGAACCAAATTTCCCAATGTTTTTTTACTAAACCACATATTATTTAATAAGAATATGGTAATATTTTTTATAATTTTAATTCATTTAATAAAATATTTATTATTATAAAATAACATTATTGTAAATTTTTTAACTATGCCTTTAATATGACATTTAAATCTACATGAAAATAATTAAAATTTAAAAAAATTAATCCACACATATATAATATGTTTTCATTTATAAAAATTATTTAACACAATTATTAATTTAAATCATATTATTTATATCATTTTTAAAATTATTTATGTTATTTTTCCATTAATTTAATAATTACTACAACAACGTTGTGTATGTTTTTAAGATAACTATTTCATCACTAAAAATTAAAATTAAAATTATAGTACCATGATAAAATATATCCATTTATATTTAAAATTAATTTATATAACTTAACTTATAATGCATCGACCCCAGAATCTAGGAGTTGGTGCATTTTTTTAATACATTGGCGTGATAAGAAGGAGTCAAGTCCCGAAGGACCGATATGTTTAGTAGTCTTGGAAACAAGATACATATTGAAGTTCACCATTACAACTTGAAAAGAAAAAACAAAACTAATTTATTTCATTTGAAACATCCAAGAATCCTAGATTATCCCTACAAGTAACTCATAACTAACTTCTTTATATCCTGGGAAAATGAAACATAAGAAATGGGTGAGTTCAAACACTCATTAAGAGTAAGCGGTATAGTGGACGATAACATAAGATTATGCATGGTGAATAATTGAAAACACATTCCATTACAATTAATAAACATCAGCACTTTATGGCCAGAATATGTGCTCAGTAAATAATGCCATAATAGAACATAGTCATGGGTATTCTACTAGTATAATAACCACATGAAATATCAATATCTAACCTCATTATATTGGAATGCATATTTCCGGACACTACGAAACATTTTGTCAAGGCCTCGACCAAGACTCCTAAAAATGGTTAAGGCCTCAGCTGAAACCATATATCAAATTGGGAAAGCCCTCAGCCAATTCCATGTCTAATTGTCTCATTAGACCTACCGATGCATCGTTGATCTATAGCGGGCTCCACACATTACTTACTAAGTCTAGTTCCTTCCTCATATGAAATTATGAAACATAATATAAAGATTTGTATTAAAACTATAATACGAAATGTCAATATTTTAACAAGAAACCATGAATTGCATAAAAATAGCACACCCACAGTCAAACATTACTCATTCAATACAATATGGGTGATCTTATTATAATAATTCAACCTCAATCAAGAATAAAAACACTGAAGGATATTGATATATATGAAAATACATAGTTAAAGTATTTGTGAAAAATAACCCCTTTTTTCTTGAAAACATTTATAAGTCGCACTATTTATTAAATAAGTCATTTAAAAGTGATTTTTTATTAAATGTGTCCCATACCACTTGGAAACCATTTAAACTAATTTTAATTTCAAAAATTTCATGTCCATATAAATTAACCCATAAAACCATTTTTAAAACATGGACATTAATGAGAAAGATTTATAATAATAAATCATTAAAACATTTAAAATGATATTTTATTTAGAGTTCCTAACCAAAGAGAGACACTTGAATACAATTAATTGAGGTAATTAAAACTTTATTATATAATGAGAATAAAGGAATTAATGATATTATATGTCAAAGTACATTATATACACCATATTAATTTTAATTGAAGTATAACAATAGAGAAGTCTCAATGGAATGTAAATTGAAATGAAATCCCTTATAAAGACAATATCATTAGTTTTAGGATAAATCAATCACATAATTATTTGTGAAAAATATAAATAAACTAAATTTGATTGGATATTCAGTGTAAATCAATTAGAATACATTCACACATATTCTTGTAGAAACAAAACCAATTACTTGGATGTTTAACTCAATGAATGGAAATTGAGTTAAGATTACCCTTAAAAAGTTCATATCAATGGAATGAAAACTTATCAATGGAGTGATTAATTGTATAAAAATAATATCCACACAAACGGGAATTTAAATTACTAAATAAATAATAACTAGTTATTCCACACTTAATCTTTGAGTAAAAATATCAATGAAGTATGAATAAAGCCCAATGAGGGGAAATTGAAATTTGAAACTCCCTTACGGATTTGGTAATTTACTAAACATACAACCCATGAAAGAAGGATCATAAAATAAAGATGTATGTACCCATAAATTAAACTATATTAAACCAATAATACAATCATGTGTAGTACATACACCACAAAAAAGTAAATAGTGTCTAATATATCATGAATCTCAAAGGAATAAAAAATGAGATGAAAACCCCTTAACACGTTGTAATCAATCGATCCCTATGACCATTAATAATCATAGAAATAATCATATAATACCACGAATATAAATATATTCATGAAAATATATATCAAATGGCAGTACATAATACACCAAATTCAATAAATAAGTGGCGAACAAGGGATATCTCATGGAATTAAAAGTGAGGAAAGAAACCCCTTACCACAAGTCCGACTTGACTTGTATATTCCTTTTTCTTCCTGAATAATAAATTTATGTTAATTTATACCTAATTAAGAAAATTTTTCTTGTTTATGATTAATTTTATATCACTTAATACCTTGTTATAACAATTAGTTAATTATTTGAGTTCATATTGGATATTTTATCAATGTTCAGAACTTGAGTCAAAAATGAACTTGTTCTAATTACAATTTGTCCTTGTGGTAAAAATTAAATTATCTCCATAATGATATAAATGATTTACATAACATATATATATTATATATCCAGTATTTATATTTATTTATAACAGTACATAACATTTATAGATATGAAATGAAATGCACCGTTCATGGAGACGGTAAATCGTACGTACGCATGAACGTTACTTTCATTTCTATTTTGTATTTTAATGTAATTAAAACATAATGATAAATAGGTATATTATAATTAAATTATAATATCATATAAAATATCATTAAATCCATACATTATGTTTCCCACATAATTCATTAATGAGTCATATCACTTTGAGGAGGCGGTTGTCCGCACTTCATCAAATGAAATTATGGCATTTTAACCATAATGGAAACCATAACGGTATGATATAAATGGAAAATACATAAGAATAAAGAAATAATAAACATTATATATATCATATATAAATATAGTTCCATAGTAATCACCACCATGAGAGGTGGTATGAGATAATTGAACAATCATCGTTTCATGAGGCGTTAGTTTTCCATCCACAGAAACAGTATGTTCTTTATCCATTAGATGATGATGTGTGTAAGTGTAGTTCGAATCCTTATCATAATAAAATAATAGTATATTTAGGATACTGTTTTTGTTAGAAAATAATGTAATAAAAAGAGTTTAGATGTTAGAGAAGTAAAATAAATGAAAAGAAGATAAGAGAAACCATTACCTTTAATTTGGGTAACTCCCTTTTGTTTAAACCAAAAGGACTTCTTGAAGTGTCTTATTACTAAGGTAAGGCATATAGGTGGAATAAATGTATCTTGAGAGATTATTTGGGCAGGGTTTGGACGAGCCAATGGGGCTGAGAGGTGTGAGAAACGGGTTATAAGTGGTATCCTTTTTAAAGGAGAGGATGGACTCTTTAAGAATGTCTAAAAATGTTATTTTATTATAATAATATCATTGGTTTCAAACGGAAAAAAACTAATTAAAGTTGAAGATAAGATGACTCATGCTAGAAATAAAATCATCCAATATGAATTGGAAAGGTTTTGGATATTTATTTATTATTAATAATCTTATTTATTTAAATCATTTATTAATGAGGTAAATACTCCATCCTTATTATGTGATAAATAATTTAATTTATTTGATTTCTAAAAATTATAAAACAAATACCATAATGTAGGAAATATTATTATAATTAAAATGAATAATTATTGTCTAAATTATGACTTATATGACCCCATGTAAAAATTAATATACTAAATGATATTTCTTAATGTCATTTTTGTGTTTACTTTAAGTTAATTAAAATAATGTGTCATTATCATTCTTAAGAGGCTCCATGGGGTCTGAAAAAATACCCAAGGATGTAAATGGTCGGCCATGACTCATAAAATAAGGTTAGGACAAGTTTTATGTTAATTATTTATTATTATATTATTCATTTTATAAAGAATTACCATATTTACCATTAACTACAGTAAATAAAAGTCAAAAGTAACTATTTACCAAAAAATATTTTTATCTTATTTATCCACATTTTACTTACTAATAACAACCATGTATGTTGAATTTTCAAAATTCAATTCACAGAAGTTGAAAATTTTTATTTAAATGAAAAACTTAGTTTTTTAACTTCTACTATGTGGTTTTACTATTCATCAAAAATTGAACTTTTTCAGAAAAATACCCCAAATTTAGACTAAGCTATATTTTATATTCTGACATAAAAAATGATGCATATTTTACCATGTTAAAAACAAAAATGTTTATTTAATTAATTGAAAATTAATTCTCATTGTCAAAACAAATAGCTTGTTTTTATTAAACTATACCTATCAAAACATTGACACTTGTTTATGTATTATTTCAATATGAAATTGATTCCAATGACCAATATTGGATTAAATGGTAAACAAATAATATAATTATACTTACCAACCATTAAAATGTATAATTTAACACTATAAAATATATTTATTGAAAAATTTGTTTTCAATTAAAATTTAGTATTTTTCACTATTCACCAAAATATAAAAGTTATCAGAAAGACACTACAAATTTATCGAAACTAAATTTTTTATCCCTATCCTAAATAATAAGTTTATTTTCTCTATTGGAATATATAAAAGTGTCATATATTGGATTTAAAAATGATTTCCATTAAAAGGCACAAAATTTGCATTTTTTTAATGTACTTCTGTTTTCTGAAAAAAATTAATTTGTTCTTATATTATGTCTAAGAAACACATAATATGGATGTTAAAATTATATAGAAAATATAATATTCAAAATTCAGTAAATAATATTCATAACTTCTTTTGAACAGCTAGTTTGGTAAGTCGTCGTGCGCTCGAACTCGGTGTTGTGTGAGGTACAAGCTATTGAATTATATTAAAGAGGTAACATACTATGAAACCATGGGGGTGTTACATTCACACCTACTTCAACAAATTGAATCCTTGAAATTTAATCTCAGGATTGGAAACTTGGGTTTTGACATTTCAAAATATCTTAGTTGAAACTCCACATCGAAAATGGATTAAGGAGGCCTCTATTTTAAAATAAATAATGGTAAGTTTTAAGGTTACCAAAAATAACACATAGTAGGGTTCCATGTAAGAAAACATGGATATAGAAGAAAAAACTAATCATCATGTTCAGATGGAGAGTGATCGATAATATTATTAGGAGAAAGTTAATGATATGAATTCCATAAACATGTGATGGGTTAAAAGGACTTTGATTACCTAGTAGAATAAGTAAACGAACAACGTTTTTGTTTTAATTTCCGTTCCATAATGCTAATGAATTTATTTATAAGATTCACTAAGAGTATAAGGAGATATACTTCCTTTACAAGTATAGTTTCAGACATTAATTAATTTCTACCACAAACTTATCTTTTCTCCAAATGATGAGTATTCAATATGACTTTGTTACACCTGAAGCACTAGAATCAACTTATAGAGAATCACATAATCCATAAAGGTTGAACTATATATTTCCTTTTTCATTAAACATTAACCAATACCAAAATCATTGGTACATGATTAGATGATCCCCAAAAAGGGAAGTCTTTTATAGAAATAAATACTACTCTTAATCTCCAAAATTTACAAAAAACCAAAAGTTCAACCAATACCCTTCAATGAAAAATTGTCCTTAAAATCCTCCAGTATATTCCTAACTATGATTGAAACCCAAAACTCAGAATAATTTGATTATGTAGTCTTCTAGATTAAATTATATCTCCAAATAATAAAGGGTACTCTTAATGTCACATTCTTAAAAGCAATTAACCTAATCACGTATTTTTATGATAGGTTAATCATTTCTATTAATAACCCAAATCTCTATAAACATGGAAAAATATCCACCATTACTCCTCAATATAAATCCCATAGTCTTCTATTTTCCTTAGGCATATAGTGTTCCCAACTGAGTGAATGCCTTCCAAAATAACATTTATCACATAATCACCAAATCATTTTCCAATACTAAGGATATCCATTTGATAATAGAAAAGGTCACAAATAAACATAATAAAATAATTTAAGTAAAAACCAATTAGTCACACTAACTAGGGACATCATGTTGTCCATTGGTAGGTGATAAATCCCAATCACACTCTGGTTGTGGGTTTGATTCCCACATCTTTGTCCGACACGAAGGGTTGTAACATGGTCTGCGTGTTGTCCTTTTTGAAAAACATTATTTTATAACATTAACAAAATTAGATAAATTACTCAAAATAAACAAAACATAATTTAACTACAAATGTTTTATCATACCTCGCATTTTCATCCCAAAATTTAATATCTTTTAATTTCCTCAATGTCATTGATCATATAAAACCAAATGGTTATTTATAACTATATTCACAAGAGAAAAGATAAATTGTCCTCAAATATCACTTTCACATGAAATACAATAGGGTTACACATATAAGAGAAAAGTATTACAATGTAATTCCATCAACAAAGATAACTAACACATTTATAAAATTTTCCATCCATTTATTTCCTCATAGCTTCTTACTTGACCAAGAGGATATCCTATAGAATAGGCCATTCACTCAGGTAATGGGAAGGTCCCCTACAATTATGGTAAATGAATGTAAATGGATTCTTGTTACCATTTTTATTTTCTTCCATATTAATATTTATTTTTCCTCGGTAATTATTTACTTTATGTCCTTCTTTCCCACAAATAAAGCATTTATTTGTTTCATTGAGACACTTTCATGGGTGTCCTCTTCCACATTTCCTTCATGTTTGAAATAGATGTTTCTTTTCTCCGTGGATTCCAATACTGGTGATCTTATCATTTATTGTTGTTCTCTTCGTTGTTGACTCCGGGAGTTGGTTAATATATATGTTGTTGATCATATATTTGGAAAACTGATTCAGCATGAACACGATATCTGTTATGCCTATGAACATTCCATTTTTTCTAATTTCCACCATTGTTTCGACCTTGTACATCATGATCAAAATTGCTATGACATCCATGGAATCCAGTCATTGTCTAAAACCACAAATCATTATGTGAGTAACAATAGTCATAAAAACATTTATAGATTATCATGACACCTTATTT
The DNA here is from genome assembly GCA_963277665.1 of Viscum album. Taxonomy (NCBI): domain Eukaryota; kingdom Viridiplantae; phylum Streptophyta; class Magnoliopsida; order Santalales; family Viscaceae; genus Viscum; species Viscum album. The sequence goes on along the minus strand of OY728156.1, from coordinate 149,708,221 downwards.
TCAATTTGAAACACCCTAGGATTGAACAATGTCATTTATTAACATCTTATATTAAAATCCTTCAAATTTGTTTTTATATAAAATCTAAATTATCCTAAGAATTTCCCTCGGGAGTTTCGTAACCATGAGTGCAGCAAGGCCCATTGTCATGTACCGGGATACCCCGGGTCAAACCCGAAACTCTTTGTCAGAGTTTTCACTCCTTGGTACATTTGTGCCAGAACTACCTCTACCTGATCATATCATAGTAGGGATGTGTTTCATGGAAAATAAAAAAATATCATCATTACCAAAATTATATAAAGTTATTCTATACTAATCCTCATTCTCTATCTTAGGGTAATATGCTCTAATCAGAGTTTATCTAAATCTAGTTTCCAAGGTCTATACTAAACTTCTTCTGATACCAACTATAACACCTCGACCCTAGAATCTAGGATCTTTTGCATTATTTTAATACATATGCATGATTACAAGGAATAAATTCCCGATGGATCGATAAGTTTTGTAGTCTTGTAAATAAGACACAAACATAAGTTCATCATTACAAATTAAAAAAACAAGAATTTATTCCATTAGAATCATTCAAGATTCCTAGATTATTCCTGCAAGTCACTCAAAACCAACTTCTTCAAATCCTCGGAAAATGAAACATACGAAAGGGGTGAGTTCAAACTCTATGTAATAGTAATCAATATAGCAGCAGATAACATAAACATTAGTCATGGTAAATGATTGAAAATACATGCATTTACAAATAATAAACATGAACACTTTATGGTAGAAATATGAGTTGAGTAAAAAATGACATAATAAAACATATTGATGGGTATTATACTAGTCGATTAACCACATGAAATATCAATATCTAATCTCATAATGATGGGATTAATAATTCCAGGAATTTTAATTCATTTTGTCAAGGCCTCGACCAAGACATCTAATAATTATTAAGGCCTCGTCCAAAACCATATAAAGAGTTGGGAAAGGATTTGAAAAATTCCACATCTAATTATCTAATCAGACCTATTGATGCATCAAAGAGATATAAAGGGATCCACCCGTTACTAATTGCAATTTATTCCTCATATGAAAGGGTGAAACAAAATCTAAACATTTGTATTAAAACTAGCATATGAAATGTCAATATATTAACCACAAAACATAAATGAAATAAAAATAGCACATCCACAGTCAAACATAACTCATTCAATACAATATGGCTGATTGTATTATAATAATTCAACCTAAATAAAGAATAAAATACACTAAAGGATATTGACATAGATGAAAATAGTTAGTAAACCTATTTGAGATAAATAACCCCTTTTTCGTGGAAACATCTAAAAGTAGCACTATTTATCAAATAATTCATTTAAAATAGATTTTTGATTCAAAGTATACCATACCACTTAACAACCATTGAATGTAATTTTACTTTCATAGAATTCTTTTCCATATTAATAAATCCATAAAAACATTTTTAAAACATGGAAATTAATAAGAATGATTTATAATAACAAATATTTAAAACATTTAAATTGATATTTTTGTTAGATTTCCACACCAAAGAGAGAGACATAAATACAAATAATTGAGGTAATGAAAAATTTATAATATCATGAGAATAAATTTAGTCATGATATACTATGTCAAAGTACATTGTATACACCATATAATAGTGAATTGCCATATAACAATAATGAAGTCTCAATGGAATGTAAATTGAAACGAAATCTCTTATAAAGAATGTATCCTTAGATTAATGATAAATAAACAACATAATTATATGTGAAAAATATAATTACACTAAATATGATTGTATATTCAGTGTGAATCAACTTGAATACATTCAATCATATTCTTGTAAAAACAAAACCATTGACTTGGATGTTTAACTCAATGAATGGAAATTGAGTTATATTTACCTTTAAAAAGATCATCACAATGGAATGAGAACATATCAATAGATTGATTATATGTATCAAAAGAATATCCACACAATGAAGAGTGTAAATTAATAAATGAATAATAAATAGTTATTCCACGCATAATCATGAATTAAAAATATCAATGAATTATGTATAAATCCAAATGAGTGTAAATTTAAATTTAAAACTCCCTTATCGATTTGGTATCTTAAGAAACATACAACCCATGAAATATCTATCATAAAATGAAGTTTTAAAGACCCATAAATTAATTTATATTACACCAATAATAAAATCATGGGTATTACATACACCGCACAAAAGGAACTAGTGGCCAATATAGCATGAATCTCACGATAATAAAGAGTGAGATGAAAACCCCTTACCACATTATAATCAATCGTTTAATATAACCAAACATAAATAATCACAAAATTTATCATAGAATAATGTGAATATAAATTTAATCCTGATAATATATATCAAATGTCAGTACACAATACACCACATGCAATAAATAAGTGGTGAACAATGGAAATCTCACAGAAATAAATGTGAGATAAGAAACCCCTTACCTCAAGTCTGACTTGTCTTGTATGTTTATTTTTCTTACTGAATAATATGAATAAGATAATTTATTCTTGATTAAGAATATTTTTCATGTTTATTATTCCTTTTATATAACTTATTACCTTTCTAAAAAAATTAGTTAATTATTTTAATTCATATTGGATATTTTATCGATGTTCAGAACTTGAGTAAAAAATAAACATGATATAATTACAATTTGTCCATGTGGTAAAATTTCATTATATCTATAATGATATAAATTATTTATATATCATATATATATATATATATTATATCCATTATTTATATGTATTTATCACATCACATAACATTTGGAGTTAAGAAATTAAATGCACCGTTCATGGAGATGTTAAGCCCTATGTACGCATGAACGCCACATTCATTTCTATTTTATTTTTTAGTGGAATTAAAACATAATTATACATAGCTACATTATAATTACATTATAATATAATATATAATATCATTAACCCCATTATTTACATGTCCCACGTAAGTCATTAATGAGTCATAATACTTTGAGGGGGCGGTAGTCCTCACTTCCTCAAATTAAATTATCGCATTTTACCAATAATGGAAATCATAAATGTATTCTATAAATGCAAAATAGATAATCATAATGAAAAAATAATTATAATATATATCATATATAAATATATTTCCATCATAATTGCCACCATGAGAGGTAGTAGGAGATAATTGAACAGTCTTCGTTTCGTGAGGCGTTAGTTTGCCGTCCACAGAAACAATATGTTCTTTACCCATTACATAAAGGTGTGTGTAAGTTTAGTTCCAATACTTATATTAACAATATCTTAGTGTATTTAGGATATTGGTGTTGTTATAAAATAATGTAATAAAAAGAGTTTAGGTGTTGGATAAGTAAAATTATAGAAAATAATTTATGAGAAACCATTACCTTTGATTTGGGTAACATCCTTTGGTTTGACCCAAAAGGACTTCTTGAAGTGTCCTATACATAAGTTAAGGCTTATAGGATGAATAGGGGTTTCTTTATAGAATATTTGGGCCGGGGTTTTATGAGACAAGGAGATTTAGAGGTGTGAGTAATGGGTTAAAAGTGGTGTCCTTTTATAAGGGAGAGGAGGGGCTCTTTATGATATTTTGAAAATGTTATTTTATTGTAAACATATATTCTATTTAAAATGATCCAAAACACATTAAAGTCTAATATACGTTTATTACTGATTTAAATAGAATCATCCAATAATAATTGGATAGGTTTTGGATAATGATTTAATATTAATAATCATATTTATTTAAATAATTGTTTAATGAGGTAAATATTACATAATTATTGTGTCATAAATAATTTAATTGATTTGATGTATAAGATTAAAAAATTTGTAGGAAATTGTTTTATCTTTCCAACAAATATTTATAGTTGAAAATATGTCTTATATAACCCCATGTAAAAATTAATATACTAAAAGATATTTGTTAATGTCATTTTTGTGTTTACATTAAGATAATTTAAATAATTTTTCTTCTTCATTCTTCAGTCAATTCATGGGGTCTCAAAATAGACCCAAAGATGAAAATGGTCGTCCATGACTAATTCAATAAGTTTAGGACAAGTGTTAAGTTAATTTGGTGTTATTATAATATCTTTTTACCATGAATGACACTATTTACCATTAACCGCCAAAAAGAAAAGTCAAATGTTTCTATTCTCCAAAATTTTATTTCATAGTATTAAACCACATTTTACTTATTAATAACAACCAAATATGTTGTATTTTCACTATTTAATTCATAGAAGTGGTAAAATTTCAATTAAATGAAAAATTCGATTTTTTAACTACTATTAAGTGGTTTTACTATTCATAAAAAATTGACGTTTTTCAGAAAAAAACAAAAAATCATACTAATATATATTAGATATTCCAACATAAAATTTTAAGACTATTTTACCCATTTATAAACATCGTAGTTGCATTAATTAATTTAAAATTAATTAATGTTGTCAAAACAAATAGCGTGTTTTTAGGAAACATAAACTATCAAATGATTGACACTTGTTTATGTATAATTTCGAAGTCAAATTATTTCCAATGACCAAAATTAGATTTAATGGTAAAAATATAATCTAATTATAGTTCCAAACCATTCAAAATTTTAATCTAACACTATAAATTATTCTGATTAAAAAATTGGTTTTCAATTAATATTTAGTTTTTCACTATTCACCCAAATGTGAAAGTTATCAGAAAAACACGAAAAATTTATTGAAAATAAATTTTTATATCTCTATTCTAAATTAGAAGTTTATTTTATTAAATTTAATATTTACAAGGGTGAAATATTAGATTTAAAATGGGTTTTCCATTAAAAGGCAGTAAAATTGAATTTTTTTAAAAATACTTCCTTTATCTAAAAAAATGAATTTGTTCTTATATTATGTCTAAGAAACACATAATATGGATGTCAAAATTATATGGAATATATAAAATTCAAAATCCAGTTATTAATATTCATTACTTATTTTGAATGGCTAGTTTAGTAATTCTTTGTGCACTCGAACATGGTGTTGTGCGATGTGCAAGCTATTGAATTACTTTAAAGAGATAACGTACAATGTAACCTTGGGCTGTTACGTAACATATAATCTCTATATTCCCTTCTCAAATATATTTTATGTTTTAGAAGAGAGTATGTAACATTTTTTCATTTAAATACACATAAATATTATAAATTACCAAATCATGTACAAAGGGAAAGGATTTTATATTCATCTTTTGGATTATTATATAGATTATATAACAATCCAATAAAATTAAGGAAACTGTTAGGGTCATTTTTTAGTCTTTATCATTTTTTTCCAACTTTAATTACCTGATTAACCTACTAACGTGGTAAAACAATTATTGAGGATATTGATCATATATTTAAATAACATCAAAGGGAACTATTTACCAAATCCGATCCTGTATTCAAAATAGAGAATAAATTTTTAAAAACACAAAATACATAAGGGGAATAATTTAATTAAAAACTAGACCGAGAAAATATGATGACAATATGTTTTTAGAAAAAAATCCATTTTATGTATAAAATATATTTATACTAAATTAAATGGTGAAATTTATTTAAACCCAACAATTTCATTATTTGAAATAATAATTGAATAATTAAAATTAAAAACATATCCAGAATATAATTTTTACTTTTTTAATACTTTAAATTAATATAGTATTTTCTATAAAATTATGTATTTTTCATTATTCATTGAAAAGTCGAATTTCTATAAAAATATTAATTTTTTACCATAATAAAACATTTATATGTTGATTTCAAAAATGATACAATTTTTACGAAATAAAATTTCAATAATTTTCAGTTATAATATTAACTCATAAAAAATAAATACTATTTTTAGAAGAAGTATTTTGGAAAAATATAATGTATTTTTAAAAATTCCGTGTTTAATTCCTAATCATCAATAAATTTGTTTTGATTATAAAATTTATATATATAGTTGTGTTATTTTGTTTAAAAATATTCATACCCACCAAATTTAATAACGAGTTTATTATGGTCATGTATTAATAATAATATTACATTATTTGTCTAGGCTTGGTGTTGAGTGTATTGAAATCTATCTAAAAATAAACAAATCATAGAATTTTATACAGTTACATTCTACCTCACCCACAAAATATACATTGTCCTCTAAATTTGATATTTTTATTAGTCATAAAAGGTTTGGTATTTGAAAATCTCGTTTTGGAATCCAACATCAATTAAAGGGTTAATAAAACATCCTATTAAAAAAAAAGAAAAGAGAAATATGAAGGTCATTTAGGATATTGAATATGAGAACATTAGTTAGAAGTGAAAATATTGACATGGATGAGAAAACTAATTTCGGGGATATATAGATAGTGATAATGAACATTATTATGGGAATTTTAATGATAATAAATCCTTAAATGTAAGATGTGTGAAAATTCATCAATTTAATGGAAATTAAGAATAATGTATAACATTTTAGTTCAAAATCATTTTACTACTGTTATATGATCAATATGAAACATGAAAAAATGTATGTACTTAAATTATTTTCATAACAGAAGAATAATTTCATCCTTTACTTGTTCATTAATCAATATATATTTTATCTCTTACTCCTTGAAATGAATATTCAAGATTTATTTTTTATGCCTAAAGAACTGCAATTAATGCTTAACAGATAATAAGATTTATAAAATATTTATAATTTATTCATTCTATATCTATATATACCCAAACCAATATGATTATGAAATTTTAATTAATATGATAATTCATCATTTAACTTTGAAAAATTATACCCAAATATCTACATAATACATTTCACAAATAATTATGCATAAGAATTCTCCAAATTGTGTCTAATAAAGATGAAAACCCAAAAATAATTTGATCTCATATCCTTCCATGATCATCATAACATTATTTCTCATTCAAAAAATGTATATTCACTGATCATATATTCTCCAATATATACTAATAATTTCCCGAAATAGAGTCACAATAAAATAAAATTTTTATCCAATAGATAACTCACCCAGTTATTCTTTATGTAATTTATTATATTTCCCGTAAATATTTATATTGGATGTTCGAGTTCATGCATGAAATAATATATACACATATGTTGATTTTGAATATTAAATATGATTTCCTTAATCTATAAATTTATATGGAATCAAGGCTGGGAAATATAATTAATTACCATAATCACATAAAAGTATAGTAATATAAATTATTTCAATAATGATTATCCAAAAATACATCAACATGGAATCCACATATCTAGAGTGGGGGATAAGTGTGCCCTAACTACAAGAATTGAATTCCCCTAAAAAATTGAAAATTATTTTACCATATCCTATAATATTTGACGTTTTTATGGATTATTATCTTTTTACCCCTTGTATTAGGGAATTGATTCATATTTTCCCAAACTATTTTCATCTATTAAACAATAGTGTGAGTGGTTTATTTTGTTGAGTTATATCGTTGTTAATTTTATTGGCATGCCTCTTCCTATCACATTGTCATTATTTTACCTTATGTATAAGATTTACACACAAAAAATATAACAACCCATACATTTCACGCATTGTAATTACATCAAAATTGAAGCAAACTTATTACAACCCATAACAAAACTATAATAGGACCATATAGGTATAGTGTCTTTAGTAACTAGGAAACATAAACAAATGGTTCATATATCATCATCATTTTCTCCTATTTATTTCACCATATTTAGAGTCCCATTTTGGTATATCCTACTTAATACCTTTCATCCAGTCCTGGGGAAAATAAAACATACAAAATGGTGAGCTCAAATGCTCAGTAGGGGTAAGGAAAGAAAATATAAATCATATCATATTCATAAGAACATATCATTTCGAAAATATTACCCTGCAAAAGAGATCATAATATCATGACATGGGATAAATCATAGTAATGAAATGTAATCCCAATAATCATATCCTAAAACATGAAAATTTTTTGCATACACACATAATCATTGAAAATCATTTCATATTAGTCACGGCTCTTTGCCAAGACCATCATAGCGGAAAAAGTCCATTACTGAACTGAGTTCACTCCTCATTCCAGTCCTATATCACTGAACTTGATTAACTTTCTGTTCCAGCCATGACAATATCATAATATATAAACCTTAACCCAATTAATTGTATGAAGATATAGGTCCCACCCATCTCATAATGAAACCATTATTATCTTTGCCAAAAAATCATAAACCATACATCATTTCATAACCCATGTAATAAAAATGGGATTCATAAACATCAAGCCACCATAACATAATTCATAAAATAACATCATAAATATAATTCCATAATAACATAATCAATTCAATGTAATAATTGGGAAAGAAACAGACCCTATATTAACTTATACGGAAAATAATTCTGAAAAAACACATGAACTATATTCCGGTGGAAAATATCCTTTCTTCTTCAAAAACATTTGTTTCCATTCTCAACATGTCATACAATTTTAAACTAAAAGAAGCCAATTGTAAATAAACCTGAAGACCTATAAAGTTGTTTTCATGGAAATAATTATCTATGAAATCATAAAAATCCATTCACGCCGTATAAGTTTAAAAAACATTATTCACGTACTTTTGCCGGAAAAGTCAAAATGTACCTCGTTTTGAAAACGACAAAAGAGTCCTTCCATATCGTTTACTAAAAACTCACCAATAATTAAAATAGGATTTAAAAATTTTTATAATGATATAAATAATATTAAATTTTGAGGAAACATGGGTGTGGATGATAAATATGACCGCACTAAATACTTACAAGTAAACAATGTCGAATAGAAATGAGATTGGAAAAATTATCCCTTATCTTAGGTCTGATAAGCTTTGTATGAATCCTAACCTCATATATAATGGTTTATATAATGTCATTTACTTATTCCAGAATCATATTCATTGTTATGATAGCATATATGGTCATATTCTTATCTTCTCATTTGTAATATTACATTGCTACTTGTTACTTGGGTGTTCATTACTTTATGTTCTTATGCATGTTTTGTCAAATAAATTCTTATTCCTATTTTTAGGTTATAGCTACATAATTTACAGAATAGTATCAGTATAATATCTATCAGATTTATTCATTCAATTCGTCTATATAATCATTTTTTAATGAAGGTCATATAGAACGAATCACATCGCACCGTGGAGACGGTAGGCCGTACGTATGCACGAGCGACGATATCATTCACATAATTATTGAATGGTATTGTAGTGGATGGTAGAATATCTTAGAATTATTATCATGTTATAATAATAATATACATAGTTATTATTTTTACCATTATACCCATCCATGTAAGGTGGTGGTGGAAAACAGATTACACCACGTCATGGAGATGATATTCTGTACGTACGCATGCACGATGATTTCATTTTCTGTAGGATGGATAGAAGGTTAAATAGGGTTGTTTCATATTTATAATAACATATCATTATATTAGTGATACTTATTTTATTTATTTATAATGAAACAACTAAAGAAGAAAAATTTGAAGAAAAAGAAACTTGAAAGAATCGGTAGAAGATATTACCTCTTCTTCAACGCACCTCTTTTAATCTTCTTCTTAAGGGATTAGAGTTTGTCTTTTGAGAAGAACAGAAGCTCCATAATATTACCATGTATGTTGATAAGATTAATTGTTAGGGGTTGGAAGAGCTTGAATGCTCAATGTTTAGTAAAGATGAGGGAGAGGAGGTTCCCTTTTTTAAGGGAGGAGAGGGGCACCTTTGGAAATCTAAAAAATATTAATTTATAATAAATATAAACCCACTTAAAAAACTCCACAAATGACTCATGCTCTAATATTAGATTATATATTGTTGTAATATCATCAATAAAAAAAATTAGACATGTTGGAAATTTATTTTAAACCTTATCAACTTGATTTATCCTTATTTAACCTATTCAATTTTATTTTTCCTAATAAGATTCTAAATTTTAAATTATTATAAACAATTACTTTTGTGTTGTCAATTGTCCATAATTGTATAATTTATAACATTTTAGATCATATAAATTTTAATTTTAAATTTTAATATAATTTTTTGGATTTTTAAACAATTTTATAATATGTTATTTTTATAAAATAACAATAGTGTCAATTTTGACACTATTCATTTATTTGAATTTAAATAAAATCCTCACAGAATATATTTTCAAAATAAATGATATAATAGATTCATAAAATGTCATATTTATCTAGAAAATTCGTGGTTAACATTAAATATTTCATATAATATTTATTTTAATATTTTTAAAACCATTTATTTGATATTTTAATCAATAAATTAATTTCAACATCACTATTATGTCACCTTTAATAAAAATATTTAATCCCTAAAAATTCTAAATAAATTCACTGGATGTAGATAATTTAATTAGCTTTCTGGATAATATTAATGTTAAAAGTTTCATGAAGTTTATCACTAAATTAGAATTATTATACATATAATATTTAAGAGAGTGACATGTTGTCACTTTCTTTGGTTTTAATAATAATTAAATTATTTTCATGGTCAAAAGTCCTTGAAATGAATCTATTTCGACTCTTAGGTGATATGGGTCTACTTTTATTCATCAAATAGCATTTTGGAAAGATTTATAGTAATTATAGAAATTTATTTTGACCCATAATTACCCAATTTACCTTTAAATGTAAAATTTACCATAGTTACTATTCATAATTTCAAAAAATAAAATTAACATAATTTAGACCCAATGAATCCTAATTAGGCATCCATTTTTAAAAATTCAAAACACATAAGTTAAAGTAATTAATTTAATATGAATCACATGGTTAAGAAAACGGGTTTTAAAAGACAAAATATTTCGAAATATTGAAATGTATTTACCTATGAATTCAATGTAAAATTAAGGGTAATGGAATAAATTATATTAAATGGTAAAAATATATTCTATTTATAAATTAAAACCATTAAATATTATAATTTACCCATATAAATTATTGCGATGAAAAAAAGTTTTTTGAATTAACATATAGCGTGTTTCTACTGTTCATTAAAATATTTAAGTTATCAGAATAATATGAAAAAAAATTCCAAAGTAAATATTTATATCGTGATTCCCAAAAAAGTTTTTATTTTTTCAAATTGAACTTATAAATATGTCAAAAACTATATTTAAAGTGGGTGCACCATCAAAAGGTGGCAAACTGTATTTTTGAGAAAAAATAATTCTTTTATCTGAAAAATTGATGTTTTTCTCATATCATAAGTAAAATGAAATTAAATTTTATATAAAATTCAAAATGTGGTTAATAATATTTATGATGGATAGTTTATATAATATTTTAATAACATATTTTTGTTTAGTGAAACTTGGTATTGCGTACAACACACGTTATCGAGGAAGGTTGTTATTCTGTGTAATACAAGCCAAGTCAGTGTTCTGTATAGCGAAAGATTTCATTGGTGTTACGTATAACATAAGAAATATATATATATACATATATATATATATATATATATATCTCTCATAAAATCTCAGGGTGGTAAATTATACCCCCCTTAAAATGATTTTCTCCCTCAAAATTTGTCAGTTTGTAACAAACCGTTGAGGATTCCTCTCCCTCATCGTATCCTCAAGCTCCTATATAGATTCTTCTAATTAGTGGTTCCTCCATAAAACTTTAACAAAGAGAGTGGTCTTGTTTCGTAGAACTTTTTTGGTACGATCCAGATTCTCTATCAGCTATTCTTTATAAGAAAGATCTTGCTCTAGTGGTACAACTTCTGAGCTTAGTACATGCAAAGGATGGGGTATGTACTTTCTCAGAAGAGATACATGGAACACATCATGAACTTGAGAGTGATTTGGTGGAAACACCAATCAGTAAGCTACCTTCCCATAATGATCCATTATTTCAAAAGGATCAATATACCTAGGGCTCAACTTTCCCTTCATTCCAAATCTCATTACTCTCTTCCAGGGAAATATTTTTACGAACACTTTATCACCAACTTCAAACTCCAGGTCTTTTCTTCGGTTGGCAGAATAACGTTTTTGTCCACTCTGAGTTTCTATTATGTTTTTTGAATAGATCTATAATTTTCTTCCATCTCATCAACAAGATCAGGTCCTATTATATTTATTTCCACAACTTCATCCAATCATGTTGGAGTTCTGAATTTCTTTCCCTAGAGTTCTTTATAAGGATCCATCTAAATAATGGAGTGAAAGCTATTATTATAAGAAAACTCCACAAAAGGTAGTTGTTGATCCACACCACCATTGAAATCCATAGATCCTGCTCTAAAAATGCCTTCAAGGGTTTGAATTGTCCTCTCAGACTTGTCGTCTGCCTGAGGATGATAAGCGGTGCTGAAACTCAACTCTGTATCAAGAGTATGCTGATGACTTCGCCAGAACATCGAGAGAAACCTCGGATCCCGGTCAGTTGTAATAGAAAGTAGTACTCCATGAAATCTTACCACATCCTTTACATATATCCTGGAATACCGATCAAGAGATAAATCTTCTCTAATAGAAATGAAGTGTGTCGACTTCGTAAGACGATCAACTATAACCCAGATAACATTATTGCATTTGGATGTTTTTGGAAATCCGGTGACAAATACCATAGTGATGTTTTACCATATTCATTTTAGTATGGGTAATGGTTGTAACATCCACTTAGACTTCGGTCTATCAACATTAACTTGCTGAGAAATCAATCCTCGGGAGACATATTCAGCAGCATCTCTTTTGATGCCATCCCACCAAAAGTACTCTTTCAAGTCCCTATACATCTTTGTACTTTCAGGATGAATAGAGAATGAAGGCCTATGATCCTCATCCAGCATCTCCTTCATTAATTCCTCTATGGGAGGAAGAGAAACATTGTTCCTAAACATTATTATCCCATCACCATCAAGGTTGAATCCAGGATCATTTCTCACCTTCTTTTTTTACTCCACATCTTCTTTTTGTGCCCCTTTAATCATTACATGTATAGATGGTTGAACATTCATTTGAGAATTATAAGATTTTTTCCAATCCGTTTTAATTCCAATATCCATCCTTTGTAAATCCGTAAATATTGGATCTTTTGTGATCCTCATCATGGATATTCTATAATATTCTAGTCGACATAATGCATCTGCCACCTTTTTTTCTTTCCTAGGGTGATAATGAATTAAGAATTTGTAATCTTTAATCAACTCCAACCATCTTCTTTGGCGCATATTCAGCCCCTTTTGTGTGAAAATATACTTTCAACATTTATGATAAGTATAAAAATCACACCTTTCACCATAAAGGCAATTCCTCCAAATCATTAATGAGAAGATTACCGCAGCAAACTCCAAATCATGACTTGGGTAATTTTTCTCATGGATTTTCAACTGTCGTGAGGCATAATCTATCACCAAATCATTTTTCATGAGAACACACCCCAATCCCATCTTGGATGCATCACTGTAGATCACAAACCATTCTCTAGTAAAGGGCAGTGTGAGCACAGGTGCACTAGATAACCTTCTTTTTAACTCCTTAAAATTCACTTCACATTCCTCAATCCAAACAAACTTAATTCCTTTTCAAGTCAATTTGGTGAGTGGGTTATATAACCTTGAAAAATCATTCAAAAAATGTCGATAATATCCATCCAAGCCAAGAAAGCTTCAGATCAATGTTACTATTGTTGGTCTCAACCATATTTCGATAACAACTATTTTTTCTGGATCCACAAATATCCCTTCATTTGATATTATGTGACCCAAAAATGAATCTTTTTGAATCCAAAATTCCCACTAGGAAAATTTGGCATAAATATTCTCCTTCCCTAGGGGCTTTAATACAAATCTCAAGTGATCTTCATGTTCTTCCTTACTTTTTGAATAGACAAAGAATAGAATTTATAAATACTACCACAAACTGATCAACATAGTCTTTGAAGACTCTATTCATTAGATGCATGAAGATAAGAGGGGCATTAGTAAGACCAAATCGCATCAGTATAAATTCATGGTGTCCATACCATGTTCGAAAAGTCATCTTTGGTATATCCTTATTTTTTCAATTAATTTATGATACCCTAAATGTATATCAATCTTGGAAAAGTATTGAGCTCCGTGTAGTTGGTAAAAAAAGTCATCAATGCATGGGAGAGGATATTTTTTCTTGATAGTGATCTTGTTATGTTCTCGATAATCAATGTAGAGTCGCATTGATCCAACTTTCTTCTTAACAAATATAATAGGTGCTCCCCTTGTTGACGCACTAAGGCGTATGAATCCTTTATCAAGATTCTCTTGGAGTTTCTTCTTCAATTAATGCAACTCAATTGGGGTCACTCTATATGGTGTCTTTGAAATAGTTATAGCACCATGTTTTAGTTCTACTGAAAACTCAACTTCACTATTTGGTGGAAGACCTGGAAATTCCTCCAAAAAGGCATCATCAAAATCCAGTACAATGGCCATATTATTAATCATGAGATTATCTATAACCATTTGAGATAAATAACCTTCATTTATTGGATTCATGACCCATAATATGGAAGAAATTTCCTCTAGAAGGTTATATTCATCCTTGAATCGAAAGATGATTGTAGATTGATCGGGAATTTTAAATATGACTTCCCTTCTTTGGAAATTGATATGAGCTCTGTATAAAGAAATCAAATCCTTGACAAGAATCAAATCAAATTCAACTATAGGAAGGATCACAATATTTGAAGGAATCACTTTCCCACAAAATTCAATCAGAGAAGAATTGTGAACTTTTGATGCGACTATTGTGCCATTTGGGGTTGTCACATCTAACTCAACATCTAGTTGTTAATGTAATATGACGATACCCTTAGAAAATTCATTAGAAATAAAATATTGGGTGGATCCAAAACCAAATAAAACATTTTCTACTTTAGAGTGGATTGTAAGTGTATCTTTCACCACTTCGTTATCGTACTCCACATCGCCGATAGAAATTGCATGTGACTTTCCTTTGCCTTTTTCCTTAAGAGTTTGTTGACATCGATCATCATCAACAATCCATGGATTTAGGAATTTATTGGCATAATGCCCTATTTCCTTGCACTTGAAAAATTGATGTGTAGGAGGTGCATTCTGTGTATCCATTTCTTTGTTAGCATCATTAGACATCCTCTTCAGATTATTTCGACATTAAATTGCCCGATGACCTTCTTTTCCACACTTAAAACATTTTCTAGTCCCTTTAAGACAATTTCCTCCATGTTTCTTTCCAAACCATGAGCATAAGGGGAAACACATATTCTTTTTAGTGTGGTCTTTATATTATCCTTTGAATTCTAGTTTTCTCTTCTTATCAAACCCATATGACTGATGGGTTACACCAATCTCTATCTCAACCATGAGAGAACATCAAACTATTTCCTCGTAGCTATTGAAGTCCCTTATTTATAATTCCCTTCGGATACATTATTTTAATCCACTAAAGAATCGATCTATCTTACTCTTGGGTGGGATAATAATCCCAGAAGCGTACCTTGAAACTCATGTAAAATTATCTTCGTAGGTACAAATGGATTCATCATCCTTTTGTTTTAGTTCAAGAAACACTTTCTCTATCTTTTTTTGAAGAATACGAGGGAAGAAAATATTGAAAAATAAGTTCATGAACTCGTCCCATTCCATGGACTCAATTTCATCTATTTGCCTCATATTTTTTATTAGATTCCACCATTTATCAGCTTCACCTTCCAAACGATATACTGCTAAGATGACTTTATCATGTTCAAAACATTATAGAACTGAAAATATCTTTTCAATAGTACTAATCCATTGTTCAGCCACTAATGGTTTAGAAGACCCACTGAATGAAGGTGGGTGTTGCCTTATGAAGGATTAAACTGAATGTTCCTCCTTCCTTTGCTCGTTTGGAATCCCTACATGATTCATATCTTGAGAAAGTTGTGTGATCATGGCTACAAGATTTTTCATTCTAGCTCCCATAACGTTGGGTTGCTCAGGGGGACAATCATTACATTCCCTGTCGCATTTAGTATTAGCATGGTTCCTTCTGGTTCCATCCATTTTCTAAAACCTAGAAGCATAATGTGAGCAACACTAAGTACAATAGGAAAACCACATAATCAGGAATAAAATTTCACACTTTATGTTTTATCATAGGTTATTCATAGACATTTCCAGAACACTGAGATTGTGTTCTCTACTTAGACATATCATTAGGGTTCTTACTAAGGATTTCACATCCTAGTTTCCAATGGTTGACTATACCTTTCCACTGATACCAACTATAATGACCCATAAATTTCATACATGGTTATTACATCAGAATTAAAGCATACTTATTAGAACCCATAACAAAACCATAAAAGGACCGTATAGGTATAGTGTATTTAGAAACTGGGTTACATAGACAACTGGTACATAAATCATTTACATTGTCTCCCATTTATTTCATCATATATAGAGTCCCTTTTTGGCATATACTACTTAATAGCCTTCTTCCAGGCCTGGGGAAAAGAAAACATACAAAAGGGTGAGCTCAAATTCTTTGTAAGGGTAAACCAAAGAAATATCAAACATATCATATTCATAAGAACATAACATTTTGTAAATCTTACCCTGCAAAAGAGATCATAATATCTTGACATGGGATAAATAATAGTAG
The DNA here is from genome assembly GCA_963277665.1 of Viscum album. Classification (NCBI taxonomy): domain Eukaryota; kingdom Viridiplantae; phylum Streptophyta; class Magnoliopsida; order Santalales; family Viscaceae; genus Viscum; species Viscum album. The sequence continues at coordinate 149,691,465 of OY728156.1, read as the reverse complement.
TGAAATGTAATCCCAATAATCATAACATAAAACATGAAACATTGTTTCATACACAAATGATTATTAAAAATCATTTGATATTAGTCAAGGCTATTTTCCAAGACCATCATAGCGGACAAGGTCCATTACTGAATTGAGTTCACTCCTCGTTCCAGTCCTGTATCACTGAACTGGATTAACTTGTTGTTCTAGTCACGTCTATATCATGAGATATAAATATTTACCCAATGCATTGGAGGGATATATAGGTCCCATCCATCTCATAATGAAACCATTATTTTGTGTGCCACAAAATCCTAAACCATACATCATAGCACAACTCATGTAATAAAAATGGGATTCATAATTATCATGCCATCAAAACATAATTCATAAAAGGACTTCATTAAAATAATTCCATCATAACATAATCAATTCAATGTAATAATAGGGAATAAAACAGAACCCTATATTAACATAGTTGGAAAATAATTCTGATAAAACACTTGAACTCCATTCATAAGGAAAATATCATTTCATTTTCAAATACATTTTTTCCTTTCTCAATATGTCTTGATATTTTAAAATAAAAGTAGTTAATTGAAAATAATCTCAAAAATTTTTAAAGGAAGCTTCATGGAAATAATGTTCTATTAAATCATAAAAATCCATTCACACCGTATAAGTTAAAAAAACATTATTCTCATACTTTTTCCAGAAAAGTCAAACAGTACCTTGTTTTGAAAACGACAAAATTTACCTTTCATATCTTTTACTAAAAACTCACCAATAGGTAAAATTGGATTTAAAAATTTTTATAAGGATATAAATAATATTAAATATTGTGGAAACATGGATGTGGATGATAAATATGACCCTAGAAAATAATTACAAAAAAAATCTCAGATAAAAACAAGATTAGAACATTTATCCCTTACATTAGGCCCGATATGCTTCGTATGAATCTGAACCTCATGTATAATGGTTTTAATAATGTAACTAACATATTCCAGAATCATATTCATTGTTATGATATCATATATATTTATAATCTTATCTTATTATTTGTAATATTACATAGCTACTAGTTAATTGGGTGTTTGCTGCTTTATGTTCTTATGCGTGTTTTGTCGAATAAATTCGTATTACTATTTTAGGTTATAGAAAAATCATTTACAGAATTGTATTATTATATTATATATCAGATTTATTGATTCTATTCGTCTTATATAGTCATGGTATAATTAAGATCATGCAGAATGAATCACATCGCATCGTGGAGATAGTAAGTCGTACGTACACACGAGCGATGATATCATTCCCATAATTATTGAATGGTATTAGAGTGGATGGTAGAATATCTCAGAATTAGTATAATGTTATAATAATCATATACATAGTTATTATTTGTACCATTATACCCATCCAAGTAAGGTGGTGTTGGAAAACAGATTACACCACGGCGTAGAGAAGGTATTCTGTACGTATGCATGCGCAATGATATCATTTTCCGTAGGATGGATAGTATGTTAAATAGAGTTGTTTCATATTTATAATAACATATTAGTATATCACTGATAATTATGTTATTACTTTATAATGATACAACTAAATAAGAAGTAGTTTAAGAAGAATGAATATTGAAAGAATCAGTAGAAGAGATTACCTCTTCTTCGACACACATCTTTTAATAATCTTCTTAAGGACTATATTTGGTCTATTAAGAAGACCAGAACCTCCAGAATATTACTAGGGAAGTTGACAAGTATAATGGTCATTAGGTTGGACGAGCATGAAGGCTCAATGGTATGTAATGTTGAGAGGGAGGAGGTTCCCTTTTATAAGGGAGGAGAGGGGATCCTTTTGAAATCTAAAAAATATTTATTTTGTAATAAATCTAACCCCACTTAAAAACCTCCAATAATGACTCATGATCTAATATAAGATGATATAGGGTTGTAATATTATAAACCAATAAGATTTAGACATATTTGAAATCTATTTTAAAACTTATCAACTTAATTTATCATTATTTAATCTATTTAATTTTATTTGTCGTAATAAGATTCTAAAATTTAAAAAGTTATAAATAATTACTTATGTGTTTTGAATTTTCTTAATTGGGAACTTTATAACATTTTTGACCATATAAATTTAAATTTTAAATTTTTAAAATCTTTTTGTGTTTTTTAATCAATTTTATAATATGTTATTTTTATAAAATAACAATAGTGTCAATTTTGACACTATTCATTTATTTGAATTTAAATAAAATCCACATAGAAGATATGTTCGAAATAAAATATTTAATAGATTCATAAAATGTCATATTTATCTAGAAAAATCGTGGAGAACATTTAATAGTTCATGTAATATTTATTTTAATATTTTTAAAACCATTTATTTGATATTTCAATAAATAAAATAATTTCAACATCACTAATGTTCCACCTTTAATAATAATTATTTAATCCATAAAAATTATAAATAAATTCACATGATGTATATAGTTTTTTTATATTTCTGGAGACTCTTCATGTTCGAAGTTTCATGAAGATTATCACAAAATTAAAATTATTATACTTTTATGATTTATGAGAGTTACATGTTGTCACTTTATTTGGTTTTAATAATAATTAAATTATATTCATGGTCAAAAGTCAATTAAATGTATCTATTCCGACCCTTAGATGATATGGTTTAACTTTTATTCATGTAATATAATTTTTCCAGGTGTTAGTGGAATTGTATAATCATATTTTGACCCTTAATTACCCGATTTACCTTTAACTGTAAAAATTACCGTAGCTACTAATCATAATTTTTAGAAAATAAAAGTAACATTATTTGGACCCACTATATCAAAATATGGAATCTATTTTTCAAAATTCAAAACCCCAATGTTGCATTAATTAATTTAAAACTTATCCATTTGGTAAGAAAATGAGTTTTAAACGTTAAAACAATTCCAATGATTGAAATGTTTTTACCTATGAATTCAATGTGAAATTAATGATAATGGCATACATTATATTAAATGGAAAAAATATATTGAATTTTTTCATTAAAACCATTCAATATTATAATTTAACAATATAAATTATTGCAATGAAAAAATTTTTTTTTAATTAATATATTGCGTGATTTTACTATTCATTAAAATATAAAAGTTATCAGAATAATATGAAAATTTTACCCAAAGTAAATTTTTATATCCTGATTCCAAAAAAGAATTTTATATTTATAAATTATATTTATAAACATGTAAAAAACTAGATTTAATGTTGGTGTTCCATCAAAAGGCGAGAAACTATATTTTTTTAAAAAAAATTATTCTTTTATCCGAAAATTGATTTTCTATCGTATCATAAGTAAAACGAATTCTACTGTTATATAAAATTCAAAATGTGGTTAATACTATTTATAATGGTTATTTTATATAATATTTTTATAACATATCATTGATTAGTGAAACTCGGTATTGCGTACAACACAAGCTATCGAGGAAGGGTATTGTTGTGTGTAATGCAAGTCAAGTCAGTGTTGTGTGTAGTGAAAGATTCTTTTGGTCTTGCGTATAACATAAGACGTATATATATATATATATATATATATACATTTCTCATTCAATCTCAGGTTGTTACAAAAAACTTCTTCGTTTCCATTTTATCATTCATTTGAACGGTCTTTTACACATATTTAAGAATTAGGTTATTGAAATATTTTATTCACTCTATGAAAAAAATGAGTTTTAATTCTATTATATTCTATAGTAATTTTATTATCACCATAATCATGAGTGTTTAATTATTCTATTTCAACTTCCAGTTAACATAGATATATTTTTTCATAGATTGTAATATGCCTTATGGATGATTCCTTTTGAAGAAATGGTTTTAAACCAATAAATAATTTATCAATATTTCATTCAAGGATGATTATTAAACATGAATCATACCATGAATGTATGGAATTTTTTTTCTCATTGGTACCAATGTACTCATAATACTTCTTCTTATTCATAATGATTTTATTTGTAATTATTATGTTGAATACAAGTGATTTAGTTTTTAGATAAATATTTCCCTAAAATCATCCCATTTCATGTAGTCCATTTCAAACATTTTCCTCATATTTATAAAATATTTCCACCAATTGTCTACTTCTATATCCAAATGATAATATGTGAGGATAAATTTGTCATGGTTAAGGAATTGATTCACGGGAAATATATCTTCCATCATATTAATCCATTTCTCATAAACTACTAGATGAGAAGAACCAATGAATGATGATATTTATTTTAACAAAAAATATTAAATAAAATTTTTCTTCCACCATGGTGATTTCATGAGTTCAACAAGATCGATGTTACCAAAAATATATTGTGAGTTGTTAATGATTATATTCACAATAATTTGTCTCCCTAACCATAAGTCATTTGGTTTCTCGTGAGGGTGGTATTTTTATTGGATATCAAATTCATTATTCACATGATTCCTTTGGGTTCCAACCATTAACTAAAACCAAAAATAATAGTGTGAGAAATGATAATCATTGTGTAAAACCACATAATCATTAATTTTATTATTAGATGTCCAAATAAAGACACTTCAATTCCAATCTATGGCATGTTCAGTTTAACCTAGGAAATCCATGATTTTTAACAAAATGTTGACATGTTATACTATATAGATAATTATCCGAGGGTTATCATTTAGGTTCTCTATTCGTAGTTTCCAAAGGTAAACTAAATCCTTTTATGATACCAACTATAGTGACCCGTACATTACATAAATAGATATTACATCTTCTGAGATGAATATTAAATACATATCATAATAATCATCACCATAATCATATAGTTATAGTATCTTCAAAAACATGGATAAATAAATGACTTGTTAATAAGATTTCAACAACATATTCCACATAGTTCTTCATAACTAGTACCCTTCATAGACATACCATACATAAAAAATTTCTTCATTACCTAGGAAAAGGACACATATAAAATGTAACACCCCAAGCTTCTACGGTACGTTTCCCTTCGAATAATGCGATAGCGTGTGTTGTACGCAACCTCGAGTTCTAACACACACCACAACTAATTAAACTAGCCGTTGTGAATAGTAATACCTACTTTTTGAAATCATATATATTTTATATTTCAAAATGGACTTCATTTTTGGATTCGGAATATCGAAATTAGTCTAGGGTGAAATTTTGGTACATTTCAGATAACTTTCATATTTTGATGAATAGTGAAAATTACTAAATTTTAATTAAAAACAACTTTTTTAATCAAATTAATTACTAGTGATAAATTATGAATTTGAGTGGTTTTAAAGTATATTTAGAATATATTTTTACCATTTAATATAATTTTGTTCATTGGACATAATTTTACAATTAAACCGAACATAAACAAGTGTCAATCTTTTGATAGTTATTATCTCTTAAAAACACGCTTTTTGTTTTAACAGCGGGAATTAATTTTAAATTAATTTCTGCCACTTCTGTGTTTTGAATTTAGGAAAATGGATTCCATATTTGGAATCAGGATGTTCAAATTGTGTAAATAGGTAACTTTTATTTTAGACATTTTGAATAGTTACTGTGGTAAATATTTTATTTACCATGGTTAAAGGGTAAATCCGGTAAATAAGGGTTAAAATAAATAATATTATAATAATACAAAATTACCCTAAAACGTGTCCTAACCTTATTGGTGGACACATACCCGACCATGGGCATCCTTGGGTCAATTTGGGGACCCCTTAGAGCCACTTGTAAGTGATAATGACACATTATATTAATAAAGTTAAAATAAAAATAAAAATGGCATAAGATTACATCTTTTAGAAGAACAATTTTTACATAGGGTTATACATGTTGGATTTTCGATTATAAATATTCATTAGAAAGATAAACAGATTTCCTACATAATGATATTTTATTTATAATTTTTAGACATTAAATAAGTTATTTTATTTATGACACAAGGATGATGCAGTAATTACTATAATAGTGAAAAATTAAAATAATTGATATTATAAATACCCAAATAAATATAATATGAAACTTTTAATGAATTAAACTAATTTTCTAGGCTAATATGATATATTAGGATTGATTTAATGGACTTTGTTCGAAGTAATCAATCTGTTATGAGTTTCACAAAAATCAACTATTGAATAGTGTCAAAATTGACATAAAAGAGTTCTTAAAACAAATATTATATTATTAATTGATATTAAATTCCTAAAAATATATGGTTCGGACAAGAGACTTATATTATGACAGGTTCCTCATTAATGGGCCACTTGGGGGTCGCTTGGATGTATATAGTAAGTTTATTAACCATATTATATAAAAAATACAAAGAGACATTGTAAAAGTGAAACTAATTAACTTAGAGTTAATACTTAAAGATAAGGTTAATATAAGTACCCAAACCTGTCTAAATTCTATTGGTTGAGTGGTTTTCGACCTATCCGCACCTTAACCTTTGAATAGTCAACTTTGGAGCCATTAGAAACCGAATATGAATTTATTATAAATTAATATTTCTAGCTTTTCCAAAGGTGCCCCTCACCCCTCGGCACTCCTCCTTCTCTTTTCTTCACACCTTCAAAGCCTTTTGGTTCGGCCAAACTCTGCCCAAATACTCTCCCAACATCCCTCACTACAACCTAGAGGCCTTAGTTTGATCAGAAAGCCAACCTAAGGAGCCCTTTTGATCAAATCAAAAGGAAGAACCCGAAGAAGAGGTAATGATTTCACCACCCTTTTCTAAGTTCATTTCTTCTTCCACTTCTTCTTCCTTTGTTCTTACCATTCTAAAATAATAACTACAGTATCTCACATATACTGTGATGTTATTATAAGTATGGTACAACCATATTCAGTATTCTATCCACCCTTTGAATAACATGTCACCATACGTGCGTACGTACGGCTTACCGTCTCCACGTCGTGGTGTAATTGTTATTCAATATAATATTATTTGGATGGGTATAATAATGATGTGTAACTCATGTAAATAATAAATATAACATGTTAATGATTCTGTATATATGATATACCATTCATTTATATATTATTTTAATATCAAAAGAATGATATTGTCGCTCGTGCGTACGTACGGACTACCGTCTCCACGAACGCGATGAGATTCATTCTCCATCGTAACCATTAAAGCGTAATTATCATTTTATGATTTAAAAATGATGTTTAAGGACTTGATATCATTCTGGATATGAATAATATACAACCTATCCTTTACAAACATGTCTTACGTAACAAAACATATGAAAGAAAACAAGTAAGTTAACACCCGAAACAACGATAATACTAAGATATTATTATCAAATCAATATTAAAAGATCATATATGATATCATATTAATGTATATGATTCTTGTATAATTTAATAACAATTATTTCACCATTATACAGGAGGTTAACCTACCACAACCAAGGAAAAGTACAAGGTAAGGGTTATTTCACAATCTCTTCATTATCCGAGGTTGTATTATACGTAATAATCTACTGGGATCTCTTTATCATCAACATCCATGTTTCTTCGAAATGTATTTCAAAACATTTTTAATATTTACAAGAATATGGGTTAAAGTCATTTATACCCTTGTTTGACTTTTTATAAGAGTTTTATAAAGGAATCTTTCCGTCGTTTTCAAAACAAGGTCCTTTTTAACCTTTTCGACGGAATTGAGGTAAGAATGTTTTTTTAACTTATACGGCGGGTGCGGTTATTTTCCGCCGTTATAAAATTGTTGAAGCTTTACATACAAGCTTATAAGAATATTTTCAAAGAAAATGTTTTATTTTATATGGATCTTAAATGATTTCAAAATAAAAGGAGATACTTCTTTAAAAATAATTTTGATTTCATCTATGTCAACATCCTTTGATGGATTTTAATATTATTTGAAGTTGATTTATTATGATACAAAACTTCTATATTGTATTGAAGGTTTTGTGATATGTTTGACTGTGGATGTGCTATTTTTATACCATTCATAGTTTATGGTGAAATTATTGACATTTCGTATGCTAGTTTTAATACGAATGTTTATGTTATGTTTAAACCTTTTCATATGGGAATGCATTGGACTTAATAAGTGACGGGTGGAGCCCGCTATAGCTCCTCGATGCATCGGTAGGTCTCATGAGACAAACTAGTGTCTTGGCACAAGGCCTTGACAAAATCTTATTTGTAGTCTTGGCACGAGGCCTTGGCTATGTGGTTATGATAGTCTGGCATTATGCATTCCAACATTATGAAAGTGGTTATTTATTTTTGCATGTGATTATTCGATTAGTGGAATATCCATGTGAATAAGTAAATGGCATTATTTCATTTTATTTATGCCATACCATGTTGAAAGTTCATGTTTAAAAGGCTTTTGTTTTAGTTATACATTGCCTTAAATGTTTATTCTTATTGATGAAAGTTTCCGCTATATTGTTATCCTTACTGGGCATTTGAGCTCACCCCTTTTCTATGTTTTATTTTCCCAGGAAGTGAAGATGTAAGTTATGAATGACCTGCAGGGATATTATGAGGGGATTGTAGTGTGGACTGTGGAAACATTATGTTGTTGTAGTAGTTTTTGATTTTATGATGTAATGTAAAACTTATGAATATATCTAGTGTTTCCAAGGCTACTAAACCAATCGGTCTTTCGAGATTTGATCTTTCTTGTGATCATGCCAATGTTATGTAATAATGCACCGACTCTAGGCAACTAGGGTCGGGGCGTTACAGTTGGTATCAGAGGGAGGTTTAGTACAAACCTTGGAAGCTAGATTTAGATAAACTCTGATTAGAGCACGTAGACCTAAGATGAACTTTGAGGATTAGTATAGAAGAACTTCCTAGAATTTTGGTATTGTAGAGATTTTGTGAGTTTTCCGAGCAATACATCCCTGTCTGGATACGAGCAGGTAGAGGCGGCTCTGGCACAGATGTACCTAGGGGTAAAACCCGAAAACACCGCTTTGAGCTAGACTCGAACGGGAACTGGTGCACGACAACGGGCCTTGCTGTACTCTTGGTTACGACACTCCCGGGGGATATGCTTAGGATAACTCTCATTATCTTTACAAATCATTATGAAGGGTTTATGAGTATATACTTCCTCAAAGAAAAACATTTTTATGATTATGGATTATATCCATAAATAGTTCAATTTATGTTAAGTGTTTTATAAGTATGGGATTATGTATTTTGATTCATAAACTGATCTAGTTTATGCCATTGTTTAGAAATGGCGCCTAGTGGAAGAAATGGAATCCGTATCAATGCGCGCACTCCATGTAGGGATTGCCCTCCTGCTCAAGATAATTATAGTGGGGCTGGTGATGCAACTGGTGCTGATCAGCTAATCACCGTACTGGGACAACTTACTCAGGTTATGAATAATAACCTTACCCGTATGGAGCACCCTGATCCGCAGCGTGGAGGATCAATGTTAGATCGATTCATGAGACAACAACCACCAACGTTCAATGGGAGTACAAATCCCTTAGTAGCTGAGCAATGGATATTTTCCCTAGAGAAAAAATATTTCAGGCTTTGGGGAGTAGTGAAAGGGAAAAAGTTACCATGGCAGTTTACCGCCTCACTGGAGATGCTGATCAATGGTGGTCATTGATTCAAAACATGAAGGAAGATGATGAAGTATCAAACATGGAATGGAGGGAGTTCAATGATCTGTTTTTAGAAAAATACTTTCCTCGCGACCATCGAGCAGATATGGAAAGGCAATTTCTGAGTCTGAGACAAAAGGAGGATGATAATGTCACAAAGTATGAGGCTAACTTTACAAGGTTAGCGAGGTACGATGGTGATTATATTCGCAACCCAAGAAGTAAGATTGATCGTTTCTTTGATGGGTTAAAACCATTTCTCCGTCGAGCATTAGTCTCACAGTCCTTTTCATCGTACGAAGACATTGTCTCATGTGCTATCAAGACCGAAAAGGAATTCTCTAAGTCTTATGACTTTAAAGCAAAGCAAGAGAAGAAGAGACCTGCTGATCAATCTGGGAATGGAAATAAGGGGAAGAAGGGAAAGGTTGAATATCCATCTTGTGGTAAGTGCGGGAAGAAACACCCCGGTGCTTGCCTGAAGGGAATGGGAGTCTGTTACAAGTGTGGTGAAAAAGGCCACCAAGCTCATGATTGCAAGGGGAAGAAGGAAGCTACCAATGTTCAGTGCTACAATTGCAGGGAGATGGGGCATTATGCAAATGCATGTCCTAAGCGTCAGGAGAACTTACCTCAGAAAAGGCCAAGGGATCAAGGCCAGGCTTATGCTATCACTACTGCTGAGGTAGAAACTCCGAAAGACGTGGTGGCAGGTAATTTAATGGTTTCCTCAAGTTTAGCAAATGCATTATTTGATTCTGGATCATCGCATTGTTTCATATCTTCCCAGTTTGCTAAGAAAATTAGATATTTCCAATTTGATTTAATAAGGGAGTTGTCAGTTAAAACTCCTAAGGGAAGTATCGTTGCAACAAAGTTTTGTGAATCAGTCCCCATTAGAGCACATAAATGTTCTTTATCTGCTGATTTCATCGTCATACCTATGATTGAGTTTGATATAATCCTCGGAATGGACTGGCTTTCGGACTATGATGCGAAGATTTATTGTAAGAAGAAAGAGGTTACGATTCATGATGATAATGATAAGGAGCACCTTATTTTTAGAGCAGAATCGTCACCACCTAATTCTTATTTAGACCCACCCCCAGTAGCTCAACTTAATTCAATTATTGGGGAGGAAGAGAATGAAGTAACTATCGGTGAGGAAAGGAATGTTCAAATAGAGGATGTACCTGTTGTGAAAGAATTTGTAGATGTATTTCCGGAAGATTTACCTGGACATCCTCTAGAACGAGAAGTTGAGTTTTCTATTGATTTGATTCCTGGATCAAGGCCTATATCGAAGAACCCTTATAGAATGGCCACTGTAGAGCTAGTCGAACTAAAGAAACAACTAGAGGAATTGAGTAATAAGGGATTTATTCGCCCTAGTGTTTCTCCATGGGGAGCCCCTGTTCTTTTTGTTAAAAAGAAAGATGGATCTATGAGGTTATGTATCGATTACAGGGAGATCAATGCTATAACGATAAAGAACAAGTATCCCCTACCTCGTATTGATGATTTATTTGACCAACTGCATGGAGCTCAATACTTTTCAAAGATTGACCTTCGATCTGGATACCATCAGTTGTGTGTAAAGAAGGAAGACATTCCGAAAACAGCATTTCGAACCAGGTACGGGCATTACGAGTTTACTGTAATGCCGTTTGGATTGACTAATGCACCCTCTGTATTCATGGATCTGATGAATAGAGTTTTCAAGGAGTATCTCGATGAATTTGTGGTGGTATTTATTGATGATATCTTGGTATACTCCAAAACCTACAAAGATCATGAAAATCACTTGCGCATTATCTTGAAGACTCTTAGGAGGCATGAATTATATGGAATGTTTAGCAAGTGTGAATTCTGGCTTCAGGAGATTTCTTTTCTTGTCCATATTGTCTCTAAAGATGGAATCTCTGTTGATCCTTCTAAGACCAAGGCAATCCAAGAATGGCCAGCACCTACGAGTATAACTGAGGTACGTAGTTTTATTGGTTTGGCAGGTTATTATCGACGTTTCGTCCAGAATTTTGCCCGATTGGCTAACCCATTAACGAAGATCACACGTATAGGGGTTAAATTTGTTTGGACAAAAGAGTGTGAAGAATGTTTCGAAGAACTGAAGAGAAGATTAGTCAATGCTCCTATATTGACTCTACCATCGGGGAATGATGGGTTCGTTATTTATAGTGATGCATCGAAGAAAGGACTTGGCTGTGTCCTTATGCAGAATGATAGAGTTATTGCCTATGCATCACGACAGTTGAAAATTCATGAACAAAACTATCCTACTCATGATCTTGAGTTAGCAGCTGTGATCTTTGCTTTGAAGATATGGAGGCACTACCTCTATGGTGAAAAATGTGAGATTTATACTGATCACAAGAGTTTGAAGTATATTTTCTCACAAAAAGAACTCAACATGAGGCAAAGGAGATGGCTTGAATTACTCAAGGATTATGATTGTACGATACACTACCACCCGGGGAAGGCAAACAAGGTGGCAGATGCGTTGAGTAGAAAAGACCATGGAGTTTTGAACAATATGAGAATTGAAAGGGATCCAATTTTCATGGATCTAGTGAAAATGGACATGGGAATAACCAGGGAAGGTGAAACATCAATGCTTTTTCAAATGGTTGCCAAACCATCTTTACTAGAACGGATTAAGAGTTCTCAGACCGATGATGACGAATTCCAAAAGAAGATTAAAGCTGTGAATGATGGGAGATTGAGAGACTTTGTGTATGAAGATGGAATTTTGAAATTCGGGAAGAGACTTTGTGTTCCCAATATACCTGATCTAAAAAGGGAATTGCTGGATGATGCTCATAGTTCCAATTTCTCTATACACCCTGGGAGCACCAAAATGTATAGAGATTTGAAGGAACATTTTTGGTGGGACAACATGAAGAGGGAGATTGCTGATTTTGTGTCAAGGTGTATGGTTTGTCAACAAGTAAAAGCTGGAAGGAAACAGCCTGGAGGAGTCATGCAACCTCTTCCCATACCGGAGTGGAAATGGGACAATATTACGATGGACTTTGTCATGGGGCTACCAAAGACTCCTAGAAGGAACGATGCAATATGGGTTATTGTTGATCGTCTTACCAAGTCAGCACATTTTCTTGCTATAAGAGAAGATCTACCCCTGGAACGTCTAGCAAGACTATACATTAATGAAGTTGTGAGACTTCATGGAGTTCCCCTATCGATTGTTTCTGATCGTGATCCCCGTTTTACTTCAAGATTTTGGAAAAGTCTTCAGAAATCTCTGGATACTGAACTTCATTTGAGCACTGCTTACCACCCTCAGACAGACGGACAATCAGAACGGACTATTCAGACCTTAGAAGACATGTTGAGATCTTGCTCACTTGATTTTCAGGGTATGTGGGATCAATATTTACCTCTGGTAGAATTTTCCTATAACAATAGCTTCCATTCGAGTATACAAATGGCACCATATGAAGCGTTATACGGAAAGAGATGTCGTACACCAACCTGTTGGGATGACGTTGGTGAAAGAAAACTTGTAGGCCCAGAACTGGTGGAGGAAACGGTGGAAAAGGTGAAGGTAATCCAAAATCACATCAAAGCAGCTCAAAGTAGGCAGAAGAGCTATGCCGATAATCGAAGGAAGGATTTGGAATTTCAAGTCGGTGATCATGTTTTCCTAAAGGTATCTCCGTGGAAGGGAGTCATACGTTTTGGTAAGAAAGGTAAATTGAGTCCCAGGTACATCGGACCTTTCGAAATTCTAGAACGAATTGGGGTTGTAGCTTACCGATTGGCAATGCCGCCAAGTCTCTCCAAAGTTCACGATGTGTTCCACGTATCTCTATTGAGGAAATACATGCCTGATCCGACGCATGTACTCACCTATGAGGAATTAGAACGGGAACCCGATCTGTCTTATTGCGAAGAGCCCGTCATGATTCTTGATACAAGAGAACAAGTACTGAGAAACCGGACGACGCGTCTGGTAAAAGTTTTGTGGAGAAATCATAAGATGGAAGAGGCAACGTGGGAACCCGAGGAACTTATGATTAAGAACCACCCGAGTCTTTTTATGCAGTAATACCCTAGAAATTGCGAGGACGCAATTATTTGAAGGAGGGGAGAATGTAACACCCCAAGCTTCTACGGTACGTTTCCCTTCGAATAATGCGATAGCGTGTGTTGTACGCAACCTCGAGTTCTAACACACACCACAACTAATTAAACTAGCCGTTGTGAATAGTAATACCTACTTTTTGAAATCATATATATTTTATATTTCAAAATGGACTTCATTTTTGGATTCGGAATATCGAAATTAGTCTAGGGTGAAATTTTGTTACATTTCGGATAACTTTCATATTTTGATGAATAGTGAAAATTACTAAATTTTAATTAAAAACAACTTTTTTAATCAAATTAATTACTAGTGATAAATTATGAATTTGAGTGGTTTTAAAGTATATTTAGAATATATTTTTACCATTTAATATAATTTTGGTCATTGGACATAATTTTACAATTAAACCGAACATAAACAAGTGTCAATCTTTTGATAGTTATTATCTCTTAAAAACACGCTTTTTGTTTTAACAGCGGGAATTAATTTTAAATTAATTTCTGCCACTTCTGTGTTTTGAATTTAGGAAAATGGATTCCATATTTGGAATCAGGATGTTCAAATTGTGTAAATAGGTAACTTTTATTTTAGACATTTTGAATAGTTACTGTGGTAAATATTTTATTTACCATGGTTAAAGGGTAAATCCGGTAAATAAGGGTTAAAATAAATAATATTATAACAATACAAAATTACCCTAAAACGTGTCCTAACCTTATTGGTGGACACATACCCGACCATGGGCATCCTTGGGTCAATTTGGGGACCCCTTGGAGCCACTTGTAAGTGATAATGACACATTATATTAATAAAGTTAAAATAAAAATAAAAATGGAATAAGATTACATCTTTTAGAAGAACAATTTTTACATAGGGTTATACATGTTGGATTTTCGATTATAAATATTCATTAGAAAGATAAACAGATTTCCTACATAATGATATTTTATTTATAATTTTTAGACATTAAATAAGTTATTTTATTTATGACACAAGGATGATGCAGTAATTACTATAATAGTGAAAAATTAAAATAATTGATATTATAAATACCCAAATAAATATAAAATGAAACTTTTAATGAATTAAACTAATTTTCTAGGCTAATATGATATATTAGGATTGATTTAATGGACTTTGTTCGAAGTAATCAATCTGTTATGAGTTTCACAAAAATCAACTATTGAATAGTGTCAAAATTGACATAAAAGAGTTCTTAAAACAAATATTATATTATTAATTGATATTAAATTCCTAAAAATATAAGGTTCGGCCAAGAGACTTATATTATGACAGGTTCCTCATTAATGGGCCACTTGGGGGTCGCTTGGATGTATATAGTAAGTTTATTAACCATATTATATAAAAAATACAAAGAGACATTGTAAAAGTGAAACTAATTAACTTAGAGTTAATACTTAAAGATAAGGTTAATATAAGTACCCAAACCTGTCTAAATTCTATTGGTTGAGTGGTTTTCGACCTATCCCCACCTTAACCTTTGAATAGTCAACTTTGGAGCCATTAGAAACCGAATATGAATTTATTATAAATTAATATTTCTATCTTTTCCAAAGGTGCCCCTCACCCCTCTTATAAAAGGGCACTCCTCCTTCTCTTTTCTTCACACCTTCAAAGCCTTTTGGTTCGGCCAAACTCTGCCCAAATACTCTCCCAACATCCCTCACTACAACCTAGAGGCCTTAGTTTGATCAGAAAGCCAACCTAAGGAGCCCTTTTGATCAAATCAAAAGGAAGAACCCGAAGAAGAGGTAATGATTTCACCACCCTTTTCTAAGTTCATTTCTTCTTCCACTTCTTCTTCCTTTGTTCTTACCATTCTAAAATAATAACTCCAGTATCTCACATATACTGTGATGTTATTATAAGTATGGTACAACCATATTCAGTATTCTATCCACCCTTTGAATAACATGTCACCATACGTGCGTACGTACGGCTTACCGTCTCCACGTCGTGGTGTAATTGTTATTCAATATAATATTATTTGGATGGGTATAATAATGATGTGTAACTCATGTAAATAATAAATATAACATGTTAATGATTCTGTATATATGATATACCATTCATTTATATATTATTTTAATATCAAAAGAATGATATTGTCGCTCGTGCGTACGTACGGACTACCGTCTCCACGAACGCGATGAGATTCATTCTCCATCGTAACCATTAAAGCGTAATTATCATTTTATGATTTAAAAATGATGTTTAAGGACTTGATATCATTCTGGATATGAATAATATACAACCTATCCTTTACAAACATGTCTTACGTAACAAAACATATGAAAGAAAACAAGTAAGTTAACACCCGAAACAACGATAATACTAAGATATTATTATCAAATCATTATTAAAAGATCATATATGATATCATATTAATGTATATGATTCTTGTATAATTTAATAACAATTATTTCACCATTATACAGGAGGTTAACCTACCACAACCAAGGAAAAGTACAAGGTAAGGGTTATTTCACAATCTCTTCATTATCCGAGGTTGTATTATACGTAATAATCTACTGGGATCTCTTTATCATCAACATCCATGTTTCTTCGAAATGTATTTCAAAACATTTTTACTATTTACAAGAATATGGGTTAAAGTCATTTATACCCTTGTTTGACTTTTTATAAGAGTTTTATAAAGGAATCTTTCCGTCGTTTTCAAAACAAGGTCCTTTTTAACCTTTTCGACGGAATTGAGGTAAGAATGTTTTTTTAACTTATACGGCGGGTGCGGTTATTTTCCGCCGTTATAAAATTGTCGAAGCTTTACATACAAGCTTATAAGAATATTTTCAAAGAAAATGTTTTATTTTATATGGATCTTAAATGATTTCAAAATAAAAGGAGATACTTCTTTAAAAAGAATTTTGATTTCATCTATGTCAACATCCTTTGATGGATTTTAAGATTATTTGAAGTTGATTTATTATGATACAAAACTTCTATATTGTATTGAAGCTTTTGTGATATGTTTGACTGTGGATGTGCTATTTTTATACCATTCATAGTTTATGGTGAAATTATTGACATTTCGTATGCATGTTTTAATACGAATGTTTATGTTATGTTTAAACCTTTTCATATGGGAATGCATTGGACTTAATAAGTGACGGGTGGAGCCCGCTATAGCTCCTCGATGCATCGGTAGGTCTCATGAGACAAACTAGTGTCTTGGCACAAGGCCTTGACAAAATCTTATTTGTAGTCTTGGCACGAGGCCTTGGCTATGTGGTTATGATAGTCTGGCATTATGCATTCCAACATTATGAAAGTGGTTATTTATTTTTGCATGTGATTATTCGATTAGTGGAATATCCATGTGAATAAGTAAATGGCATTATTTCATTTTATTTATGCCATACCATGTTGAAAGTTCATGTTTAAAAGGCTTTTGTTTTAGTTATACATTGCCTTAAATGTTTATTCTTATTGATGAAAGTTTCCGCTATATTGTTATCCTTACTGGGCATTTGAGCTCACCCCTTTTCTATGTTTTATTTTCCCAGGAAGTGAAGATGTAAGTTATGAATGACCTGCAGGGATATTATGAGGGGATTGTAGTGTGGACTGTGGAAACATTATGTTGTTGTAGTAGTTTTTGATTTTATGATGTAATGTAAAACTTATGAATATATCTAGTGTTTCCAAGGCTACTAAACCAATCGGTCTTTCGAGATTTGATCTTTCTTGTGATCATGCCAATGTTATGTAACAATGCACCGACTCTAGGCAACTAGGGTCGGGGCGTTACATAAAAGGGTGATATCAGATGCTTAGTAAAGTTAAACATGGGATATTACAATATCACATGTGATTATGTGTATGAAAATATGATATTATCATTTGAAATCCTACCCATCATATTAATTATCACAATATTGAGTGAGGGAATAAATATTGATGTTTTATAATACAAGGAACATAAAATGATAAAATAAAATAGGATATTTGAGCATAACATATAGATAAGAATGCTACAGAACATATTGTAATGACATTTTGAACATGTGTAAATATAAATAGGATCATCCATTAGGTTAAGGACTTGAAACTAGTCACTTATATAAACATATGGATATGAAACCAAGTCCACAAAAAATCTTATAGATTAGATAGTAAGGTTTATGTATAATCTTATGGACATGAAAGAATGTTTCATACATAATATTTTGGACATGAAATCCTAGATATTTATAAATCATATTAATATGAAATCTTGTTATAGCTTAATATTATCCACTTGATAACAAGTTCCATGCAATATATGGGGAACAAGAAATCTGTTTCATGTATAACCTATTTACCTCATGAGTTATCAATATTTACCTAATGACATAGACGGTGATATTTGTCAAACCAATCACATAATGAAAATATTCTATATTTTTTAAAAAATATTATAAAAAATTAATCATATAAAGACCATGAAATGATGTGGGTTTATAAAACATGTTATCATTGAATACCTCATGGAAAAAATAGGTTTGATAAACATTTCATCTTTTTCATTCAAATAATTGGTTGAAAATGAATCAGTTTAATAAACTTATTACTATCATAAACATAAACTATATAAATAGATAATATTAATGGTTTCCATGGACCACTTCCATAGTAAATCATAAGTGAAATCAATGGTTATTGTTATGGAGGAATAGAAATACCATTACATGTTCCTTAAAACATTAATTACTAAAATAACCTTTCCATTTTGAAAATGTCTTTTCGACAAAAAAAATTAACAAAATATTGTGTAAATATGTTTCTTTAAAAATATATATGGAATGATATAATGGTATATTTATATCATTAAGTGTCCATAATGGAAGAAAATTCCATTAAAGTCATATAAGTTAAAAGAAAACATTTCTTAAATTTAAAAAAATAATAAAGTACCTCATTCGAAAAATGAATGGAAGAATATTTTTTAACCAAATTATATAAATATATTCATGGGTAAAAACTAATTAACAAACTAATAGTATAATTGTAAAAAATTCATTGAAATAATTTTTGGACACATTTATATAGAATAAAATGGGTTTTTACTAAAGAGAGAAATGAATTTGATTCCCTATAAACAGAATTCTCAATATATTGAGTACATAAGCAGAAAAAAAATAAATGAAAAAAATGTATTATAAATAAATAACCAGAAGAGCAGATAAGTAACGAGTTTTTTTAGAGTTATATTATATGATTTCATCATTTGAAACATAATAATAAACTATGATATTTTAATAGAAATTTTTTCTCTATTTAGTAATATTTGAATCATAAGCCCCATGAAAGAGAGAAACATAGATTGATATATAAATCACCATAAAATTCAAAATAATATTCATAAAATAAATTAATTGGATATATATTCTGGTGGTTCAGGGGGTAGTAGAAGCGTGGTTGGGACGACACCCAACATTGACTTGTACCATTATCAATGATTATTCCGGGATGAATACGACGATGAACGCCAGTCTCCACAGAATATAATCAACTATTTAGATATAGATGAAAGAGACCTGAAACCTTTGGGAGGATCTTTCACATCATGTTTATAATTAATTTAATTAATTTAATAATTAAAAATAATACCTAAGACTTTGTTATTTTTATTTGATGATGATGTTGATCATCCGGATTGACCCTTTCAGATAATCTCGTTGCGCTTGTAGGAATCCAAACTAGAATCCCTCTAGCGGTTATCCACATGTCCTCTGATGTCCTATGATCGACACCTCTTGTCCTATGGGTTCTAATGTAGAAAAAAGAGTGTCTTTTGTCAGTCATTCATGATCTCTTGTTCTTCAGAATTGAAGAATGTCTCTCATTCTTGAGAGGGGAGAGAAGAGGATTCGAGAGAGAAAAATTTTGTCTCAATAATTAAAAATTCACCAGGTGTGTGGTGCAGTGTCTGACACAATAGGTGTAATTTTCTATTTATATATAACGAATTTCAGTTACAATATTTAATTGCATAGAAACCATTAAATACAATCATGATCCTAGAGAAAACCCATGAATTTAATAATAATACCATGTAATTATTAATGGTGCACTAACTTGCTCAAAATGGAATGATAAATTCCATTTAACAAAATTATATAAGTGTTATTTTAATTTTTCCCAACTAGTTAAATAATTATTTACCATCTTGAAAATAAATATTTTTCTACATGACCAACCTTAGTCTGCTCAAAATCCACATCCATTTATTGAGCACTTGAATAAAAATATTAATTTGTTCTCATTAATAAATATTTTATTTACCAACTAAAAAATAAATATTTATTAAATTTTTAATAAAATAAATAAGGATATTTTATTTATTTTATGCAATCATTTTAACATGAATAAAATTATTTCACTGTGTTGAGAATAATATTTATTTCATTAATTATATTAAAATAGAATTTAACCGAGACCACCAAAAACACTTATGTGGGACCCTATAAGATTCCTTCTCGTTGGCATTAGGCTGGTGTTTCTAAAGATCAAGTGTACTATCTAGTAATGGTTCAAGAAACCCAAGAGAAATAATGTAATGTCACAAAATTGACAACCACATTAGAACCCTCACTATGTAATATAATCCCTTTGTCACAATATCTCATCAAGCTGGTTTCATGATTGTTTCATCAACTTTTATACTTGATATGTCGTTCATTGTCTACCTGAAATAAACTCATCGTTACACCATTGCCATAGAATTTTGTGCGGAGATTCTATATAAATTAATGGTCTAAGAGATGAACATCCATATATGTTAGGGACAAATCCTTCCTCGACTTATCCATTAATAACATGCCACTCATGACGCACCCAATGTACCCTACATCCCGCCAACATTCTGCATAATGGTTTTCATCAGTAAATCATATTTTGTATGTCGTGAAACTTATTAATTATAATCTTATGGTCTACGGATCTTTACACATTCTCATAGATAAAAATACCTGATGACACAAAAAATTGAGGAATTCCTACAAGCGGGCCAGTTTTCATAATCGCCTCTCTTGGAGATTACCAAATGGGAACTTCATGAGAGGAAGTATCATATTCATACAAGTACTCGCACATGATGGTATTAATGATATGTGTCTCGCCATATCATGTCATCCAATCACAGAACTATATTTAAGAATATTGTTATAGCATTTCAAGGTTCTCATAACAGTGGGGAACTATCATGACCATATCAATGAAAAAAATACTCTAAGATAGAATTACATTATAATAATGAAGAACAATGGACAATATGTAATAATACATTAAAAATCCTTGTAAGAAAATTAAAACCATTTTGTTCTAGGACACCAACTCTTACGAAATCCATCTTGAACTAGAAACAACTGCCTACGACTTTCAGACCGCAAGACCTCACATGATGATCATGTTTCTTCTGATTCAGGGATTTAGTCATGGGGTCTGCCACATTGTCTTCCATGGAAATACTACTCATTGAAACTTCACATCTTTGAGAAAAAATCCCTCAAGAGGTGATACTTCCAAAAAAAGTTCTTCTTATGCTGATGTGACCTTGGCTCTTTTACGAGAGCCATCACTGTAGTATTATCATAGTATAGTGTGATATGAGCTTTTCTGATAGGTATCACGTCTATCTCCTAGAAGAATCTTCTTAACCAAACTGATTATTTAGTTTCCTCTGAATTTGGGATGTACTCAGACTCTGTTGTAGAATCTGCGACCACACTCTGCATTGAGCTCTTCCGGCACACTGCACCTCCCTTCAATGGGAAGATATATCTTGTTTGTGACATCATGTCATCTTGATCAGTCCGGACACTATCATATGCATATACTCTAATTACTAATTCCTCATCACCTCCATAAACCAGGAACATATCCATAGTACTCCTTAGATACTTTAGGATAGTCTTTACTTCCATCCAATGGCGGTCACCTGGGTCATCTTGATATCTTCCTACCACACTCAATGCATAGGGAAGATCCAAACTATTACATAGAATGACATACATGACTGACCCAATCGCTAATACGTACGGAGTCCTTCCCATTATGTTTCTTTCCTCGTCTATCTGGGGACACATTTTCTTGGAAAGATGAATTACATGTGTTTCTAGAAACAATACCCTCTTGTATTATTCCATAATGAATCTTTTCATTATATTATCAATTAATGTTGTTTGAATTAGGCCCAACTATCTCATGGATCTATAACGATGGATCATATCACAAGAATATATGCTATCTCGCCCATGTATTCCATGGAGAATCATTGATTCAACCATCCCTTAAAATAATGTAATACGGGTATCATGTTTCCAATAAGTAATATTTTATCAACATATATTATTAGAAAAATGAATTCAATCCCATGAAACCATTTTTAGACATAGGTATCACATCCATTCTTAATAAAACCAAATTATTTTATGGATTCATAAAAATGAAGGTTCCATGACCTTTATTATTTATTTAATCCATAAATGTTTTTCCGCAACATGGAAACCTTATTTTCATCGTTTGGAGTCACAAACCATTCAGGCTGTGTCATGTAGACATCTTCATGAAGGTTTACATTAATGAATGTTGTTTTGACACCCATTTTCCAAATCTCATAGCCATGGGATTCCTCAATGGTAATTATAATTCAGATGGATTTCATCATTGAAAATGGTGAGAAGGTTTCATCATAGTCAATTGATTGATGATGTTTAAAACCATTTGCAACCAGTCATTCCTTATAGTTAATGACTAATCCTTCGATTTCCATTTTCTTATTGAATACCCATTTGAATCCAAAAATCGTTACATCAACTGGAGAATCTACCAAAATCCAGACATGGTTTTGGTACATGGAATCCATTTCAGAATTCATGGCTTCATTACACATGGCAATGTCAATGCCACTTACTTCTTCCTTGTAGGTTAGAGGATCATTATTATCAAATAATAAAGAGTCAACATCCTTAGTAACTAGAAAACCATACCGTTCCGGTTCTCAGACCTCTATTGTACTACTACATAATACTTGTTTCTCTGTAATAGATTCTTCTTCCATAGGGCTCTTTAGAATCTATTCCTCTACGAATTCTTGTGTACCTTGATCCTCGACCTCATCGAAGTCTATCTCTCTCTCACTGTCTCTTTAGGATATGTTCTCTATCTCAAGGAATATGGCATGTATTTCCACTATAACATTTTTTATATGGGGTTCTATAGTTATTATACCCCTGTATCCTTTGGGTATCCTATAAAGGTACACTTTGGGCCTAGGGGTGAGAGTTTATTACCTGATTAAGCCTTAACAAATGTTTCGCTACCCCAAACATGTAAATTCGATAACATGGATTTTCTACCACTCTAGAACTCATATGTAATAACATTTATCGATTTAGTTGGTACTTAGTATAGTATGTGTGACGTTGTTTGCAACACATATCCCCAAAAGGATAACGGAAGACACTAATGAATCATCATTGATCTCACCATGTCTAACAGGGTGCAGTCCCTCCTTTCACTCACACCATTCTTCTAGAAATGATTGGAGGAGTGATTTGGGATTGGATCCCAAACTCCTGTAAGTAATCAATGATGTCTTGATTAAGAAATTATCCACCTCGGTCTGTGTGTATTTTCTTAATCATCTTAAAAAGATTCACTTCAACATCATTATTGTATTCTTTGAACTTATCAAAATAATCCTAATTATACCTCATTATGTTGATATATCCATATCTATTAAAATAATCAGTAAAAGTTATTAAGTATGAGTACCCTCCCCATGCTTCAACTGGAAATTATCTACACACATCGGTATGAACAAATTAAATAAGTTATTTTTCCCTTTCACCTTTCCCACTAAATGGGGATTTCATAATTTTATCTTGTAAAATTGCATGACATACAACAAGTGGTTTTAGTTAGAAAGAATCTAAATATTCATCTTTCAGTAACTTTGTCATGTGATTCTCATTTATTTGACCTAGCCGGTGATGGTAATGTTGGTTGTGGTATGATTCATGTGAAGTATTTCTGTTATCAATTTCCATTACTTGGTTTGTGTAATCCAACACATAATGTGCATTGTATAAATGTTCCCTATCATAACAAATGCTATCTTTGTTAAATAAGCTACATTCATTTTCAAAATTGAAAACAAATCCATATGTATCTAATCTGGATACAAAAATAATGTTTTCAGTAATAGAAGGCACATAATAACAACCATTTAACACCAAGATCATAACAGTTGGCAACGTGGGGTGGTAGTCCCCGAAAACTACAGCAGAAATTCTATCTCTTTTGACAGATCATAGATCAACCTCCCCTCGATCAATCATCCTGAATATAATTTTTTCCTATATTTTAATACATAGGTGAGCACTATAAGTTGTATCTAAAACCAAATTTGTAGAAACTGATATATTTTATTCGATAACAAAAACACCAGAAGCTTCCCCTTTCTTCATTGTCTAGGTGATGTTCTTCTTCCAGTGGCCCTACTTTCCACATGAGAAACAAATAGCATAATGTTACCTTGCCTCCCCTTTTATATCCATTTTTTTGGTAGGTTGTGAAGATACTTTGGGCATAAATCTATTCGCCTTCTCTATCCTCTTATTCACCACAAGGATGGAAGGATTTTCTTTCTTCATATCTTTTTCAACTTGGTGAATGAGGATAAGAATATCATATTTAGAATTGTCAATGTTGTTCATATTGAAATTGACAACAAAGTTAGAGAAGCTCTGAGGGAGTAATGCAAGAATGAGATTGGTGCCTAGTTCTTCGAGGCGTTTAAAAACTAGAACCTCCAAATAGCTCAATATAGCCAATGATATTGACTACATGAGGCCCAGCTAGGGCACATTATCAAATCTTACTCTGAAAGAGTTCATTAGATATCTCAATCCATTACTATCTTTGTCTCTCCTAGTAAAGACCATAGAAGTTCTCAATCATGTTATAAGAATCCATGTTTTCATGAGACTTCATGACCTTAGTAGACATTGATGATATCATTAAAAATTTAACATCGACCGCATCGTTCATATGTTTCTAATAGACCAAGAAATACTCATCATTTACCACTCTGGATGGTGGATCAGGTAATGCTGAATCCAGCATGTAAGACTTCCGTTCTTGGTGTAGGATAATATGAAGGCGTCTAAACCATTCCTTAAATTTTTGGCCTGTAGGATGTTGTCTTTATACATTATTGATCATAGTGATAATGTTGTTGACAAGTTTTTCATTTTTATTCTATAATTAAATGAGAAGATCATTAGTACATTATTGATTACATTTTATAAGAAATAATATATTTTATTAACTCTCCCACTATTTTATAATGTCCCAATATCCCTCACCATTGAACTCCGAATGTCCAGTTTCCGTGGCATTCTAGTTGAAAAGATACATATTCCCCTTTACATAATCCCAACAAGGGTTGTTCAAGCGATTCGAAGGTATTTAGGTAGCAGGTCTTTACTAACTATGGGCTTGTAGCTCCTTGATATGTTAAGTGGACTCCCCATTCCAGAAATCATGCCTTTGGATTTTGTCAAATATTGCCTCCAATATTACACCAAGTCTAGAATGTGATACTCTTCTTGATGTAATATTGTTAAGTCAACCTGAAACCTTTCAAAAGGTATTCCTGTATAAAATTAATTGTCCCAACAAGGGTTGGTCAAACACATAGTTTTATTGAGTTATCCCTTTATCATGTAACGAATGGGTTGTTCTGACATAATAATATACTTGAGGTAATTTTATCTCTTATGTGTGAATTTCTTATTATCATTATCACACAATTTTTAATATTATGTGGAACATACATAAGTGATTAACCATGACTTGATAATATTTACGCATAGGTCTACTATATTTTTGTTTCATCTTGCATGCTTGTTTAATTCATTAATTATGTGATTGTGACAACACATCCATAATGATAAACAATGAAAGTAATAGAAATAAAATAATGTAAATGGCATGATAACGAGCTTTTATAATGGTTATTTTATCTAGCGGTTTATTAACTAACCCTAACCAAGGGGAGAAACAACATGAAACTTTTGGGTTCATGTTACAACTTCCACATATCTTCCATTTAATCTCCTAGGATTAGTTTTATCTCCGCTCCAGCTTAAACCGCCTACACACGCTTGGGAGTTATATCAATTACATATTCCTTTTTTAACTCACATGTAGGTGAGGGGTAAAAAGTGGTTTTACATAAATGAAACAGTGGGTACATAGGCCCTACATATTAATGAGGAGATGGCTTGTAAGCCAAAAAAATTAATTCAAATAAAAAAATTAAAAGAAACCATCCACATACAAAGGTCCTGGTCTAGCTCATGGTCAACCATACATGCAGTGATATTTATGGATAAATAAAACAAGAAATCAATTATTTAATTGTTGTTGTTTAAGATAAATCATGCTCGAATGAATAAATTATCATCTTTCATTGATCAATACTTTTATCTTAAACCCTTTTCTGAATTTCATTGAGATTCTCATCCATCATAATTTTTTTAAAAAAATAAATTCATTTAAAATTATCATTGTACGTTACTTGTACCATGGAGGCAACCCAGTTACTTCCTATTCATAACTACCCAATGAGTAAAAATGAAAATTATGCAGATGTTAAATTAAACAAACATATATATAATACACATATTACGTGTTGTATCTCATATTTATGCTCGCACAATGGAACACATCTCAAGGATTTGTATAATATAATAATAAAACTTAATTAATGTTATTAATTTGTATGAGTACAGGACATGTAGTTCCAACTACCCATCATGTATTATTTTTCACCATCTATTTGAAGTACACGCCCAAGGGAACAATGTGTGAGTATACATCAGAAATCGTCAGAGTACATGGCGTGTCCAGTGGGCTATATATCATATAGTTCCTCATTACATGGTCTCCAATCAGGCAAGCCGTCTACGGGGTACACAGTCCAAACCTAACCTGAAGGAACTACACACCATTTCCATTAACCCACATAGTGTGTAATCTAGAAACCATGTTTAACCTATTCATAGTAAACGCACAAAGTCATTTAAGACTCATAAAGACACCAACACATGGCTTTGTTTTTTGGACCGGTCCGATGCATTGAATATTGACTACACGACATGTACTGCCGAATACATGACATGTATTCTAGTGTGGTATGGCCAGGAAGCTTTGGAACCTCCAGATGAGATCCTCTATTTTATTTTATAATCAAAATTAAAACAAAAGATAGTTTCAGTAAGGTGAGTGAGAAATAAAAGCGGAGAAATATATCTCAAGATTCAGATTTTCAGAATTATTAACTTTTAATGAAATAACTCTATTATTAAATGTGTAATTCATCAACGAAATATTTAAATAATTATAAGCTATGATGTAACCCCTATGATACCACATGAATGTTCCGGGCATAGTGGAAGCGTGGTTTGGACGCCACCCAAAATTGATTTTTACCATGATCAATGATTATTCCAGGATCAATACGACGATGAATTCTAGTCTCCACAGAATATAATAAAAGATATAGATATAGATAAAAGAGGCTTGGAACCATAGAGAGGATCTTTAACATCATGTTTATAATTAATTTAATTAATTAATTTCTTCGGCCTTGAAGAACGTCTCTCTTTATTGAGAGGGGGGAGAATAGGATTCGAGAGAGAAATAGCTTGGCTCAATAATTCCCAATTCACCATGTGTGTGGTGTGGTGTCTGGCACAATAGGCATACTTGTGTATTTATATACATGGAATTTCAATTAAAATATTTAACTGCATAGAAACAATTAAATACATTCATGAAATTAGAGAAAACCCATGAATTTAATAATAATATTGTGTCATTATTTATGTTGTTCCAACTTGTGAAAACGTAATGATAAGTTCCACATCACAAAATAATTGCAGAGTTATTTTAATTTGTGCCAACTAGTTAAATAATTATTTACCCTCTTGAAAATAATTATTTTACTACTGGACTGACCTTGGTCTGGTCAAACTCCACTTTCATTTATTGAACACTTTAATAAATAAATAAATACTTTATTCTGTTAAATAAACATTTTATTTATAAAAAAATAGATAAATATTTATTAATTGTTCAATAAACTAAATAAGTATATTTTATTTAATTTATGAGATCATTTTAACTTGAATAAAATTATTCCATGGTCTTTGGAATAATATTTATTTCATTAATTAAATTCAAATATAATTTAACCGAGACCACCAAATACACATACTGGCTGACCCTCTTAGAATCCTTCTTGTTGTAATTAAGTGGGATTGCCTAAAGTCCTAGTGTATAGTCTAGAAATGGGTCCAGACACCCAAGAGAAAGAACGTAAATTCATAGCATTGACATCCACATAAAAATGCTCACTATGTAATATAATTCTTTTGTCGCAATATATCATCAACCAGGATTCATGATTGTGTCATCAAATTTTATGATTGATACGTCGTTCTTTGACTCCCATAATTAAAATTGTTATTACGCCATAGCCATTGAATTTCGTGCTACGGTTCTATTTCAATCAATAGACAGATATATCAACTTCCATAAATGTAAGGGTCAAATCCTTCCTCAACTTATCCATTAATAACATGCCACTCGTGATTCACTGAATATACCCTACATCCCTCTAACTATCTGCATGATAGCTTTTGTCAGTAAATCAATGTGCATAAGCCGTGACACATGTTAATAATAATATTAATGTCTAAGGATCATTACACACACTCACAAATAGAAATATCTGATGATACAAAAACATGAAAAAATTCTACTAGCGGTTCTATTCTCATAATCATCTATCTTGAAGATTACCCATTGAGAACTTCATGAGAGGAATTCTCATATACTTAGGAGTACTCTCACTCGACAGTCCTCATTTTGTGTGTCCCATCATAGCATTTCTTCCAACCATAGAACTATATTTAAAAATATTGTTTTAACATTTCAAGGTTCTTATCATAGTGGGGCTCTGCCATGACCTTATCAAGGGAAAACATACTCTGGAACATTATAACATCATAGTCATGCAAAAAAATTAACAAAATGTAATAATTCATAAAATATACGAGTAATAAAAGTAAAACCAGTTGGTTTTAGGACACAAACTATTACATATTCTTCACATAAAAGTATCAAGTGGAGAATACAACATGTTCTCGCATAAATAAATGTGAGGAAAACATATTACCTTAGGTTTGAGTTATTTCATACATTTTTAGAGAATCCAATATAATAAATATAGATCTATTTTAATTGAATTAAATAAAAATACTCAAATATATCATACCATATGGTCTTTATTTATAATATTGTTTCACCTATTTATTAATAATGTTTAATAAACCCACTGTTACGGGTGACATCTGCTTCGTTTTTCATGTATATTTTTGTTCAATGGTATTTTCCCTTGTATATTTATTACATTTACATCATATATTTTATTTTAATAATGATATTATTATCATATATATTCATTATATACATATTTATATTCATATACAAACGTGGATGTAGAATAATGAATTACAGCATTCCTGGAGATGGTAGGTCATACGTACGAATGAATATTATTTTTCATTTTCAATGAATGGAACACTATAAATGTCACTACATGAAAAGGGGGATATGGTTTTCCTCTGGCAAGGACAAATTCCATTGGCGGTCACAAATCATTAAAAAAAATTCAACCCCCACCCCTTCATGTGAAAACCCCCTAGCGCACCCCCCTCGTGCTGTTGGAACCCAACCCTGCAACACTGACCGCCACTGCCCTCACACCTACCACCGCTGACCTCGTGCCCCACCTCCCATGCCTCAATGCTAACATCTTCTTCCACCTCCCTCACCCCACCACCTCCTCCTCTATCTCTCCTTTGTTGCATCCACTTGTCCCCTCCCTTGTTGCACCGCCTAACACTCCAGCTCCCCTCTGCTTCCCCTCTCTCTCATAGAATAACCATTAGCTCCCCTCCCTTCCAGATTTGTAGCGCATTCAAGTATGCCCTAACTTCCATTTAATCAATTTTATTTTGGGTATTTTACAGCACAATGTTCGCATGCATGAATATTTTGTGTGAATAAAAATTGGGTGAATTCAATTTCATCTGTATACGGGCTTGTGTACATAAAGAATTATGAAACAATGAGTGTTAATAGTGTTTGTATAAGATGACATCACACTTTTCTTGAGGATGGAATTTACATAAAATGTACAGTTCATGTATATGTTAAGTCGATTAATATTAAGTTGTGTTGTTATTTGATATATAGCATTCATGAGTCTATGTGTGTATCCCATGAGAACAAGTTTTAGGCTTGACCACATTTGTGTAAATGCTTGTTATTCATATATTATTATGGAAGAGAGTTGGATTGATCATCCAAATTGAATGTCTAAATAATATTTATGAGGAATTATATAGTTCATTGAGTTCACTGGAGGATTTAAAAGTGAATATATTATTTTTCTCTGTAGAAAATGTCCAAATAGATATCAATTCACATGAGATACCATGAGTGAGAACCTATTCTCGAACAATATTCTAAAATATTATAAGATTTGGACTCATCATGGAGAAGAATATATTCATTGTCAAAATATAGATGCAATTTAGATGATTGTTGATGTGAGGATGAAAGATTCAATGCATGAAATGCTTACTGAAATGGTCGGTGTGTGGGATCATGGTTTCATTGACATCGAGAATGTTGAGACCGGTGAGATAAATATGTGCTCTAGTGCGGATCATGATTTGAGAAGGTTTTATGAAGTATATAATGATGAAAAAATGGAATTATATCCTAGATGTACTAATTACAAAAATATGTTATTTATAGTGGAGTTGTTGCATTTGAATACATTGAATCTATTGTCAAACACATCGTTCGACATGTTGTTCACGTTATTGAAAAAGGTTCTTCATATTGACCCTATGATTCCGGAGTCGTATTACCATACTCATATGTTAATAGAGAAGTTAGGTTTTACATATGAGACCATATATACATGTGCTATCAATTTTATGTTTTTTATAAAGGAAACATCCCATTTGGATATTTGTATAGTCTGTGGTACTTCCAGGTGGAAAGAGAACATGTGAAATCAGACTCACCAAAGTCAGACTGTGAAATAGGGAAATCTGATTTCTGTAATGAAAATGCATTAATATCTCTTAAATCCTCGATTGAAAAGATTTTTTATGTCATCTAAAAATTCTAATTTAATGATATGGCATGCGGAAAGAAATCCGGAAAGTGATATGTTAACCCAACTTGAAGAATCTTGTTCATGGACGAATTTTGATAAGAGACACCCCGAATTTGCTAAAGATGTTCATAATGTCTGATTCAGGATGGCCATAGATGGTTTCCATCCGTTCAAGTAAAATGTTGGTGCAACTCATATCACATGGTCCATGGTGTCGGTTTCGTATAATCTTCTTTCGTGGCTTTGTATGAAGCAACAATTTATATGACCATCCACTCTTATTGATGGACCAGAAGTATAGGGGATAAGATTGATGTTTACTATTATCCATGGATTGATGAGTTGAATGAATTTCGGGGTGACAGTGTGACGACTTATTACTGTGAAATGAATGAATATTTCAAATTGTAGGCTGCTTTATTGTTGACAATCAATGATTTCCTAGCTTATGCAAATATATCAGGAAATAGTACGAAAGGGTAATTTACACGCCCTTGTTGAAATAAAAGTAAAAAATCTTTATGGCTTAAGCATTCCAAAAAATGGGCATAGATGGGTAACATATGTTTTCTCCCCCCCCCAGCACAGGTTCAAAAAGGACAAAGTGGCCTTTGATGGTTCTAGAGATTTCATCCCAGCACCAAAGATCATTACAGGATTCGAAATGTTTTTGCAGATTGAGTAAGAAAAGTTCTGCATAGTATATGAATTTCAGGATTTAGCGGCTCATCCATTATATAATATTCGTGGTGCAGGTAGACAGTGCAGTGACAATTGGAAAAAGAAAAGTATTTCTATAATCTCTCTTATTGGAAAACGAACATGCTAAGGCACAATTTGGAAGTCATGCTCATTGAAAAAAAAATAGGGATAATATATTGTGGACCATTTTAGGTGTCAGTGGAAAATCAAAGGACCATGTTAATGAATGTCCTGATTTGGATAAAATTGGTTTAAGGAAATAGTTTCATTTACATTTATCTATGTGAAAAAAGGAATATATTCTTGTTGCATAGTATAATATGACTAAAATGGAGAAAGAGACATTTCCTTCCATTTTGAAGACGCACAAGGTGCTTAATGGTTACACTTACAATATTTCAAAGTGTTTGAATTTGACAATAAATACATTGCAATAGGTGAAAATGCATAACAATGCTATACTACATTAGTAGTTTATTCCAATCACAATTTGTTATTGTTTATCCCTCAGTTTTGTTCAACCGTTGATTGAGATGATTAATTTTTTAAGATAGCGTTGTTTTTGAAATCAACGAATGTGTCATTTAAAATGTTTGCAGGACCTAATTGAACTTACGATTTGTCACTTTGAAAAAAAATTCCCCCTCCACATTTTTCAATGTTATGGTTCACATTATAGTGAACCTAACTGATGAAGTAATGGCTACTAGTCCAATGCAATTCAATTGGGTGTATCCTATTGAGCGGTATCTGAATACATTGAAATGATTTGTACACAACAGAGCTCGTTTGGAGGCGTCAATATGCAATGTTTATTTGATTGATGAGTGTAATACAATTTGTGGTGAATATCATATATATTATGAATCAAAATATGTTAAGACCTCTCAAATTCATGATGGTCCATTTGGAGAAGGAACCACATTTGATATAGACAACATTGAGTGGATACAATTGCATTGATACATCTTGTTCAATATTCTATTAGATGCAACATTAATGTAGTAAGTGTCTTATCAGCTTTATTATTTAACTTTTAAATGTTTTGTTTGCATAATTTTTTCCTTTAAACATTGAGGTTGTCCATTTTTAGGAAACACAATAATGAGCTAAAAAAGAGATGTATCATGTCACTGATTATCAAATTCTACAATCTCATTATGAGTCATTTCATGATTGGTTCAAAGATTTTTTATATATAAATTGATATTCATTAGGAGTGAATTTTTATAAAAAATTATTTATAACGAAATAATTATTGAATTATGTGAATTATGTAGGTTCATAAGCTGAGGGGGTTAGGTGACCGCAAGCTAACTAAAGAATTTATCCACCTAGATAAGGGTCCATCTATAATGGCTCGTTGTTGAAAATATATAGATTCTAATGGAATTATATTTCACAATAAAGATGTTAACAAAAAAATATAAACACAAAACAGTGGCATCGGTTGTCCATTTTTTGATTCTGGTTATTACTATAGAAACATGTTGAAGTACATATTGTTAAAGTGTAATTGGGTTGATCAAGTGCATGGAATTAAAGTCAATCAATATCAGTTTACAATTTTGAATTTTAACTATATGTTGTACATAAATGATTTAGTTTATAATGAACCATTAATTTTGACAACACCCGTGGAACATGTATTCTTCATTACATTATCTTCTGATCCTAGTTGGTATGTTTTTGTGAAAATGTCCCGGTGAGGAGTGTTTCAATTTGAACAAGTTGAACTTGAGAGTTCTCATTTTGTTTCCCAATATCTTGATCAACATATTGTAGTTTAACGTGAAGAAGAAATGTTTTGGTTTAGAACAGTCATTTGAAGGGGTTATCATTCTCTCTCATTAGAGAGTAGTTATGATAGTGAAAATGTGTTTAATATATCTGGTCAGAATGGTCATTGAAGCAGAAACTGTCGAGTTGTAGTTTTAATAAAATGTGTATAATTGTTTTCCTCCAAGCCTCTGATATACCCCACCTCGCCCCAAACAGCCCCCCACACTAGACACCCCCACCCCTCGGACAGCCCCCGCACACCCTTGACAGCCCCCACCACCCGAACAACACCCACCCAACCCTAGACAGCTCCCTCACCCATGGACATCCCCCACCCTGGACAGCCCCCCAACCATGGATATCCCCCCACCCCAAACCCCCCAACCCCCTGAAAACCCCCCACCCCTCGGATATGCCCACAACACCCTCCTCTAAATACACAAGCCTTTTTTTTACATAATTTTGTATTTGTTTTTTTTTAATTTTTTTAATTTTTTAAAATCCATTTGAAACTAATTATTATATCCCTTGTTGTTTTATTGACTACTGTACAAGTATTATTTATTAAAAAACAATAGAATATATATTTTTTTACATTGAAGATGGTCCCCTTATTAATTTTCTGTACTATCACAGGCTTGTCATGGGAAAAGGCAGCAAATCCACATCATCCATTTGAGCCATCTATGTCTCAGGGTCGAGGTATGTTTGAATTTAACACTTTATGATATTTTTTATATTTTTTAACACACACACAAACATAGAAATATATTAATATCTATCAAATTATGTATAATTTTTTTTCAACAATATCACACTCGACTGCTTCTTCCTCTCACAAGAGAGGCATTGGTTGGGGAATTTTATCATGGAATTCCAACATGATCTATGATGTCTCATTTGACGACATATTTCATCCTGTGGGACTGATTTGCCCTGCATTTATTCATCAGATGGGTCATATCATACACGACCCACATTTGCTTCCATTATCTCCATGTGACTATTCTTCTATCTCTCTGGATTCATTAGATCGACTTTGGAGGGAAGTTGAAGTAAGAATGCCAATTTAGTTTCTAACCTATGTTTTAGAAAATAATAACATGTGTGATTTTTTCATAAATAAAATAATTTGAAAACGGTCCCCATTGAGTTTAAACCTATGTGTATGAGAAAATGTCATAAGATGTGGAATTATTATAAAGGAAAAGTCATGAGGGAGAACTGGGTACCAATTAGGGGTGTCGTAGACATTCTAGAAAAAGCCCCAAGAGGTGTTATACCATCGCAATGGAATGTATCAGTTGCATATCAGCCTACTAAGGAAACCACTGTTAGTACATTTATTTTGGTATATATTTTTTCAAGAGTGTGTGATATTATATTTTCTTGAAATTAGAATTATTTTTATATAGGAGGTGTCAACATGCCATTCTGAGAATCGAGCGTTGCAGGGTCCACCACAAAGGCTCGAGAATTGTCACATGTCTCAGATACGACATGAGGTATTTATTATTCATTTTTATTATTATTATGGTTTTGTGTTATGTTATTATATTTTATTGGTATATCGTTATGGGGGAATTGTGGACCAGCTGATAAAATGTCGGTGTGGATGGGGATTCATGATCGATATGATCCTTAGGTCTCATCTCTTATAGTAAGTGCTTGTACTAATTACCAATACATGCATGCATCTTTATATAAACATTTTTATGTATATATATTTAAATATTTCACATGATCAATTTAAAGCTGAGTTAGAACAGCTGCCAGAGGATCAACAAAAACTTCCCATTCGAATGGATGAGATATTCCATTGCATTATTGGTGTTGTAGGGCATGAATATAGTTTTACCTATGGAAAAGTGATTCCACGTTCTATAATATCACGTGTTGAGGTTTTCGATCCTATTGTTTCTCAGATGAGAAGGAAACTTTAGGATTTCGAGGCACGGTTGTGCGCTTTCGAGGAGATAAATGTGCAATTGATTGTTAGGGTTAGAACACTGAGGGAGTATGTGCGTCTGGTTATTGGTGAAAGAGATCATACAACACTGGTTTACCCTAAATTTATTTATTTACATTATGTTATTTTATTTATTAGATCATTATAATTTTTATTTATTGTAGGACCCTAGCACACTGGATGGAGGTAGAATTCATGATCACGTATGACGCATTATATCATGAGGTGTGTTTCTTTTATATTTATTATTTAATTAATTTCATATATTTATTTGGACATTATTTTTTTCGGGGGGCTGTTTGGGCATGAGAGGGGCAATCCGGGGGTGGAAGGGATTTCTGGGGTTACGGGGGCAGTCTGCGGGGTGTGGGGAAATACGGGGGTGATGTGGGGATGTCCAGGGGTGGGGGATGTCTGGGGGTGTGGTGTTGTCCGGGATGAGGTGGGGATGTCTGGGGTGAGGTGGGGATTTCCGGGGGTGGTGGGGATGTTCAGGGGTGGGGATGGTTCCGGGGGTGGGGAGATGTTTAGGGGGTTGAGGGTTGTTTGGGGTGAGGGGGCTATCCAGGGTGAAGGGGGTTGTCTGGGGTTGGGGGCGGGGGGGCTGTATGGTTTGGGGGGTTGTCTGGGGGTGGCGGGTTTTCTGGGGTTGTGGGGGGCTGTCCGGGGTTAGGGGGTTGTCCGGGGGTGGGGTGGTCCAGGGGTGTGTGGGGTTGTCCAGGGGGTAGGGGCTATCCATGGTGGGGCGGGGGAGAGGCTATCTGAGGGTGGGGGGGGGAATTTGGGGTAAGAGGGGGGTGTCTGTTGGTGAGAAGGTTGTCCGGGGTGAGGTGGGAATGTCTAGGGGTGGGAGTGGTCCAGGGTTGGGGGTTGTCCGGGTGTGGGAGATTTTCGGAGGTGGGGGCTGTCTCGGTGAGGTGGGGATGTTCGGGGGGTGAGGGGTGTTGTCCGGGGGTAAGGGATGTCTGGGGTGGGGGATGTCCGGGGTGATGATGGGTTGTCTGGGGTGAGGGGGGTGTCCATGGTGGGGCTTTCTAGGGTAAGGGGGGATGTCTGGGGGTGAGGGGACTGTCTGAGTTGAGGGGGGATGTCTAACGGGGGCTGTCCGAGGGGGGGGGGGGGCTGTCCAGCCAAAGGGGGGTTGTCCGGGGTGGGGGGATATTCGGTGGTGAGGGGGTCTATTCGGGGTGAGGGGGGATGTCTAGTGGTGGTGGTGGGGGGGGGGGGGGGGTTAACGTGCTAACACCGTCCTAACACCCTAATGACATATTACTGTAATGTCGTAATGACCAAATTTCCTACTGGCTTGTTAGACTATTGACCTAATGGCCAATTGACCAAATTCCCTAACACCCTAATGGAATATTAGTGTAATGAAGTAATGACAAAATTGCCTAATGACACATTATCCTATTAACCTATATGAATATTTTGGCCATTTACGACACACAGAGTGCATTTTTGATTACCATAAGCACATGAGACCTCTGATTGAAAAGACGTATTCCCCGCCATTTCACAATTCACCCCCACTTGTTGTCATTGGATTTCATGGAAATCTGAGGTCGTTAGACAAGTTTTGACAACCCCAGGCATGGTTTTCAAACACGCCGAACACATAAAAAACTCATATTAAATTGTTCACGCAATCCATGCATCATAATGATGTTTTTCCAACTCTTAAACCTCGCTAATAATAATTAGGGTGTTGTCGTGTGATTTCAAGTCATACTGATGTTGTTTGGTATGCATTTGACTGTTAAAATCATGTTTTGTCCATTTACGACATGCAGAGTGAATTTTAAGTGACAGCATTCACACGACATCTCTGATTAACGTGTCTTCTGCCTGAAAATTTCACAATTCACCCACCCTTTTTATCATCCAATTTCATGGAATTTTGAGAGAGTTCAACCGGTTTTAACCACCCCACGCATGCTTTTCAAACACACCGAACACCTAAAAAACAAATATTCAGTCGTGCCATAGAAACCATGCATCTGAATGATGTGTCATATGCTCTTTCACTTCAATAATAATAATTATAGTGTTGTCGTGTGATTTCAATTCATTCCAATGTCGTTTGGTATGTATTTGACCGTTAAATGCATGTTTTCTCCATTTACGACACACAGAGTACGTTTTCCGTCATCGTAGTCACATGAATCCTCTGTTTGACGTTCTATCTTCTCGAAAAATTTTCAATTCACCCACCCTATGTTTTCGTCTGATTTCATGGAATTCTGAGGCCGTTCGATCAGTTTTGACCACCCCACGAAGGATTTTCAAGCATGCCGAACACCGAGAAAATACATATTCAACCGTGCTGCGCAAATCGCTTGTATGAATGATGTGTCATCTTCTCGTACATCTCATGAATAATAATTAGGGTGTTTTCGTGTGATTTCTAGTCATTACGATGTCATTCGGTATGTGTTTGACAGTTAAATGTTTGTTTTGCAATTTATGACACGATGAGTGCGTTTTTTGTCACCACGGTCACACGATAATTCTGATTGACGATCCGTATTCCCGACCGTATCAAAATTCACTCACACACTTTTTTCATCCAATTTGATGGCATTCCAATGTTGATTTTCAAGTTCTGAACACCCCACGCACGCTTTTCAAGCGCGCTGAACACCTAAAAACACATATTCATCCATGTTGCACAATCCACACATCCAAATTACATTTTTTCAACTTATGCACATCACAAATAATAATTAGGGTTTTTTCGTGTGTTTTCAAGTCATGTAGATGTCGTTTTCTATGCATTTATCCGTAATATGCATGTTTTGGCCATTTAAGACATGCAAAGTTTGTTTTCTGTCACCACGGTCACATGAAACCTTTGATTTATGTGTCGTCTAACTGACCATTTCACCATTCACCCACCCTTTGTTTTTGTCAAATTTCATTGAATTCTGAGGTAGTTCAGCCGGTTTTGATGACCCCATGCATGCTTTTCAAGTGCGCCAAACACCTAAAAACACATCACTAGTGCAGAAAACGTTTTTTACGTCGGTTATTTTTTATTATTTACGTCGGTTTTTAGGCGACGTTAATACGGACGACGTTATAAATAACGTGTTTTACGTCGGTTATTTAAAACCGACGTAATATCCCTAACTTCACGGTGGTTATCACGTCGGTTCATATAATAACCGACGTGATAAATATGCGCGGGGGGCTTTATCACGTCGGTTATTCCCTAAACCGACGTGATAAAAGGCCTGGGATATCGTTTATCACGTCGGTTATGTCATAACCGACGTGATAAACCCTTCCCCTGGCCTATTACCACGTCGGTTATTTAGGAAACCGACGTGATAAAAAGGCCTGGGAAATGTTTTAGCACGTCGGTTATTCAATAACCGACGTGGTAAATCGATTCCCATGCCTTTTATCACGTCGGTTATACTAAGCACCGACGTGATAAAATCCCCGGGAAAGGTTTATCATGTCGGTTCTAGAAAAAACCGACGTGATAAACCCCTACCGATTTATTTACCACGTCGGTTATTTTATAACCGACGTGAAAGAATTTTTTTTTTTTAAATAATTGCACTGCTCTCACCAAAAAGCAACCAGAAACCAAACAAAAATAACCATGCCAGCCCTCCCCCAATCCCCAACTGAACCCCACCCTCATCTATACCCACCTAACAACCTGGCCAGCCCTCCCCCACCACATTGGAGCCCCACCACAACCCTTGGACACCCCTCCCATATCCCTTGGACACCCTCCACCCCTTGGACACCCCAAGACCCCTAGTACAGCCTCAAACACCCATTGGACACCCCCCCACACCTTGACAGCCCTCCCAGACCCCTTGGACACCCCCCCCTCATTTACACCCAACCTGCCCCTTGGACACCCCCCCACCCCTTCGACAGCCCCCCCACCCTCATTTACACCCCCCGAACACTAGGACAGCCCCAAACACCCCTTGGACACCCCTCCCATATCCCTTGGACACCCCCCAACCCCTTGGACACCCCCCCACCCACTGGACAGCCCCCCACCCCCTGGACACCCCCCCGACCCCTTGGAAACCCCCCCTACCCCTTGGAAACCCCCCCTACCCCTTGGAAACCCCCCCTACCCCTTGGAAACCCCCCCATCCCCTTGGACAGCCCCAAACACCCCTTGGACACCCCTCCTATATCCCTTGGACACCCCCCCACCACTTGGACACCCAACCGACTCCTTGGACAGCCCCAAACACACCTTGGACACCCCTCCCATATCCCTTGGACACCCCCCACCCCTTGGACACCCCCACCCTCATTTACACCCCCCCCCCCCGACCCCTAGGACAGCCCCAAACACACCTTGGACACCCCTCCCATATCCCTTGGACACCCCCCAAACACCCACCCACCCCCTTGGAACCTCTCCCCCCATACCAAAATCCAGACCAGAAAAACCATCAACAGTAGACCAAAACAAGAAGTAGAGAAAAATTAAACATTCACTTATATAACATTCAAAACATACAATGTCAACTTCAAAAAAAACTAAATCCAACCTAAACGACTACGAAATACACAATTACATTGACAATATTCAAAATTACATTTTACATTACAAACAACTAAAAGTCAATCGAACCTGTAAAATAATTTGACCACTCCACTTGTAAGTGTTTGATATCTTCAGCAGTAAAGGGTTGAGGGTCATCAAAAAGCTACAAAGGAAAAGGATAGTAGTCAACGTGTATAATGAATAAATCAAATTGAAATATTATTAGAAAGAGGAAATCTTACCAGGTCAAAACTCAGAACTGTCCCAGTTGTTATTATTTCATACATAAATCTTAACATGTAATATCCGCATTCGATGATGCCTTGTTGCTCATGACATTTCTGTTTGAATGAGTGTAAATTCAATATATTATTTTTATGTAATAAATCAAAATGTACAAATTATAAATGGATATTTACCTTCGCATGTACATATTTGATCTTGTAATTCCTTTTCATTGCGCTTTTTCGAAAGTGGACCCATGCCCTGTTAGAAAATAATACGAATGGGGTAAATTTAAAATTCATTATAATATATAAAACTATTGTGAAATTGAAACTTACGTTTCCAATATATTCTTAAAACTTTCTCGCACATCATCATGGAGAGAGCATATCCAATAAAGTGTTTTCTCCCTAGGGCAAAAAACCCCTAACATCCAATGATCCCTGAGAAAAGGAAATTTAACGTTAGTGGTTTTTTATGTTAAAATATAATTAACTCTTTGAGAGGGATGTGTTTCATACCTCTCACAAAAAGGCATCATCCAACACTGTGTGATTACATTCTTTTCAAATCTATCAGCAATATAAAGCATTCTTTGTTCCTCATCCAATGCACATGCTTCAGGGGAAATCAATTGTGGGTCCATGAATCCATATACATCTGTCAGCTCATTCCTCTCACAAATTTTATACATATACCTAATACAAAGCAGACATAAGTATACATTTTTAATAAATATAACGCAAGGAAAAGGAGTTAAGACTTACATGATAAAAATTTGCACCACGTTGATGCCCATCTTATCTCCAGTGACAAACTCCATGATATCACTTTTCATAATCCCCACACATAGTTCACGTCCACAGACATGAGCTTCCATTGTAAAGTCATAATGATCCGCCAACAAATTTGAATATCTTGACAATTTGTCAAGACTGCTAGTATCTGCATCTGATGTCATAGCTATCTGTCTTTGTTGTTGTCTATACAGTATTTCTTTACCTTTGAAGTATTCCTGTAAAAATAAATTGAAAAATATATTAGTTTTCAAATGATAAAACATTAATAAAAATATAAAATAAAAGATATAACATCCATACCTCTATGGTAATGAGTCGAAGAAGTCTGGATGTCCAAAGTAAAAAATGGCCGATACTATGTCCAACTGTCGTCACCTCATCTGTAGGTAATGGTATCCGAGCTGATCTATCTATAATATCCTGTACAGTGACCCTCTGATTCTCTACCTCTAACTGTTGATGATGAACTGTATCTCCTATACAATATACCATCCCATATGCAACTATATGATGTTGAGGATCATCAACATACAACTCACAATAAGTAGGTAGCTGCGGCGGAGGAGGAGGATCAAAAATGGGGTCCGCAGGCTGAGGTGGGGGAGTGGGAGCTACTGGGAGAGGTGGAGTGGGAGCTGCACCCTGAAATTGTCTTTGCAAGTCTGCAAACATTAACTGCACCGATGCTCTAATCTTGTCCTCCATTGTTGCATTAATATTATGGACTTCAGCCTCCAACGATTCTATTTTTTTTTTATAAACTCCCTCAACGTTAGAAGTTGAGGAACGTGGCAACACTTTTCTTACCGATACACCTGCCGAATATCCTCTTACACGG
Organism: Viscum album; assembly: GCA_963277665.1. Taxonomy (NCBI): domain Eukaryota; kingdom Viridiplantae; phylum Streptophyta; class Magnoliopsida; order Santalales; family Viscaceae; genus Viscum; species Viscum album. Next base: position 149,649,543 of record OY728156.1, on the reverse strand, counting down.
CCAGGATGTTCGGGCTTTCCCAATGCCACAGATAAAATATCTTCCCTCCCAGATGGTGTAAATGTCCCCTGTGAACTCTGCTCCTCAAGAGAGTCCTGTAATAATTAATTGACCTTTTCTATAATGATTGGAAATATATGACGAAAATAGTAAACTTAAATAAATAAAATAGATATCTTACAATCCTCTCAACTACGAGTCTCGATTCTTCCGAAAGATATTGTCCTTTTTTGCCCTTCTGAGCTCTTTTCCATTTCTCATGTCTAGATGGAGGGGATGGAGGGGCCACCTCTCCAGAGCTTGAAGACTCAGCTCTTAGTTGTTGAAATTTTTCTGCCATCATTTGTTCTTCCAATAATGCATACCCTCCCCGAGATAAACTATGAGGGTATACATTTTTAGATTGGATCTCTTGATGAGCTTTCCTTGTTTGCTGTAAATTAAGAATAAGTAATCATTAACAAAACAATAATAAGATCATTTATATAAGAAAGCTTATAAAAGTTTACATTGCCCTTACCAAAAATGATTCTTTTCTTCTACTTTCAAAAAATTGTCTCCATGTGTCTTCATCTATAAAAGGATATATACGACATGGATTCTCACGACTCCTATGACCATAAATGAAATCAGATGAGAGGGTTGATTTGAAATCCCTCCATCTCCTAGCAGCCAACGATAAGCATTTCTTCCTGACTCCTCCAGTGTCAGGAATATCAAATGTCATCTGATAAAAAAGAGGTTAAAAATATTATATATACTAGAAACATTTAAAGAACAGTCAAACAATAGCAAAAGATCTTACCAAAATGGTCTCCCACAGCTGAGAAATTATCGCCTTATCCACACTTCTCCAATCATCATAAAGAATGCTTACTTTGCTCTTAGCCTGAGTTGCTACAAAACCCTTAAAATCTTTAGCATTTGGACCTCTAGGAAGATCATCCTCATCAAACTCCACGACTATCCTCTCCTCCTTCGTACGGGCAAGTGATAATTTTGGTAAACGTGTGCACCCACGCTTACCAACCTTTGAACTCTTTTTCGTAATAGGAGCATGTGAATGTTCCTCCCCAGATGTATGACCAATATGCTCATCTCCAGAATCATGTGGCTGATCAACTGATTGATCTGTCATTTTCCTTCAAATCAAAAAAACAAACATTAGTTCACAAATAGAAAAGTGTACTAAATTACATAATAGTAAACATCGGTAATATGATAAGCATGTTAAACAATGATAAACATGGTAAACACAGGCAAAATGTTGCCAAGGAGTTGGCATAAGAAAGCTGAAAAGTGGACTCACTGATGCCACCGGCCGGCCGCTGGCTCACCACCGGCCGGCCGGTGGAGCAGACAGCCTTCCTCTGTCTGGACCACCGGCCGGCCGCTGGATCACCACCGGCTGGCCGGTGGACCAGACAGAGAGCCTTCCTCTCTGTCTAAACCACCGGCCGGCCGCTGGCTCCTCACCGGCCGGCCGCTGGTGATCCAGACAGAGAGGAAGGCTCTCTGTCTGGTCCACCGGGCGGCCGGTGGTGATCCAGCGACCGGCCGGTGGACCAGACAGAGAGCCTTCCTCTCTGTTTGAACCACCGGTCGGCCGCTGGCTCAACACCGGCCGGCCGCTGGTGATCCAGACAGAGAGGCTCTGTCTCTGTCTGTACCACCGGCCGGCCGCTGGCTCACCACCGGCCGGCCGGTGGTTCAGACAGAGAGCCTTCCTCTCTGTCTGAACCACCGGCCGGCCGCTGGCTCAACACCGGCCGGCCGCTGGTGATCCAGACAGAGAGGAAGGCTCTCTGTCTGAACCACCGGCCGGCCGGTGGTGAGCCAGCGGCCGGCCGGTGGTACAGACAGAGAGGACCGGTTGCCGGTGCGCGCAGGACTTCTCCTCTTTACGGTTTTTATTGTTTTATCGTTTTGGTTTGATACATATTTTAATAAGTAAAAAATTTACAGTATCTAACATTATATGAAAAAACTAAATGTAAACAAGATATATACTTGTGTTACCTGTAATTTTAGGAATGTACAGTTGGATTGTTTTCCCAAATTCCTTCGTCGTGAACGTTCCTAATGGCACAAACCATGTCTTCAACATACTCATCATTATGTTCTGTTAATCTTTCCATGGAAGTAGGGATCTCACATAAATCAGCATCTTCATCAAATTCATCCTCACCAACATATTGGTTTTTCCCTTGTAAAACAACAGCCCACTGCATATCTGATTGATCTACTACATAGAAAATTTGTTTGGCATGTGTTGCCATTATAAAAGAATCAGCTGTGTCTTCCAATCTATTCAGATTAACAAGTGTCATTCCAAATTCATCGTGTCTGACACTGTTGTTACCGATAAACCATTTACAGTTAAAAACGGGAACTTTAATTTTAAAGTAATCAGCCTCCCATATGTCTTCAATCACTCCATAATATGCACTTGATGCCGAAATTGGGTTTCTGTCCTTAGCACTCGAAAAATGCATTGCTTCTGCAAACACCAATACACCACTATTCTGAACTGCACTTCTGTTGTCCTGAGCTTTCGTATGAAATGTATAGCCATTAATGTCATAAGCGGACCATGTTATCAAATTTAAAGATGGACCACCCACTATCCATTTTAATGTCTCTGATACATCTGATCTACCAAGCAAGGTCTTTTTAAACCATGGCAAAAAAGTTTTGTTGTGCTCATTCAAAATCCACATTTCTTTCTTCTTTGGATGACATTGTTTCAACTCATTAATATGCAATGTGATATACGGTTGAACATCAGCTATGTTATTCAAGATGTATGATTCTAACTTCTTCATATGTTCAGCTGACAGTGATTTGACTTTCAAGCCACGAATCCCCTTTCCCTCATTATTAACCCGTTCATGGCAAGATGGAGGCAAACCTATGTGTTGCGCCGTAGCCAAGTAACTCGTACAAAACTCTGCTACCTCCTCAGAAATATACTTTTCAATAATGGAGGCTTCAGGTCGATATGGATTTTTAACATATCCCTTTAATATTTTCATATACCTTTCAAAAGGATACATCCAACGAAGATATACAGGTCCACAAAGCCTTATTTCTCGAACCAGATGAATCAGTAAATGCACCATCATATCAAAAAAAGTTGGAGGAAAATACATTTCCAAATGACAAAGTATAATAATTGCATCCTTTTCCAAAATGTTCAAAGCATTCACATCAATCGCCTTGTTGCAAATTGAATTGAAAAAATAACACAACCTCATTATAGTCTTTCTGACACGGATGGGCAATATTCCACGCAGTGCAACTGGTAGAATTTGTTGCATCATGACATGACAATCATGTGATTTCATACCTATCAACTTCAAGTCTTTCAATGAGACAAAATTTTTTACATTTGAAGAATAACCTTGAGGCACTTTGATATCATGAAGACACTGACAGAAGCTACTTTTCTCCCTCTTCGATAATGTATGACAAGCCGGGGGAAGAAATGTTCGTCTTCCTTTAGGAGTGGGAGCTAACTCTAAACGTATTCCCATTGACAGTAGGTCTAACCTTGCATTCAACCCATCTTTTGTCTTTCCTTTAATATCTAGCAATGTTCCGATCAAATAATCACAGATATTCTTCTCCACGTGCATGACATCAATATTATGTTTGACTTCATGATACCTCCAATATGGTAGCTCAAAAAATATTGACCTTTTCTTCCAAATATGTCTATCATTACCAGATTTCTGTGTCTTTCCCAATGTCACATCAAGGTTTTTCACCCTCTCAAAATACAATTCTGGGATAAAGTTGAGGTGCAGTATCAAATTCTTGTGAGCCATTGAATGCCTTTTTTAGTCTTCTATAAGGGTGATCCATAGGCAAAAACTTTCGATGACCCATGTACACTGTTTTCATCCCATGATGCAATTGACAATATGACGTCTGTTGTTCGCAAATTGGACATGCTTTATGCCCTTTAACACTGTATCCAGACAAATTTCCATATGCTGGGAAGTCATTTATAGTGAATAGAAGCACTGCATGCAGTTGAAAATATTCCATTTTATAAGAATCATACACCCTAATACCATCAGCCCATAAAAGTTTCAAATCATCAATCAGCGGTGACAAGTATACATCAATATCATTGTCGGGTTGCTTTGGACCAGAGATCATGATACTCAACATGACATATTTGCGCTTCATACAAACTTCAGGAGAGAGGTTGTAAATTACCAATAAAACAGGCCATGAACTATGTGTGCTACTGAGGGTTCGGTATGGATTCATTCCATCTGTGCACAAGCCTAGTCTCAGATTTCTAATTTCATTTCCAAATGTAGGGTACTGGGCATCAATTTTCTTCCATTGTGGACAATCAGCTGGATGACGTATTTTTCCATCACATACCCGCTCATCAGCATGCCATCTTAACCTTTTTGCATCATGTGAGTTAGCAAATAAACGTTTGAAACGAGGAATTATAGAAAGATACCAAAATACCTTTGAAGGGAGCTTTGTAATCTCTACATCAGCTTGTGATTTTTCTTTCACCTTATACCGTGATGTCCCACATTTGGGACACTCTTTCAGAAATTCATATTCCTTCCTATATATAATGCAGTCATTCGGACATGCATGTATTTTCCTGTATCCCAATCCCATCGGGCATAATATTTTTTTGGCCTTATAATGTGAATCTGGAAGATCGTTATCTTTTGGAAGAATGTCTTTCATCAATTGTAGCAGCTCTGTAAAACTTCTGTCACTCCATCCATGTTTCTCCTTCAGGTTAATCAATCTTAACACCGCCGACAAAACCGTAAAATCTGTACAACCAGGATATAATGGTTTTTCGGCATCACCATATAGACGTGCAACTCTCGGTTCTATCTCAATTTGTTCTGCTACAATATCGCGAATCATTTCATCAATTCCATCGGAGTTACCATCTTGCGATTCATTATCATCAGTGACATTCTGTCCAGTTTCGCCATGCCAAATCCAAGGGTTGTAACTCGGATTGAAACCATGACAAATCAGATGATCTTTTATCTCTCTACTTTTCAACTTCTTCATATTCAGACATTTCAGGCATGGACAGAAAAAAATGTCACTACTTGGAACATTTCGTTTAGCAAATTCCAAAAAGGCATCAACACCTTCCTCATATTCATTGCTCATTCGATGTGCCGTAATCCAACATCGACTCATTATTACCTATAAAAAATAGCAAAAATATATATATTTTTTAGATAAGACAAATATATGTTTATATGAAAAAAATCATAATTTGAATATAACAATTTTGAAATATAAAACAAATCGATGTGTAAACCCCCCTGGACACCCCCCGACCCCTCTGGACAGCCCCCCACCCCTCCTGGACACAACCCCCCACCCCCGACCTGCTTGGACACCCCCCTGGACACCCCCCAACCCTCTGGACAGCCCCCCCACCCCTCCTAAACACCACCCCCACCCCCTACCCCCTTGGACACCCCCCTGGACACCCCCAACGCCCACCCACACCCTTGGACAGCACCCCACACCCACCCACCCCCTTGTAAACCCCCCTGGACACCCCCTGACCCCTCTGGACAGCCCCCCACCCCTCCTGGACACCACCCCCACCCCCTACCCCCTTGGACACCCCCCTAGACATCCCCCAACCCTCTGGGCAGCCCCCCCACCCACCCGGACAACCCCAAATACCCTCTGGAGAGGCCGCCACCCACTTGGACAGCCCCCCACACCCATCCACCCCCTTGGACAGCCCCCCACACCCATCCACCCCCTTGGACACCCCCCTGGACACCCCACCGACCCCTCTGGACAGGCCGCCACCCCCTTGGACAGCCCCCCACACCCACCCATCCCCTTGGACACCACCCTGGACACCCCCCGACCCCTCTAGAAAGCACCCCCACCCCTCCTGGACACAACCCCCCACCCCCGACCTGCTTGGACACCCCCCTGGACACCCCCCAACCCTCTGGACAGCCCCCCACCCCTCCTAAACACCACCACCCACCCCCTACCCCTTGGACACCCCCCTGGACACCACCCAACACCCACCCACGCCCTTGGACAGCCCCCCACACCCATCCACCCCCTTGGACAGCCCCCCACACCCATCCACCCCCTTGGACACCCCCCTGGACACCCCACCGACCCCTCTGGACAGACCGCCACCCCCTTGGACAACCCCCCACACCCACCCATCCCCTTGGACACCACCCTGGACACCCCCCGACCCCTCTAGAAAACACCCCCACCCCTCCTGGACACAACCCCCCACCCCCGACCTGCTTGGACACCCCCCTGGACACCCCCCAACCCTCTGGACAGCCCCCCCCCCCACCCCTCCTAAACACCACCACCCACCCCCTACCCCCTTGGACACCCCCCTGGACACCCCCCAACACCCACCCACGCCCTTGGACAGCCCCCCACACCCACCCACCCCCTTGTAAACCCCCCTGGACACCCCCGACCCCTCTGGACAGCCCCCCGCCCCTCCTGGACACCACCCCCCACCCCCTACCCCCTTGGACACCCCCCTGGACATCCCCCAACCCTCTGGACATCCCCCCCACCCACCCGGACAACCCCAAATACCCTCTGGAGAGGCCGCCACCCACGTGGACAGCCCCCCACACCCATCCACCCCCTTGGACACCCCCCTGGACACCCCACCGACCCCTCTGGACAGGCCGCCACCCCCTTGGACAACCCCCCACACCCACCCATCCCCTTGGACACCACCCTGGACACCCCCCGACCCCTCTGGACAGCCCCCGACCCCTCTAGATAGCACCCCCACCCCTCCTGGACACAACCCCCCACCCCCGACCTGCTTGGACACCCCCCTGGACACCCCCCAACCCTCTGGACAGCCCCCCCACCCCTCCTGGACACCACCACCCACCCCCTACCCCCTTGGACACCCCCCTGGACACCCCCCAACACCCACCCACGCCCTTGGACAGCCCCCCACACCCACCCACCCCCTTGTAAACCCCCCTGGACACCCCCGACCCCTCTGGACAGCCCCCCGCCCCTCCTGGACACCACCCCCCACCCCCTACCCCCTTGGACACCCCCCTGGACATCCCCCAACCCTCTGGACAGCCCCCCCACCCACCCGGACAACCCCAAATACCCTCTGGAGAGCCCGCCACCCACGTGGACAGCCCCCCACACCCATCCACCCCCTTGGACACCCCCCTGGACACCCCACCGACCCCTCTGGACAGGCCGCCACCCCCTTGGACAGCCCCCCACACCCACCCATCCCCTTGGACACCACCCTGGACACCCCCCGACCCCTCTGGACAGCCCCCGACCCCTCTAGATAGCACCCCCACCCCTCCTGGACACAACCCCCCACCCCCGACCTGCTTGGACACCCCCCTGGACACCCCCCAACCCTCTGGACAGCCCCCCCACCCCTCCTGGACACCACCCCCCACCCCCTACCCCCTTGGACACCCCCCTGGACACCCCCCAACACCCACCCACACCCTTGGACAGCCCCCCACACCCACCCACCCCCTTGTAAACCCCCCTGGACACCCCCCGACCCCAAATCCATGCACCTATGCCATGGTTGTGTGTGAATAAAGTAGTAACAACTGTAAAAGGGCAACCCATCCAAATGGACACGCCCCAACCCTCTCGGGGATTTATAGAAAACGATGAAAAATTAGTGAAATCATAAAATTACTCAATATTGCAAGTCGAACAAATAGATCTAGGGATGATAAATAAGATTATGGTGCCAAAACGAGTTAAAAGGGTTCGCAATCGAAGAATCTTAGCTAGTTTCAACAAAAAAATCACAACACATATATATTTACTATCCGCGAAAAAAAACGAACGAGTGGGAGGATTACCTGAGTGCTGCGAGTTTAGATGATTGATCCGAGGAGATTAAATATGAGAAACGATGATCGCAAAACGAATCTAAACCAACGAAATGGACGAGCCGATTCGGGTTTACGCGCGAGAGAGACGAGTCGCGACTGTCGAAGGTAAACTCGCGAATGACAATCCACGGGTCTGGGTAAATTTTTAATTGAGTTATCACGTCGGTTATTCAATAACCGACGTGATAATTGTTTTAAAAACATTTATAACGTCGGTTATTTCAATAACCGACGTAAAAAACTTCCTCCGATTCATTGTTTACGTCGGTTATATAATAACCGACGTAAAAAATGGCTCAAAATCCGCGTTTTTTTACGTCGGTTATGGAATAACCGACGTCAAAAACATCTGCGGATTCTTTTTTCACGTCGGTTATTTTATAACCGACGTCAAAAAGCCTTCAAAAACCGTGTTTGTTACGTCGGTTATTCAATAACCGACGTGAAAGGGCCTTCGAAAACCGCGTTTTTTACGTCGGTTATAAAAATAACCGACGTAAAAAACGAAGCCGCGAGATTAATAACGTCGGTTATTTGTATAACCGACGTTAAATGTGTACCGAACACAGGTTTTTACGTCGGTTATTTCTTAACCGATGTAAAAAACCTCGTTTTACATATTATGACGTCGGTTTTATATAACCGACGTAAAAAATGGTGACGTAAAAAACGTTTTCTGCACTAGTGCATATTCAAGCGTGCTGTGCAAACCGTGCACTAGAATGACATGACGTATCCTTGTACACCTCATGGATAATAATTATGGTGTTGTTGTGCCATTTCAAGTCATTTCGATGTCGTTCATTATTCATTTGACCATCAAACACATGTTTTGTCCATTTATGACACGCGGAGTGCGTTTTCAGTCACCACAATCACAAGAAACCCTTGATTGAAGTTCCATATACCCGACAATTCCCAATTCATCCACACTTTATTGTTGATTGATTTCATGGAATTCTGAGGTTGTTCACTCGGTTTTATCTACCCCACGCATGCTTTTCAAGCACGCCAACCACCAAAAAAACAAATATTTATCATTTTTGTGCAAACCGTGCGTCCGAATGATGTGACATCTACTCTTACACCTCACGATTAACAATTACGGTATTTTCGTGTGATTTCAAGTCATGCTGATGTCTTTCAGTATGCATTTGACAGGTAAACGCATGTTTTGTCCATTTACGACATGTGAAGTGTCATTTCAGTGATAGTGGTCACACGACACCTCTAATTAAAATTCCTTCCTCCCGACCATTTTACAATTCACCCAACCTTTGTTTTCATCCGATTTCATGGTATTCTGAGGTCGTTCAGTCAGTTTTGACCACCCTACGCATGCTTTTGAAGCGCGCAGAACACCTAAAAAACATATTTCTCCATGTCGCACAAACCATGAATCTAAATGATGTGTCGTAACTTCATAGGCCTCACAAATAATAATTAGGGTGTTTTCATATGATTTCAATTCATGCCGATGTTGTTCGATATGCATTTAACCGTCAAACACATGTTTTTACCATTTACATCATGTGGAGTGCATTTTTGGTCACCACGGTCACATGATACCTCTGATTTAAATGATGTCTACCTGAAATTCTCAAAATTCACCCACCCTTTGTTGTCGTCTGATTTCATGGAATTCTGAGGTCGTTCGGCCAGTTTGGACCACCCCACACAAGCTTTCCAAGCGCGCTAAACACTTAAAAGGCACATATTCAGCCATGAAGTTAAAACTGAATTATAGAATGAAGATTCATTTACTAATACACCTCATGAATATTAATTAGGTTGTTTTCATTTGATCTCAAGTCATGCTGATGCCGTTCGGTATGCATTTGACCGTTAAACACACGTTTTTGTCTTTTACAAAACCCGTAGTGTATTCTCAGTCACAACTATCATACAACACCTCCGATTGACGTTTCGTCTACCCTAACATTTCAAAATTCTCCAACCCTTTCTTTTCATCAAATTTAAGGGCATTTCGAGTTCATTTGGCTGGTTTTGACCACCCAACGCATGCTTTTCATGCGCGCCGAACACCTAAAAACAAATATTTAGTCGTGTCATGCAAATCGCATGTCTTAATGATGTAAATTCTCATCTTACACATCAAGAATAATAATTACGGTGTTTTGGTGTGATTTTAAGTAACGAAGATGTCATTTGGTGTTCATTTGACCATCAAACGCGTGTTTTCGCCATTTACGACACAAGGAGTGTGTTTTCCTTCACCGCGGTCACAAGACACCACCAATTCAAGTGGCATCTGCCCAACCATTTTACAATTCACCCAGCCATTATTTTCGTCCAATTTAATGTAGTTATGAGGTCATTCATCAAGTTTTGACCACCCCACTCATGCTTTTCAAGCGCACCGAACACCTAAAAAACATATTCAGCCATGCCGCCCAAAAAGCATGTCAGAATAAAATTCTGTCTTCTCGTACACCTTAATAATAATATTTAGGGTGTTTTCCTATGATTTAAAGTCATTTTGATGTCGTTCGATATGCATTTGACCGTTAAACACATGTTTTGGCCATTTACAACACGCAGTGTAAGGGGGGACGTTGGGGGGTGCTAACGCGCTAACACCGCCCAAATGCCCTAATTGCATATTAATGTAATGTCGTAATGACCAAATGGTTTAATGGAATATTAGCCTATTGACCTAATGTCCAATTGACCAAATTCCCAAATGTTCTAACGGTCTAATTTGATATATATATATATATATATTAACTTATTAAATATGTCCAATTTTAATTTCCTTGGTTTAGTTGTTTATTTCGTATACTTTTGTAGGTTTATTAAAGAAGAATATTGGAATGGATTAGAGATTTTTGGATCGTTGTATGTGAAGAAGTATGTCTACTGTATATTATTTATGAGGAACTTGATGTTTATGATGATTTGAATTGTTTTTCTTTGTCATTTAAGATGTCTTTCTTCTGTATGGAAATGGTTTTTTTGATTGTGAGAAATGTGATGAGAAAATGATTTTTTTAATAAAATTATAGGTTTGCAGCCGCTCTTGGCAGTCACTGTAGGCCCACCCAACAGCGACCGCTAGGGGTCACGGTGGAACAAATTTCAGGTCAACTCTAGGTCCCGCCAATGGTGGCCTCTATATGCCCTATTATTAGTAGTGTGTATTTAATAAAAAGCATTTAAAAATTAGATTATATATCGTATATATCATATAATTTCATTAAATACACCCTTATTACCATCCATGTTAAATAAGGATGGAATGAGAATCACATTGCTTCGCACACTTGGTAGTCCACATGTACCCATGAGGGACATTATCCTTTTCCAAGGGTTTCTAATGTAAGATGTTATTTATATTATTAATATTTTTTGTAAAATATTTTTTTAAATATCCTATATAATCGTTCAATCCTTCAAAATACCCATACATATAATATAGGGATGAGAAATGAACTGTGAATCTATATGGGGATGGTAAGTTGTACGTATGCACATTTGAGCCTTTATCATTCCATTTGTTATAAAAAGATGAAATAATGTTTTTTTCATAATCATAATTAAATTTTATTATATTTATGATACTATGATCAAAAATATATAAATAATAGAATATATTTATAGGACATAAAGTAATAATTAAAAATAAAGTGATCATTAAAGGCAACTGCCTCCCTTTTGAATGAACTCCATTATATATCCTCTTAAAGATCATTAGATATCAATTTTGGATAGATAATACACATTATAATGTGGATAAAGAAGTTTTGAAAATATTTTTTTAGGTTATGGTCAAGAAATAAGGCTCAATGTGGTGCGAATAATGGAAAGGAGAGGTTCCCCTTTATAATTGAGGGGATGTGCACGCTAAGAATTTCATAAAATATTAAATTACAATAAATTAGTTTGAAGTATAAATGGCTCAGATATTATAATATTAGATAAGTATATTAGTATGATTCTAAATAGTGTCATTAAATAATATTTGGACATGTTTTTATGACATTTTTATAGTTACTATTTTGTTTTACCCCTTAATTAACCCTTATGACAATTACAGCGGTAACTTATTTTTTATTCATAAAGGGTTTATATAGTTACTATAAAAGTAGAAACATTACATAAATTTAACATTGTATATTTAATAAAAAAAATTTAACTTGGATAATGATAATTTTATAATGAATTTAAAATTATTTCAAAAAATATTTTTTGTTATTAAATATCAATAATTTTGATTTTGGAACTATTCCATTAATTTGACTATTATATCTACAACAAGACAATGAATTATAATTAAATAAATAAAAACCAATATAATATTTCATGTTATCCTAAAAAATAATGGATCATACATGTTCATTAAAATCATTTCATTTTTAAAAAATTTTAAAACATTGAATATATTTTTCTATTAATTGAATAATTATTTCATCAGCACTATATAAGAATTTGAAATAATTATTTCATGAATAAATTAATAATAATATAGCATGATAATATTCATTTAGTTTTAACAAGGCCATTTATAACATAACAAATTCTTTATGTATCCCTAGGTAAAAAAATTTAGACATATTGAAACCAATAGTGTAACATTATTGGATTTGTATTCACCTAAATACTATAAAGTCCAAAATCTTGTCAAAATGTATAAAATATAATATATTAGATTTTTGGATGATTTTGTATGATATATACTCGTTAAATATAATTAATTAATGTGTTATAGTGTATTTTTAGACCAAATAATTTTATTATTTACATTAATTACTTGATTTACCCATTACTAGGATAAAAAAATTCTATGGTTACTATTCATACATAACAAATATAAAAGGGACCTATTTACAAAATTAATTTTCATTTTCCAAATATGGAATAATTTTTTTAATATTAAAAATTAGAGGTTGTGTTTAATTCAAAATTAAATCGGCAATACGGGATTAAAACAACTTTTCTGATAAATTCCATTTTACTTATAAAATAATTTAATAAAAATTTCTACTATCAAATGATTGAAACCCATAATTAGAATTTTTTAAATCAAATTGAACTATCTAATTTAAATATTTATTGAAAAATATAAATTTTCATTGAAAATACATGAAAATAATTTAAAAATATCAATAAAAAGAAGTATATTTCACTCTTCATTAAAAAATCAATGTTTTTAGAAAAGTCATGAAATTTCACCATAATATATTTTTGAGATGATGCTTTTAAAAATTAATTTTTTATAACAATTAATTTCACTAAAATTTTCATAAAATATGAATAATACACTCTCATTAATAGAAATAAATACAATTTCTTGGAGAAAATATATTTTTGAATAACAAAATGTATATTCTAAAAATGGATTGTTTGAATTTGTAGAATCAATACATTTGTATTTATTAAGAATATTATATATATATTTATTATAATTTTAATAATACTATTCATATATTCAAATTTAAATAGATAATGTTTCCTTGCCCCCACCACTCCCTCCCTCTCTATGCCCTATCACGGTAAGAGGTCTTTATGAAATTCTAACTCATCTATCTCATCCCCTTACCCAATGTCTTCTAAAATGAACCTTTATCTCCTCTCTCTCTCTCTCTCCCTCCCATTGTTGTTCTAGTCATGGTCCCTTTATTCATTTATTTCTCTAGTAAAGGAATTAAAATTTCTTCTACAGCCACATCAACATTGCTCTAACCTCACATTTCAGCACTCCTCGTCTAGTCAGATCTGGAGAGATGGATACTCATAGGATTTGGTCTTAACGGATTGGAGGTTGCGAGTATTATTGGTGTCTTCTTTCCATTTCATAAAGGGATTCATCCTTTCAGTTTCCCTCCTATTTCATCCCCAGATTTGTTTCTTCTTTGATGGAGGTTTCAATGTCTGGTGGTGAGGTCTTTTCTGATGGTCAATGTCTCACGTATGGCTTATCACTTGGTGAAAATGGTTTTGGTGAGTCTCACAATTTTTATGACTAGTCTCCAAATACCCTTTTCTATACCCTTTATCTAAAACTCAAACTTTATCTCTGAGGAAAATCTACATGGTATTCTTCATTTTGCTTTGGTTCGTGAGTTCGACCAGCTACCAACATCATGGATGTTTCATTGGCATTCGATCTCTATTGGATGGTCTTCTTTAATGTTCATAGTGGTGATTGGATTATGATATTTAACGTGGTTTCAATCCAATGATTTTATGATATAGTGATGGGATTGTGTGTACATATTGAGGTGACAACGAGAGAGGCATGATGATGGTTTGTCTATTTTTTTTTATTTTCAAATTATAAAATATTTCTTTCGATGGTGAAATTATAGAGTCACGGTTAGTGATTGACTTCCTCGGTTGGCTTTCATGCTTATTTGTTATGTTGGATTCTTTTAGATTTTGAAATATAATTCCAATGATGAACTTTGTGTGGTCAATGGTTTCATTTTTGAAATTTTAACTCTGAAATGTGTGTTTTGTGAGGATGTGTCAGGATGCTGGAGGAAACTTTTTGTTGGTTACCACATACCCATAATTTGGATTTTCAATCAAATTAAAAAAATGGATTTTGGGGTCAAATTTAAATACTAATATTTTGGGGTTCATTGAGATCTGTTTTCCATGTAAAGAATGAAATAAATGAAATAAAAAATAATATTTAAAAAAATATGGGGTTTTATACGTTTAATTATGTATAAAAACACTGATGCTTCTCAAATTTATTTCTTCTTTTTATAAAAATAGTCAATAATTTATTTTTACTTTCAATCTTTGATTTTTTCATGATAAAATTTTTATCATTATGAAAAGAGGATAATTTCTTCATTATATTCATAGAATATGCATTCATCTATGTATAATATATTGGATGATCTTATGATGAATTTAATTTACATTTTCTTATCATATATATAGTCAACTTCTTGATTTTATCTTTGGATTAATCCAACTCAAAAATATGGTTGGAATTTTATTTTCCAAAATCAATATCTTTACCATTAATATTTATAAATATTTTATTCATTTATGTGTTTCATTTTTTATATTATTGTAATTATTACAATTATTCTGATACATTTATTCACTTTAGTCACATGATCCTTAATCTCACTATATGTTTTCGTAACATTTCCATCATCTTTAGAATATGATGAAATTTCCCCATAATTTTTATTTTTTATTTATGAATCATGGGTGTATTTAGAATCAATATACATATTTTTAAGGGATCGAGAAGTAAGTCAAACCATGAAACACTTTTCATTTTATGATATAATAAAAAAAATCCTATAAATTTTTTTATTTCCATCAATATTTTCTACTCAAAAATATGATAGAGTATCACCACCACTATAACACCATGTATAAATAAAATTTTAAAAAATCATTACATTATTTTTACAATACATAATAAAATATTTCATAGCTTTACATTTATATTAAATATAATATAATCAAATATGACAAGGTTTTCAACATTTATAACATATAGGTTCAGAAGAATCATTCTGATAAAAATTATAAATTTAATCTTTTCAAGAATTCAACTAATGTTTTTTAAAAATATGATTCTTGAACATCAATTTTCATGTTAGTATGTTCACCTTCAATAGGTTCTCCATCAATATTATCAAAGGATTATTTGAATTTTTTTTAAATATATTAATGATATTTATAAGGAAAAACTACTATAATTTGATTTCATTCCTTTTCATCATCCCTTATTAATATTCATTTATAAAGCATGAGTGTTCTAGTTAATTTATCAAGACAAAGTTTAATAATATGATTTAAAATACCAATAGGTTTTCTTTTTTATTCCCACCCATTTGGTAAAATGTATACAAATTTTTCAAAAACATGATCATCATATAACTATTTTATCAAATTGATTATAAACTATTCACTATATTTAGGGATTTCGAGCCACAAATTGCCCATGAAAGAAATAAAATTATTGATAGTCATCTCTAAAAAATTTTCGTTTATTTTATAGAACTTTTTATTATCCAAAATCGATAACTTCATGTATTTTAATTACACTAATTTTTTTTTGAATGAAGTGACATCGCTATGAATGTGTATATATATATATAAGAGAGTACTTTGAACACTAAATTTCTATTGGGTTTCTTTAATGTATTATCTTGGATAAGTAGTATCAGGTTTATCCAAAATCTCATAATTACTAGTGAGCATTAGAAAATTATCAATAACTTTATATATCAAAAATGCCTCCATTTTATCAAGCTAGTACTCAAAATCATTCCCTTAATATATATATATATATATATATACGGTGTGTTATGATTTAGATTCATCATTACACAAATATGTATTCCTTCTACACATAAAAAAATTATCTACACATTTTTTTGTGTAAGGAAATTGGAAAATGAAAATAATTTAATGTAATGGGTAATCAAGAAATAGAAATATCAAATTCAATATCATTTGTAGGGACATTATATGATAAAAAAATATTGAAGCCTAATATTATGTGAATATAAAAACCTCAAGATTGGGGTGAATTTTATTTTGAAAACAACTATCAAATATTTAAACCGTTTAGTATTAAAATTTTATTATTTGTGAACTAATAATTGAATAAAATATTGGAATAAAAATTATTTTATATAGAGTAAATACAAAATTTATCTACATGGAATGTTTTTCAGAAATAAATAGATATTTATTTTATCTCTTATTGATGAATGTGTTATAAATGTTTAAATTTAAACTAATTATATTGAATTTATTGATGACATAATTATCTTAATATTAATTTATCATATAATAAAAAAACATTCAAATCTAAAAATGGGGTATTGGTTTGAAATCCATGTTCTAATTTAAAATGATATTGTTAAAACCTCATTTTTAGACCAAAGAGAAATGTATATCAATTGAGATGATATACAAATTCTATAACTATAAATATTTCATATGGTATCTTATACTTATAACCTGGAGAATGGTTATGTCTTCCTTACCCTACAATCCCTCAATCAACATTATTTTAATTTCTCTTCTTCGATAACTAAATTATTTTTTCACCCTCTACATTGAGTTATATCTAGATAATTCCACCACAAAAATCAATATCTTTGTATTACCATTACATTGACCATAAGTTTAGTTAAAATGATTAAAATAAGAAATGATAATTGATTTTATAATGAAACATCTCAATTGTATGGACTGGTAAAAAAAATAAAAACTAATAAGAAATACACTTTTCTATAATAAGTTCAAGACATCAAGTAATTAAATCTCTTAGAGTATTCTTGAATCATATTATTTTAAACCCATGAGGTATAACACTATTTATATGAAATACACTAGCGGTCAGAATCTACAAAACATTAGGTTAGTTAATACGACATCAGCATCACCCTACTGTTAATCTTATTATGGCCACAAAATCTATCTATTTTCACTAATTAGTTGATTCCCTAATGAAAAAGTGAATTGAGAAATTGGTGAATGTAATATGGATTTTATTATTTTTTTGACCTATTTATTATTTAAAACATTTAGCTATTAGTATAAACAAGTTCCATATGCCATCAAATTTTCACAAATTAATAGAGTATTACTATTTTTCAAAAATCATTGATTGATAATTCATTCATTTATTTAATATAATGGAGAAAATTATAAATAAAAAATATGTTAAGTAAAATAGTAATTTAAGAATTTCATAGGTTTTAATGAAACTAGAGTGACGTGGGTTATTGAGTAAATATATACACCATTAATAATTATTTTTGAGTAAATCATGAAAATTCCTATAGTTATCAATAAATACATTTTTTATGGTGGTCGCAAGTTTTCCAAAACCATAAGGCAAAACCATGTAAGAATATTTTTTTCAAGTATGGGGTTCACAAATATTGAAGGATTTGGAAATAGTTTCTTCCAAACCATGTGACTTTGGTATCATTAAAAAACATAATATACCTAAACTACCCATATATTAAATATACCCCAAATCATATTATCCTTTTCCTCAATCAAATGAATTATCTTATAGATCTAAGGGATTAACCACTATTTATTCCTTTCATTCATTTCATGGAATTTCTCAACCAGTAACTGTAATTTTAAAAGAGGTATCCCCTTCCATAAACTAATATTATTTATTTAGTTTATTTGTTCTGTTCCCTTCTGATTTTACTCTATTTTAATAACTATAAGATATGGGTTAGATATTTTATTATTCATTTATTTTTTAGTGTCGTTAGATCATTTCTCAGGTATTATTCTTCTCGTTCTTCAAAATTTCATAAATTTCACATATGGTTTGAGGTTATTCATCCTACACCTTCATTGTTTTTCAAAATGAATGTATGTTTGATATTTTAAAATGTGTTTCCAGTAAAATTTTAATTTATTTAATGTTTCAGAGAAGGTTCTAAAAAATATCATAGGGAATAAATTTTTATTTGGTTTATTATAGAATCATCACATGCAATATTTTGTTAAAATTTGAAAAGGGTTTTAATTGTATTTTTTATTTTTTTTCTTGATGTTCTGAATTTTTAATACATTAATTTGATTGTGTAATGGTATTTATAACTTTTTCGATATGGTTATCATATTTAATTCGGATTTTTATTGGATTAATTTATTGAATCACCTAGTTTTTTTGAATAGATTGTAATTTTTTTATTGATTTCTTTGGTCTTCTTAAATATAAGGATATATATGTTCCTATGAAAATGGAAATATATATGAATCTGTCTGAATATATATATACACATATGTGTGTTTGTGTTTTCATTTGTGTATCTATGTAGGTTGATATATATATATATATATATATATATATATATATATATATATATTTCAATAAGAGGTCTTCTTTAAATCATGGGTTTCCATAAAAAATTTTTTTCAATGTAGAACATAATAGTAGGTTTTCAAATTTGATATTCAAATGTGATTTTGACGTTTCCTTGGACATTAGAAGTGGTTTTCCAATTACAAAAAATTATAAATGCCTTTAAAAATGTATTTTGGAAGAAATCTACTTCATTCAAATGTTTATGGACTCGCTGGGATATTGGAAAATTTTCATTAAAGGTGTGAACCTTCAGGGAATCCCTCCCCCATAAGGATGGATTTCATATGATATGGTGTTAGCAGGTTTCTTGGGAAATTTATAATTGTCTTGTTTTTATTCTTGTTTGATACAATTTATGCACCTACATCCTCACCTCCCAAGATTAATATCAACATGGTGTATGTTGCATAATATTATATGATGAGAGATAATTCTATATACTCTTGATGTGATAAAATAGATAACCTATGGTGTTAGATCCTAAATTTTTTGATACTCATTAGGATAGTTGTGAAATTTTGTTGGTTATTAACTTGAAATCATCATCTTGGCTGAAAAATGTTTTTATCCCATATATGCATAGGGTCTTTACACATGATGTCTATGAATTTCCCATGGATATCTAATTTTACTTCTTACAAATTCCAATATTTTGTAACATTATTTCTTTAATTTTTTATTTTTTAATAATTTATTATATCTTTGATTCTATTGCTTTGGTCTATTTTTTAGTTCCTCTATGGATATTATGGGATTAATTCTTATGGTTTCAGGTGTGTTTTGAAATTGGGTTATAAAATGTGTATTTAAATATGGATTTATGTAACGGTATATAATTTGTTTCATTAAATAATCATTTAATATTTTGTGATGGGTTTTATGGGAGACTCAAGGTTGGTTTCTTAATTATTAAAACAGATTTTGTCCCTTTATTTAAAATAAGTATTATTGGTTTCATAGAAATGGAAATTAATGGACTCTGTAATGGTTGCCTAATGTGTTTTTCTTTTATTACACAATTATTGTTCCACACGACATCAGTAGACCCACATCTATTTTTAGGGTTTTTTATATCACTCATGGAGCATGGGATCTTCTGGATGGTTGGTGACAAAGAGGTCACATTGAGAAATTCTCATCTGATCTTGGATTCCATTTTTTTGTTTATATTTGTATCATCGATGATAATAATTTTTATCCTATGAGTATTTTTTCTAATGTAGTGGATTATTTTACTAGTCTATGTTATGGTTATTTTGTTGGATATGTTTTTTTAATTAGATTGTGTTTTTTTATTCTTATTTTGCATCGAGTCTGATATATTGAATTGAAATATCATACAAAAATATAGATTTTATATGTAATTCATTATTTATTTCTTTCAATATTATTCCCATGATCTCTCATTTTTTTCCTATAATGCTTCTTGTTATCCTGTGGGAAATAGGGATACCCCTTGGGTGTGAACTGGGCAAGCTTGGGTGCACATTTTGGGGGTTGACCAGGGATATTTTATGAATGTTTTGGAGGTGATATAGGGCATATTTGAAATTCATTATTCTTGAATTTCATTGTGATCGTTGGTTGTTCTTATCAGCATCATTTTTATTTATTTAATTGAAATAATAGGATATTATAAGATTAATATGATGATTTCTCCATCAGAATGTATGTTTCCAATGAAAATAACCTAGTTTAGATTTTTTATAGTTTATTTTCACACATAAATTTTGAGGGATCAAAGGATGGATTATATTTCTAGCCAGGGACTGATTATGTGGTTGGTTAGTATAGAGTGAGTACTGATACGTACATGAAATTCCATTTGGTTGGATTATTGTTCCATTATTATATGCACAAAACCATGATATTTTTATGAAATACAATTCTAAATAATTTTATTTCTTTTATAGACTGTGTTTCACATAATAAATAGTTTAGATGAACCAAAAAATAAAATTAAAATAATATATATTTCTTATATACTAAATATTAAATTAGAACAAATGAATATTACTAATTTATATTTGAAATTAATATAAATGTCCAACTCAATATGATAGAATTTTCTTGTTCTTAAAAAATGATATTGTAATTTATAGTATATTTATTTTAATCATTAAGAACATGTTTTCATTAAAAATGAAATTTATTTATTTTTTTAAGAATAAATATTATAATTAATTTTTGTATGTTTTAGGAAATTCAGTCATAAAATTATTATATCATTTGAAATCGTTATATCAAAATTAGTCTATGGTGAAAATTTGTGAATTTTTTATGAAATATAAATTTTTACTAAATAGTAAAAAAATATATTTTTAATAAAATATGGTTTATTTTATGGTATCATCAATATATAATTATGATATTATAATTTGTTAAAAATATATAAATACTATTTTATGATAATATAATTCAAACGTCGTATAAAAAATAATTTAGTGTATATAAATTATAAATTATTTCATGATAAATATTAAAAATATTATCATTTTTGATGTAGTGTCTTCACAACATTCAAAAATAAAATTCAATTAATTATATATATTAATTTATATTTTAAAAGTATTTTCATGGCTTTTTTATTTAATATCATTTACAAGTTATATTTTTTTCTGATATTTTTTAATTTTTTGACATAAATAACTTGAATTTTATCCAAATGATTATCCAATGCATGTGTAATAATTGCACAAGGCTTCAAAAGTAAAATTATCATATTAAATAAGACTTCATGAAATGGATATATGTAAATGTACATAATAAAAAAATCTAAAGAACCATCTTTCTCTAATTAATTTATTTATGTTATAGTAGTTTATTTTTAATTTTTTATATAAAATAAATAACTTTAATGTCTATGAAACACTCCTGCAAAGGAACCAAAATTTTGAATAAATATTCTTATATGATTAGTTTTTTACCATATTCATCATTGGGGTGAATTTATGTACTTTTAGATCCACATTCATGACATTAATTATTTTATAATATTTTATTTAAAAAAATTCAAACTCTTCACAAAATGGTTTTTAAATAGTATTGAAATTTTAATATATGGTTTTCCTGAAGAGCTATTTGATCATAAATTTAATTTTTAAAGATAAATAAAATTATATTCTTCAAGGAAATTTATATTGAATTTTTATTCTCCAAATAAATATGATTAATTCTTACACAATGATGATCCAGTAATTATTAAATAAATGGAAAAATCAAATAAATGATATTAAAATTAATAAAATAATTTTAGTTTTAGATAATTAAGCTCATGCATGAATATTCTATTTTAACATTATATATCTAGAATACGAAAAATATTTCTTTCTATTTTTAATATTTTTTTGAATTTTTTAACTCCATAGTAAGGAATGGTATGAACCTTGACAATAATGATATTTCTTGAATATAATAATTTATTAAATTAATTTAATATAAAGAATATATTTAGTAATGAAAAATATGATTTTATTTGGACGAAAATTTCATTTCGTGTACATTTATTGGATATTTGGTTTCATTTGGCTTTATAATAGTCATATTATATTCCAATATCTTGGTAAAATCTTAATGTACCCGTCACCTCAATTATAAAACGTCAACCCTTCTTCACTTAATTTCACCACGATGAGAATTTTATCTTGACCATACCTTACAAAAATATATTCTCAACTTCCCTATCCACCTCATAGAGGTTATGGTATTCTCAAAATAACTACCATAGTGCCCTTTAGAGGAGATCCAAATGAGATGTTTTGAAGGGGATGTCATCACTCAAACTGATCACATTATTTTTCTACTATTTATTAGTTTCTATAAATATAAATTTTTATAATAGAATTATATACTTAGTATCCTCAATATTTTTAGATTATAAATACATTATTAAAACAAAATTATACACCCTCTTTCCCATAAAAAGTGAATGTATCACTCATGATCACATACGACTTACCATCTCCACATAACGATACCATGCATTTTTTATCAATCAATAATATGGATGGTTATTATGATACGTTTGGAGAATAAATATGATATATGATATATATTATATATTATTTAAACATGATTTATTATTCAACAATATTTCAATCCATTAATCAGAAAATGAAAATAGTGTCCATATGTATGTATGACATACCATCTCCTTGAACTGTGTAATTAATTATTTTATTTATACATTATTTGAATTATTATAAATATTTATATTATTATAATATATTATTTTTATTCCGGGGTTATCATTATATAATTTATAATTCCAAAATCAATTTATAAGGACCTAAACATCCATACTGAAACTTTCTTGGAAAATGAAGCAGTCGTCACCTAGAATAGTGATTTTAATAACATATTTTTAATAAAAGGATGACGATATTATATACATAAATAATAAATGATTCTATATAATAAATTTTTATGTAATAAATGTATAATAAATCCATATTTATTATAAAATAGTTTTTAACATGAATAAATAAAATAAATACACGGGTTAAGGTAATTGTTAACTCAATTTATTTTCATTGAGTTAAATATATTGTTCAATTATAATTTCATAGTAAAATTATTTGTGAAATGAATTTTTATTACAATTAATTTTATATACACTTTTTTTATGTAAATTTAATTTTGATATTCATAATAAATTTTTAACGTTCACATCATTTTTATTTGTAAGCGGATTTCTTTTAAAAATAACCCTTTAATGTTTTCTTTCACAAAACTCAAAAAGAATATTTTTTATTACTTATACAGCATGTGAATTTTATCCACTATTATGATACATTAATTTTTTTCAGTTTCCTATAAAATATTGTAGGATTTTTCTTCAAATAAGTTGTTTTCCTTTTTATTGCGCATCTTTCAAAAAAATGTTTTTTCAATGGAAACGATATTTTCCTTAAGAACTACTTCATGTGATAATTAAAAAATAATTTTCATATAATATAACATAATTTAACGTTATTTAAGAATTAATGTGGATATAATACATGGATACCATTTTTATTCTTTCTTTGGTTGGTTTATGTTTATGATGGATGGTGTTTATGAATTCATTACTTTTACAAGGGATATGAAATGATTAAATTTTTAAAAAATATATTTATTTTCATGTGTTATGATATTATTATGAATTTATCTTAATTTGGTACACATATTTATAGTTTAATTATTTGATGGTTGTGACCTATATATCCCTTCAATTCATTGGGTAATGATTTATAAATCATGAGGTAAATATGTTATGAATGAATATAATTTCATGTTCACATGTCTATG
This sequence comes from Viscum album, assembly GCA_963277665.1. Lineage (NCBI taxonomy): Eukaryota > Viridiplantae > Streptophyta > Magnoliopsida > Santalales > Viscaceae > Viscum > Viscum album. The sequence goes on along the minus strand of OY728156.1, from coordinate 149,625,483 downwards.
TGTATACATAGTCACATCTATAAGTTATAAGAAAGGAACTAATGTAAGATCCCTAACATTATAGAGGTATTTTCCTGTTCAAAAATTTGTTTCGTTCTATTAAATATGGATAATTATATTTTTACGATGCATTTAAGGATGATTGAGAGTGCTTGTAGGGATTAAAACACAAAATAATTGAAACTATGACATACTATGCATGTTGCACGGTTGGTGCATGGTTAGTGAAAACACTGTAAGGGGGAGACTATCCACCGTTGTTTAAAGGCATTAAACATATTTGGTGCATAGTTTGTCAATAATTTTGAAATCTTTAGGTAATCGTGTTACATGGACCCATTCTGGGAATAGAATGCATACCCTTTGTGGATGGTTTGGAAAATCGTACGTCCAAACCATTCACCCCCTTAAAAAGAAAAAAAATTAAAAAATTCCCCAATGGGATTTTATGTTACTCACCCAATTTTCCCCCCATTTCTTCCTCATCCATCCCAAGTTATGACCTAAAATTTCCAATACCTCCCAAGGATCATTATCCTTACATAGTCTATTTGGAGGGTCATTGGTTGCAGATTGAAGGTTCGAGTAATTATAATCCTCCTATTGCTTCTATTTTCAAGATTAGGTCTTGTGGTTTCATTATTATTATTCTAAATATCTAAATCCCACTATTTTGTTTGGATCTTTATTATAGGATTTAAATAGTTATTGAATCATTATCTATGGCTATGGTTAAGGGTGCATTCATCTTTAGATTCAAGGTAGGTGGTATACATGTTATATCACAAAGTTTTAATTATTGATTCTTGTAGGTTTGTTTATTTATTTCTTTCATTGATGTGAATTGGATAAATTTAGTAATATTTTGTCAAATGGTTATCTAAATGATGATTTAGAACACTTATGCTTTTTTTAGGATATATTGATATTTATTATACTGGTTTAAGGACACTCATACAGTGCTCAAATTATTCCTGATCATGGAAAATGTTAATTTTAAGCCTAAAGATCATTTTTTTTAAAATATAGCGCATGGTAAATGTATTGACATGTCTATTTAAATTTCTAAAAGTCACTATTGGTAGTTGTGTCTAGTTTTTGGAAATAATATAAGGGTTGATTTAAAAAATCTGAAAATGATTAAATGGGATAATGTGAATGTGTCAAATGACATATGTTTTATTACCGAATTTCATAAATGGGATAATTCATGTTAATTGACGAATTATGTGAAAGGGTTTAATGTATAGGAATTTAAAAATGTGATAATGTGGTTGATGAATGAAAAGGAAAATGGGTTGAAAGGGTTATGGTACAAAATTGGTAAATGATATATTGGGTTAAAGATTCATGATAAACTAAAATGTTGAATAACTATGCGATTAGAATGTTAGGGTTATTGATTGTGTATGGTTTGTGATATGGTATATGTGGTAAATGGATAAATACAAATGTGTACATTGCTTGGCTTTTGTGGGGTATTGGACTTGAGGATCTATGCCCACGGGTCGGGATAGTCTTAGGCTCTAAACCCCACCTCCTAATGTATGGGTAAGGGAAGGGAATTGAGGATTTATTCCCCTGATAGATACATTTTATTGGACTACCAACTCTTAGGATTCAAGGAAATTTTGATTTATTTTCTTATGAAAATTTACCCCTAGAGAGATTGGGAACCTGACTTATCCCATTATCTATGATAATTAACCCACTTAGGCCATTTTGTAATTAAAATAAATTTCTAACCCATGTAAGATGAAATAAAAATGCATTTAGTAATGAAGACAATATAATTATAGAAAATGAAAATAATGATGGAAATTGTTAAAATGAATATTATTTACTAATGCCACCAGAGTTGTATCTTTTTCATCTTGTCATTCATTTCATACATGAATTCACTTTCCTTTTTGGACATGATATTTCATAAACACCATTAGTGGACTAATGAGTTGTACCCAAATACTTGTTGATCCACTATTAGGTATCTAGGAAAACATCATTTTTGATGGTTAGGAGAATAGAAAAGGAACTATTCTTGGGATTTGAGTTGGGCATGGGATGTGCACGAATAATGATCCTCTATAAGAGTTCGGCCCCTTTCAGGTATTTGACTATTTGTATTTATTTTGGGGTAACATCACTTTTGGAACTATTTGATGAACTATGATATTTTTCATTTGTTTTTGGATTATATCATTTTTGGGAAATGGTTATGAAGGCATGTTCTGGTGGATTTCATATTTTTCCAATTGTTTCAAAAGTTATCTTCAGTGGATTACCCTAATAAATATTGTATTTTCTCACCACATGATCTATAAGACCCTTTCTTCTAGTTTTAAACCTATAGAATATTGGGAGGAATGATTGAGGTCTTTTAGAGACCCGACTTAGGGCCCCAGTTTCATGGTTCTCAGATCAGGGACATTATAATGTGGTATCAGAGTGGGTATTTCCTATGGACTTGTTATTTTGGATGTTATATGAGATATTATGTTGTTTTTGGTATATAAATGATCCCATCCTAAGGAGTATCTAACCCATGTATAAGAGAAAACCCAGGTTCCATGGTGGGAATTGTTGTTCTTGATGTGTCTTGTTATAGTTAAAAGATATTTCAACTTTTAATTATGAAATTGTTTTGCTATGTGAATTTTTTATGATACTTTTCTTATGGTTGGAATGTAATGAGGATGTCTATTCATGAATCATTATATTAAACTAGGGATATAAGTTGAATTCATCATGATAGGCACACAGGGGATGGATCATTGGGACATAAATGATAGAATGCATTTCAATTCATATGAAAATTAAAGAAAATGGTGTCTCATAAATAAGATAAAAATATTTAAATGGAATAAATGAGACAGAATGGTTATGGAATTTTTTTAAAAGAATATTTAAAATGATTTAAACTATTATTTATAACAAGTTGTGAAATATGAGTTGTGCCTATAAGTGCAGGTTTTGTGTTGATAATGTGGAAATAGACTAAGATGGATTATAATTAAAGGCATGTAACAATTCATGTTCGTTTACCCTGTATTGATCGGGATTGCATTAGAGATGGTAGAGGGTATTGTTCTAGATGTGAAAATTCCTATTGTGATAGTGTAAGAAAAATGGGTTGTTTTTTGGGTAGTAGACAACCTTCTTTTTGTAATTTTTGTTTATTTCATGTTATCTGTTCCAAGATGTTTATTTGGAATTGTTAATAAATCCTGAGATTAATATGAGTGTTTATTGGGATATAAAAGGACACAACCAAGAATCATCCTCAATAGATGGTGAAAGAGGTTCTGGTAGTTTAGTGGGACAAATGATATGATTAGTTACATGATAACATCACTAGTTTATGAAAATTATTGATTGATTCTGGGGGTAGGTGTTTCCAATTATGTCTAATTTGAATTGATAATATCGGTAGTAGTACCCTCTAATAATTTTCTGAGAGGGTGGACATGAATTTTGATCATGCAGTAAGCTAGAATATGATGGGAAGTAGGAGATGGGTATCCAATGTCTTTTGAAAAGAATCATTGTACGTATGGTTGGGTAGTGAGGGTACCATTGTTGGGAGATCATGGAGAGTTTAATGTATTTGAAATATGGGTTTCGCTAGGTATACCTTTGGTTTGGCTATGTCCTTGAGGTTGAGAGGTATCGTCTAATAACATGGATGAGGCAACCCTTGTGAGTTGGGATCAGGTATATTTCATTTGGTCTGCAATCGATGTATTGGTTCATGGGGTCATGGGTGGTGGTTATGTTGTTATGCTTCACAAGCTAGAGTAAACCGTAGCATGGTTGTAACACCCCAATCTTCCACGGTACACTTCTCTTTGAATAATACAGTAGCATGTGTTGTACGCAACTTCGAGTTCTAGCACATACCACAACCAATCAAAGTTTCCATTAGGAATAGTAATACATACTTTTTTAAATTTTATAATATTTATCTTTCCAAATGGACTTCGTTTTTGTATTCGGAATATCAAAATTATCATAGGTTGAATTCTTTGTAATTTTCGGAGAACTTCCAATTTTTTATGAATAGTGAAAAATACTTAAAAACAACTTTTTTAATCAAAATAATTTATAGTGATAAATTATACTATTGAGTGTTTTAAAATTATAATTAGAATATATTTTTACCATTTTATACAATGGTTTTCATTAGAATAAATTTTACATTGAAATTGGACATAAACAATTGTCAATCTTTTGATTGATATTCTTTCTTAAACACGTTATTTGTCGTGACAGCGGGAATTAATAAGAAAATTAATTAATGCAACTTATATTTTTGTAATTATGCAAAATAGACATCATTTTTTAATTCAGAATATCAATTATAGCTTAGGGTAAAATTTTGGCACTATTCTGAAAAACTTCAATTTTTTATGAATATTGAAACCGCTATGTGGTAGTTAAATAACTGATTTTTTTCATTTAAATGAAATATTACCACTTATGTTATTTTATTTTCAAAAATACGACATACATGGTTGTCATTAGAAAGTAAAATGTGGTTCAATGGGATTAAAATAATTTTTTGGTGAATAGTAACTTTTAAGTTTAATTAATCGCGATTAAAGGTAATTAGTGAAATTTAAGGTAAAAATGATATTTTAAAAATATGAAATGGCCTTGACACTTGTCCTACCCCTATTGGACGAGTCATGGACGACCAAAAAAACCCATGGGTCAACTTGGTGACCCCATGGAGCCACTTTGGATGGAAAATGACATAAATAACTTTTATTTAAAGTTAAAATAAAAATGTCACAAAAATAAGTTGTTTTAGTAAGACAATTTTTAAATGGGGTTATACAAGACATATTTTTGACTATAAATATTCAATAGAAATCTAAACAGATTTCCTACATCATGATAATTTTTTTATAATTTTTAGACATTAAATAAATTATATTATTTATGACACCATGATGATACCGCGATTACCTCATTAATTAATGATTTAAATAAAATGAAAGGATAATGTACAATGTAAGGCATACACTTGTCAAAAACCTATTGGAAGAGGAGATTTATAACCCTTATCACCTTATCCTCTAAATATATAATTTTGGGACCTTTAGAATCCGAAAAGCATTTCTTAATAATGTAACATTTCATGACATTCCAAGAGTGCCCCTCCTCTCCACTTATAAAACGCCCCCACCACTACCACCTTACTTGAACTTTAAAAGCCTTTTGGCTCGGCCAAACTCTGCCCAAATACTCTCCCAACTTCCCTCCGTTACTCCTAGAAGCCTCACTTGGGGCAGAATTTTTCCCAAGGAAGCCTTTGGCTCAAATCAAAAGAGTTACCCAATTTTAAGGTAATGTCTTCTCTTATGTTATTTTGTTTTATTTTGCTTTTCCAACCTCGTAAACTCTTTTTATTCATTTATTTTGTAACAAAAACAGTATACTCAATATTATAGGATGTTGTTGTAAAACTTATTCGAGCTACACATACACACACCTACATCTAATGGTTAAAGAACATACTGTTTCTGTGCATGTTGAATTTCTGCCTCCCGAAACGATGATTGTTCAACACTCATATAACACCTTCAATGGTGGCCATTAATATGTCGTTCTATTTATAAATAATATATAATATGTTTATGTTTTACTTATGGTTCTGTATTTTTCATTTATGTCATACCTTTATTGTTTCCATTATGGGTAAACACAATATTTTCATTTTAGGAAGTGCGGACTACTACCCCCTCAAAGTGATTTGAATCGTTAATGAAATATGTGGGATGTATAGAGGATGGAGTAAATGATATTATATATGATATTATACTGGAATTATAATATACCTTTATATCATTATGATTTAATTAAATACGAAATAGAAATGAAGGTAGCGTTCGTGCGTACGTACAACTTATCGTCTCCATGAACGGTGCATTTCATTTCTTACCTCTTAACGTTATGGAATATTTTAAATTAATTTATATAGTTTATATATATGAGATATATTATATCTATATCATGAATAGAAATCTGGATATAATGAATATTTCACCACATGAACAACCTGTAATTATAAGAAGTTTATTTTTGACTCAAGTACCAAAGATCGACAAAACGACTGTTATTAACTTAAATAATTACATAATGTTCATAACATGGTAATAAGTGATATTAAAGGAATAAGAAAATTGAAAAGGTTCGTAAGAAACTATAAATTAACTCTAGTTTATATTTAGTAGGTTAAAGAATGGTCGAGTCAAGACAGGGCCCAAGGTAAGGGAACTTCTTAACCCAATTTCCATTCTTTGGGTTAATCTCCTATTTTAAAATTATGTCATGATATTATAATGGCCTATCTTGTATTTAAACTTTCTTTATGTGTACATATAGTCAATACACATAATAGATCTATTTTATTTAAAAAATGATATTTCTAAGGGAATTCGTCTCAATCTCCATTCATTGAGGCATATTTTGTTTTATACAAAAATTTATTTTATATGGTGTATAAACCCCTTTGACTTTTACGTTTATTCAAAAGAAATATTTTTATATGAAGTGTTTTACTAAATGACAAAAAGGAATGTTTTTCTTGTCGTACGTATACGGTGACAATGACTTCTCCGCCGCCGTGACCATTATTTGAGTTTCGGCTTCCTCTACAAGCCATAACTATTTATATGAAAAATAAATACAATGTTTTAAATTTATTTTATTTTGGTATTGAAAATGGTTTTGAAAGTGTTTTTATTATATCAATGTTTTGTATTGAAATATTTTGATTGAAATGAGGAAATGTTATGTTTTCTTTATGCATGTTATGGTTTATGATATGTTTAAACCTATTCATATGAAAAATGAATTGGACTTAATAAGTGATGGGTGGAGCCCGCTACAGCTCCTCGATGCATCGGTAGGTCTCATGAGAAAAACTAGTGTCTTGGAACGAGGCCTTGACAAAATCTTATTTGTGGTCTTGGCACGAGGCCTTGGCTACGTGGTTATGATAGTCTGGCATTATGCATACCATCATTATGAAAGTGGTTAATGATATTTCATGTGATTATTTTACTAGTAGAATATCCATTTGAGTATGTAAATTGCATTATTTCATTTTACTTTTTCCATATTATGCTACAGTTCAATTTTAAAAGGCTTTTGTTTTAGTTATACATTTTCTTAAATGTTAATTTTTATTTATGAAAGCTTCTGCAAAATTGTTATCCTTACTGAGCATCTGAGCTCACCCCTTTCAATGTTTTAATATTTTCCTGGATGTGAAGAAGTATTTTATGAATGACCTGTAGGGATAGTCAGAAGAGGATAGGAGTGTGGAATATGAAGACTTTGTTATTAGTTATTCTCTTTATGATTTTATGTAACATTTATGAATGTATCTAGTGTTTCCAAGGCTACTAAACTAATCGGTCTTTCAAGACTTGATCTTTTGTGATCATGCCAATGTTACGATGTAATGCACTGACACTGGGTAACTGTGGTCGGGGCGTTACAGTTGGTATCAGAGGAAGTTTAGTACTAACCTTAGAAGCTAGATTTAGATAAACTCTGATTAGTGCACATAGCCCGAAGATTAAATTTAAGGATTAGTATAGAAGAACTTCCTAGAATTTTGGTATTATAGATATTTTATGAGCATTCCGAGCAATACATCCTTGTATGGATACGAGCAGGTAGAGGCGGCTCTGGCACAGATGTACCTAGCGGTAAAACCCGAAAACACCTCATTGAGCTAGACTCGAACGGGAACTGGTGCACGACAACCGGCCTTGCTGCACTCTTGGTTACGACACTCCCGGGGGATATGATTAGGATAATTCTCATTTTCATTACAAACCACTATGAAGGGTTATGAGTATATACTTCCTCAAAGAAATATTTTTTATGATTATGGATTATATCCATAAATAGTTCAATTTAGGTTAAGTATTTTACAAGTATGGAATTATGTATTTTGATTCATAAACTAATCTAGTTTATGCCATTATTTTTAAATGGCGCCTAGTGGAAGGAATGTAAACTGTATAAATGCACGCACTCCGTGTAGGGATTTCCCTCCTGCTCAAGATAATTATTGTGGAGCTGGAGATACAACTAGTTCTGATCAACTTATTACCATACTAGGACAACTCACTTAGGTTATGAATAATAACCTTACTCGTATGGAGCACCCTGATCTGCAATGTGGAGGATCAATTTTAGACCGCTTCATGAGGCAACAATCGCCAGCATTTAATGGGGTAAAAATCCATTAGTATCTGAGGAATGGATAAACTCCTTATAGAAAATATTCCACTCCTTGGGGAGTAGCGAAATGAAGAAGGTTATCATGAGTGTTTACTGCCTCACTGGAGATGCCGATCAATGGTGGTCATTGATTCAAAATACAAAGAAGATGAAGAAGTATCAAGTATGGAATGGAGAGAGTTCAAAGATATTTTCTTAGAAAAATACTTTCCACATGACCATCGAGCAGATATAGAAAGGCAATTTGTGAGTCTGAGACAAAAGGAGGATGAGAATGTCGCAAAGTATGAGGCTAACATTACAAGGATAGCGAGGCATGCATCAGATTATATATGTAACCCAAGAAGTAAGATTGATCATTTTTTGATGGGTTAAAACCATTTCTCTGTCGAGCAATAGTCTCACAAACCTTCTCGCCGTATGAAGATATTGTCTCATGTGCTATCAAGACGGAAAAGGAATTCTCTAAGTCTTATGTCTTTAAATCAATGAATAAAAAGAAGAGATCTTCTGATCAATTTGGAAATGGAAATAAGGGGAAGAAGGGAAGAGATGAATATCAGTCTTGCAGTAAATGTGGAATGAAACACCCCAGTATTTTCTTGAAGGGAATGGGAGTCTGTTACCAGTGTGGTGAAAAAGGCCACCAAGCACAGGATTGCAAGGGAAAGAAAGTTGCTTTCAATGTGGAATGCTATAATTCTAGAGAGATGGGGCATTATGAAAATGAATGTTATAAGCGTCAGGGGAACTTACCTTAGAAGAGGCCAAGGGATCAAGGCCAAGGTTATGCTATCACTACTGCTGAGGTTGAAGCTCCGAAAGACATGGTGGCATGTAATTTAATGGATTCCTCAAGTTTAGAAAATGCATTATTTGATTCAGGATCATCGAATTGTTTCATACCTTTTCAGTTTGCTAAGAAAATTACATATTTCCAGTTTGATTTAACAAGAGAATTTTCAGTCAAAACTCCTAAGGGAAGTATTATTGCAACAATTTTTTATGAATCAGTCCCCATTAGAGCACATAACTGTTCATTATCCGCTGATCTCATTGTCATACCTATGATTGAGTTTGATATAATCCTCAGTATGGATTAGATTTCGGACTATGATGCAATGAAATATTCTAAGAAGAAAGAGGTTACAATTTTTGATGATGATGATAAGGAACGCCTTATTTTTAGAGCAGAATCATCACCACCTAATTCTTATTTAGATCCACCCCCAGTAGCTCAACTAAAATCAATTTTTGGGGAGGAAGAGAATGAAATGACTAATGGAGAGGAAAGGAATGTTAAAATAGAGGATGTACCTATTGTGAAGGAATATGTAGATGTGATTCAGGAAGATTTACCTCGACATCCTCCAGAACGAGAAGTTGAGTTTTCCATTGATTTAATTCCTCGATCAAGGCCCATATCAAAAACCCCTTATAGAATGGCCATCGTGGAATTAGTCTAACTGAAGAAACAACTAGAGGAATTGAGTAATAAGGGATTTATTCACCCTAGTGTTTCTCCATGGGGAGCCCCTGTCCTTTTTGTTAAGAAGAAAGATGGATATATGAGGTTGTGCGTTGACTACAGGGAGATCAATGCTATAACATTAAAGAACAGGTATCCACTACCTCGCATTGATGATTTATTTGACCAATTACATGGAGCTCAATACTTTTCAATGATTGACCTTAGATCTAGATACCATCAGTTGTGTGTGAAGAAGGAAGACATTCTGAAGACAACATTTTGAACAAGGTACGTGCATTACGAGTTTACAGTAATGCCTTTTGGATTGACTAATGAACCCTCTGTATTCATGGATCTAATGAATAGAGTTTTCAAGGAATATCTTGATGATTTTGTGGTGGTATTTATTTATGATATCTAGGTGTACTCCAAAATCTATGAAGATCATGAAAATCATTTGCGCATTATCTTTAATACTCTTAGAAGGCATGAATTATATGGGAGGTTTTGCAAGTGTGAATTCTAGCTTTAGGATATTTATTTTCTTGGCCATATTTTCTCTAAGGATAGAATTTCCGTTGATCCTTCTAATACCAAGGCAATCCATGAATGGCCAGTACCGACGAGTATAACTGAGGTATGCAACTTTATTGGTTTGGCAGGTCATTATCGACGTTTTGTCCATAATTTTTCCCGATTGGCTAACCCATTAATGAAGCTCACACGTAAAGGGGTTAAATTTTTCTGGACAAAAGAGTGTGAAGAATGTTTTGAAGAACTGAAGAGAAGATTAGTTAACGCTCCTATATTGACTCTACCATCAGGGAGTGATGGGTTCGTTATTTATAGTGATGCATCAATGAAAGGGCATGGTTGTTTCCTTATGCAGAATGATAGGGTTATTGCATATGCATCACGACAGCTGAAAATTCATTAGCAGAACTCTCCTACTCATGATCTCAAGTTATCTACTGTAATCTTTGCCTTGAAGATATGGAGACATTATCTCTATGGTGAAAAATGTGAGATATATACCGATCACAAGAGTTTGAAATATATTTTCTCACAAAAATAACTCAACATGAGGTAATGGCGATGGCTTGAACTACTTAAGGATTATGATTGCACGATACACTACCACCAATGGAAGGCAAATAAGGTTGAAGATTTTTTGATTAGAAATGATCATGGATTTTTGAACATGATGAGAGTGGAAAGGGATCCTCTTTTCATGGATCTAGTAAAGATGGATATGGGAATCACCATGGAGGGTGAAACATCAAAAAAAATTCAAATGGTTGGAAAACCATCTTTTCTAGAAAGGATAAATTGTTCTCAGGCCAAAGATGAAGAGTTGAAAAATAAGATTAAAGCAATGAATGATGGGTGATTGACTAAATTTTTTTATGAAGATGGAATTTTGAAATTTGGGAGGAGACTTTGTATTCCCGATATACCGGATTTAAAGAGTGAATTGTTGGATGATTCTCATAGTTTCAATTTCTTTATACACCCTGGGAGCACCAAAATTTATAGAGATTTATAGGGACATTTTTGGTGGGACAACATGAAGTGGGAGATTGCTAATTTTTTGTCAAGATGTATGGTTTGTCAACAACTAAAAGCTGGAAGGAAACTTCCTGGTGGAGTATTGAAACCTCTTCCCATACCTGAGTGGAAATGGGATAATATTATGATGGATTTTGTCATGGGACTACCAAAGACTCCTAGAAGGAATGACACAATATGGGTCATTGTTGATCGTCTCACGAAGTCAGCACATTTTCTTTCTATAAGGGAAGATCTACCACTTGAACGTCATGCAATACTATATATTAATGATGTTTTGAGACTTCACGGAGTACCCTTGTCTATTGTCTCGGATCGTGATCCTCGTTTCACATCAAGATTCTGGAAAAGTCTTCAGATGGCCTTGCATAATGAACTTTGTTTGAGCATTGCTTACCACCCTCAAACAGATGGACAATCAGAAATAACTATTCAATCCTTAGAATACATGTTGAGATCATGCTCACTTGACTTTCAAGGAATGTGGGATCAATATTTACCTGTGGTAGAATTTTCCTATAACATTAGTTTCCATTCAAGTATTCAGATGGCACCATAAGAAGAGTTATACAGAAAGAGATGTCTCACACCAACCTGTTGGGATGACGTTGGTGAAAGAAAACTTGTAGGTCCAGAACTGGTGGAGGAAATGATGGAAAATGTGAAGGTAATCCAAAACCACATCAAAGAAGTTCAAAGTAGGCAGAAGAGCTATGCTGACAATCGAAGGAAGGATTTGGAGTTTCAGGCAGGAGATCATGTTTTCTTGAAGGTATCACCCTGGAAGGTAGTTATAAAATTCGGTAAGAAGGGTAAATTGAGTCCCAGTTACATCAGACCCTTCAAAATTCTGGAACGAATTGGGGTGGTAGCTTACCTTTTGGAAATGACGCCAAGTCTCTCCAAAGTTCATGATGTATTCCACATATCACTGTTGAGAAAATACATGCCTGACCCAACGCATGTACTCACCTATGAGGAATTAGAACTGGAACCTGATCTGTCTTATTGGGAAGAGCCTGTCCGGATTCTTGATACAAGAGAACAAGTGGTGAGAAACTGGACGACTCGTCTAGTAAAAGTTCTATGGGGAAACCATAAGATGGAGGAGGCAACGTGGGAAAACGAGGAACTTATGATGAAGAATCACCTGAGTCTTTTTATACAGTGATATTATATGAAATTTCGAGGACAAAATTTTTTGAAGGAGGGGAGAATGTAACACCCCAAGCTTCCACGGTACACTTCTCTTTGAATAATACAGTAGCGTGTGTTGTACGCAACTTCGAGTTCTAACACACACCACAACCAATCAAAGTAGCCGTTATGAATAGTAATACCTACTATTTGAAATTTTTTAAATTTTATCTTTCCAAATGGACTTCATTTTTGTATTCGGAATATAGAAATTCTTCTAAGTTGAATTCACTGTAATTTTCGGAGAACTTCCAATTTTTTATGAATAGTGAAAAATACTTAAAAACAACATTTTTAATCAAAATAATTTATAGTGATAAATTATACTATTGAGTGTTTTAAAAGTATAATTAGAATATATTTATACAATTTTATCCAATGATGTTCATTATAATTAATTTCACTTTGAAATAGGACATAAACAATTGTCAATCTTTTGATTTATATTCTTTCTTAAAACACGCTATTTGTTGTGACCGCGAGAATTAATTAGAAAATTAATTAATGAAACTTATATTTTTGGAATTTTTCAAAATAGGAATCATTTTTGAATTCAGAATATCAATTATATCTTAGGGTAAAATTTTGGCACTATTTTGAAAAACATCAATTTTTGATGAATAGTGAAACCACTTAGTGGTAGTTAAATAACTGCTTTTTTCATTTAAATGAAATATTACCACTTCTGTGATTTGATTTTAACAAATCTGACATACATGGTTGTCATTAGGAAGTAAAATGTGGTTCAATGGGAATAAAATAATATTTTGGTGAATAGTAACTTTTATGTTTAATTAATCGCGATTAAAGGTAATTAGTGATATTAAAGGTAAAATTGATATTATAAAAATATGAAATGGCCTTGAAACTTGTCCTACCCCTATTGGATGAGTCATGGCCGACCAAGAAAATCCATGTGTCACCTAGGGGACCCCATGGAGCCACTTCGGTAGGAAAATGACTTAAATAACTTTTATTTAATGTTAAAATAAAAATGTCACAAACATAAGTTGTTTTACTAAAAAAAATTTAAATGGGGTTATACAAGTCATATTTTTGACTATAAATATTCATTATAAATCTAAAACGATTTCGTACATCATGATAATTTTTTATATAATTTTTAGACATTAAATAAATTAAATTATTTTTGACACCATGATGTTGTCGCGATTACCTCATTAATTAACGATTTAAATAAAGTGAAAGGATAATGTAAAATCTAAGGCTTAAACTTGTAAAAAACCTATTGGATGAAGAGATTTATAACCTGTATCACCTTAGCCTCTAAATATATCATTTTCGGACCTTTGGAATCCGAAAAGCATTTCTTAATAATGTAACATTTCATGACATTCCAAGAGTTCCCCTCCTCTCCACTTATAAAAGGCCCCAACCACTACCACCTTACTCAAACTTTCAAAGCCTTTTGGCTCGGCCAACCTCTGCCAAAATACTCTCCCAACATTCCTCCCTTAATCCTAGAAGCCTCACATTGGGCAGAATTCTTCCCAAGGAAGCCTTTGGCTCAAATCAAAAGAGTTACCCGATTTTATGGCAATGTCTTGTCTTATGTTATTTTGTTTTATTTTGCTTATCCAACCCCCTAAAATATTTTTATTCATTTCTTTTGTAACAAAACCAGTATCGTAAATATACAAGGATGTTTTTATAAGATGTATTGTAGCTACACTTAAACACACCTACATATAATGGTTAAAGAACATACTGTTTCTGTGGATGGCGAATTTCTGCCTCACGAAATGATGATTGTTCCACACTCATATAACACCTTCAAAGGTGGCCATTAAGATGTCACTATTTTTATTAATAATATATAATATGTTTATATTTTACTTAAGGTTCTGTATTTTTCATTTATGGAATACCTTTATTGTTTCCATTATGGGTAAACACGATATTTTCATTTTAGGAAGTGAGGACTACCGCCCCCTCAAAGTGATTTGAATCGTTAATGCCATATGTGGGATGTATAGAGAATAAATTAAATGATATTATATATGAAAATATACTGGAATTATAATATACCTTTATATCATTATGATTTAATTAAATACAAAATAGAAATGAAAGTAGCTTTCATGCGCACGTACGGCTTACCGTCTCCATGAACGGTGCATTTCATTTCTTACCTCTAAACGATATGGAATATTATAAATGCATGTATATACTGGATATATATTAGATATATGATATCTATATCATGAATATAATATTGGATATAATGGATATTTCACCACATGAACAATATGTAATTATAAGATGTTTATTTTTGACTCAAGTACCAAAGATCGAAAAAACGACCGTTATTAACTTAAATAATTACATAATGATAATAACATGGTAATAAGTGATATTAAAGGAATACGAAAATTGAAAATGTTCTGAAGAAACTACAAATTAACTCTAGTTTATTATTCAGGAGGTTAAAGAATGGTCGAGTCAAGACAGGATGCAAGGTAAGGGAACTTCTTAACCCAATTTCCATTCTTTGGGTAAATCTTCTATTTTAAAATAATTTCATGATATTATTATGTCTTATCTTGTATTTATACATATTTATGTGTAAATATAGTGAATACACAAAATAGATCTATTTTATTTAAAAAAATTATAATTTTAACGGACTTCGTCTCAATCTCCATTCATTGAGGCATATTTTGTTTTATACACAAATTTCTTTTATACGGTGTATAAACCCCTTTGACTTTTACGTTTATTCAAAAGGAATCTTTTTATACGAAGTGTTTTACTAAATGACAAAAAGGAATGTTTTTCTTGTCGTACATATGCGGTGACAATGAGTTCTCCGCCGCCAGGACCATTATTTGAGTTTCGGCTTCCTCTACAGGCCATAACTTTTTTAATGAAAAATAAATACAAATTTTAAACTTTCTTTTATTTTGGTATTGAAAATGGTTTTGAAAGTGTTTTTTATTCTATCAATGTGTTGTATTGATATCTTTTGATTTAAATGAGGAAATGTTATATTTCCATTATGCATGTAATAGTTTATGATATGTTTAAACCTATTCATATGAGGAATGCATTGGACTTAATAAGTGACTGGTGGAGCCCGCTATAGCTCCTCGATGCATCGACAGGTCTCATGAGACAAATTAGTGTCTTGGAACGAGGCCTTGACAAAATATTATTTGTTGTCTTGGCACGAGGCCTTGGCTACATGGTTATGATAGTCTGGCATTATGCATTCCATCATTATGAAAGTGGTTAATGATATTTCATGTGATTATTCGACTAGTAGAATGTAACAGCCCGAGATTTTATGAAAAATATTCTTTTTAATTTTATTAATGCCTTGTGTTGTACGCTACACCAAAAGGAGTTTGCACAACACACATCCTTGACTTGCCTTGCACGCAATCGCGACCTTCCTCGATAGCGTGTGTAGTACGCAATACCGAGTTTCACTAAACAACGATATGCTATTAAAATATTATTATAACTAGCCGTTATGAATAGTAATAACCACATTTTAAAATTTTGGAAGTTTTAGCTCTCAACATGGACTTAATTTTTGGATTCGGAGTATCGAATTCAGCCTAAGGTGAAATTTTGGTACTTTTCGGATAACTTTCATTTTCTGATGAATATTGAAAATTACTAAATTTTAATTAAAAACAACTTTTTAATTGATATAATTAATAGTGAAAAATTATTAATTTGAGTGGTTTTAATGTATATTTAGAATATATTTTTATATTTCAATACAATGTTGGTCATTGGATGTAATTACACATTTACACCAGACATAAACAAGTGTTAATCTTTTGATAGTTATTATCTCTTAAAAACACGCTACTTGCTGTGACAGCGGAAATTAATTATAAAATTAATTAATGTAACTTATATGTTGGGAATTTTTTAAAATAGATATCATTTTTGAATTCGGAATATCAATTATAGCTTAGGGTGAAATTTTGGCATTTTTCTGAAAAACTTCAATTTTGATGAATAGTGAAACTACTAAGTGGTAGTTCAAAAAAATTATTTTTTCATAAATCTTAATTTTACCACTTCTGTGAATGGAATTTTAAAAATCCGAGAGACAAGGTTGATTTCAATAAGTAAAATGTGGTTCAATGAGATGAAAATAATTTTTGGTGAATAGTAACTTTTTACTTTTATTTACCACGGTTAAAAGTAAATAGGGTAATTAAGGGTAAAAATGATATTAATATTACCCTAACACATGTCCTAATCCTATTGGACAAGTGTATGTCGACCAAAAACAACCTTAAGTGTAAAATATTATCATTTAGTCCCACTTGGATTAGATTAGGACATTTATTATTAATTTAGTTAAAGAAGGGTTAAAATAGTTAAAATCTAAGTTTAATAAGTAAAACATTTTTAATATGGTGTTATACATAAGATAAATTCGACTATAAATATTAATTAGAAAGCTAAAAAGAGTTTCTACATAATAGTATTTTATTTGTAATTTTTAGACATCAAATAAGTTAATTTATTTATGACACAAGATGATGCAGTAATTATCTTATTAATAAAATATTGACATAATTAACATTATAAATACCAAAATAAATGTAATATAAGACTTTTTATGAATTACAATAATTTTATAGGTTACTATGATATATTAGTGTTGATTTAATCAACAGGGTTCGAACATATAATTCTGTTATGACTTTCACAAAAATCATATATCAAATAGTGTCAAAACTGACACAAAATAGTTTTTCAATCAAATATTATATTATTAATTGTTATTTTATTCCTAAAAATTTAAGGTTCGGCCAAATGACTTAGATAAGGATATATATATTAATAATAAACAATTTGGGGTTCGTTTGGCATGTTATAGTAAGTTTATTAACCATATAGTGTAAGAAAACAAAAAGACACGGTAAAAGTTAAATTATTTAACTTAAAGTTAAATCTAATTGATAAGGTTAAAATAATAACTTAAACTTGTCTAAATCCTATTGGTTGATAGTATTTCGACCCATCCCCACTTTAGCTTCGAAATAAGACCCATTGGAACCATTATAAACCGATTTTGACTTTAATATAAAATAATATTTTGAGATATTCCTAAGGTGCACCTCTCCTCCCTTATAAAAGGACACATCCTCCCTCTCTTCCTCACACAACATTGAGCCTTCAAGATCGGCCAACCGCTGCAAAAATATCTTCTCCACTTACCAAGTATCATCCTAAAGGTCCTGGTCTTCTTCAAAGACCATCCTTAGTTCTTTAAGTGGAGGATAAGAAAAGGCTCGTCAAAAAGAGGAGGTTCAGACACTTACAAAGCAAGTCGGACCTAAGGTAAGGGAAATATCACAATCTCATTTTTATCCGAGATTGTTTATACTTTGGCATTTAATGGGGTGTATTTTATCATCCACATCCATGTTTCCTCAATATGTAATATTATTTCCATCCACCTACAATTGTTTAAATCGAATTTTACCCTTCGGAGAGTTTTTAGTAAAAGATATGAAAGGAATATTTTGTTGTTTTTTGTACGAGGTACTTTTTGACTTTTCCGACAAAAGTGCAAAGAATGTTTTTTTTAATTTATACGGCATGAATGGATTTTTAAAACATTATTTCAATGATTCTTCCTTTACAATTTTCATGTTTATTTTTAATTAAGTTATTTTAGTTTAAAGTTGTATGACATGTTAAGAAAGGAAAAATGTTTTTGAAGAAGAAAGGATATTTTCCACAAGAATGGAGTTCAAGTTTTTAATCAAAATTATTTTCCATCTAAGATAATAAAGGGTACTGTTTTTATCCCTATTATTACATTGATTTGATTATGTTGTGATGGAATTATTTTAATGAATTCCTTTATTGTATATGAATTGTTTTATGATGTCATGATGTTTAAGATTCCCATTTTTATTACATGGGTTATACAATGATATATGATTTATGATTTTGTGACACACATAAGAATGGAATCATTATGAGATGGGTGGGACCTATATCTCCCTCCAATGCATTGGGTAAAGATTTCATATCTCATGAGATAGACATGGCTGGAATGGTAGGTTATACCGGTTCAGTGAAACATGACTGAAACGAGGGTGACTCGATTCAAAAAGGGACTTTGTCCACTAAGATAGTCTTGGCAATGAGTCATGACTAACAAGAAATGATTCTTTATGATTCTGTGTGTATGCCAAAAAGTTTCATGTTTTATGTTATGCTTATTGGGATTTCATTTCACTACTATGATTTATCCCATGTTATGAAATTATGCTCTCTTTTGCAGGTTAAGATTTCCAAAATTTATGTTCTTATGAATATGATGTGATTGATTTTTCATTTGTTTACCCTTACTGAGCATTTGAGCTCACCCTTTTATGTTTTCTTTTCCCCAGGATATAAAGAAAGGTTTTAGGTAAAAAAAGGGAAGATCTTTATGGGAGATATTGAAGATCTTTCACCACGACTAGAAGAATTCATTCCGAGTTTCCAAAGAAACTAAACTATTACGATCCTTGTGTGTGTGTTTTTGTTATGTACAATGTATTCTGCAAAAGTAATGTAATTTCCATGTACGATAAGCTTCAGGTCTCTACAGCTGGTATCAGAGGGAGGTTTAGTCATCCTTTGGAAACTAGGATGCGAAAACGTTAGTGTGATCCCTAGAGATATTTCTACGGTATGTCTAGGGATGTCCCTAAGGTTAAGTATACGTATAGTTTATAGTACTAGAACTACTATAACGATCATAGAATTAAACCTATGATGTTAGATATTGAAGGTACTCCCCCTTTATTATGTTGTTTTCCCTATCATGATTTTTGCCTCTCACACTATTCATTTTGGGTTTTAGAAGATGGTTGGAACCTGAAGGAACCGTGTTGATCAATGCAATGGACAATGCAATGATTGTCCTCCTGAACAAACAAATGTTATGGGAGATGGAGTGAAAAATCCTATTGCTACCCTTACACAAGCTATGAATCATTCTGGACTTCCAAATGAGCAGAGAAGGGAACAATATTCTATTGAGTCCTTCATGAGGCAATGTCCACCTTCTTTCAGTGGGACTTCAGATCCACTTGTTGCTGAACAATGGATCAGTACAACTAAAAGGATATTTTCAGTTCTTCAATGTTCTGAGCAAGATAAAGTCATCTTAGCAGTATATCGTTTGGAAGGTGAAGTTGATCAATGGTGGAGTCTTATCAAGAATATGAGGCCAAGAGATGAAATTGAGTCCATGGAATGGGAAGAGTTCAAGAACTTGTTTTTCAGTAAGTACTTCCCTCGTATTCTTCAAAAAAAGATGGAAAAGTAGTTTCTTGAGCTGAAGAAGAAGGATGATGAATCTGTTGGTATATACGAAGAGAATTTTACAAGACTTGCAAGGTATGCATCTGGCATTATCATCCAACCTGAAAGTAAAGTTGATCGATTTTTCAGTGGCTTAAAACCAAGTCTTCGAAGGGCATTAGCTATAAGAGACTTCAGTAGCTATGAAGAAATTGTGCGGTGTTCTATCAAAGTAGAAATGGAAGTTGGTGTTACATATCCATCTCATGGTTTTGACAAGAAACGAAAGATGGAGTTCAAGGAGAAATCTCAGAATAATGGTGAAAAGAAGATGAATGTTTCCTTATGCACAATGTGTGGAAAGAAGCATGGTGGAGATTGTCTTAAAGGGACTATAAAATGTTTTAAGTGTGGAAAAGAAGGTCATCGAGCAGCTGAGTGTCGAAGTAATGGAAGAAGGGTTTCTAATGATGTGAATAAGGAAAACACTGCAGAGAACGCACCACCAACACTTCAATGCTTCAAGTGAAAGGAAATGGGGTATTATGCTAATAAATGCCCTAATCCAAGGGTTAGTGATGATCAACATGAGCAACCACTGAAGGCAAAGGACAAAGGGAAGTCACATGCGATCACTATTGGTGATGTTGAATATGACAACGATGTGGTGGAATTATTAAGTGTTTATGTAATGGGATTCCAAAATAATATTGTATCATGCAGTATTGGAATATTTATGTATTGGTCTAATGTGGTATTCAAAGTGATTGAGATATTTTTGGAAATAAGATCATATGCACATAATGAAGGGAAAACGATAAAATGAAATGTTTAACAGTATTCATGAGCTCATGATTGATATAAGGACTAAGTGATATCATGGTTTGAGTATATAGAATTTTGAGGATTTGGGTATGTGGAAAGTGTTAACTTTTAACTGCATTCATGTTTTCACTAAGGTATTCAAGAGAATATATGATTAAGGACTTTGAATGTTTGGAATGTGACCAACAAAACATATCTTATGATATATGGGGATCGACGATGGTGTTAAATCTCTGGTAATCGTTTTCACAATGTTATGAGAGTGGACTGTAGTATTATGGATATGCATAAAGATTGGAATGGATTATGTTGGACATAAGTTAGTATTGTTTAAGGATAGAAGTTTTTTCGATATTATTGATTGGATGTTATAGTAATATAGTTTTAGAAAAAGGACAACATGCAGGACGGGTGACAGCCCATCGCGTCGGACAAGGCTGTGGGAATCGAACCCACAACCGACGTGAGACAGGCCTTTATCGCCTACCACTGACCTACAGGAAGTCCCTGTTTAGTAGAAACTAGTTTTATTATATTAAGAAGTATGATATATGAAGCATAAGTCCATTTTAGGAACCATATATGATTAATAACTTTTGCTAACATTTTGTTTGAGAGAGATGGAATGACCCGTCATTCTATCACATGATCTGCTAACACTTCACGAATAACAAATTCAACTTCATTTATTTAAGAGATAAAGTGGAAATTGTTCAAGGCATGAACAACAGTGAGATTGTACCAAAATAAAGTAAGTATTTATTCTAATTCAAATTCTTCAACATTAGGGAAACGATCTTGAAAACCAAAAATGTTGTCCTAGTGATCTTATATCTGATGAATCAGAGGGTACCTTAGATCGTCACAAATTTATGGCTTTGTGATTGCTGGCTTTTCCATAGCCATGTTCTCTACCACTCCCCATCAGAACATGATGGTTAGATTTCTCTTCCATATCCATATTTTCACCGATGTGGAAACCCAGTGATTAGTTTATTTGGGTAACCGTTACGTTTCATACTTTTGTTTTTAAAGATTGGTTTTGATATTCCTTTTTACGATGTGGGTTTCTATTAAGGAAACTTTCGAATAGTAAACCATTTATAACCCCGACGAATTTCGAGGGCGAAATTCATTTTAAGGGGGGTATAATGTAACAGCCCGAGATTTTATGGAAAATATTCTTTTTAATTTTATTAATGCCTTGTGTTGTACGCTACACCAAAAGTAGTTTGCAAAACACACATCCTTGACTTGCCTTGCACGCAATCACGACCTTCCTCGATAGCGTGTGTAGTACGGAATACTGAGTTTCACTAAACAACGATATTCTATTAAAATATTATTATAACTAGCCGTTATGAATAGTAATAACCACGTTTTAAAATTTTAGAAATTTTAGCTCTCAAAATGGACTTAATTTTTGGATTTGGAGTATCGAATTTAGCCTAAGGTGAAAATTTGGTACTTTTCGGATAACTTTCATATTCTGATGAATAGATAAAATTACTAAATTTTAATTAAAAAAAACTTTTTAATCGAAATAATTAATAGTGATAAATTATAAATTGGAGTGGTTTTAAAGAATATTTAGAATATATTTTTACAATTAAATACAATGTTGGTCATTGGATGTAATTTCACATTTACACAGACATAAACAAGTGTTAATCATTTGATAGTTATTATCTCTTAAAAACACGCTACTTGTTGTGACAGCGGAAATTAATTATAAAATTAATTAATGCAACTTATATGTTGGGAATTTTTTAAAATAGTTATCATTTTTGAATTCGGAATATCAATTATAGCTTAGGGTGAAATTTTGGCATTTTTCTAAAAAATTTCAATTTTTGATGAATAGTGAAACTACTAAGTGGTAGTTAAAAAAATTATTTTTTCATAAATCTTAATTTTACTGCTTCTGTGAATGGAATTTCAAAAATCCGAGACACACGGTTGATGTCAGTAAGTGAAATGTAGTACAAAGAGATGAAAATAATTTTTGGTGAATAGTAACTTTTTACTTTTATTTACCACGGTTAAAAGTAAATAGGGTAATTAAGGATAAAAATGATATTAATATTACCCTAACACATGTCCTAATCCTATTGGACAAGTGTATGTCGACCAAATACAACCTTAAGTGTAAAATATTATCATTTAGGCCCACATGGATTAGATTAGGACATTTATTATTAATTTATTTAAAGAAGGGTTAAAATAGTTAAAATCTAAGTTTAATAAGTAAAACATTTTTAATATGGGGTTACACATAAGATAAATTCAACTATAAATATTCATTAGAGAGATAAAAATATTTCCTACATAATGGTATTTTATTCGTAATTTTTAGACATCAAATAAGTTAATTTATTTATGACACAAAATGATGCAGTAATTATCTTATTAATGAAATATTGACATAATTGACATTATAAATACCAAAATAAATGTAATTTAAGACTTTTTATGAATTACACTAATTTTCTAGGTTACTATGATATATTAGTGTTGATTTAATCAACTTTTTTCGAACATATAATTCTGTTATGACTTTCACAAAAATCATATATCAAATAGTGTCAAAATTGAGACAAAATAGTTTTTAAATCAAATATTATATTATTAATTTTTATTTTTTCCTAAAAATCTAAGATTCGGCCAAATGACTTAGATAAGGATATATATATTAATAATAAACAATTTGGGGTTCTTTTGGCATGTTATAGTAAGTGTATTAACCATATAGTGTAAGAAAACAAAAAGACACGGTAAAAGTTAAATTATTTAACTTAAAGTTAAATCTAATTGATAAGGTTAAAATAATAACCTAAACTTGTCTAAATCCTATTGGTTGATATTATTTCGACGCATCCCCACTTTAGCTTCAAAATAAGTCCCTTTGGAACCATTATAAACCGATTTTCACTTTAATATAAAATAATATTTTGAGATATTCCTAAGGTGCCCCTCTCCTCCCTTATAAAAGGACACCTCCTCCCTCTCTTCCTCACACAACTTTGAGCCTTAAAGCTCGGCCAACCCCTGCCAAAATCCCTTCTCCACTTCCCTAGTATCATCCTAGAGGTCCTGGTATTCTTCAAAGAACATCCTTAGTACTTTAAGTGGAGGCTAAGAAAAGGTGCGTCAAAAAGAGGAGGTTCGGACACTTACAAAGCAAGTCGGACCTAAGGTAAGGGAAATATCACAATCTCATTTTTATCCGATATTGTTTATACTTTGGCATTTTCTAGGGTGTATTTTATCATCCACATCCATGTTTCCTCAATATGTAATATTATTTCCATACACCAACAATTTTTTAAATCCAATTTTACCCTTCTGTGAGTTTTTAGTAAAAGATATGAAAGGAATCTTTTGTCGTTTTTTGTACGAGGTACTTTTTGACTTTTCCGACAAAAGTACAAAGAATGTTTATTTAATTTATACGGCATGAATGGATTTTTAAAACATTATTTCAAATAAGTTTCCTTTACAACTTTTCATGTTTATTTTTAATCAACTTCTTTTAGTTTAAAGTTGTATGACATGTTAAGAAAGGAAAAATGATTTTGAAGAAGAAAGGATATTTTCCTCAAGAATGGAGTTCAAGTTTTTAATCAAAATTATTTTCCATCTAAGATAATAAAGGGTACTGTTTTTATCCCTATTATTACATTGATTTGATTATGTTGTGATGTGATTATATTTATGAATTCCTTTATTGTATATGAATTGTTTTATGATGTCATGATATTTAAGATTCCCATTTTTATTACATGGGTTATGCAATGATGAATGATTTATGATTTTGTGACACACATAAGAATGGAATCATTATGATATGGGTGGGAACTATATCCCCCTCCAATGCATTGGGTAAAGATTTCATATCTCATGAGATAGACATGGCTGGAATTGTAGGTTATACCGGTTCAGTGAAACAGGACTGAAACGAGGGTGACTCGATTCAGAAAGGGACTTTGTCCACTAAGATAGTCTTGGCAATGAGTCATGACTAACAAGAAATGATTATTTATGATTATTTGTGTATGACACAAAGTTTCATGTTTTATGTTATTCTTATTGGGATTTCATTTCACTACTATGATTTATCCCATGTTATGAAATTATGCTCTCTTTTTCAGGTTAATATTTCCAAAAGTTATGTTCTTATGAATATGATGTGATTGATTTTTCTTTTGTTTACCCTTACTGAGCATTTGAGATCACCCTTTTATGTTTTCTTTTCCCCAGGATATAAAGAAAGGTTTTAGGTAAAAAAAAGGTAAAATCTTTATGGGAGATATTGAAGATCTTTCACCACGATTAGAAGATTACGTTCTGAGTTTCCAAAGACACTAAACTATTACGATCCTTGTGTGTGTGTTTTTGTTATGTACTAAGTATTCTGCAAAAGTAATGTAATGTCTATGTACGATAAGCTTCGGGTCTCTACATAGAATATCCATGTGAGTATGTAAATGGAATTATTTCATTTTTCTTTTTCCATATTCTGCTAATGTTCAATTTTAAAAGTCTTTTGTTTTAGTTATACATTTCCTTAAATGTTAATGTTTATTTATGAATGCTTTCACAATATTGTTATCTTTACTGAGCATCTGAGCTCACCCCTTTCAATGTTTTAATATTTTCCAGGATGTGAAGAAGTATTTTATGAATGACCTACAGGGATAGTCAGAAGAGGACAAGAGTGTGGACTATGAAGACTTTGTTATTAGTTTTCTCTTTATGAAGTAATGTAACATTTATGAATGTATCTAGTGTTTCCAAGGCTACTAAACTAATCAGTATTTCGAGACTTGATCTTTTGTGATCATGCCAATGTTACGAAGTAATGCACCGACTCTGGGTAACAGGGGTCGGGCCTTACATTGGTTTTCTAATTTTTGTATTTATTAGTACATGGGTAAGAGATCCACCCATTAGCAATGATTCGTTTTTGGAATACACGAAGTGTTTCATAGTTTTTGTTTGGTCTGTAGGTCTATGTGGGAAGGTTAATCTTTTTAGTGGTGTGACTTGAGCTATGGTTTTTTGTTGAATGTCTTGTGAAAATTGAGGGTAGTATTAAGGGAGGTTAGGCCTTTAATGAAAAGGGGTTAAAATGTAATGCAATGGTAGTTTCATTAGAGGTGGAATCAAGGAACAATGATTGTAATCGAGTTTTTGGTTAAAGTGAATGGTTATTACCTAGTTTCATTATTATGGAGGAGCCTCCATGCTAGTAGTGGTTGATCAGTTTCTTTTCAAGGGTTTGGTCATTAGGGTGTGTGAAATTTCTGTTTTTATGATGATTAATGGAGTCTTACGTGTTTTTTTGGTGTATGAGACATGGGACACTAATTCATGGATTAATGATTTTGTTATGAATGTGACACCCAAGTTAAGGGTGCTCACATGATTGGGATTATTCAAATAATGGTTTGGTTATTGGGTGATGTGTTTTGAATTCCTTGAGGTAAATGTGGCTGATGGATCTAGAGGCATGGCCAGGTGATTAATTCAGTGTTTGGGTCATTCTCTAATGAATTTTTGATCGTGTGATCTGAAGTCGATTTGTGTGTGTTTTCATAGAAAAAAGAGATATATCGAGTTATTTTATGAGTTAAGAATGTGCGAATTTGTGGGGGAGGAACGATTCAACTTGTGATGTGTACACTGGTGGATCAGAAGTATGTACCTATAATTTTCCAGGAAACCAGTGGAATGAACTAGTTATACGATATATCATTTGGTACTATATTTGTTAGGTGTTTCATTATATTTTTATTATTAATCACATGGGGAATGATGGAAGAAACTAAGTGGTGTTTTGATGGATTCTTAAATAGAATCATTGGTCAAAAAATTCATGGTAGAGACTTTGAATTGGTTGTGAGTTTGGTTGGTAACCCCACAAGAGTTGTGGTGGCCAGGTATTGAAGAGATGTTCTGGGAAGGGAAACATGGTAATTTTTGTAGGTCATGGTGTCCCCAAAGTTGGAGGTGACATTGATGATGGATAATTTGTAGTCGGGGCCACTGATGAATTCTTAAAATACTTCTATACAAGGACAATCATGCCCAACATATAGACATCATGTGTCGTATGCTGAGAAAGATTTGACTTTCCACCTGGAGACACAAATGTGTTTTGTTTGGATGTGATACATCTTGGAGTTTAATCTATGTGGTCGGTGTATGTGGAGCTATATGGGGGGATTTACCCCATAAATCGTCCATAGGTGAGGTCCTTAGGATGGATCGGGTGTCGAATAATGTTATCGGTACCGTTATCAAGAGCCATAAATGTGTATCAGGTGATGTTTTTTGTTATTATGTGAATGGACTGACAACCACCTCAATGTTTTGAGGTTCAACTAATTATCAAATCATGATTTATAGAATATGTAATTTATTTTTTATGGTGGATATAATTACACTCCTAATGTGGGGAGTGACGATTCAGTCCTCGATGTGTGAAGAATATTAAGGAGTTTATGTAGTGGAAACATGATGCCTTGGGGAAACCTGTGAGTTACAATTTCAGTTCATTAGAAAAGGCCAGGTGTGCCTTGAATGTTCTGGATTAATGATTCACGTGTTGTATTGGGATTAATATTCTTCCAAATGAAATTATAGATGCCTATGATAAAGTAGTTAATGGGTGTGTTAAGAAAATGCAATAGTTTGTGGAAAGGAGGATGGGTTCTAGAACCTCATTGGAGATCCAACATGGACTATAGAGGGCGTGGTTGGGTGATAATGGAATGTACATATCTATAAGGAAATCATGATCAAATATGGTAATAACGTTATAATGGTGAAACTTATCATTTCTAGGATTATCTAACCTCAAGTCAGCTCAACTCGGTTAGAAACAAGGGAATAATTTATTGAGTTGAAAACTACCTTCTGTGAATGGTATGGGAGTGATATGTACATTTGAATATTTGGAAATGGGGTTTGAGTAATAACCTTTTTATCTGCAGTCACTGTATGGATGATTTCATTTCCTGTTTTATGAATGTTTTATGGTTGTGGTGAAGCATGATTTTGTTTTTAAATGTAGTGGATTTCATGATGGTAGGGTTTAAAATATGTTAGGTAATGACCCCAGTAGGTTTGTTAGATGATAGTGTAGACCTTAAGTAAGAAGGTACCTAGAGAATGTGAAGGGGAAACATTTAAATACATTAATATGGGTGTTTTGGGACAATCTAGTTGGGGGTGGTCTAACAAGAATTTGTAAATGGACTGATGTGATAAGTTATGATCCCCCTCCGATTTTATTTTCTTACTGACAAGTATGTTTTAAAGATATAAGTGAACATGAAGTAGGTCATGTTTCTTCTAGTTTTCGAATTGTTGGTGTATGCATGACCAACATGGGTTTTTTATATGAAGAATGTATTCCCATGTAGGATGGCATTATTTTGGATGTTTTGGTGTGAAAAAGTTGGAAATCACACCGTGTATGTTGTGAAAATTTATCTGAGGTTTTGGTGGTAATTTTTTTCCATAGTGGAGGTCTCAACCACTAGAACATGGTGGAGGTACGCTAAATAATATGGTGTGTATCAACATAGTAGCAGTGTTGGGTAGATGACATGACTTGTTTTTGGGGTGGTTGGACTCTTTTAAAAACCATCTTGCTGTTTAAATTTTTGTGATGACCATTGTCTTGGGTTTTGAACAGATGAGTACCTTGAGATGAATGTTATGCTTGGATCGTGCTTCATAAATTTGAGTATAGAGTGATTCTGTTTGGGCCTTCATTTTTTGACTGATTTAGGTAAGGACATGTGGTGGGAAAATCAGGTATTAATTGGGTGATTACAAGATTGGGTAATGTTGGAATCTTGAAATGGGTGTAAGATGGCACATAGTGAATTGCGACAAGAGTTATAGAGAGGGTCAGGAGTGTAGAGTGTCCACTGGAACTTCGTCATTGGTATGATGATACTTATGATGCTTCATTATTACATGATCATAGAAGTGTGCCTAGGCCTCCATAGTGAGTTCATGTGGTTGTGTTTGGTTTACGGTTGATGTGTCCACTACGGAGCATCTACTTCACATTATGTATTATAATGAGAACGAATTATAGGGTAATACAATTGCTTTAGGTCATGTAATTTGAAAATATGGTAATATTTAGGAATAAAATTTGGAGAGGCAGATGGATATACTTGTAACACCCCAGGTAAATAAAGAATATGACATTTTCATATTTATCCATATCTGTGAATAAAATATTAATATGACTTTAAAGGGGGCGCTATGCTCAATGGCGTACCCAACACGCAACAATGAGTTTCTTGGGAATCTTACGTTGCACTCTAATAATAAAATAATATTTTTTTAAATAGTAGTTAACATGTAGCCGTTGTATTGGAAGGAATGGATAGAAATAACTAAAATATGATTATATATGTTTTTAAATTTTTTTACATTTATCCAATAAAAGATTAAGTCTTAAAATACGGAAAGAATTCAATTTTAGGCGTATATGCCGTAGTTTTCACTAAAGGTTCACTTATCGCCTTTTAATGGAGAACCATAATTAAATATAGTTTTGTTCACTCCTATACATTATTTGGGACCAAATAAAACTCTTCTTACGAATTGGGACATCAAAATTTACTTTGTGTAAATTTTTGGTATCTTCCCGATAAAGTTCATTTTTTAATGAATAGTGTAAAATGTTGTATTTTAATTCAAAACCTCTTTTTAATATAATTTATTTATATGATTAGATTATCTTTTTAATTGGTTTTATAGTCAAATTAGAATATATTTTTACCATTAAATCCAATAGTGGTTGTTGGAATTAATTTTACTTTGCAATCAGACATAAACTAGTGTCAATCTTTTGATTCTTATTGTTTCATAAAAACATGCTATTTGCTCTGACAGTGGGAATTAATTATTAAATTAAATAATGTGACTTATATGTTTTGAATTTTGTAAAATAGACTTCATTTTTAATTCGGAATATCAAATATAGCTTCGGGTGAATTTTTGGGATTTTTTTGAAAAACATCAATTTTTGATGAATAGTGAAACCACTAAGTGGTACTTATAAAAACTGATTTTTCCTTTTAAATGAAAATCTTCCATCTTTGTGTTTTGAATTTAAAAAATCCGACATATATGGTTGTCATTAAGATGTAAAATTTGATTCAATGGGATTAAAATAATTTTTTGGTGAATAGAAACTTATTAAGTTTTTAATCGCGATTAGAGGTAATTACTGTAGTTTAAGGTAAGAATAATGTTTTAATAAAATGAAATGACCAAGACACATGTCCTACCCTCATTGGATGTGTCATGGCTGACCATGAAAATCCATTAGTCAACTTGGGGACCCCATGGAGCCACTTTGGTTGGGAAATGACATAAATAACTTTTTATTTAATGTTAACGTAAAAATAACACAAACATGACATGTTTTACTAAAACAATTGTTTCATGGAGTTATAAAATTCATAATTTTTTATTATAAATAGTCATTGGAAATATAAAAAGATTTACTACATCATGATAGTTTTTTTTATAATTTTTAGATATTAAATAAATTAAATTATTTATGACATCATGATGATATAGCGATGACCTCATTATTTAACGATTTAAATAAAATGGAATGATAATGTATCATCTAAGACCTAAACATGTCCAAAACCAATTGGATGGGTGGATTTCGAAACCTTATCACCATATCCTCGAATTATATCAATGTGGGATCCTTTAAATCCGAAAATCGTTTTCAAATAAAGTAACATTTCTTTACTTTACAAAAGTGCCCCTCCTCTCCTCTTATAAAAGGCCCCCACCTCTACCTCCTTACAGACACTCCCAAAGCCTTTGGCTCAGCCAAACCCTGCCCATTTTGTCTCTACACTTCCCTATCTTACTCCTTGAAGCCTCACTTTGGGAATAAGTCTTCCCAAGGAAGCCTTTGTGCTCAAACCAAAGGGATTTACCCGATTTTAAGGTAATGTCTTCTTTTGAGTCCTTTTGTTTTATTTCGCTTCTCCAATCCCCTATACTCTTTTTATTCTTTTATTTTGTAACAACTACAGTATCCTCAATATAATAGGATCTTGTTATAATAAGTATTAGATCTAAACTTACACACACCTACATCTAATGGTTAACGAACATACTGTTTCCGTGGATGGCGAATTTATGCCTCCTGAAACGATGATTGTTCAGCATTCTTTTAACACCTTCAAAAGTGGCCATTAAGATGTCACTATATTTATATATGATATATAATATGTTTATTTTTTCCTTAAGCTTCTGTTTTTTTTCTTTTTTGGTATACCTTTATGGTTTCCATTATTGGTAAACGCGATATCATCATTTAAGTAAGTGCGGACTACCGCCCCCTCAAAGTGATTTGATTCGTTAAATACCATATGTGGGACATATAAAGGATTGAACTATGATATTATATATGTTATTTTACTGGAATTATAATATACCTTTATATCATTATGATTCCATTCTATAAAATACGAAATAGAAATGAAAGTAGCGTTCATGCATACGTACGGCTTACCGTCTCCATGAACGGTGCATTTCATTTCATACCTCTAAATGATTATGTAATATTATAAATTCATGCATGTAATGGATATATATGAAATATATGATATCTAAATCATGAATAACATTATGGATATAATGGACACATGAACAACTTGAAATTATAAAGGGTTTATTTTTGACTCAAGTACCAATGATCGTTAAAATGACCATTATTATCTTAAATAATTACATAGTGTTCATGACATGGTAATAAGTGATATAAAAAGAATAATGAACATGAAAAAGGTTCTTAAGGAAATATAAATTAACTCAAGTTTATTATTCAGGAGATTAAAGAACGATCGATTCAAGTCGGACCTGAGGTAAGGGATCATACACCTCTCATTCTTTTTAAGTACACTCTTTTATGCCATTCCTTTTAAGCTCATCTTTCTTATGATTGGGTTGTTCTTTTATATTAGTCATATTGTACTTATAATTCTCATATGATGAGAGACCCTATTTCCTCTCATCAATCCATTTTGGATGTTTTGAGTGGCGCTGTTAGGCTACCGAATTTTCGTAAGAGATCTAACCCCTCTCTTTCTTTCTAAGTCCTCTCCTTTATGTCACTTCTTTTAAGCCCCTCTTTGTTATGTTGGGGGATGTTCTTTTATATTCCTATTTCTGTAAACATTATGTTAATACTATGAGAGACCCTATTTGATCTCATCAATCCATTTTTGGAAGTTTTAAGTGGAGTCGTTAGGCTGCCGAGTTTTCATAAGGGATTTTTCATCTAACTTTTATTCCCGTGAGATTATGCTACATTTTCCACAATTTCCTTTGAGTGGTGTATGTACTTCCCATTATTTTACTCATTGTGTAATATAATTTCTTTATGAGTATTTAAATCAATGTTTTATTGTCCTTCTTTCACGAGGTGTATGTTTCGAAAGATACCCATGTCGGTAAGAGAACCTTTCACCCTCCTCTTTTTAAAAGACTTCTTTTGTTGGGTCTTTTAATTTACATATTGTTATGTTGGGATATGTTCTCATATATCCTTATTGATGTAAATTTTATGTCCAAGTGATGATATTCCCTTTTTTTATCTCTCATAAACTTATTTTGATGTGACACTGTTAGGCTGTCAAGGGAACTTCTTAACCCAATTTCGATTTCTTTGGGTTCAACATGTAGTTATTGAATATGTCATCTTTTGAATATGTGTGAATAAAATTTTATTATTTTACACTTAATATCCACTTATATTGGGTGTATTTATATTTCTCACACATAATTATGAGATTTATTTATCCTTAATTTAAGGAAACCTTCTTTATAATGGATTTCATCACATTTGACATTTCTATTGAGACTTCATTGTTGTTATGAACCAATTCACTCTTATATGGTGTATATACTGTCCTTTGGAATATTATATCATGAATCCATTTATTCTCATGATATTATAAAGTTATGACTAAATGTTATTCCTCAATTATTTTATTCCTCAATTATTTTATTCATGTGTCTCTAATTTTTGTAAAACCCCTTTAACCAAAATATCGCTTTAAATGTTTTAATAATTTGTTCTTATTAATATCCATGGTTTCAAAATGGTTTTAAGGATTTATTTATATGGATATTAATGGTTTAAAATTTTAAAAGCTTCAAGGTGGTATGGGACACTTTGATTCAAAAATCTCTTTATTAAATGGTTTAAATGGTTCTGGAAATGGTTTCTTTTTGAATGGATTCATTATTTCAATATACTAAAACGTTATATTGTGATTTAAATGTGGAAATGTTACGTTTCCTTTATGCATGTTTTTTGTGATACGTTTATGTTATGGTTCTTGGGAATTGTTATGAAAACGGGTGGTTCCGTGATAAACTAAGGGCGGGTGAGCCCGATATAGCTCTCCAATGCATTGGGTAACGCGAAGGAGTGAAATGTTAAGGTTTCTCCGAAAAGATTTAGGGAATATACTATGATGGGTATTCCAAAACGTAACCAAGAGGGTTACTCCCTACGTAATAATGTTGTGAATGCCTCAATTTATATTTTATGTCTTATGATTTCTAGGATTTATTCATGATTTGATGAGGAATGTTAAAGTGCCTATGTTTTATGCGTAATGTATGATTTCATTCTTATGTATATAGGAACTCATGTTTCCTTTCCATATTTTTATATCCCTTACTGAGCTTTTTATGATCATCCCAAGTTTTTGAAATGTTTTTCACAGGTCAAGGGAAAGGTACGTGATGTGATGTTAGTGTCAAGGATGTGTCAAGAATGAATCCAAGTTTTATTTTAAATATGTTTCCGTTAATGGGAAGAATGAATCATGTCTTTTATGTAACCACTTTGTTTAAATGTGGAATGTAATGCATGTTTTATGATATAATTCACTAAAAATCTAAACCTGAAATGATATTCAATGTGTAATCTTGTATTAACTAAAGATTAAGTAAGGTTTAAGGTTGGGGCCTTATAGTTGGTATCAGAGGTCGGTTTATATAACTTTAGAGGTTAGGGTATTCTCTAATCATAAGTGAAATTATCATAATGGTTAGGATTTTAGAAAGAGTCCTAGTAAGTATATCTTAGTGGTTATCTTCCTCAATAGTACATGATGGTTTTTTTGATATACTCACAGTGACCTTTTTGGTTTTAGTAAATGGATGGATCTAGCAGGCACCAAAGTGACAATAGGTTTGAATGAAATTGTGGTGGTTCTCTGATTAAGAGACTGGATGAAATGGGGGATTCAATGAGGAAACTCATGGTTGTTCTAAAACAACTATCAAGGAGTCATGATCAACCACTTGAACCTTGGTATGATCTGTAATGCATCATGTACAAGATGACCAATCGATGTGGAAGTTCAGGTAATAATTATAAATGTAACCATTAGAGTATATATGATCCTTACTTTTGAGGTAGTTATTGGATATTATATGTTATGATGGAAAATGAAAGACATGAGATAATCTTGAGGTTAAAATATGTTATGACTATTTTTGAAGATTTTATCTCGTTTTGGGGAATGTTTTAAAAATTATATAGTTTTGGAAAAAGGACAACACGCAGACCGTGTGAGAACCCGTCGCGTCAGAATAAGCTACGGGAATCGAACCCACAACCAAAGTGTGACTAGTATTTATCGCCTACCACTAGACTACGTGAAGTCCCTGGTTAGTTTGACTGATTCCTTTTAGTTTGATGATTTTATTAATTAAGAGTAAGTTGGTTTTGGGTTAACTATGGAAATGATTAACCTATCATCAAGGATATGTGATTAGGTTAATTACTTTTCAATATGGAAATTTAAGAGCAAATGATGTTATTTGGAGGTAAAAGTTAATTTGTACCTTGGAAGACTATGTGACTAAATCCTTCAAATATTTGGGTTTCAATCCTAGTATGGAAAAATTGATTATCGAATGGTCCTCGTTGAACTTTGGGTTTTGTTGGAAAAACTTTGGAGATTAAGAATATATTTTCTTTTTATAAGGGGTTATCCTTTTCAGGATTATGTGATCTTGTACGAGCCTTTTTGGTTTTGGTTTTGGTCTAAAGACATGGTAAGTATATAGTTCACTTTTTTGGAGTAGGTGATTCTCTAGAAGTTGATTATAGTACTTTTAATGTGAACAAGTCTTCATAAATACTCATCTTTTGGAGAAAATATGAGTTTGTGTAAAAGTTGAAAGTCAAAATGATAAGTGATTATGTTTCCTTATGAGTAAATTACTCAATAAAAAGTAACATAAAACAAAAATGTTGTCTATTAACTTTTCCTACTGGGGAATCGAATACCGTTTAACCCATCACAAGTTTGTGATTTTCTTGTGGTTAACTTTCTCCTAAACATGTTTTCTATCACTCTCTATCAGAACATGACCCATTGTTTTTTCCTCCATGTCCATATTTTCGTACTTGGAATACTAGTATGGGTTAACACGGGTGACCTTTGTATTATCTTTCTTTATTTTAAAGTGATTGTTTTACCGACTCTTGTTCCGATGTGGGACTTTCAAAGATGTTTCCAAGTTCAATTTTAAAAATTGCGAGGATGCAATTCCCAAAAGGGGGGAAGGATGTAACACCCCAGGTAAATAAAGAATATTCCATTTTCATATTTATCCATATTTGTGAATAAAATATTAATATGTCTTTAAAGGGAACGCTATGCTCATTGGCGTACCCAACACGCAACAACGAGTTTCTTGAGAATCTTACGTTGCACTCTAATAATAAAATAATATTATTTTAAATGGTATTTAACATGTAGCCATTTTATTGGAGGGAATGGATATAAATAACTAAAATATGATTATATATGTTTTTAAATGTTTTTACATTTATCCAATAAAAGATAAAGGCTTAAAATACGGAATGAATTCAATTTTAGGCGTATATGCCCTAGTTTTCACTAATGGTTCACTTATCACCTTTTGATGGCGACCCGTCATTAAATATAGTTTTGTTCACTCTTATACATTCTTTTGGACCAAATAAAACTCTTCTTAAGAATTGGGACATCAAAATTTACTTTGTGTAAATTTTTGGTATCTTTCCGATAAAGTTCATTTTTTAATGAATAGTGTAAAATGTTGTATTTTAATTCAAAACCTATTTTTAATCTAATTTATTTATATGATTAGATTATCTTTTGAATTGGTTTTAAAGTGAATTTATAATATATTTTTACAATTAAATCCAATAGTGGTCATTGGAATTAATTTCACTTTGAAATCAGACTTAAACTAGTGTCAATCTTTTGATACTTATTGTTTCATAAAAACACGCGATTTTCTCTGACAGCGGAAATTAATTATTAAATTAAATAATGTGACTTATATTTTTTGAAATTTTTAAAATATACTTCATTTTTGAATTCGGAATATCAAATATTTCTTAGGGTGAATTTTTGGGATTTTTTTGAAAAACTTCAATTTTTGATGAATAGTAAAACCACTAAGAGGTACTTATAAAAACCGATTTTTTCGTTTAAATGAAATTTTTCCATCTTTGTGTTCTGAATTTCAAAAATCCGACATATATGGTTGTAATTAAGAAGTAAAATGTGATTCAATGGGATTAAAATAATTTTTTGGTGAAAAGTAACTTATTAAGTTTTTAATCGCGATTAGAGGTAATTAGTGTAGTTTAAGGTAAGAATAATGTTTTAATAAATAAAATGAACTAGACACATGTCCTACCCTCATTGGATGTTTCATGTCAGACCAAGACAAGACATGATTCAACTTGGGGACCCCATGGAGCCACTTTGGTTGGGAAATGACATAAATAACTTTTTATTTAATGTTAAAGTAAAAATAACACAAACATGACATGTTATACTAAAACAATTGTTACATGGGGTTATACAATTCAGATTTTTGATTATAAATAGTCATTGGAAATATAAAACTATTTACTACCTCATGATAGTTTTTTTTATAAATTTTAGACATTAAATAAATTAAATAATTTATGACATCATGAAGATGCAGCGATGACCTCATTATTTAACGATTTAAATAAAATGGAAAGAAAATATAAAATCTATGACCTACACTTGTCCAAAACCAATTGGATGGGTGGATTTAGAAACCTTATCACCTTAAACTCGAATTATATCAATGTGGGACCCTTTAAATCCGAAACACATTTTCAAATAAAGTAACATTTCTTTACTTTCCAAAAGTACCCCTCCTCTCCTCTTATAAAAGGCCCCCACCTCTACCTCCTTACCCACACTCCCAAAGCCTTTGGCCCGGCCAAACTCTGCCCATTTTATCTCTCCAATTCCCTCTTTTACTCCTTGAAGCCTCAATTTGTGAATAATTCTTCCCAAGGAAGCCGTTGAGCTCAAACCAAAGGGAGTTACCCGATTTTAAGGTAATGTCTTCTTTTGAGTCGTTTTGTTTTATTTTGCTTCTCCAGCCCCCTAAACTCTTTTTATTCTTTTATTTTGTAACAAATCCAGTATCCTCAATATACTAGGATGTTGTTATAATAAGGATTCGAGCTACACTTACACAAACCTACATCTAATGGTTAACGAACATACTGTTTCCGTGGATGGCGAATTTATGCCTCCCGGAATGATGATTGTTCAACATTCTTTTAACACCTTCAAAGGTGGCCATTAAGATGTCACTATATTTATATATGATATATAATATGTTTATGTTTTCCTTGAGATTCTGTTTTTTTTCGTTTTGTGTATACCTTTATGGTTTCCATTATGGGTAAACGCGATATCTTCATTTAAGGAACTGCGGACTACCGCCCCCTCAAAGTGATTTGATTCTTTAAATACCATCTTTGGGACGTATAAATGATGGAACAATGATATTGTATATGATATTATACTGGAATTATAATATACCGTTATATCATTATTATTCCATTCTATAAAATACGAAATAGAAATGAAAGTAGCGTTCATGCGTACGTACGGCTTACCGTCTCCATGAACGGTGCATTTCATCTCTTACCTCTAAATGATTATGTAATATTATAAATGCATGAATTTAATGTATATATATGACATATATGATATCTACATCATCAATACCATTCTGGATATAATGGATACATGAACAACTTGTAATTATAAAGGGTTTATTTTTTACTCAAGTACCAATGATCGTTAAAATGACCATTATTAACATAAATAATTACATAGTGTTCATGACATGGTAATAAGTGATATAAAAGTACTAATGAACTTGAAAAAGGTTCTTAAGGAAATAGAAATTAAATCAAGTTTATAATTCAGGAGATTAAAGAACGATCGAGTCAAGTCGGACCCGAGGTAAGGGATCCTACACCTCTCTTTCTTTTTAAGTACACTCTTTTATGTCATTCCATTTAAGATCATCTTTCTTATTATTAGGTTGTTCTTTTATATTACTCCTACTGTACTTATTATTTTCATATGATGAGAGACCCTATTTCCTCTCATCAATCCATTTTGGATGTTTTGAGTGGCGCCATTAGGCTGCCGAATTTTCGTAAGAGATCTAACCTCTATCTTTCTTTTTAAGTCATCTCCTTTATGTCACTTCTTTTAAGCCCCTCTTTGTTATGTTGGGGGATGTTCTTTTATATTCCTCTTTCTGTAAACTTTTTGTTAATACGATGAGAGACCCTATTTGATCTCATCAATCCATTTTAGGAAGTTTTAAGTGGCGTCGTTAGGCTGCTGAGTTTTCATAAGGGATTTTTCATCTCACTTTTATTCCCGTGAGATTTATGCTATATTTGACAAAATTTCCTTTGAGTGGTGTATTTACTGCCCATTATTTTACTCATTGTGTAATATAATTTCTTTTATGAGTATTTACATCAATGTTGTATTGGCATTCTTTCACGAGGTGTATGTTTCGAAAGATACCCATGTCGGTAAGGGAACCTTTCACCCTCCTCTTTTTAAAAGACTTCTTTTGTTGGGTCTTTTAATTTACATATTGTTATGTTGGGATATGTTATCATATATCCTTATTGATGTAAATTTTATGTCCAAGTGATGAGATACCCTTTTTTTTATCTCTCATCAACTCATTTTTATGTGACGCTGTTAGGCTGTGAAGGGAACTTCTTAACCCAATTTCGATTTCTTTGGGTTCAACATGTAGTTATTGAATATGTCATCCTTTGAATATGTGTGAATAAACTTTGATTGTTTTACAGTTAATATCCACTTATATTGGGTGTATTTATATTTTTCACACATAATTATGAGATTGATTTATCCTTAATTTAAGGACACCTTCTTTATAATGGATTTCATCACATTTGATATTTTTATTGAGACTTCATTGTTGTTATGCACCAATTAACTCTTATATGGTGTATATACTGTCCTTTGGAATATTATATCATGAATCCATTTATTCTCATGATATTATAATGTTTTGACTAAATGTTATTCCTCAAATATTGTATTCAAGTGTCTCTAATTTTTGTAAAACCCCTTTAACCAAAATATCACTTTAAATGTTTTAATAATTTGTTCTTATTAATATCCATGTTTTAAAAATGGTTTTAAGGATTTATTTATATGGATATTAATGGTCTAAAATTTTAAAAGCTTCAAGGTGGTATGGGACACTTTGATTCAAAAATATCTTTATTAAATGTTTTAAATGGTTCTGGAAATGGTTTCTTTTTGAATGGATTCATTATTTCAATATACTATAATGTTATAATGTGATTGAAATGTGGAAATGTTATGTTACCTTTATGCATGTTTTATGTGATACGTTTATGTTATGGTTCTTGGGAATTGTTATGAAAACGGGTGGTTCCGTGATAAACTACGGGTGGGTGAGCCCTATATAACTCTTCAATGTATTGGGTAACCCAAAGGAGTGAAACGTTAACGTTTCTCCGAAGAGATTTAGGAAATATACTGTGATGGGTATTCCAAAACATAACCAAGAGGGTTACTCCCTACGTAAGAATGTTATGAATGCCTCAAGTTACCTTTTATGTATTATGATTTATATGATTTATTCATGATTTAATGAGGTATGTTAATGTGCCTATGTTTTATGGGTAAAGTATGATTTCATTATTATGTATATAGGAACTCATGTTTCCTTTCCATATTTTTATATCCCGTACTTGAGCTTTTTATGCTCATCTCATGTTTTTGAAATATTTTTCACAGGTCAAGGGAAAGGTACGTGATGTGATGTTAGTGTCAATGATGTGTCAGAAAAGAATCCAAGTTTTATTTTAAATATGTTTCCGTTAATGGGAAGAATGAATCCTGTCTTTTATGTAACCACTTTGTTTAAATGTGGAATGTAATGCAAGTTTTATGATCTAATTCTCTAAAACACTGAACTTGAAAAGATCCTCAATGTGTAATCTTTTATTAACTCAAGATTAAGTAAGGTTTAAGGCTGGGGACTTATAATACTAGCCTAGTGGCCCAATGTCAATAACTTTGATCTTAGTAATGCTTTTGAATAGTCGCCTTGGGATGAGATGTTATAAGGTGGGGAGGTTGTATGTTCTCAGACTACGTGTAGGTATGTTCTTTTAAAAATATTTTTCTAAATCCAATAATGAATGCTAATGAAATGTTTACTAGACATTTGATGAATTTCGAGGGTGTTCTTAGAGTCAGGACATTAACAAAATGGAAATCAGTCCATCCTATGTGTGTTTCTTGGTTAGTTCTTGGTTAGTGAAAGTTGTGCAAGGGTGAGGCCAAATCATGCAACCTTGGATAGAGGCATTCCCCATGATTGGAAAACATATTTTCAGGATCTATGAAATCTCAAATTAATGATGTGACTTAGACCCCACTTGGGAATATTCTAGTGCACGGTTGACATACAGTTTAGGAAACCAAAAGGCTAAACTGTGAACATAACTAAAAAGGTTAAAAATTATCAAATTTCCTCTCATTATTTTATGTTCCTCACCTAATTTTCACATCATTTCACACACCTAAATCCTTATTCATAACCCAAAAAATTAAATGCATCCCAAGGATAATTTTCTGTCGATTCTAAGAAGTTTGGATTATCGTTGGTTGCATATTGATGTTCTGGGTATGTCTAATCCTCCCCCTTCTTCTGTTTTATGGATTAGGACTTGTGGTTTAGTTATTATTATTTTGTAGCCTGAAAACAGAGTTTTTCTCATGGATTAATGACGATTTAGTCCCCTCATGATACTCATGGAATGTATTGAGATTTATTAGGCCAGTTTAGGGCCACTCATATAGTGTGCCAATTTTTATGGAACATAGAGAATGGTAAAATGAATCCTAAGTTCATTTGTTTTGAAATATATCCCCTGATAAATGTATTGACGTGTTAGTTTGAATGATTTGAATCCACCAATTTTAGTTGTATCTAGTCATTGAAAATAACATAATGGTTATTTATTAAAATGTCAAAAGGGGTCAAATGAGATAATTTGAATGTGTTAAATGAATTTTTGGTCATAATTGAATTGAATAAATGGGATAATGTAAGTGAATTGATGAATTATGTGAAACAGGTTAATGTATTAGAATTGATGGATATGCTAAATGGGTTATGGTACGAAAAGGGGAATGGGTTTAATGGGTTATTCTATGTAATAGGTAAATGTGCTAACGAGTTATGTCTTGATGTTAAATTCACATGTTCAATTATTATGAGATGTGAATGTTATGATTATTGATCATGTAAGGTTTGTGACATGGTATATGTGGTAAATCGATAAATAATCATGTGCACAAGGCTTCATTGTTGTGGGTTATTGAACTTGAGGACCTATTCCCATGGGTCGATTTATATTAAGTCCCTAAACTCCACCCTACAATGCATGGGTTAGAGAAGGGGACAAAGGTTATATGCCCATAATGGTTGAATTTGATGAGGCTAACTGGAATGGGGATCCAAGGTAAGTTTGTTGTATTTGATTATGAAATATTTACCCCTTGTCAGATATGGAATATGACCTTTTCCCTTATACAAGATTTTTGACCATATTAGGCCAATGTGTAATTGATGCAAATTCCAAACCCATAAAACATATGATGAATAAAAATTTATTAATGATGATAGTATATGTGACGAAAATTGAAATAATGATAGAATTGGTTGAAGATAATAT
Organism: Viscum album; assembly: GCA_963277665.1. Classification (NCBI taxonomy): domain Eukaryota; kingdom Viridiplantae; phylum Streptophyta; class Magnoliopsida; order Santalales; family Viscaceae; genus Viscum; species Viscum album. The sequence goes on along the minus strand of OY728156.1, from coordinate 149,583,664 downwards.
TGATAACTAATGGTTCCTGATTTTTCACCTTTTCAACATATCATTCTTTTCATACATTCATTAAAATTACTTATTGGACTATATATTTCATACACATCATTAGTGGTGGCCTACTGAGTTGTACTCACAACTTGCTCAAGTCGTTTTTGGGTACTCTATAAGACATCATCTATATATTCCATGTCATGGAAAAAAAATCCATATGCTAGGGAGTTGAGTTTTTCCTGGGATGTGCACAGATGTGGATCTAGACGTGCATTCATGACCTATTTTAGGATTCAATTGTTATCCATTATTATGGGTTTACATAACATTTTTAATTGTTAGAATGTGATGGTATGTTTATCAATTTATGGTTCATACCTTGTTTGGGAAATGGTTAGTAATGAGTTGTCATGTTGATTGCTTAATTTTTCATTTATTTCCCATGTTATTTGTTGTGGATTACTCTGATAAAGAGAGTATAGTATCCTCACCTGATCGTCTAGAACCTCAGTGCTAGTCAGAAACAAATAGTGTATGGGGAGGCACACACGCAGTCATATGGTGACCCTGCTCAGGGAATTTGTTTAGTATCTTCTGGTTTGGGGATGTTACATCTGGTTTAATGTCCTTAACTTAATGCGTGAATGTGTTTTTATTTGTATCCGTTAAAAAAATTTATATATACGTGTTTTCCACAATTTCATGTTTCATGAAAATATTATTCTCTAATAGATTGTGTTTTCTGATTATTATATCAATCATGTCTTATGAACTTCTATAATTTATTATATGATTCAAGATTATGAACTATGATATGCATTGTAAAATATTCCAATTTTATGTTCATGTTGCTTTTATATTATGATTATGTTATGATTAATATCTCCCAATGTTTACCCATACTGGGCTTCTGATATCACCCTTTTCAAATTAGTTTTACCTAGGATATAAAAATGGTATTGGGTATGATATGTCCAAAAGGGTTCTAGTTATGATGAAATAAGTGGGAGATGATATAGATATATTATGAACTAGTAGTTTATGTTTTCATGTTTCCAATGAAACTATACCATTATGATCGTCAAGCATGTAATTATGTAATTTACTGAATATTCATAAAAAAATGATATATCTATATATTAAAAGATGGGTTTGTTATATTTTGGCATCATAGGATGGGCTTTGTTAACCCTTGAAAATAAGGATGAGAAAACCATTGTGACATCCCTATGGTTATATATATGTATAAATTACAATCCTATAATTTTGGTAACGGTCGTTAAAACCCTAGGATTAAAAATAATAATTAATTTCCATTGATTATGTTGTTTTTTCAGTATGATTAATTTTTCCGACACTATACTTTTGGTTTTAGTTGATGGACATGACCATAAGATATCATGTAAACATTGAATTATATGTACCTAAAAAAGAAAAAGTTCAGACTTTTTTTTAAGGAAAAAAATAAAATAAACAAAAAATCATTTAATGATTGTTTTATTTGAAATGAGTTCTCTTCGACACAATGACTTTTCATCATTTTAGTGCAAAAATGAGGAAATTATGACTCATTAATAAATATCATTAATGGGTCAATGTGACAATACACAACGCGTCTCCCACCTCTGATTAATCAGAGATCCAGGGTTGACAGAAAACCCTAGGAAAACCTTTGGCGAAGAGAATCACTCTCTCTGTCTCTCTCTCTCTCTGACGACGAATAATGATGAACACTTTTGGCGAATGAGATCAAATATGGGGATTGATAAGTGGTGGTGAACACAATGAGATCACAGATCGGTGAAGGACAGAGAATGAAAGGGGATCATTGATTGACAAATGACATTGATTGACATCAGATCACGGACATACGATGACTCAGATCACCCTACATAGTCAATGATAGATCTAAAATGCATGTAGATCATTTTCTCTGGGTTTTATGTGATCAACATTCCCCGTTATTCTTTCCAATGACATATGAGGATCAGCCGATAAATAGGCTGACCCATTGCTAGTTTATTATTGTGGGATCATGTCTTGATATTGTGGGGAGATATGGGATTTTGAAACATCATTAGAATTTTTGAACCCCTCCCCCCCCCCCATTGAAACATTTTTATAAGCATTAATGTGGAGGGATTAGGCCAACCAAACAATTCTCAGATTCATCCATAGTAGGTGTTTCAGTTCTTCATGACAGAATGTCAGATTCGACAAGAATATGGCGTTGAGGCTCTTGTAGTAATGGTAGTGACCAGCGAGGCATGAGGGCATAGTCAGAATTGAAGATGGACCATCATAGAATTCTCCGCGATCCACGGATGTTCAGCCTGGAATTCCGGCACTGGCCATAGGTGGCAGCGACGTGCCAAAATAGCGTGCCGAGGAGGGTTTCAACCGGTGTGGGTCGCAACAGATCAATAGGGGCTACCGACATGGGCTGGCGGCCAGTGGAGGTGGCGCACCCAGAGTGCACCTTGGTAGAGCTGTAGGAGATTGAGGATGGATGACCACTGTGGTTCACTCGAGCCGTGGTGCCATGAGGCACCGCGTGGTGGTGGATGCAGCCCATAACCAAGGGTTGTGTTGACCGATGTGGGGGGTATGAATTGACTGTCTGTGTGTGCCACATGTCGGACCAGCCAAACTGGCCCGAGATAAATCTTACCGGTTGAGTCGGTCCAGGACAATCTAGGTCGGGCCAGCTGGACTAGGCCACCCGAACATCCTGATTAGTTCCTTGAGCCAGTTCATTTTAGTAGACCAAGCTGGGTTGGTTGGGACGGTCCGAACAAGTCGGACCCGACCCAAATGCAACCGACCCCTGTTTACGAAAAACGCATATATATCTCAAACATGGTATCTGATTGATGTGCCATCAGTTGTTTTGGGACCCCTATGATGAGGTGTTCCTTTTGGTTTACTCTTGTTGGTCAAACCAAGTGGGATCAGGCCAAGATGTGATCGACCACTATTTATAGAAAGGGTTGTATCATTCAAACCTTGCGTCTAATTGACGCACCGTATGCAACATTCTGACCCTTCAGATGATTATGTCCTTCTGAGATACTCTATTTGATTTTTGTAGGAGGATGGAGTATGACCGGGATGGATCTAACTCAAATCCAACAGTTTCATTTCTACAAAAATTCTCATACCTCCCAGGCTAGGCGTCCGTTTAACACGTCGTCGGTTGCGTTGGGACCCTAATGATAAGATTTTCCATTGGGTAAATTTTTGTGGGACTTCGTGGTGGTGGAGGATAGAATTATGGCTGGAAGAGAAGATATTCCTGGAATCAACCATGCTATGTGTGGGAATCTAGTGGCAGAAAATGACATGAATAATGAAGAGCAAATTTTCATAGATCCGTATGAGGGTGAACCTCTATGGGTTAGCATGAGAGAGACCCATCATTGATCTTAAATGGAGAGGCCCTTTATGGATAAACATTAGAGAAACCCATTGTTAATTAGAATGATAGTAACCCTCCATGGATCATCATGAGGGAAACCCTTCATGGATCAACAATAGTGTGTTTAATCGTGGATCATCCCTAGAGAGACCCATTATGGATAAGCAGTGGAGCAACCCTTCATGGATCAGAAGTAGAGCATCTCAAAAGAATTAGATGATCTAACTTTAGGAATATTTATCCTTACTGTGTACTTTATGTTATACATGATGTCAGTTGTCTTTTTCTTTGACCTTTACATGGTTAACTTACTTTATGGAATTTCTTTTTTAGATTTCTGAGCGACCATTGGGGGTCTCAGGGTCCTTATTGAGTATTGTTATACTCACCCCATCATAGGTTTTACCCACACCTGTTGTGTCGTTTGCAGACGATAGAGATCATTGACTAAAACTTTGGGGAGACAGGGCTAGATGGAGCTCAAATTTCTATCGACAGACGTGGTGTTCTCCAAGGACAATTGACGATGATTTTTACATACCCTTCAAGTAATATCCTTGGCGGATGACCTCCAGAGCTTGCACTTCCTTTAATGTACATTATTTTCAGTTGTGCTTGTTTTCCATCCATTTTAACATCTATAGTACTTGTAATTGACGTTGGATCTAGTTTCAACATACTTTCAATATCATGGGTTCGGTGTGTGTGTGTGTACAAGTTGAAAGTCAATGCCTTCCCTTTTTGGGATATGTCTTTTTGGTGTTTGTTGCCAGCCCCTGGCATATGGATGGCAGGCTTGGTGTAGTTACAGAGCGAGACCTGGGGGATGGTTCATGACATGTATATATCTATATATTGATGTATATATGGGTGGGTGTATATATATATATATATATTAAATTTATACATTTTAATATCTTATTTAATATAGAAAATATTTAAAAATGTGGTTAAAAGTTACAGAGAAATGTTTTAAAATATTGCTAAAAAATATTTCTAAATTAGATACGTTTGTATGAAAATGATTCTAAACTATGTAATTTTAAATGTTTTTTCAATTATCTTAAAAACATGGTGAAATTAAATGTGTTTTTATGAAGAAAAAAATTGATTGCTTATTTTTTATTGATCTTGGTTATTTTCCATTTTCATCATTTCTAGGTAAAAAGTTTCATAAAATAGTCTATTGAAATTATCATAAGTCATCACCTCATCTTTATCAGCCTATATAAATATATTTTAATTGATTTTTATTGGTAAGTCATTAAAGGACACTTAAAAACACACTTTTCTATCGTCAAAAGTTCCAATCAACTAAATATATGATGGATCCTCTTTATCCACTCCAACATACCCTCATTCTAAAATTATCCTTGTAAATGGGTGGTTGTTTTATAAAAAAACACATTGATATAATACGACATTATAGAATAACACCTATAAAAATGCCATAAATTATTTTATTTCCTAAACTAATATCTCTATGATTAAATCAATAATATGATGTTCCCATGTTACCTTGGGAGATACATGCATTACCAATCCCTCCTTTATCACCTCTAGGTTGTACTATGGTGGAATATATCTATAGTGTCAAGCTACAGTTCAAATATATATATATATATATATATATTAGGGGAAATCAGAAATGAAAAATAATATTCATATGAATTTCATATCATATTATAATGAATCACACCTGATACATATTTCTATATACACAGACATCTCAATGCATGCCAACCATGATATTATATCGAGCATAATAGTCATTACATTGACATGATGTAATTCCAAAATCCATGTGATTATTTATGTTACCTTACACCATGTTATGAAACCTCAACCTACCCAAATAAATTATATAGGAAAATTTTATTTAGCATATTAGTGACGGCTTAATTTAATTTGAGTTTTATCAAATCATCTGGTGAGTCTATAATCAATTTCAAGTATACACAAGTCACATTATCTTATTTTACAACCAATATTCATGAAATCATTAAAGAATTAATTTTTTGTGTTACATAAAATATGTAAATATCAATATCACAGTCCATAAATCTATTCTTCATAACTTATACAACCTTGGTAAGTAAAATTAATATTACTGAAATGCTAATCATACATACCCTAAAACTTCTTCAAGAGTTATGATCAATACTACATCATACCAACTTAGTAAAATAAAATATAAAATAAATAAAATTAATATTTGATACTTTTTTTATAACACCACCTGATCCAGGACTTTGTGTTACGTTCATCTAGTGGTTTTGGGCCTAAAACCTCACACACTAGAGGCTATCGACCAGTGATAACAGGTCGATCCATATCATTTTTGTATTATACTATTGATATTTATATCTCATCGACCTCAAAATATAGGATCCAGTTCATTATTTTAATACATTGGCATGATTACAAATAATCAAGACCTGAAGGAATGATCATTTTAGTAGTCTTGGTAAAAAGATACCTAAAAAATTCAACATTACAACTTGAAAAGGAAAAGGACTCTAAATTATTCCATTGGAGACTTCCAAGAATCCTAGATAATTTATGCAAATCACTGATAACTAACATATTCATATACTGGGAAACCGAAAAATATGAATTGGGTGAGCTCAAACGCTCACTAAGAGTATGCAATACAGTTGAAGATAACACAAACATTAGGCATGGTTAATAATTTAAAACAAATTCGATTACAAATAATAAACATGAAAACTTTATGTAAGGAATCTAAGTTGAGTAAATAATGACATAATAAAACATAGTCATGGGTATCAGACTTGTTGAATAACCACATGAAATTACAACAGCTAATCTTATAATGATGGAATGCATAATGCCAGACATTCTGAAACAATCTTTCAAGGCCTTTTCCAAGATTCCTAATAATGATTAAGGCCACAGCCAAAACCATATATCAAATTGGGAAAGGCCTCATCCAATTCCACGTCTAATTGTATCATAAGACCGCCCAATGCATCAAGGAGCTATAGCAGGCTCCACCAATCACATACTAAGTACAATGCATTCCTCATATGAAAGGCTGAAACATAATCTTAACATTCATATTAAAACTATCATATGAAATGTCAAAATTTTATCCACAAATCTTGATTGGCATAAAAATAGCACATCTGCAGTCATGCATAACTCATTCAATACAATATGGGTGATTTTACTATAATAAATTAGCCTCAATAAAGAATAAAAAACACTAAAGGATATTGACATTGATGAAAATAGTTAGTAAAACTATTTGAGATAAATAACCCCCATTTCATGAAAACATTTAAAAGTCAGACTATTTATCAAATAAGTCGTTTAAACGAGACTTCTAATTCAAAGTGTCCCATAACACATTGAATCATTTGAAAGTAATTTATTTTCAAAATATTCTTGTCCATATAACTAAATCTGTAAAACCATTTTTAAAACATGGACATTAATTAGAAATATTTATAATAATAAATCATTAAATATTTAAAATATTATTTTAGTTAGAGTTTGTAACCAACGAGAGATAGTTGAATACAAATAATTGAGGTAATGAAAAATTTATAATATCATGAGAATAAAGGGATTCATGATATACTATGTCAAATTATATTATATACAACATATAAAAGTGAATTGGTGTATAACAACAATGAAGACTCAGTGAAATGTAAATTTAAACGAAATCCCATATAAAGATTGTATCATTCGATTAAGGATAAATCAATGAAAAAATTATGTGCGGAAACTATAAATAAACTAAATATGATTGAATATTAATTTTAAAAAAATTATCAGAAATTTTGACATATTCTTGTAAAAACAAAACCAATGACTTGGATGTTTATCCCAATGAATTAAAATTGTGTTAAGATGACCTATAAAAAGATCATCTCAATGGAATGAGAACATATCAATGGAGTGATTTTGTGTATCAAAAGTATATCCACCGAAAGGGGTGTGGAAATTACTACATAAATAATAAATAGTGATTCCACACATAATCTTGGTGTAAATTAATCAATGAAGTATGCATAAATCCCAATGAGTGGAAATTTAAATTTTAAATTTCCTTACCGATTTGGTAACTTACATAACATAAACCCCATGAAAGAAAGAACATACAATGAAGATGTAAATAACCATTAATTGAAGTATATTACACCACGAATACAATCATTTTTAGTACATAGACCACACAAAATGAAATATTGGCCAATATAGCATGAATCTCATGGGAATAAAAACTGAGATGAAAGCCCCTTACCACGTTGTAATCAATCGAGTCATATAAAAAACGTTAATAAAAACAAATTAATCAAAAAGTACCATGAATATAAAAAGAATCATGATAATATATAAAAATGGAAGTAAATAATACACCACATGAAATAAAAAAAAGGTGAACACTGGAAATCTCATGGAATTAGAAGTGGGATAAAAACCCCTAACCTCAAGTCTGACATGGCTTGTATGTTCTTTTTTCATCCTGAATAATAAAAAGAACATAATTTATACTTTATTAATATCATTTTTAATGTTTATTATTTTTTTTATATCAATTATTACCTTGCTATAACAATTAATTAATTTGTTGAGATCATATTGGATATTTTATTGATGTTGAGAACTTAAATCAAAAATGAACTAGCTATAATTAAAAGTTGTCTGTGTCGTCAAAATTAAGTTATATCCAGACATATATACATGATTTAGATATAATATATATTATATATACATTATTTACATGTTCTTATAATAGTAAATAACATTTGGGGATAAGAAATTAAATGCACCATTCATGGAGACAGTAAGTCGTACGTACGCATGAATGCTAATTTCATTCCTATTTTCTATTTTAATGGAATAAAACATAATGATGCATAGGTATATTATAATTCCAATATAATATAATATAAAATATCTTTAACTCCATTCATTATATATCCCACATAAGGCATTAACGATTCATATCACTTTGAGTGGGTGGTAGTCCGCACATCCTCAAATTAAATTATCGTATTTTACAAATAATAGAAACCATAAATGTATGATATAAATGGAAAATAAAGAAGAATAAAGATAAAATAAACATAATATATATCATATATAAATACATTTCTATCTTAATGGCCACCATGAATGGTGGTACGAGATAATTGAACAATCGTCGTTTCGTGAGGCGTTAGTTTTCCATCCACAGAAAAAATATCTTATTTACCCATTAGATGGAGGTGTGTGTAAGTGTAGTTTGAATCCTTCAGATAATAACAGACTAGTATATTGAGAATGTTGTTTCTGTTATAAAATAAAGTAATAAAAAGATTTATGCGAAGGATAAGTAAAATAAAAGAAATGAGGTTAAGAGAAACCATTACCTTTAATTTGGGTAACTCCCTTTGGTTTGAACCAAAATGACTTATTTTAGTGAATTCATCCTAAGGTAAGGCATCGATGTGGAAGATAGGAATCATTATATTTTATTTGGGTAGGTTTTGGATGAGCCAAGGGGCTTGAGTGGTGTGAGTAATGGGATAGAAGTGGTGTCCTTTTATAAGGGAGAGGAGGGGCTCTTTAAGAATGTTTGAAAATGTTATTTTGTTATAAACATATCGTCAGTTTCAAAATGTCCAAAAATTATTAAGGACTATCATAATATGAATAATTCATGAAATAAAAGTATCCATTAATAATTGGACAGGTTTTGGATATTTTTTTTATATTAGTAGTCTTATTTATTTAAATAATTTATTAATGAGGAATATACCGCATCATTATTGTATCATAAATAATAAAATTTATTTGCAGTAAAAAATTATAAATAAAATACCATAATGTAGATAATATATTTATATTTACAATGAATATATGAAGCCAAAATATGACATATATAACCCCATGTTAAAATTAATATACTAAAATATATTTGTTAATGTCATTTTTTTGATTACGTTAAGTTAATTAAAATAATGTGTCATATTAGTTATTAAGTGGCTTCATGGGGTCTCCAAATCAACCCAAGGTTTCCCGTGGTCGTCCATGACTCATCCAATAAGGTTAGGATAAGTGTTATATTAATTTTGTATTATTATAATATTCTTTTTTACCTGAATTATACAATTTACCATTAACCACAGTAAATAAAAGTATAAGGTTTCTATTGAACATAAATTATTATCATTTTTTGAACCAAATTTTACTTAATAATAACAACCATGTATGTAGGATTTTATAAATTCAATTCACAGAAGTGGTAAAATTTCATTTAAATGAATAATTTAGTTATTTAACTACTTCTATGGGGTTTTATTATACATCAAAAATTGATGTTTTTCAGAAAATACAAAAAAATCAGCATAAGATATATTTGATATTCTGATATCAAAAATGTTGTATTTTTTATTAAATTCAAAACATATAAGTATCATTAATTACTTTAAAATTAATTCCCGCTGTCAAAACAAATAGCTTGTTTTTATAAAACAATAACTATCAAAAGATTGACACTTGTTTATGTATAATTTCAAAGAGAAGTTAATTCCAATGGCCAACATTTGATTAAATGGTAAAAATATAATCTAATTATACATTCAAATCATTCAAATGTATAATTGAACACTATAAATTATTCGGATTAATTTTTTTTCAATTAATATTTAGTAATTTTCACTATTCACCCAAATGTGAAAGATGTCAATAAAAACCAAAAACTTTTCAAAACTAAATTTTTATTTCCTGATTCTAAAAAAGAAGTTTATTTGTCAAATTGAATATATAAATGTGTCAAATATTGGATTTATAAAGCATTTTCCATTTAAAGGCACTAAACTTGCATTTTTAGAAAAATACTTCCCTTATCTGAAAAAATGAATTTGTTATTATATTATTTATACGAAACACATAATACGGATGTTAAAATTATATGTAATATAGAAAATTAAAATTTTAGTCATTACTATTCATAACTTCTTTTGAACAACTAGTTTGGTAAGTCGTCATGCACTCGAACTCAGTGTCGTGTGATGTGAAAGATATTGAATTACTTTAAAGAGATAACATACTATTAATCCTTGGGGTGACACATTTTACCCTCCATCAACAAAATGCGTCCTCACAATTTAATATTGGGATTCAAAACATGGGTTTTGACATTTTAAAATATCTTAGTTGAATCCCCACATAAAAAATGGATTAATGATGCCTTTATTTTAAAATAAATAAAGGTAAGTATGAAGGTTACGGAAAATAACACATACTAGGGTTTCATGTAGGAAAACATGGATATGGAAGAGAAAACTAATCATCACGTTCTGATGGAGAGTGATTGAGAATATTATTAGGTTAATGTTAATGATCTGAAAGCTATAAACTTGTGATGGGTTGAATGGTATTTGATTACATAGTAGGAAAAGTAACCTAAAAATGTTTTTGTTTTAAGTTCCTTTTCATAATGGTGATTAATTTATTTATAATATTGAATAACAGTATAAGGAGATATACTTACATTACAAGTAGGGATTCATCCATTAATAAATTTATACCACAAACTCATATTTTCTCCAAATTATGAGTATTCATGATGAATGGGTTACACCTGAAGCTCTAGAATCAACATATAGAGAATCACAAAATCCACAAAGTATGGACAATATGATTCCCTTAACATTAGACATCAACCAATACCAAAATAGGTAGTTTATGATCATATGATCCAAAAAAATGAAAACCCTTTATATAGATAAATCATACACTTAATCTACAAAATTTAAACAAAAAATACACAAAGATAAATAAATACCCTTTAAGGAAAAATTTACCTTAAATCCATTAATATAATTTTAAAAAGTATTGAAACCCAAAACTCAAAAGAATTTGATTATGTAGTCTTCCACATTAAATTATATCTCCAAATTAAATCAACTACTCTTAAAGTAACATAATTAAAATAAATTAACCTAATCACATATTTTCTATGATAGGTTAATCATTTCCATAAATAACCCAAATCTCTATAAACATAGAAAAATATCCACCATTTCTCCTCAAATTAAATCCAATTGTATTCTATTTTCCTTAGGCATATAATGTTCCCAACAGAGTGAATGTCATCCAAAATAACATTTATCCCATAATCACAAAATCATTTTCCTATAATAATGATATTAGTTTGATAATACATAAGGTCCCAAATTAACTTAATAAAATAATTTATCTAAAAAGAATTAGTCACACTAACCATGGACATCACGTAGTCTAGTGGTAGGTGATAATTCTCAATCGTACTCTAGTTGTGGGTTCGATTCCAACATTTTTGTCTGATGCGTTGATTCGTCACATGGTATGCGTGTTGTCCTTGAAAAACTATATTTTTTAACATTACCAAAATTAGATAAATTCCTCAAAATAACCATTACATAAATCAACCACAAATGTTATCTCATTCATCGCATTTTCATCCGAAAATTTAATAACCTGTAATTCCCTCAAACAAAAGGATCAAATAAAACAAAATTTATATTTATAACAATATCCAGATGAGAAAAGATAATTCTTCCTCAAATATAATTTTCACATGACAAACTGCATGGTTACATAGACAAGAGAAAATTCATCCAAATTAATCCAATAAACAAAGAGCACTAATAATTTTAAACATTTCCTTATACATTTATTTCCACACAGCTTTTTCTATGATAAGAGGATATCCTATAGAATGGCGCATCCACTCAAGTAATGGCTAGGTCCACAACATTTACAGAACATGACTATAACTGGATTCTTGGGACCATTTTTATTTTCATCTATTGTACTCTTCTATTTTCCTAAACAATTCATTACTTTATGTCCTTATTTCCCACAAATAATGCATTTCATTGTTCTATTGAGTCACATTCATGGGTTTATACTTCCAAATTACGAACATGATGGATGTTGGGATTTATTTTCTACATGGTTTCGACTACTGGAGATCTTATCATTCATCATCGTTCCCTCCATAGCTGAGTACGGGAGTTGGTTAATATATATGTTGTTGATCATATTTTTGGAAAAATTATTCAGAATGAACATGATATATTTTACACCTATCAACATTCAATTTTGTTTCTCTTTTCCACCATCATTCCCACCTTTTACATGATTCTCAATGTTACTATGATTCCTTGGAATCTAGGCATTGACTAAAACCAGAAAGAAATATGTGAGTAAAAATAGTCATAAAATATTTTAGAGAATATCAGGACACCTTATTTTAATTTTGAAACACCATAGGATTAACCAAGGTCATTTATTCTCATCTTATATTAAAATCCATCATATCTGTATGTAATGAAAATGTAAAATATTTTAAGAATATCCCCCGGGAGTGCCATAACCATGAGTGTAGAAAGGCCTGTTGTCATGTACCAGGATTCCCTATGTCAAGACCGAAACTCCTTGTCAGATTTTTTACTCCTAGGTACATCTGTGGAAGAGTCGCCTCCAGCTACTCGTATCCAGTCATGGATGTGTTTCTTGGAAAACACTAAAAATCTCAACATTACCAAAATTCTAGGAATTTCTTATATACTAATCATCAATGTCAATCATAGGGTATTGTTAAATAATCAGTGTTTATGTAACTCTAGTTTCCATGGTTTTTACTAAACTATCTCTAATACCAACAATAACACCCTGACCCCAGAATCTAGGAGCTGGTGCATTATTTTAATACATAGGAATGATTACATGGAATCATGTCCTGAATAAACAATCACTTTAGTATTCATGGAAACATGATACATACCTATGTTCAACATTACAACTTGAAAAGAAAACAACAATAATTTATTCCATTAGAAACATCCAAGAATCCTAGATTATGCTTGAAAGTCACTTATAACTAACTTATTCATATCCTAGGAAAATGAAACATAAGAAAGGGGTCATCTCAAATGATCAGTAAGAGTAAAAAATACAGTGGAAGATCACATAAACATTATGAATGGTGAATAATTGAAAACACAGGACTTTAAAAATAATAAATATGAACACATTATGGAAGTAATATGAGACGAGTAAATAATGCAATAATAAAACAAAGACATGGGTATTCTACTAGTCGAATAACCACATGAAATATCAACAGTTAATCTCGTAATGATGGAATGCATAATTCTTGAAATTCTGAAACATTTTTTCAAGGACTCGTCCAAGACATCTAAAAATGATTAAGGCCTCGTCCAAAACTAGATATCAAATTGGGAATGGTCTCAGCCAATTACACGTCTAATTGTCTTATGAGATCTATAGATGCATCGATGAGCAATAGAAGGATCCACCCATCACATACTATGTCCAATGCATTACTCATATAAAAGTGTGAATCTTAATCTAAACATTCGTATTAAAACTAGCATATGAAATGTGAATATTTTAACCACAAACCGTGCATGGCATAAAAATAGCACATCCACAGTCAAACATAATTCATTCAATACAATATGGGTGATTGTATTATAATAAATCATCCTTAGTCAAGAATAAAATACAATGAATGATATTGACAGAGATGAAAATATTTAGTAAAACTATTTGATAGAAATAAAACCGTTTCCATGAAAATATTTAAAAGTCGCACTATTTATAAATTAAGTCGATTAAAAGATATTTTTGATTAAAAGTGTCCCATTCCACTTTGAAACCATTGAATGTAATTTTAATTTCAAAATAGTCATGTCTATATAAATAAATCCATAGAACCATTTTTAAAACATGGACATTAATGAGAATGATTTATAATAATAAATCTCTAAAACATTTAAAATTATATTTTAGTTAGAGTTCCAAACCAAAGAGAGACACTTGAATTCAAATTATTGAGGTAATGAAAACATTATAATATCATGAGAATAAAGGGATTCAAGATATACTATTTCAAATTACATTATATACACCATATAAAAGTGAAATGGCATATAACAACAAAGAAGTCTCAATGAAATGTAAATTGAAACAAAATCTCTTATAAAGACAGTATCCTTAGATTAAGGATAAACCAATGACTAAATTATGTGTGAAAAATATAAATAAACTAAAAATGATTGGATATTAAATATTAATCAATTAGAACTCATTCACACATATTCTTGTAATAACAAAACTAATGGATTTAATGTTTTACTCCAGGAATGGAAATTTAGTTAATATTACCCTTAAAAAGATCATATCAATGGAATGACAACTTATAAATGGAGTGATTATCTGTATAAAAAGTATATCCACCCAAAGGGGAGTGGAAATTACTACATAAATAATAAATAGTTATTCCACCCATAATCATGGAGTAATATAATCAATGATGTATGCATAAACCCAATGAGTAGAAATTGAAATTTGAAATTCCCTTGCCGATTTGGTAACATACAAAACATACACCACATAAAAGAATGATCATACAATGAAGATTTAAACACCCATTAATTAAATTAAATTACACCATGAATACAATCATGGGAATTACATACACCACCCAAAAGTAAATAGTGTCCAATATATCAAGAATCTCATGGGAATACAAAGTGAGAGGAAAACCCCTTACCATGTTGTAATCAATCGAGTCATATGACCAAATGTTAATAATCACCAAATGAATCACAGAATACCATGAATAGAAATAGAATAATGATAATATAAATCAAATTTCCATAAAAAATACAACTCATGTAATACATAAGTGGTGAACAATGGAAATCTCACTGAATTAAAAGTGAGATAAGAAACCTCTTACCTCAAGTCTTTCTTATCTTGATTGTTCCTCATTTTTACAAAATGATAAAATTAAGTTAATTTATAATTGATTTAGAAACTTTTTCAAGAAACCATTGCCTTTAATTTGGGTAACTCCCATTGGTTTGAACCGAAAGGACTTATTGAAGTGAATTCATCCTAAGTTAAGGAATCTAAATGAAAGATAGGGATATTGGTAGCTTATATGGGTAGTGTTTGGATGAGCCAAGGGGATTGAGAGGGGTGAGGAATGGTTTATATGTGGTGTCCATTTATAAGGGAGAGGAGGGGCTCTTTAAGAATGTTTGAAAATGTTATTTTTTTATAAACATATCATCAGTTTCAAAAGGTCCAAAACTCATTAAGGTATAATATATGATGACTAATTATAGAGATAAAATCATCAAATAAGAATTGGTTAGGTTTTGGATTATTTTTTAATATTAATATTCTTATTTATTCAAATAATTTATTAATGAGAAAAATATTGCATCATTATTGTATCATAAATAATTTAATTTATTTGATGTATAAAAATTATAAAGAAACATAATGAAGGGAATCATTTTATCTTTCGAATAAAAATGTATAGTCGAAAATATGACTTATATAACCCCATGTAAAAATTGGCATACTAAAAGAGATTTTTTAATGTCATTTTTGTGTTTACATTAAGTTAATTAATATAATGTGTCATTATCATTCTTAAGTGGATCCATGGGGTCTCAAAATAGACCCAAGGATTAAAATGGTCGTCCATGAATCATCTAATAAGGTTAGGATAAGTGTTATGTTAATTTGGTGTTATTATAATATTCTTTTTTCCTTAAATTACCCAATTTACCTTCAACTGAAGTAAATAAAAGTAAAAGGTTACTATTCGACAAAAACTATTATCATTTATTGAACCAAATTTTACTTACTAATAACAACCATGTATGTTGGATTTTAAAAAAATCAATTCATTGATGTGGTAAAATTTCATTTAAATGAAAAAGTCAGTTTTTTAACTACTACTATGTGGTTTTACTATTCATGAAAAATTGATGTTTTTCAGAAAAATACCAAAAATTCATACTAAAATATATTTGATATTCCGAATTAAAAAAATGATGTCTATTTTACCAAATTCAATACATATAATTTTCATTGATTAATTTAAAATTAATTCCAGTTTTCAAAACAAATAGTGTGTTTTTAAGAAACAATAACTATAAAAAGATTGGCAATTGTTTATGTATAAATTCAAAGTAAAATTAATTCCAATGAACAAGATTTGATTAAATTATAAAAATATAATCTAATTATACTTTCAAACCATTAAAATGTATAATTTAACACTATAAATTATTATGATTAAAAAAGTTGTTTTCAATTAAAATTTAGTATTTTTCACTATTCACTCAATTGTGAATGATGTCAAAAAAACATCAATAATTAATAGAAACTAAGTTTTTTATGTCCCTATTATAAATAAGATATTTTTTTGTCAAATTAAATATATAAAAGTGTCAAATATTGGATTTATAAAGGGTTTTCAATTTAAAAGGCGGTAAAATTTAATTTTTTGAAAAATACTTCATTTATTTGAAAAAATGAATTTTTGTTCTTCTATTATGTTTAAAAAATAAATTATATGGATGTTAAAATTATATGGAATATATAAAAGTAAAATTTCAGTTAATACTATTCATAAATGCTTTTGAACAGCTATTTTGGTAAGTCGTCATGCACTCAAACTCGGTGTTGTGTGAGGTGCAAGCTATTGAATTACATTAAAGAGATAACGTACAATGAATACATAGGGTGTTACATTATAACCTCCTTCAACAAATTTCATCCTCAAAATTTCATCTTGGGATTGAAAACATGGTTTTTGTCATTTCAAATTATCTTAGTTGAAATCCTACATCGACAATGGACTAATGATGCCTCTATTTTAAAATAAATAAAAGTATGAAGGTTACCTAAAATGACACATACTAGGGTTACATGTAGGAAAATATGGATATAATAGAGAAAACTAATCATCAAATTCGGATTGAGAGTGATCGAGAATATTATTAGGTGAAAGTTAACGATCTGAAAGCCATAAACTTGTGATGGGTTGAATGGTCAATGATTACCTAGTAGGAAAAGTAAACGAACATAATTTCTGTTTTAAGTTCCTTTTTATAATGCTGATTAATTTATTTTTGAGATTTATTAATAATAATAGGAGATATAATTACTTTACAATTAGGGTTTCATCCATTAATAAATTTCTACCACAAACTCATCTTTTCTCCAAACGATGAGTATTCAAGATGGATTGGTTACACCTGAAGGGATAGAATCCACATATAGAGAATCACATAATAAAAAAGGAAGGACTATATATTTCCCATGTCAGTAAATATTAAAAAATACCAAAATGGTTAGTACATGATCAGATGATCCCTAGAAATGACAATCCGTTATAGAAATAAATTCTACTCTTAATGTCCAAAATTTAAACAATCAATACCCAATGTTCAAAAAATACCCTTCAATAAATAATTTCCCTTAAAATCCTTCGAAATAATCATATATAATATTTAAACCCAGACTTATATGATTTTGATTACGTGTTCTTCCATGTTAAATTATAGCTCCAAATAACATCGACTACTCTTAAAGTCACGTTCATAAAATAAATTATCCCAATCAAATATTTTCTATGATAGGTTAATCATTTACATAAATAACACAAATCTATATAAACATAGAAAAATATCCACCTTTACTCATCAAATTAAATCCCATAGTGTTCTATTTTCCTTAGGCATATAGTGTTCCCAACAGCACAAATGTCTTCCAAAATAACATTTATCACTTAATCACCAAATCATTTCCCTATACGAAGGATATCAATTTAATAATACATGAGGTCCCAAATAAACATAATAAAATCATCTAACAAAAATGAATTAGTCACAAAAACCATGGACTTCACGTAGTCTGGTGGTAGGTGATAAATCACAGTCACACTCTGGTTTTGGGTTCGATTCCCATACCTTTGTCTCACGTGATGAGTTGTCACGTAGTCCAGTGGTAGGCGATAAATCTCTATGTTACTATGAATTACATGTAATCAAGGCATTTACTAAAACTAGAAAACATTATGTGAGTAACAATATTCATAAAATCATTTAGGGAATATCATGACAACTATTTTTAATTTGGAACACCAAAGGATTAACCATGGTCATTTATTCTCAACTTATATTAAAATCATTCAAATTGGTTTGTAAAGAAAATGTACATTATCCTAAGCATATCCCCCCAGGGGTGTCATACCCAAGAGTGTATAAAGTCCCGTTGTAATGTACTAGGATACCCCAGGACAAGCTCAAAACACGTTGTCGGTGTTTTCACTCCTAGGTACATCTGTGCCAGAGCAGCCACTACCTGCTCGTATCCAGACAGGGATGTGTTGTTTGGAAAATACACAAAATCTATACATTTCCAAAAGTCTAGGAATCATTTCTATACTAATCCTCAAAAGATATCTTAGGTTAATGTTATGTAATCAATGTTTATCTAAATCTAGTTTCCATGGTTTGTACTATACTTCCTCTAATACCAACTATAACACCCTGAACCCAGAATCCAGGAGCTGACGCATTATTTTAATACATTGGCATGATTACAAGGAATCAACTCCTAAAGGATTGATCAGTTTAGTAGTATTCAAAACAAGATAAATACCTGATTTCAACATTACAAATTTTAAAGGAAACAACACTAATTTATTCCATTAGAAACATCCATGCTTTATATATTATGCCTGCAAGTCACTTATAACTAACTTCATCATATCCTTGAAAAATTAATCATAAGAAAGGGGTGATCTCAAATGATCAGTAAGAGTAAGCAATAAAACGTAATATAAATTAACCATTAGGCATGACAAATATTTGAAAACACATGCCTTTATAAATAATTAAAATGAACACTTTATGGCCGTAATATGAGTTGAGTAAATAATTCCATCATAAAACATAGTCATGGGTATTCTACTAGTCGAATAACCACATGAAATATCAATAATTAATCTCATAATGATTGAATTCATAATTCTAGACATTCTGAAACATTTGGTCAAGGCCTCGGCAAAGACGTCTAAAAATGATTAAGTCCTTGTCCAAAACTATATATCAAATTTGGAAAGTCCTCGGCCAATTACATGTCTAATTGTCTCAAGAGACCGACCGATGCATCGAGGAATATAGAGTGCCCCAACTGTTACATACTAAGTCCAATGAATTCCTAATATGAAAGGGTGAACATAATCTAAACATTCATATTAAAACTAGCATATGAAATGCGAATATTTTAACCACAAACAATGAATGGCATAAAAATAGCTCATCCACAGTCAAACATAACTCATTAAATGCAATATGGGTGATTGTATTATATTAAATAAAACTCAATATAGAATAAAATACAGTGAAGGTTATTTACATAGATTAAAATAATCAGTAAAACTATTTGAGAGAAATAATCCCTTTTCCATGAAAACATTTAAAAGTCGAACTATTTATCAAATAACTTTTTTAAAAGTGATTTTTGATTCAAGGTTTCTCATACCACATTCAATCCTTTGAATGTAATTTTAATTTTAAAAAATTAATTTCAATATAAATAAATCCGTAAAACCATTTTAAAATCAAGGACATTAATGAAAAATATTTACACTAATAAATCATTAAAACATTTAAATTGATATTTTAGTTAGAGTTCCTAACCAAAGAGAGACACTTGAATACTAATAATTGAGGTAATGAAAACTTAATAATATCATGAGAATAAAGGGATTCATGATATACTATGTCAAAGTACAATATATACACCATATAAAAGTTAATTTCAATATAATAATAATGAAGTCTCAATGGAATGTAAATTGAAATGAAATCCCGTATAAAGACTTTATCCTTAGATTAAGGATAAATCAAAGACATAATTATGTTTGAAAGTTATAAATAGGAAAAATGTGATTTTATATTATCATTAAATCAATTATAACTCATTCACACATATTCTTGTAAAAACAAACCCAATGTGTTGTAATTTTTACTCAATGAATGGAAATTTAGTTAATATTACCCTCAAAAAGTACATATAAATGGAATAAAAACTTATCAATTGAGTGATTATCTGTATCAAAAGTATATCCACACAATGGGGAGTGGAAATTACTTCATAAATAATAAATAGCGATTCCACACATATTCTTGGAGTGAAATAATCAATGAAGTTTGCATAAATCCCAATGAGAGGAAATTGAATTTTGAAATTCCCTTACTGATTTGGTAACTTACGAAACATACACCTCATAAAAGACGAATCCTACAATGATGATTTAAATACCCATAAATTAAATTAAATTTCACTAGGAATAAAATCATATTCAATAAATACGCAACACAAAAAGTAAATAGTGGCCAATATAGCATGAATCTCATTGGAATAAAAAGTGAAATGAAAACCCCTTACCATGTTGTAATCAATAGAGTCATAAGAACAACAAATAATAATAACCTAATTAATCACATAATACCATGAATATAAATAAAATAATTATAATATATATCAAATGTTACTACACAATTCACCACATTCCATAAATAAGTGGTGAACAATGGAAATCTCACGGAATTAAAAGTGAGATAAGAAACCCCTTACCTCAAGTCTGACTTGTCTTGTATCTTCCTCATTCTTCCTTAGTAAAAAATTATTTTAATTTATACTTTATTAAGAACAATTTTCATGTATATTATTCAATATATATCCCTTATTATCTTTATATAACAATTACATAATTATTTGAGTTCATATTGGACATTTTATCGATGTTCGGAACTTGAGTCAAAAATAATATTGTTATAATTACAATTTTTCCATGTGGTCAAAATTAAATTATATCCAAAATGATATAAACGACTTAGATATCATATATATATATATTATTTATCCACTATTTATATATATTTATAACAGTACATAACATTTGGAGATAAGAAATGAAATGCAACGTTCATGGAGATGGTAAGTCGTACGTACGTATGAAAGATACTTTTATTTGAATTTTGTATTTTAATGGAATTAAAACATAATTATAAATAGTTATATTATAATTAAAGTATAATATCATATATAATATCATTAACTCTATCCTTTATATGTCCCACATAAGTCAGTAATGACTCATATCACCTTGAGGGGGGGTAGTCCGTACTTCCTCAAATGAAATTATCTTGTTTTACCCATAATGGGAACCATAAAGGTATGATATTAATTGAAAATACAGAATAATTAATAATAAATAATCATAAAATATATCATATATAAATAAAATTCTATCCTAATGGACACCATGAGAGTCAATACAAGATATTTGAACAATTTTCATTTCGTGAGGCGTTGGTTTCCCATCCACAGAAATAGTATGTTCTTTATCCATTAGAGGGAGGTTTGTGTAAGTGTAGTGCGAATACTTATAATAAAAACATTATAGTATATTTATAATACTGTTATTGTTATTAAATAAATGAATAAAAATAGTTTATGGGTTATAGATATAAAATAAAAGAAAAGAAGTTAAGAGAAACCATTACGTTTAATTTGGGTAACTCCCTTTGGATTGAACCAAAAGGACTTCTTGAAGTGACTTAATCCTAATTTAAGTCTTTTTGGTGGAATAGAAGGATATTTATATATTATTTTGGAAGTGTTTGGACGAGCCATGAGGCTTGAGAGGTGTGAGTAATGGGTTTGAAGTGGTGTTCTTTTATAAGGGAAAGGAGGGGCTCTTTAAGAATGATTGAAAATGTTTTTTTTATTATAAACATATCATCAGTTTCAAAAGATCAAAAACTCATTAAAGTATAATATAATATGATTCATTCAATAAATAAAATAATCCAATAATAATATTGTAGTTTTTGGATATTTTTTAATATTAATAATCATATTTTGTTAAATCATTTATTAATGATGAAAATACAGCATCATTATTATGTCATAAATAATTTAATTTATTTGATGTATAAAATTTATAAAAATTACCATAATGTAAAAAATACTTTTTTATTTCTAATGAATATTTATAGTTGAAAATTTGATGTATATAACCCCATGTAAAAATTGATAAACTAAAAGATATTTTTAATCTCATTTTTTTGTTTACTTTAAGTTAATTAAAATAATGTGTCATTGTCACACATAGGTGGCTCCATTATATGGCCCCAGCCTTAAACCTTACTTAATATTGAATTAAATGAATAATTCACATTGAGGATCTTTTCAGGTTTAGAGTTTTAGAGAATTAGAACATAACCATTACATCTTAAAAGATTACAAAGTAGACACTTCTACTAAGTCTCCATAAAATAAAAACTCTTAAAAAAAGTTGTCTAGATTCAATGTTTTAGATAGCATGAAATTCCCTTGATCCCATCCTTGACCTTATTCCACATTAAGTCCTGTGAAAAACATTTCGAAAAACTTGGGGTGAGCATAAAAAGCTCAGTAAGGGATACAGAAATAATGAAAACTGTTAGTTTTTCAAACATCAAGTAAAACATATATACTATATCAAAGTAATACCTCCACCTTCATGAAGTAGTAAAAAAAAAATCTTCACTGAATAAAGTATCATTAATTACCTTTTTGTAACCAAAGGATTACCATAAAACCCATATAAAGAACACATAGAATATATAAAGGTAACTTGGGACATAAACATACTTAAGTGGAATAAACATACGGTTGACTTCCACACATATCACTTAATGGAATAGCCATACGGCCAATTTCCATACATACTTAATGGAATAGCCATACGGCCGACTTCCATACCCAATGCATTGGAGGTTATAACGTAACCACCTGTCCTTGTATTCACATCACCACCCGTCATATGGTTTATAACGTAACCACCCGTTAAAATGTCCATGTACCAGTATAAAATCATAAAACATAAAACCAATATAAAGGAAAGATAACATTTCCACATTTCAATCACAATATATCATAAATATATTGACATAATAGAATCCTTTTTCAAAACCATTTTCAAAACCAAAATACATAAAAGAGTATATGTTATTTATTTTATTTTAAAAACATTACGGCTTGTTGAGGAAGCCAAAGGCCAAATAATACTTGCGGCGGTGGAAAAGGTCATTGTCACCGCGTACGTTAAAAAACATTCCTTTTTGTCATTTAGTAAAACGCTTCATATAAAAAGATTCCTTTTGTATAAAAGTAAAAGTCAAAGTAGTTTATACACCGTATAAAATAAAGTTGTGTATAAAATGAAATATGCCTCAATGAAAGGAGATTGAGACGAAGTCCCTTACCTCGGGTCCGACTTGACTCGATCGTTCTTTAACGTCCTGAATAATAAACTTGAGTTAATTTATACTTGATTAAGAACCTTTTTAAAGTTCATTATTCCTTTTATATCACTTATTACCATGTTATAAACATTATGTAACCATTTATGTTAATAATGTTTGTTTTGTCAATATTTGGTTCTTAAGTCGAAAGTTGACTTCTTACAATTACATGTTGTTCATGTGGTCAAACGTTATTTATATCCGGAATGAAATTCCAGATTTGGATATCATATATATCATATATATCCAGCATATACATGTATTTATAATATTACATAATCATTTGGAGGTAATAAATGAAATGCACCGTTCATGGAGACGGTAAGCCGTACGTACGCATGAAAGCTACTTTCATTTCATTGTCATATTAATGGAATTAAAACTAAATGAGAGGTATGTATATTTTAATTCCAGAATTATATTAATCATTTAGATATATCATTAATTATATATATCCATTATATCATGTACTTTTAATAGTACATTAAATTTGTGGATAAGAAATGAAATGCACCGTTCATGGAGACGGTAAGCCGTACGTACGCATGAACGCTACGTTCATTTCTATCTCATACATTAATGAAAAGAAATAATAATGATATAGAGGTATATTATAATTCCAGTATAACATAATATATAATAACTTTAAATCCATCCTTTACACGTCCCACATATGGCATTAACGAATCACATCACTTTTAGGGGGCGGTAGTCCACACTTCCTTAAATGAAGATATCGTGTTTAACCATAATGGAAACCATAGAGGTATGCCAAAAATGAAAAATAAAGAATCTTAAAGAAAACATAAACATATTATATATCATATATAAAAATAGTGACATCATAATGGCCACCCTTGAAGGTGTTAAATGAGTATTGAACAATCATCGTTTCGGGAGGCAGAATTTTGCCATCCACGGAAACTGTATGTTCTTTAACCATTTCATGTAGTTGTGTGAGAGTTTAGCTCAAATAAATATTACAACATAATCCTAGTATATTTAATATACTGTTGTTGTTACAAAAGAAGTAAATAAAAAAGAGTTTAGAGGGTTGGAGAAGCAAAATAAAACAAATGAACAAGAGAGAATGAATTACCTTTAAAAGTGTAACTCCCTTTTGATTTGAGCCTAAAGGCTTCCTTTGAAAGGATTCTGCCCAAATGGAATCCTCTAGGATGAGGAGAGGGATGTGGAGAGAGTAATTGGGCAGGGGTTGGCCGAGCCAAAGGCTTGAGAAGTGTGTGAAATGGGGTAGAGGTGGGGGCCTTTTATAAGAGGAGAGGAGGGTCACTTTTGGAAAGTAATGAAATATTACTTTATTTGAAAATGTGTTTCGGTTTTAAAAGGCCCCAAATTGATATAATTCGTGGATAAGGTGATAAGGGTTCGAGATCCACTCATCCAATTAGTTTTGGACATGTGTAGGTTTTAGATTTTTCATTATCTTTCCATTTTATTTAAATCGCCAAATAATGATGTCACCACTGCATCATTATTATGTCATAAATAATTTAATTTATTTAATGTCTAAAAATTATAAAAAAACTACTATCATTTAGGAAATCTTTTTATATTTCCAATGAATATTTATAATCAAAATTTGGACATGTATAACCCTACATAAAAATTGTTTTAGTAAAACAACTCATGTTTGTGTCAATTTAATTTTAACATTAAATAAAAATATATTAATGTCATTTTCCAACTAAAGTGGCTCCATGGGGTCCCCAAGTTGTCCCATGGCTTGTCTTGGTCGTCCATGACTCACCCAATAGGTTTAGGACAAGTGTCATGGTGTTTTCACATTCTTATAATACCATTTTTACCTTAAACTACACTAATTACCTCTAATCGTGATTAATGAAAAAAAGTTACTATTCACCAAAAAATTATTTTAATCTCATTGAACCACATTTTACTTCTTAATGACAACCATGTATGTCAGATTTTCAAAATTCAATACACATTAGTGGTAAACATTCATTTAACTGAAAAATCAGTTTGCTTGATTACCACTTAGTGGTTTCACTATTCATCAAAAATTGAAGTTTTTCAGAAAATTACCAAAAATTAACCCTAAGCTATATTTGATATTCCGAATTCAAAAATGAAGTCCATTTTACAAAATTAAAAAAATATAATTCAAATTAATTAATTTAATAATTAATTCCCGCTGTCATGACAAATAGCGTGTTTTTGTGAAACAATAAGTATCCAAAGATTGACACCAGTTTAAGTCCAATTTCAAAGTGAAATTGATTCCAATGACCACCATTGGATTAACTGGTAAAAATATTTTCTAATTTCACTTTAAAACCAATTAAAATAATAATGTAATCATATAAATAATTTAGATTAAAAATAGGTTTTGAATTAAAATACAACATTTTACACTATTCATAAAAAAAGAACTTTATCAGAAAGGTACCAAAAATTTACACAAAGTAAATTTTGATGTCCCGATTCTAAAGAAGAGTTATATTTGGTCCAAAATAAAGTATAAGAGTGATCAAAACTATATTTAATGACGGTTCACCATTAAAAGGTGATAAGGGAACCTTTAGTGAAAATTAGAGTATATATACCCGTAAAATTGAACTCTTTCCGTATTTTAAGCTTTTATCTTTTATTGTGTAAATGTATAAACATTTAAAAACATATCTAATCATATTTTAGTTATTTCTATCCATTCCCGCCAGTACAACTGCTACTTGTTAACTAAAATTTAAAATAATATTATTTTATTACTAGTGTGCTACGTAAGTTTCAAAGAAACCCATCGTTGCGTATCGGGTATGCTATCGAACATAGCAACCCCTTTAAAATAAAATTAATATTTAATTCGCAAATATTAATAAATATGAAAATTCTTTATTCTTTATTTACCTGGGATGTTACATCCTTCCCCCCTTTTCGGAATTGCGTCCTCACAATTTTATTCACTTATCAAAATAAGTGGGGGTAGTTATCCCTCATAGCATTTTCAGATTTCCACGTTGCTTCTTCAATCACATGGTTTTTCCACAAATCCTTTACCTGATGAATCACCTTATTCCATAACACTTGCTCCCTGTGGTCATGAATTTGGACCAGTTGTTCCTCATAAGATAGGTTCTCTTCCAACTGAACTACCTATGGACTCAAAACATGATATGGATCTGGCATATACTTTCTCAACATCGAAACGTGAAAAACATTGTGTACCTGAGATAAACTCAGAGGTAAAGCCACTCGGTATGCAACTGATCCAACTCTTTCCAGAATTTCGTATGGTCCAACGAACCTTGGACTCAACATTCCTTTCTTACAAAATCTCATCACACTTTTCCAATGAGAAACCTTGAGAAAAACATGATCACCTACCTCGAATGATAGATCCTTCCTCCGGTTATCCGCATAACTCTTCTGCCTGCTCTGAGCTGTTCTCATGTGCTTCTGAATCAACTGAACTTTTTCTGTCATCTCTTCTACCAATTCTTGTCCCATCAGTTTCCTTTCACCCACTTCATACCAAAATGCTGGAGTTCGACACCGCTTCCCATATAATGCCTCAAATGGTGCCATCTGTATACTGGAATGAAAACTGCTATTATAAGAAAATTAAACCAAAGAAAGATGTTGGTCCCAACTTCCCTGATAATCCATAGAACAAGCTCGTAGCATATCCTCCAATGTCTGTATTGTTCGTTTTGACTGCCCATCTGATTGAGGATGAAAAGCTGTACTAAAATTTAATTCAGTACCCAACGACTTCTGAAGGCCTTTCCAAAAGTTAGAAGTAAACCTGGGATCACGATCCAATACAATGGAGAGAGGAACTCCATGTAACCTGACTATCTCTTTAAGATACAGACGGGAAAGTTGATCAAGAGAGAAAGTATCTCGTATAGAATGGAAATGAGAAGATTTGGTCAAGCGATCAACAATAACCTAGATTGCATTATTACCTCGAGATGTCTTCGGTAATCCAACAACAAAGTCCATGGATATGTTTTCCCATTTCCACTCTGGCACTGGTAAAGGCTGAAGCATCCCTTTCGGTAACTGCCGCTCTTCTTTAACCTGTTGACATGTCAAACACCTCACAGTAAAATCAACAATGTCTCTTTTCATTCCATCCCACCAGTAATACTCCCGCAGATCTCTATACATCTTAGTACTGCCCGGATGAACTGAAAAAGGAGAACTATGAGCTTCACATAACCACTCTCTCTTCAACTGTGAATCACAAGGCACACATAACCTCTTCCCAAACCTCAAAACACAAACTTATCCAAGAACTCATGGAAAATTTTATTCATAAGGTCCATGAATACAGCTGGTGCATTGGTTAACCCAAAAGGCATAACTACAAATTCATAATGGCCATATCTAGTACGGAACTCAGTCTTCGGAACGTCTGCTTATTTTACTTTCAACTGATGGTACCCCGACCTCAAGTCAATCATCGAAAAAAACTGAGCTCCCTGGAGCTGATACCACTACATTCGATGGCCCAACATCTGCTGAAGTTGTTGCAAAGGATTTCACCACCCCTTTCTTCTTGTAGTCTGGCTGCATTCCCCCAGTTGAGTTCTTCGTTGGACACTCATTTGCGTAATGACCCTTTTCATTACACTTAAAACATCTTACCGTTGGCTTTTCATTGCCTTCTGGATCATCTTCCGTACAGTTATGAGCAATATGACCAGACTTACCACACCGAAAGAACTTACCAGAATTGGATAAACATTCTACAGGATGAATTTTACCACACTTCTCACAGGATGGATATTTGGTTTTCTTACCTCCTTGCTTATTTGATGAATTCTTCCCCTTTTCCTGCCAACTAGACCTCTTATTCTGTTGTCTGTCATAGAACACCTGATCATCGGCAAACTCCATTTCTACCGTCTCCGCACATCGAACAAGTTTTTCATAACTTTTGAATTGACGAGAAGCTAAAGCCCTTCGATACTTTGGCTTTAACCCTAAGTAAAAACGGTTTATTTTACTATCAAGATCTCGTATGAAGTTTGGAGCATACCTTGCCAATCGAGTGAACTTTTCTTCATAAGCAGCCACTGAATCATCCTCATGCCTCAATTCTAGGAACTGCTTTTCTATCCTAAGACGATCCACCTTAGGAAAATATTTCTCAAGAAACATAACTTTGAATTCGTCCCAGTGAAGATCCTCAATCTCATCACTATCCCTTATATTTTTTCACCATCGACCACCACTGATCAGCATCACCTTCAAAACGGTAAACAGCAAGACTAACCTTTTGATGTTCTGAACACCCCATGACATCAAAAATCTTCTCCAGTGCTTTAATCCACCCTTCAGCTT
The DNA here is from genome assembly GCA_963277665.1 of Viscum album. Classification (NCBI taxonomy): domain Eukaryota; kingdom Viridiplantae; phylum Streptophyta; class Magnoliopsida; order Santalales; family Viscaceae; genus Viscum; species Viscum album. The sequence goes on along the minus strand of OY728156.1, from coordinate 149,554,723 downwards.
GAACAGGGTCAAATGATCCTCTAAATGATGGGGGATGTTGCCTCATGAAATGTTCCACCACTGACATGTTCCTCTGCGGTTGATCTGGCTGATCTCGTGCATGGATACCACCACCATTTATAGCCTGAGTCAATTGTTCCATCACTGCAACAAACTATTCAGTTCTGATTACGACCATCTCAGGTTGCTGATTTGGAAGGTTATCTTCCTCCTGATGTCGTCCCAACATAGCTTCTTTGTTTCTTCTGCGGAAAACCATTCTGAACACAGAAATATCTTAGGCGAAGCAACATGGTAATCCTTAAATGCTATATCATTTCAATCATATTATAATTTAACACTTTTCTAACTCCTAAAGTTGTCTAAACCGACCTCTGATACCAACTATAAGGCCCCAGCCTTAAACCTTACTTAATATTTAATTAAATGAATAATTCACATTGAGGATCTTTTCAGGTTTAGAGTTTTAGAGAATTAGAACATAACCATTACATCTTAAAAGAATACAAAGTAGACACTTCTACTAAGTCTCTATAAAATAAAAACTCTTAAAAAGAAAGATGTCTAGATTCCATGTTTTAGATAGCATGAAATTCCCTTGATCCCATCCTTGACCTTATTCCACTTTAAGTCCTGTAAAAAACATTTCGAAAAACTTGGGGTGAGCATAAAAAGCTCAGTAAGGGATACAGAAAGAATGAAAATTGTTAGTTTTTCAAACATCAAGTAAAACATATATACTATATTGAAGTAATACCTCCACCTTCATGAAGTAGTAAAAAAAATTCTTCACTGAATAAAGTATCATTACTTACCTTTTTTAACCAAAGGATTACCATAATACTCATATAAAGAACACATAGAATATATAAAGGTAACTAGGGACATAAACATACTTAAGTGGAATAACCATACGGTTGAATTCCACACATATCACTTAATGGAATAGCCATACAGCCAATTTCCATACATACTTAATGGAATAGCCATACGGCCGACTTCCATACCCAATGCATTGGAGGTTATAACGTAACCACCGGTCCTGGTATTCACGGCACCACCCGTCATATGGTTTATAACGTAACCAACCATTAAATTGTCCAAGTACCAGTATAAAATCATAAAACATAAAACCAATATAATGGAAAGATAACATTTCCACATTTCAATCACAATATATCATAAATATATTGACATAATAGAATCCTTTTTCAAAACCATTTTCAATACCAAAATACATAAAAGAGTATATGGTATTTATTTTATTTTAAAAACATTACAGCATGTTGAGGAAGCCAAAGGCCAAATATTACTTGCGGCGGCGGAAAAGGTCATTGTCACCGCGTACGTTAAAAAACATTCCTTTTTGTCGTTTAGTAAAACGCTTCGTATAAAAAGATTCCTTTTGTATAAAAGTAAAAGTCAAAGTAGTTTATACACTGTATAAAATAAAGTTGTGTATAAAATGAAATATGCCTCAATGAAATGAGATTGAGTCGAAGTCCCTTACCTCGGTTCCGACTTGACTCGATCATTCTTTAACGTCCTGAATAATAAACTTGAGTTAATTTATACTTGATTAAGAACCTTTTTAAAGTTCATTATTCCTATTATATCGCTTATTGCCATTTCATAAACATTATGTAACCATTTAAGTTAATAATTTTTGTTTTGTCAATATTTGGTTCTTAAGTCGAATGTTGACTTCTTACAATTACATGTTGTTCGTGTGGTCAAAAGTTCTTTATATCCAGAATGAAATTCCTGATTTGGATATCATATATATCATATATATCCAGAATATACATGTATTTATAATATTACATAATCATTTAGAGGTAAGAAATGAAATGCACCGTTCATGGAGACGGTAAGCCATACGTACGCATGAACGCTACTTTCATTTCATTGTCATATTAATGGAATTAAAACTAAATTAGAGGTATGTATATTTTAATTCCAGAATTATATTAATCATTTAGATATATCATTAATTATATAAATCCATTATATACATGTACTTTTAATAGAACATTAAATTTGGGGATAAGAAATGAAATTAACCGTTCATGGAGACGGTAAGCCGTACGTATGCATGAACGCTACTTTCATTTCTATCTCATACATTAATGGAAAGAAATAATAATGATATAGAGGTATATTATAATTCCAGTACTACATCATATATAATAACTTTAAATCCATCCTTTACACATCCCACATATGGCATTAACGAATCACATCACTTTTAGGGGCGGTAGTCCGCACTTCCTTAAATGAAGATATCGTGTTTAACCATAATGCAAACCATAAAGGTATGCCAAAAATGAAAAATAAAGAAGCTTAAAGAAAACATAAACATATTATATATCATATATAAAAATACTGACATCATAATGGCCACCCTTGAAGGTGTTAAATGAGTATTGAACAATCATCGTTTCGGGAGGCAGAATTTCGCCATCCACGGAAACTATATGTTCTTTAACCATTTGATGTAGTTGTGTGAGAGTGTAGATCAAATAAATATTTTAAAAACATCCTAGTATATTGATTATACTGGTGTTTTTACAAAAGAAGTAAATAAAAAAGAGTTTAGAGGGTTGGAGAAGCAAAATAAAACAAATGAACAAGAGAGAATGAATTACCTTTAAAAGTGTAACTCCCTTTTGATTTGAGCCTAAAGGCTTCCTTTGAAAAGATTCTGCCCATAGGGAATCCTCTAGGATGATTAGAGGGATTTGGAGAGAGTAATTGGGCAGGGGTTGGCCGAGCCAAAGGCTTGAGAAGTGTGTGAAATGGGGTAGAGGTGGGGGCCTTTTATAAGAGGAGAGGAGGGGCACTTTTAGAAAGTAAAGAAATATTACTTTATTTGAAAATGTGTTTCGGTTTTAAAAGGTCCCACATTGATATAATTCGTGGATAAGGTGATAAGGGTTCTAAATACACTCATCCAAGTGGTTTTGGACATGTGTAGGTTTTAGATTTTTCATTATCTTTCCATTTTATTTAAATCGCCAAATAATGATGTCATCACTGCATCATTATTATGTCATAAATAATTTAATTTATTTAATGTCTAAAAAATATAAAAAAAAATACTATGATGTAGGAAATCGTTTTAGCTTTCCAATGAATATTTATAATCAAAATTTTTACTTGTATAACCCTACTTAAAAATTGTTTTAGTAAAACAACTCATGTTTGTGTCAATTTAATTTTAACATTAAATAAAAATATATTAATGTAATTTTCCAACTAAAGTGGCTCCATGGGGTCCCCAAGTTGGCCCATGGCTTGTCGTGGTCGGCCATGACTCACCCAATATGTGTAGGACAAGTGTCATGGTGTTTTCACATTCTTATAATACCATTTTTACCTTAAACTACACTAATTACCTCTAATCGTGATTAATGAAAAAAAGTTACTATTCACCAAAAAATTATTTTAATCTCATTGAACCACATTTTACTTCTTAATGACAACCATGTATGTCAGATTTTCAAAATTCAATACACATTAGTGGTAAACTTTCATTTAACTGAAAAATCAGTTTGCTTGATTACCACTTAGTGGTTTCACTATTCATCAAAAATTGAAGTTATTCAGAAAATTACCAAAAAACCACCCTAAGCTATATTTGATATTCCGAATTCTAAAATGAAGTCCATTTTACAATATTAAAAACATAAAATTCAGATTAATTAATTTAATAATTAATTCCCGTTGTCATGACAAATAGCGTGTTTTTGTGAAACAATAAGTATCAAAAGATTGACACCAGTTTAAGTCCAATTTCAAAGTGAAATTGATTCCAATGACCACCATTGGATTAACTGGTAAAAATATTTTCTAATTTCACATTAAAACCAATTAAAATAATAATCTAATCATATAAATAATTTAGATTAAAAAGAGGTTTTTAATTAAAATACAACATTTTACACTATTCATAAAAAAAAGAACTTTATCAGAAAGGTACTTAAAATTTACACAAAGTAAATTTTGATGTCCCAATTCTAAAGAAGAGTTATATTTGGTCCAAAATAAAGTATAAGAGTGATCAAAACTATATTTAATGACGGTTCACCATTAAAAGGTGATAAGTGAACCTTTAGTGAAAATTAGAGTATATATACCCGTAAAATTGAACTCTTTCCGTATTTTAAGCTTTTATCTTTTATTGGGTAAATGTATAAACATTTAAAAACATATATAATCATATTTTAGTTATTTCTATCCATTCCCGCCAGTAAAACGGCTACTTGTTAACTAACATTTAAAATAATATTATTTTATTACTAGTGTGCTACGTAAGTTTCAAAGAAACTCATCGTTTCGTATCGGGTATGCTATCGAACATAGCAACCCCTTTAAAATAAAATTAATATTTAATTTGCAAATATTAATAAATATGAAAATTCTTTATTCTTTATTTACCTGGGATGTTACATCCATGGGGTCTTAAAATCGTCCCAATGATTCCCAAGGTCATCCATGAATCATCTAATAAGGTTAGTATATGAGTTACGTTAATTTGGTATTATTATAATATTCTTTTTACCTTGAATTATCCAATTTATCGTTAACTGCAGTAAATAAAAGTAAAAGTTTACTATTAAACAAAAATTATTATCATTTATTGAACCAAATATTATATAGTAATAATAACAATGTATATTTAAATTTAAAAATTCAATTCACAGGAGTGGTAAAATTTTATTTAAATGAAAAATTCAGTTTTTAACTACTACTAAGTGGTTTTAATATTTATCAAAAATTGATGTTTTTCATAAAAATACAAAAAATTTGGTTTAAGATATATTTGATATTCCGTATTCAAAAATTATGTTTATTTTACAAAATTAAAAACATAAAAGTTTCATTTATTAATTGAAAATTATTTCCCGCTGTCAAAACAAATAGAATGTTTTTGAGAAACAATAACTATAAAATGATTGACACATGTTTATGTATAATTTTAAAGTGAAATTAATTCTAATTACTAACATTGGATTAAATGGTAATGATATAATATAAATATACTTTCATACCATTCAAATGTATAATTTGACAGTATAAATTATTTTTAATAGAAATGTTGTTTTCAATTAAAATTTAGTATTTTTCTTTATTCAACCAAATGTGAAAGATATCAAAAAAACACCAAAAAATTATCAAAACTAAATTTTTTTCTCCCGATTCTAAAAAAGAAGTTTATTTTGTCAAATTTAATATTAAAAAGATTCAAATATTTGATTTATAAATGAGTTTACATTAAAACGCGGTACAATTTTATTTTTTTAAAAATACTTCCTTTATCTAAAAATGTATTTGTTCATATATTATGTCTCAAAAACACATAATATTGATGTTAAATTTATATGTAATATATAAAATTAAAAATTCAGTTAATACTATTCATAACTGCTTTTGAATGGCTAGTTTGGTACGTCGTCATGCACTCGGACTTGGTGTTTTGTGAGGCGCAAGCTATTGAATTACTTTAAAGACATAACAAACTATGAAACCTTGGGGTGTTACATTCTCCCCTCCTCCAAAAAATTGCTTCCTCACAATTTATGCTTCGGATTGAAAACTTGGATTTTGAAATTTCTAAATAATATAGTTGAAACCCCACATTGAAAATGGATTAATGAGGCATCTATTTTAAAATAAATAAAGGTAAGTATGAAGTTTACCGAAAATAACACATACTAGGGTTCCAGGTAGGAATACATGGATATGGAAGAGAAAACTAATCATCACATTATGATGGAGATTGATCTAGAATACTATTTGGTGAAAGTTAATGATATAAAAGCCATTAACATGTGATGGATTTAATGTTCATTGATTACCTAGTAGGAAAAGTAAATGAACAATGTTTTTGTTTTATGTTCCTTTTCATAATGCTGATGTAAAGACCCAGGAATTTCAAGGAAATTTTTTTCTTAATTTTCTTTGGAATTTTACAAGAACGCTGTTTCTAAAGGCACCTGATTCTGAGGCCCGGTGTGCCCGGAATCATTTTCCGATGTTTGGCTCAGGTACGATCAGTGAACGAACGAGCATGTTTTTCTAACTTTTGAACCGGTGCTCAGAATCGAATTCTGAGGGCACCGATGAAACCGTAGCGCCTGTAATTGCTTAGGAGCACCTTTTCCAAATGTGCGTTTACTCGGGAAGAGTTTTTAAAAATGTGAGGAATAAAAATAATTCTTTTACACTTTTATTTTATTTCTTTACTAAGAGGTTTAAGTGTTAAGTGAAATAAAGTTGTGTCACAACTTTATTTCACTCTTCTAAGTGGTTTAACTTTCATGTGAGGAAGTTGGGGTGGGACCCACTAAATCCTAACTTATCTTGTTAGGATAATTTTGAGGTGGGGCCCACACGAGCCCCAACCCTTCAAATTCCTAAAACTCCCTCTTAATTGTGTAACCCTTAAAAACTCACCATTGATTAGGGTGACTTTTCCTCTTCCCACTGTAATTAAAAGCCAACACATTAACTTAATTAAGTGAGTTATGTGTTTTGAATATTTAGTTTTTTAAAATGTTTGCATAAGTAAATCAGATAAGGCAAAGCCTTATTTTATTTTAGTTTGGTTTTTGCTATGGAAAATTGCGAGAGGGAGAGTTCTATACTTTGAAGAACACCATCTTCCATGTTGAAGAACATGAAGAACGGTTCTTCTCCGACGAAGAACATCGACCCATCGACTTAGAAGACTTAGCGACCCGGATTCATCCGTCTTCATCTTCCTCAATGACAATGGAGAAGTCGACGACCGCGGTGATCATCGCCAACGACAACGTACCATCCTTCTTTTTCATAGAAACAAGTGGGAAGATGTCGTTTCCTCCTCAGAGGCACCCCGGCGTCCACAGAATCTACGTCCGACCCCGCGACGCCGTTCTCTGCGACACCCGACGTACGACGTCAAATATCCATGTAGGGGAATTTATTTGGTGTTCTATTATCTTTTGAGAAAAGAACGATGAGCGCGGACCAACCAATTTCAGGTTGATCCACAAATCGTTCGTTCATGCGGATTGATGTTGAGGATTTTTTTTTTCTATGAATTATTTCTTTATCGTACGTCGACTTCTATTAGATGGCCGCATGCTATCATTATAACGGGAGGAGGTCGGACCGCACAAACATGGCCGACCCTCCTCCCCCATGTTGTTTGAATTTGTTGCGGTGCGGTGCCGTTGCACCGCACAGAAATTATGAGGAAGGGCTAAGAAGCGCAGCGCCGTCGCACCGCGTCGATGATGTTGAACAAGCCACGGCGCTGTCGCGCCGCGCCGCAAAACATCAAACGATGTCGCATGAGTGTTGTGGTATCCTCGCAGTGATGGACAGGTCCCGGGAGTGGCATTGGCGAAGACGACATGAATTTCCGACCACCGGAACCCGTCCTGTGGTCCGTGGAGCAGCCCGCCGGCGCGCCTCGCCGGCATGGCGGCGGGTAGCGGCGGCGCCCGGCGCACCGCCAGAAGAAGCCATCGTGGATTATGCCGTGACAGCGGAGCGTGGTCCCGCAACCACATGGGACCAGAGGGGGGCGGTGGGACGCGGCCGGCTGCCGCGTCCGCTGGCACGGGCAGCCCCACGCAGGGACGCTATTCTTCACGCGGGGGCAGCGCCCTGCTCCGCTCCGCTCGGCCGTAACCGGCCAAGATGACCCACCGGCCGGGTCGGGTCGCGCCAGCAGGGTCGGACTCGGACACGGTTTGGGTCGACCCAGTTCGGGCCGACCGGGGGGGGGGGGAGGTTGGCCCGGGTCGGTCCGGGCCCAGACCCCCCGTTTTCGGACCCCTCATGGTCTTTCTACCATATCATGAGCAGTAGACCTCTGATCGACGTACTGTCTGCGGCGATGCGATCCTTGGATTGAGATGGTCATTTCGGTATATTGCAATCAAGGTTTCGTAATACTTGGGTTCGTCCGGGTTGGTTTGTACCCGAAATCCAACCGGGCCCTTGGAACAAAATTGCTGCTATCTTTCAGACCGGATGTTCGTTGGACGAAACATCAGCGGCGTTGGTGATCACGTTGAGAAACGGTCCCTATGAGTATACCCTATTACTGTTTGGGGTACAGTTGAGATATGGCCGGGTTGGTTTTCTCACGAAACCAACCGGGCTCCTGAGACGAAAAGGCTAATAACTCACAGACCAGACGTTTGATTGACGCGCCGTCTGTTGCGTTGAGACCCCTATGATGAGGTGGTCCCTTAAGATACATCTTCATGGGACTTTGAGATACTTGGAGTATCGACCTGTAGCTCATGGAGCGGACCCTCCCAGAGACGAGCATGCGGAGTACGGAGACAGTGTAGCTGAATGAGACCTGAGGACTGGTTGACCCACTCGACTTGGAGTGAGTCGACTAGCCCAGTGGACAGAGCACTTCTTTGTTAGGGTGAAGACCCATGGTGGACAGAGCACAACCTGTGTGACAGTACAGACTTGCGGTACTCGTCCAGAGAGTACCTCAGCAGCTCTTAGGGGGTTTGCACTACTGTGTTTGAGTGGCATACCCCAGTGGGAATCACTACTGTGTTTGGGTGACTGACATGCGGTACTCGACAGGAGAAGCATCTCAACAGTCTTATGTTAGTGAGCAGTACCTCGGAGTCGTGACAGGACCACTGTACACTCCAGATATGGGGCTCTTCATTAGTTACGGTTTCGATAATAAAAATCCTGGTTTGAGCTGAGTCTATGACCTATGTGTTACCTCTTGATTGAGATGGGTCACTTGATAACTTAGGTATATGTATGGGAATATACCTGGGTAGGGGTTATCCGTTGATTTCATAATCTTTGTGTTTCCTCATGATTGAGATGGGTTACTTGATAACATAGGTATATGTATAGGCATATTCCTAAGTAGAGGTTATCTATTGAGATCTTCCTTGTGGTTATCCTTGTTGGTTTTAGTGAGACCTTGATGGTCTCGGGGTCCCTACTAAGTATCGTTATACTCACCCCTGCATAGGCTATGCCCGCACCTCGTTGTGTTGATTGTAGACGACGGACAGTGCTGACGGAGGCCAAGTGTTCGAGGACTAGACGGTACCCGGAGGTGGACTACACGACGAGTCATTTTCCGGAGGTGGACTTCACAGCGAGACAACACACGAAGGAGGTTGATGGGTGAGAGCGTTGTTGAGGCTATCTGTACCTACCCTTTGGGTAGGATCCATAGTGGAAGATCCAGGAGTTTCGCCATCTGTACCTACCCTTCAAGTAGGATCCGAGGAGGCGACCCAGGAGCCACATTTGTTCTTCCAACTGTTGTCTTTTTCTGTTGAACTTTGTTCAGTTGTAGTTGTACTTTCATTTTGGTTTTTATTCATTCCCATTTACCATTCATCACTTCTCTTTGTACTTAGTGTTTTACTTTTGCTTGTACTCTATAGTGTTTTGTTTGCTTTTATAAAGGCAATTCCTTCCCAGTTATCGGGATTTACACCTTTGGTGCTAGTCTCCAGACTCTGGCCTATGGAAGGCGGCTTTTGGGTAGTCCCAGCATGGGCCCCGAGGATGGTTCGTGACCGCTAATTAATTAATTTATGAGATTGATTAATTCTATAAATAGATATACTTACTTTACAAGTAGGGTTTCATCCATTAATAAATTTCTACCACAATCTCATCATTTATCCAAACTATGAGTATTCAAGATGACTTGGTTACACCTAAAGCGCTAGAATCAACTTATAGGGAATCACATAATTCACAAAGGATTTACTATATATCCCCCTCGTCATTAAACATTAATAAATACCAAAATGGTTAGTACATGATCACATTATTCCCAAAAAGTAAACTCCTTTATAGAAATAAATACAACTCTTAATGTCCAAAATTTAAACAAACAATACCAAATGTTAAAAAAATACCCTTCAATGATCAATTTCCCTTAAAATCATTAGATATAATCATATCTAAGATTGAAACCCAAAACTCCGAAGAATTTTATTACATTGTCTTCCACATTAAATTATATCTCCAAATAACATCAACTACTCTTAAAGTCACATACATTAAAGAAAATAACCTAATCACATATTTTCTATGACTTGTTAATCATTTCCATAAATAACCCAAATTTCTATAAACATAGAAAAATATCCACCACTACTCCTAAAATTTAATCACATAGTTTTCTATTTTCATTAGGCATATAGTGTTCCCAACAGAGAGAACGTCTTCCAAAATAACATTTATCACATAATCACCAAATCATTTCCCTATAATATGGATATCAAATTGATAATACATAAGTTCAAATAAGCATAATAAAATCATTCAACTAAAAATAATTAGTCACACTAACCATGGAATTCACGTAGTCCAGTGGTAGGCGATAAATCCAAATCGCACTCTGGTTGTGGGTTCAATTCACATAGATTTTTCCGATGTGATGAGTTGACACATGGTCTTCTTGTTGTCCTTATTAAAAAACTATATTTTATAACATTACCAAAATGATATAAATTCCTAAAAAGAACCATAACATAATTTAAACAGAAATGATATATCATACATCGCATTTTCATCTGAAAATTTAATAACCTCTAATTTCCTCAAACTAAAGGATCATATAAAACCAAATTGATATTTATAAATATATCCACAAGAGAAAAGATAAATCTTCCTCAAATATCATTTTCATATGAAAAACTACATGGTTATACATACAAGAGAATAGTATTCTAATGTAATCCCATAATCAAAGATCATTAATACTTTTAAAAATTTCACCATCCATTTATTTCCACAATGCTTATTCCATGACCAAGAGAATATCCTATAAAATAGGGAATTCAATCAAGTAATGGATAGGTCCCCTACATTTACAGAAAATGACTGTAAATGGATTCATGGGACCATTTTTATTTTCTTCCATAGTACTCTTCATTTTTCCTCAGCAATTCTTTACATTATGTCCTTCTTTCCCACACATAAAACATTTCTTTATTCCATTGAAACACTTTCCTGGGTGTCTCCATTCACATTTCCTACATGATATAAATTGAGGTTTCTTTTCTCCATGGTTTCCACTGCTGGAGCTCTTATCATTCACCATCGTTATCTTCTTTGTTGAGACCGGGAGTTGGTTAATATATATGTTATTAAACATATTTTTCTAATACTGATTCAGTATGAACATGTTATCTTTTAGGCCTATAAACATTCCATTTTCTTCTCATTTTCGCCAACATTACAACCTTGTACATCATGCTCAATGTTAATATGACTTCCTTGGAATCTAGGAATTTTATAAAACCTGAAATAATTATGCCAGTAACCATACACATAAAATCATTTAGAGAATATCATGACACCTTATTTTCAATTTGAACCACCATAAGATTATCCAAGGTCATTTATTCTGATCATATATTAAAATACATCAAATTGGTTTGTAATGAAAATTGATATTATCCTAAGAATATAACCCAGGATTTTCATAAACAAGAGAGTAGACAGGAATGTTGTTGTATACCAGGATACCCCGGGTGAAGCCCGAAACTACTTGTCAGAGTTTTACTCCTAGGTACATTTGTGTCAGAGATGCCTCGACATGCTCAAATCGAGACATGGATGTGTTTAATGGAAAATACAAAAAATATATACATTACTAAAAATGTATGAAATTATTCGATAATAATCTTCAAATCCTTTCTTAGGATAATGATCTGTAATAAGAGTTTATTTAACTATAGTTTCTACTATTTTTACTAAACTTCCTCTGATACCAACTATAACGCCCTGACCCCTGAATCCAAGAGCCGGCGTATTATTTTAATACATTGGAATGATTATCAGGAATCAAGTCTTGAAGGACCAATCAGTTTAGTAGCCTTGGAAGCAAGATACATAGAAAAGTTCAGCATTAAAACATGAAAATAAATAAACCCTAATTTATTCTATTTGAATCATCCAAGCTTCCTAGATTATGCCTCTAAGTCAGTTATACCTAACTTCATCATATCCTAGGAAAATGAAACATGAGAAAGGGGTGATCTCAAATGCTCAGAATGAGTAAGAAATGCAATAGAATATAACATAAACATTATTCATGGTGAATAATTTAAAACACATGCCTTTATAAATAATAAACATGAACACTTTATGGAAAGAATATGAGATGAGTAAATAATTGCATAATAAAACATAGTAATGGGTATTCTACTAATATAATAACCACATGAAATATCAATAGTTAATCTCATAATTATGGAATGCATAATTCCATACATTCTGAACCATTTTGTTAAGGCCTCAACCAAGAATTCTAAAAATGATTAAGGCATTGGACAAAACTATATATCAAATTGGGAAAGGCCTCGGCCAATTACATGTCTAATTGTATCATGAGACCAACCAATGCATCGAGGAGCTATAGAGGGCTCCACCCCTCACTTACTAAGTCCAATTAATTCCCCATATGAAAGGGTGAAACATAATATAAACATTCATATTAAAACTAGTATATGAAATGTCAATATTTTACCCACAAACCATAAATGGAATAAAAATAGCACATCCTAACTAAAACACAACTCATTCAATAGAATATGGGTGATTGTATTATAATAAATATACCTCAATCAATAATATAATACAGTGAAGGATATTGACATAGATGAAAATAATTATTAAAACTATTTGAGAGAAATAACCCCATTTCCACGAAAACATTTAAAACTCGCAATATTTATCGAATAAGTCGTTTATTTAATACTTTTGATTCAATTTTTCCCATACCACATTGAATCCATGTAATGTAATTTTAATTTCAAAACATTCATGTATATATAATTAAATCCATAAAACCATTTTTAAAATAAATACATTAATGTAAAATATTATGAATAATAAATCATTAAAACATTTAAAATGATATTTTAGTAGGAGTTCCTAACCAAAGAGAGACACTTGAATAAAAATAATTGAGGTAATGAAAACCTTATAATATTATGAGAATAAATTGATTCATGATATACTATGTCAAATTACATTATATAAAACTTATAAAAGAGAATTGGCTTATAACAACACATAAGTCTCAATGGAATGTAAATTGAAACGAAATCCCTTATAAAGACTGTATCCTTAGATTATGGATAAATAAACGACATAATTATGTGTGAAAAATATAAATACAATAAATATGATTAGATATTCATTATAAATCAATTAGAACACATTCACACATTTTCTTGGAAAAACAAAACCAATGACTTCGTTGTTTTACTCAATGAATGTAAATTAAGTTAAGATTACCCTCAAAAAGTTCATATCAATGGAATGAGAAGTTTTCAAGGGTGTGATTATCTGTATCAAAAGTATACCCCAAAAAAGGGAGTGGAAAATACTACATAAATTATAAATATTTATTCCAATATTAATCTTGGAGTAAAATAATCAATGAATTATGCATAAATCCCAATGAGTGGAAATTGAAATATTAAATTCCCTTGCCGATATGGTAACTTACGAAACATAGACCCCATAAAAGAAGGATCATACAATGTAGATTAAAATACCCATAAATTAAGATAAATTACACCATGAATACAATCATGGGAAGTATATACAACACACAAAAGGAAATAGTGGCCAATATATCATTACTCTCATCGGAATAAAAAGTGAGATGAAAACCCCTTACCATGTTGTAATCAATCGAGTCATATTGACAAATGTTAAAAATCACCAACTGAATCACATAATACCATGAATATAAATAGAATAATTATAATATTTATCAAATGTTAGTACACAATACACTGTAGGCAATAAATAAGTGTTGAACAATGGAAATCTCATGGAATTAAAAGTGAGATAAGAAACCCCTTTCCGCAAGTCCATCTTGCCTTGTATGTTCCCCATTCATCCTGAATGACAATAATAAGTTAATTTATACTTGATTAAGAAAATTTTTATTTTATAATATTCCTTTTATATAACTTATTACCTTTTTATAACAATTACATTATTATTTGAGTTCATATTGGATATTTTATTGTTGTTCAGAACTCGAGTAAAAAATGAACTTGTTATAATTACAATTTGTCTATGTGGTCAAAATTTCATTATATAAAAAATTATAGAAATGATTTTAATATCATATATATATATATATATATATATTATATACATTATTTATATATATTTATAACAGTACATAACATTTGGAGATAAGAAATGAAATGCAACGTTCATGGAGATGGTAAGTCGTACGTACGTATGAAAGTTACTTTTATTTGAATTTTGTATTTTAATGGAATTAAAACATAATTATAAATAGTTATATTATAATTAATGTATAATATCATATATAATATCATTAACTTTATACTTTATATGTACCACATAAGTCAGTAATGACTCATATGACCTTGAGGGGGCGGTAGTCCGTACTTCCTCAAATGAAATTATCTTGTTTTACCCATAATGGGAACCATAATGGTATGAAATAAATGGAAAATAAAGAACCAAGAATAATAAAATAAACATAATATGTAAAATATATAAATAATGTTCCATATTAATGTACACCATGAGAGTTGGTACGAGGTAATTGAACAATCGTCGTTTCGTGAGGCGTTAGTTTCTCATCCACAGAAATAATATGTTCATTACCCATTATATGGAGGTGTGTGTATGTTTAGTTAGAATATATCTAATAAAAACGTCATAGTATATTTTGGGTACAAGTTGTTTTTAAATAAATTAATATAAAGAGTTTAGCGGTTGTAGAAGAAAAATAAATGACATGAAGTTAAAAGAAACCATTACCTTTAATTTGGGAAACTCCCTTTGGTTTGAACCAAAAGGACTTCTTGAAGTGAATTATTCCAAAGATAAGGATTCTAGGTGGAAGATAGGGATATTTAGAGCTTATTTGGTAAGGTTTTGTATGAGTCAATGGGCTTGAGAGGTGCGAGGAATGTGTTTGAAGTTGTGTCTTTTTATATAGAAGAAGAGGGGCTCTTTAAGAATGATTGAAAATATTATTTAATTATAAACTTATCTTTGGATTCAAAAGGTCCAATACTTAATAAAGACTAATATAAGATTACTTATTCTAGAAATAAAATCATCCAACAAGAATTAGACAAGTTTTGGATTTTTTCATATTAATAATCTTATTTATTTATATCATTTATTAATGAGATAAATACTGCATCATTATTGTGTCATAAATAATTTAATTTATATGATGTCTAAAAATTAGAAAAAAATACAACAATGTATGAAATATTTTTTTCTTTACAATGAATATTTAATGTCAAAAATATAACATATATAAACCCATGTAAAAAATTTAAATACTAATTTTTTTTTGTTAATTCCATTTTTGTGTTTACATTAAGTTAATTAAAAGAAAGTGTCATTATCATTTTTAAGTGGCTATATGGGACTCAAAATTCACCCAAGGATGATCCTGGTCAGCCAAGACTCATTCAATCGGTTAGGAAAAGTGTTAATTTCATTTGATATTATTATAATATTCTTTTTACCATGAATTACCCAATTTTCCTTTAACAGCAATAAATAAGAGTCAAAAGTTACTATTGAACAAAAATTATTTTTAATCTTATTGAACTAAAATTTTCATAATAATAAAAACCATTTATGTCGGATTTTCAAAATTTACTTCACAGAAGTAGTAAAATTTTATTTCAATAAAAAAGTCAGTTTTTTGACTACTACTATGTGGTTTTACTATTCATAAAAAAATTAAGTTTTTCAGAAAAATACTGAAAATTCATCCTAATTTATATGTGATATTATGAAGTCAAAATTGATGTCTTTTTTTGATTATTCAATGAAATAGAAGTTACATTAATTAATTTAAAATTAATTCATGTTGTCAAAACAAATATCGTGTTTTTAAGAAAGAGTAACTATCAAAAGATTGAAACTTTTTTATGTAAAATTTCAATGTGAAATTAATTCCAATGACCAAAATTGGATTAAATGGTAAAAATATTATCTAATTATACTTCCAAACTATTCACATGTACTATTAAACACTATATAATATTTTGATTAAAAAAGATGTTTTCAATTAAAATTGTGATATTTTCATTATCCACCCAAAAGTGAATGTTATCAGAAAAACACCACAAATTTATTGAAACTAAATTTTTAAGTCCCAATTATAAATAGGAATATTATTTTTTAGAATTGAATATATAATATTGTCAAATATTAGATTTATAAATGGTTTTCAATTAAAAGGCGGTAAAATTTCATTTTTTTAAAAATACTTCCATTATCTGAAAAAAAAAATTAATATGTTCTTATATTATGTCTAAGAAAAAAATAATATAGATATTAAAAATATATGGAATATATAAAATTCAAAATTCAGTTAATACTATTCATAACTTCTTGTGAACAGCTAGTTTGGTAAGTCGTCTTGCACTCAAACTCGGTGTTGTGTAAGGTCCAAGCTAATGAATTCCATTAAAGAGATATCATACTATGAATCCTTGGGGTGTTACACTCTCCACTCCTTCAATAAATTGCATCCTCGCAATTTAGGCTTGGGATTGAAAACTTGGGTTTTGACAATTCAAAATATCTTAGGTGATATCCTACATCGAAAATTGATTAATAAGGCCTATATTTTAAAATAAATAAAGTTAAGTGTGATGGTTACCGAAAATGACACATACTAGGGTTCCATGCAGGAAAACATGGATATGGAAGAGAAAACTAATCATCATGTTCTGATGGACAGTGATCGAGAATATTATTTAGAGAAGTCTAATGATCTGAAATCTATAAACATGTGCTGGGTTGAATGGTCTTTGATTGCCCAGTAAGAAAAGTAAAAAACATCATTTTTGTTTATGTTCAATTTCATAATGCAGATGAATATATTAATGATATTGACTAAGAGTACAAGGATATATACTTGATTTACATGTAGTTTTTCATCCATTAAAAATTTTCTACCACTAACTCATCTTTTCTCACAATGATGAGTAATCAAGAGGACTTAGTTACTCCTAAAGTGCTAGAATCAACTTATAGAGAATCACAAAATCCCCAAAGTATGAACTATATATATCCCTTATCATTAAACATTAACCAATACAAAAATGGTTAGTACTTGGTTAGATGATCCCGAAAAGGGCAATTCTATATAGATAGAAATACTACTCTTAATCTCCAAAATTTAAACAAACAATACCCACTGTTCCACAAATACGCATCAATGAACATTTTTCTATAAAATCATTCTATATAATCCTAACTATGATTGAAACCAAAAACTCGGAATAATTTGATTATGTTGTCTTCCACGTTAGATTATATCTCTAAATAACATCGAATTCTCTTAAAATCATAAACATAAAAGTAAATATCCTAATTACATATTCCCTCGGATAGGTTAATCATTTCCATAAACAACCCAAATAACTATAAACATAGATAAATAACCACCATTTATCCTCAAATTAAATCCCATAGAATTATATTTTCCTTAGGCATATAGTGTTCCGAATAGATCGAACGTCTTCCAAAATAACATTTATCACATAATAACGAAATAATTTTCCTATACTAAGGATATCCCTTTGATAATACATAAGGTCCCAAATGAACTTAATAAAATCATTTAACTAAAATAATTATCCACACTAACTAGGGAGATTACATAGTCCAATGTTATGCGATAAATCCCAATCGCTCTCTAGTTTTGGGTTCGATTCCCACAGCTTTGTCAGACACAACGGGTTGTCACATGTTCTGCGTGTTGTCATTTTTGAAAAACTATATTTTTTTATTGTTATTTTTAGGAATTTATCTCGTTTTGGTAATGTTAAAAAAATATAGTTTTTCAAAAAGGACAACACGCAGAACATGTGACAACCCGTTGTGTCTGACAAAGCTGTGGGAATCGAAGACTATATCTTTAGATTAAGGATAAATCAAAGACAAAATTATGTGTGAAAAATATAAATACACTAAATATTATTGGATATTATGTGTAAATTAATTATAACACATTCACACATATTCTTGTAAATACAAAACCAATGACTTGGATGTTTAATTCAATGAATGGAAATTGAGTTAAGATTAACCTTAAAAAGTTCATAACAATGGAATGTGAACTTATTAATGGTTTGATTATGTGTAAAAAATTATATCCAGAAAAATGGTAGGGGAAATTAATACATAAATAATTAATAGTGATTACACACATAATCTTGGAGTAAAATAATCAATGAAGTGTGCATAAATCCCAATGAGATGAAATTGAAATTTGAATTTCCCTTACCGATTTGGTAACATACGAAACATACACCCCATGAAAGTGGGATCAAACATTGAAGACGAAAATACCCATAAATTAATGTATATTAAACCAAAAATACAGTCATGGTCAGTAAATAAACGAAACAAAAAGAAATACTGGTCAATATAGCATGAATCTCACATGAATAAATGTGAGATGAAAACCCCTTATCACGTTGTAATCAAACGAGTCATATGACCAAAGGTTAATAATAACCAAATAAATCACATAATTCCATGAATATAAATATAATTTTGATAATAAATATCAAATGGTTGTACACAATACACCACATGCAATAAATAAGTGGTGGAAAATGTAAATCTCATGAAATTAAAAGTGAGATAAGAAACCCCTTACCTCAAGTCCGAGTTGTGTTGTATGTTCCTTGTTCTTCCAGAATAATAAAATTAAGTTAATTTCTACATTATTAAGAAATATTTTAAAGTTTATTATTCCTTTTATATCACAGATTACCTTGATATAAAATTTAGTTAATTATTTGAGTTTATATTGGATATTTTATCGATGTTCGGAACTTGAGTCAAAAAATGAATTTGTTAACATTACAATTTGTCCATTCGGTAAAAATTCCATTATCTACAAAATGATATAAATTATTTATATTTCATATATATATATTATATATATAGTATTTATATTTATTTATAATAGTACATAACATATGGAGATAATAAATGAAATGCACCGTTCATGGAGATAGTAGGTCGTACGTATGCATGAACGCTACTTTCATTTATATTTTGTATTTTAATAGAATTAAATAAAATAATACATAGGAATATTATAATTAACGTATAATATCATATATAATATCATTAAATCTGTCCTTTATATTTCCCACATAAGGCATTAATTAGTCATATCACTTTAAGGGGGCGGTAGTCTGCACTTTCTCAAATGAAATTATTGTGTATTACCCATAATAGAAACCATAATGGAATGCTATAAATATAAAAAAAATAAGAATAATGAAAACTCCAACATAATATATATCATATTTAAATACATTTATATATTAATGGACACCATGAGAGGAGTTAATAGATAATTGATCAATCATCGTTTCGTGAGGCATTAGCTTGCCATCCACAAAAATAGTATGTTCTTTACCCATTAGATGGAGGTGTTTGTAAGTTCAGTTATAATCCATCTCATAAAAATTCCTATTATATTGAGTATACATTTTTTGTTATAAAAAATGGAATAAAATGTTTTTAGGCGTTGGAGAAGTAAAATAAATGAAAATAAGTTTAGAGAATCAATTACCTTTAATTTGGGTTTAATCCCTTTGGTTTGAACCAAAAGGACTTATTTAAGTGACTTCTGCCTAAGGTAAGGCTTCAAGGTGGTAGAGAGGGATCATGATGTTTTGTATCGGAAGGGGTTGGGCATGAAAAGGGGCCTAAGTGGTGTGAGGAATGAGTTATAAGTGGTGTCCTTTTATAAGGGAGAGGAGGGGCTCTTTAAATATGTTTGAAAATTTTAAATTATTATAAAAATATATTCGATTTAAAAAGGTACAAAACTCATTATAGTCTATGATAGGGAGACTCATGCTAGAAATAATATCATACAATATGAATTAGATTGTTTTTGGATATGGTTATAACATTAATAATTTTATTTATTTAAATCAGTTATTAATGAGGTAAATACTACATCATTATTGATTCATAATAATTTAATTTAAATGATGGCAAAAAATTATAAAAAATACTATATTATAGGAAATCTTGTTATCTTTCCAATAAATATTTATAGTCTAAAATATTATATACATAACCCCAAGTAAAAATTTATATACTAAATGATATTTGTTAATTTCATTTTTGTGATTACTATAAGTTAATTAAAATAAAGTGTCATTATCATTTTACGTGGCTCCATGGGGTGTCAAAATTGACCCATGGAAGAAAATGGTCGGCCATGACAAATAAAATAAGGTTAGGACAAGTGTTATGTTAATTTGATATTATTACAATATTTCTTTAACCTTGAATTACCCTATTTACCTTTAAACGCAGTAAATAAAAGCCAGATGTTACTATTCACAAAAAATTATTTTCATATTATTGAACCACCTTTTATTTACTAATAAAAACCATGTATATCGGATTTTGAAAATTCAGTCTACAGAAGTGATAAATTTTCATCTAAATTAAAAAGTTAGTTTTTTAACTACTACTAAGTGGTTTTACTATTCATCAAAACATGATGTTTTTCGGAAAAGTACCAAAACATCAGCCTAAGATATATTTGATATTCCAAATTCAAAAATGATGTCTATTTTACCAAATTCAAAACATATAATTTTCATTAATTAATTTAAAATTAGTTCCCGTTGTCAAAACAAATTGCGTATTTTTAAGAAAGAATAGTTATCAAAAGATTGACAATGTTTATGTATAATATCAAACTGAAATTAAATCCAATGACCATAATTGAATTAAATGGTAAAAATATAATCTAATTATACTTCAAAACCATTAAAATGTATAAGGTAACACTATAAATTATTTTTGTTAAGAATGTCGTTTTCAATTAAAATTTAATATTTTTCACTATTCACCGAAATGTGAAATTTATCAGAAAAAAACCAAAAAATTATCGAATCTATATTTTTATGTCCCGATTCTAAATAAGATATTTATTTAATGAAGTTGAATATATAAATGTATCATATATTTTATTTAAAAAGGGGTTTCTATTTGAAGGCGGTAAAATTGCATTTTTTGATAAATACTTCCTTTATCTGAAAAAACGAATTTGTTCATATATTATGTCTAATAAACACATAATATGGATTTTACAATTATATGGAATATATATAATTCAAAATTCAGTTAATAATATTCATAACTTACATTGAATGGCTACTTTGGTATGTCGTCGTGCGCCCAAACTTGGTGTTTTATTAGGTGAACGCTATTAAATTACTTTAAAGAGATAACGTACTATGAAACCTTGGGGTGTCATAATATAAAAATTATATAATAACATAACTAAATCAATCATCAACAATTTAAAATTAAGTAATTAATATAATAACCAAAATGAAATATATAAACTCTTGAAGTAACCATGTTGTATAAAAAAATACATCATTCATATATATGTTGGGATATCCCTATATGTAAAACTAATGGCTTATTATTTATATATGAAAATAAAAAATAAAAAAATAACCAACCCCAGGGATTGATTATCTATATCCATGAAATACCATTATTTTTTTATTCACATAATCAACCATTCCAATATATCATTATTATTTTTTCCTTACCTAAAATATGAATCATAAATTAATAAATTTATTAAGTTTCACATATAGTGTATATGTTCTTATACATAGTAATATATCACCAGTAGACCGCTATTATGTGATTTAAAATATAAATTATTCATTTAATATAGTGTAATAACTTATTATCCTATTAAATATCCAATGGTAAGTCATCAAGTGCTAACACGGCTACTAAGACACACAACCCTACTTATATTGGATAGCACTGCTGTGATATAAATGTTTTTTCCTCAATAAGAATACTAAACATTATTTTATACTGGGCCTCTATAAGGTTTCTACAATGGTATATACTATGAGATGTCCCAACGATATTATATCATGACTTAATCTCATTGGTGTGTTACCAACCCCACTAGTCATATAATTCATCACCCCCAATGGATCAATACCTTTCTTCCCTAATGGTCAGCTACCCAGGACCCCAATGGACTTTATAATAATGGTCCTTGATGTCCCTTCATCACCATTATCTAAATGGATAGGGATTTCCATTTTATTGATACCATTTAACCACCGTTTCCTAGTGACGAATCCTTACATAGTCTTCATTGGCTAAAAACTACATGACCCCTTTGGTCATTAGCAAATGATATGAAAAATTATTCATTAATATCCCTATATTCATAGTTCATCTTTTTGATATTAGAATAATGAAATAAATAATGCAGAAAAAAATATAATTTAGGTGACCCATTATCTCATTACCAATATATGTCCCTCATTAACATTAATCTACCAACTCATATACTAAAAAACATCACATAAACCTATTTTACCCCTACCAATTAACCATATTGGTCAAATAATTTATAATAAATCAATTAAATTAATGAACTCAATAGAAAATATAACATTGAGAAACCGTAAAATCATTATATCCTTAATAATGTGATCATCATAGAATATTTGGTTAATGTCATTCCATACACTATGTTTTCATTTTGCAAACCTCTATATTTAGTCACCCCTGGTGTGTTTACAAATATCACATATGATTCATCACATTATACACATGATATCAGATAATAAACGATATAGTTGATCATATATAGTTTTTTAGTAGGTTCCCATTAAAATAAACTATACAAATATTCCTCGATAAGAATATTCCCTATAAGCATATAGAAATGGTATAAGAAATTTTCTACAACTATCCACAAAAAATCAGTGAATGAAGCCTAAAAATAAGGTATTAACACCTAATAATCCTTATTAGGAACCTATTTCAACATATTAATCCATATCTTTTTTATTTGAATTATGTATAGATCAAACCAAGAAAATAATTAGAAGATGATCAAAAGGGATGGCTCATATTGTTATTGAATCAACTAGACATCACTTACGAAAATTTAAGAGGTTTATATAGGATGATAATTACAGTAATGCAATTCTAGATAACATTAAAACCCAAAAACAAAAAAAATATACAAACAATATAATTATATTGTATTATTATAATTTTTACATAAAAATACCTAAATCACAACATAATATTCTAGAGTCCTACTGTATTTTTTAGAGTATATATATAATAAATTAACATAAAAGATAAGATGAATCAGAAATATTTAAATCTCCATAACATCCTTCTAAGCCCTACTGATCTACTATAACAATATTTGACACACTGGGTATATACGTAATGTGATTGTGTGAGCTATAATTCCTAGTATAGAAATAAATATGAAGTGTAACATAAAATTTAAGCGTACTAACAGGATAAATATAAATATGAATATCTTATAAAATCACATAGAAGCTTGGAATAATAAATATGGCATCATAAGTTATGGAATAAAAGTAATTAGTGACAATATAAAACATTTCATGTAGAGCATACTATGCGCCTTGATACCAAGTCAACATAACAAAGTGTGATATTATTATTTCTCTTGAACCATATATGATGTATCATGAGATAAATATGTGACCCTATGAATTAGGTGGATATATAATTATGGAACCCCCTTCACATAATAATATGTACATTAAAATGAGTACACTATAATGAAATCATATAAAATTCATAAGAATAATATAAAAAACATGAGAATGTAATGGGTTTCATAATCATGTATTATTGTATTGTCAAATTATGGATCTTAATTATTCCCAAGTATAAAATGTATTAACTATTTTTGGATATACATTTCTAAATAAATTATCATAAGACCTAAATTGTGAGTTCAAGGGAAGATAAATACATAGTAAACGAGTCGAGAATTATATATTGAAATGATCCTGTTAACTGATGTTTTGTGAAATGAGAATGTATTCTTTAAAGAAGGTATGTTCATATTGTTTTCTTTAAAATGATAAATTATTATAATTGGTTCTCAAAAAAATATTTCTTATTTTTAAGAATAACTAGTACTCACCCATGATATTTCACCGAGTATTCGATTACTGGTTTTTATTTTAATAAGAAATTAGTATTTATTAATGGGTTGAAGAAACAATAATGTTGATTATATTTTAATTAGAATGTAATGGATTATGATAATAAAATATGAGTGCATATCATGTGGATAGACCATTTAAATTTTGGAAAAAGAAAAACTATAGATTAAAATCATATGAAATTTTATATTTCGAGGTTGTAAATTTGATTTCATTTTTAACTTCAATCACAAAATTCATAAGGCTTGAAATGAAATAATACATGACGGATAAATTAGAGATAAGACAGTGACTGTAATAATAAAAATGATAAATGTGAAAATGATTGAATTAATTACCGAATGGAAGAAAGTATATAACTTCTACATAATTTGAAATGATTAAATTTGTAGATGATTTTCATGAACATGATGTTATAGACTCATCCAATATAAAACATTTTTTCCAAGATGTATTCAACATGAATAACATCCAACAGGTACATTCTATAGGTAAAAATATATAGTGTTTTGAATAACACAATAAAAATTAAGTGATTGGGATGCGACCTATTTACCACCATATATCTATTCCATTTTATTTCATATCACCTCTACAGGACCTCATTAATGCAGTTACATAAGATAGTCCATGTTTACATCTTAAAAAAATGTCAAGAAAATAAAATGAAAATTGGAGTTGTAACAATGAAGGAATAAAAGTTTCTTCAAAATTATTACCAACTCTTTCATGTTCTATAGAATTATTGCGTAGTGTCATTTCTACTTCTTCTGAATGTCTACCTTCCTCACTGAAAGTCAGGATCAATGGGTTGTCGGTTTTATGTGTAGGTGAAGTAGTCTATACACATATCAATATATTTTTATTAATATTTTTTATAAATTGGGGGAGTATAAACTGAGCACTGTTATTATTAAATTCTGGGTGATGCAAAGAATAATTAATTTAAGAGGTGTTAAAAAAATCAAACTCTTGTTTCAGTAAATATTTTGCTAAGACAACCCACAAACATGCATATTACAGGATAACTTTCAATGTATCACGCTTGATAAAAAAAATTGAAATAAAAACATATGGAAGTTGAAATATACAATTTAAAAAAAGTAAGTAAAATGTGTGATTTCATGGAAATTATAGAATCATGGAATTATAAAGGAAAAAATAATTATCCTTTACAGCTGACTGTAAAATAATTGAAGGAAGTTGCCTATACATTGACTATGATGCTATTTGCATCATAGGGATAACATTTTTCAATAACAAGTTGAATGATTAAGGATAGTATATAGTGATTAGAGAACCCATTTGGAGAGAATTAAATAGACATTAAAAAAATAATGTTTTCCATCATTAGAATATGAATGTCATCAAATAAGCACTAAAATTAATGAGAATAATGAAAACAGATTCTATCATTATACAGAACATTTTTTCTTCAAAAAATTAATATCGTGAAAAATTTAATGGTGAACTAAAATATTCATGCCCTATATTATCCCTCTGGATCCTTTAGATTTGAGTTATACAAGAGAGAAAACTATATCGAAATGTTAAATAGATTAAGAAGAAAAAATTCAATCCATCATAAATAATTATGGGTTGAAATCATTGAAATACCTCAATAAGATTACATGTATTTATAATCTCTGTACATAAATTTTAAATCAGGTGGTGGAAGAATAACGGTCAAGTGGAAAGGATCACTACGAAATAGTAGTTTTGTATAATTTACCACTTTCAAACATGACTCTCTTGGAACAAATTTTCCTTTAAACATCGCTACAATAAATATAGAAATTCAAAAAAAATATAGACCATAATATTTTATCCCCCCAATACTGAATATCACCTTATATTTAGTCTCATTTTCTCTCAGCGGATTGGGTTGTGTCTCTATAATGTTATCCTCATAATTCTCTAATTCTCTCACATTTATTGGTCTCTTCCAAACTGAAATCTACACAATCATGAGGATATAAACAACACTTTGACTGAAAAAAATTATATCAAGAAAAGGATAATAATTTTGAAGTGAAATAGGATGGTTCTCACAAAAACATTGATTTTTTGCAACAGAATTTGCCTTCTCCATATCAATAGTAATGTTTTTGTAAATAAAATTTCAGGAACACATCAATTGGGAGGCTTACCGCTTGCATCTGCCATCTATTTATGCCATAAAATACCATAGTACTACCTTTACATTATCATCACCTGAAACCATTCCATGCCAATATGAATTCATAATCAAGCTACGTTTTATTGCATACTACATAAAAATAGTTGCACGAATGAATTGATTAAAAATGCCATTAACTTGTACATGAAAAATCAAGTTAAATACCTCTTCTGTTTACACAAATTTTTACCTACAATGATCATATTTGGAAACAAAGAAACTAATTGAGATGTGAGGTAAAAAAGGTCCCTTCAAATAAAATTTTATGGGAATCATGAGGGTATCCAAATAGATTCCACAACTAAGTTAGGGTGTGTAAACAATTTAATGGACGACCTTATTATCATCAATACTACAGGGGTTAGTCATGTACTGGGGAAACCCAAGACTTTCAATTCAATGGATGCCTCAAATATCAAAAAAAACATTGATTGTGCTGACTCAAAGGCTCCTGGACCTACAGGTTGTAGAGGAATCGTCACAAACAGTAGAGTCTTCATTAAAGGGTTATTATATCAATCTATTGGGAATTTTATTGCTTTTGAATAAGAACTATTTTTGCATTTAACGATGCCTGAGACACTATAGGCTGAAATTGAATCCCTCGAGTTGGTCAATATTTATAGGATCAAATCAAATTTCATCCCTTGAACCCTTGGAACCTTTTTTAAGGAGTGGGTGGATTGGACTTACCTATTTAAATAGTATCTAGTTCATGTTTTCAAAGCATATTATAAGGATTAATAATGTACTACATGATAAAACATCATAGTTTTCTAGGAAATTTATTGATAACAAAAAATCCTTTCTCTAAAGACCGATTTTCCGTCATTCTTTCTCAAATCCCCAAATGAATTTATGTATAAGAGAGAAAGAAGAAAGTTTAACTTCAAACCAAAGCTTACCCAATTCTATCATTTAATTTCTTGAAGTTCGTTTCACATAAACTGAGAACAAAAAATGAGACTGTTATCCAATGAAAAAATATTTACCATAGTGAAACAATTTATGGTCTATTAATAGAATAATATTAAAAAAGATGGTGTGTATTTATTCAGGGGGTAAGATAGCTTAATCAACTTTGCATTAATAAGACTACTTAAGTGACATTTCCTATGAAATAAACAAAAGGAAACCATATTTTTAATTACATATAACACAAGGAAGATAAATGTATATAAGAGTTCATAAATCCAATTCTTATTGGCCTTGAACCAACAAAATAAGAAGAATGAATGAGATTCTCAAATGTGAACCACAATAAAAATAGTAAATATTTTATATGGTATATTAATGTTTTAAATCTAGTAAAAGAATGAACATATTTATTAAGAATTTCAATATGGACATCCAAATAATTGAATAATGTGAAGAAACCTATCAACATACATGTTTTAGTATGGTAAAAATAATGAAATGAACATTCTAGCATGTTATCTTCTCACAAAATGGTTCCTTGAGTAATTTGGGTGAATATTTATTTTTCTTCCTAAGCCAATATTTTTCCGGCAATAAATAAATAAAAAATATAAAAATTAATAAGGATAAATTTTGTGCAGAATATAAAATTGATAAGAAATAGATATGTGTTTATGTGCATGAAAGCACACATGTATCCTATAAAAAAACTACATACATGAACTAAAAAAAATAAAAAAGGAAATGTGAAAATACAATTTTCACATAAAGAAAACCTATGAAAATTGAAACCCAAAGACAATTTTCAGATTCAAATTAGTCCAAAGAGATTAAAATCAATGAAACATACCTTCAGGAAATAATGGATACCGGGATGCCCATACCTATATCCCAGATACAAATTCATCATTCATTCATGACCCCAAATCATTACAAGATCTAATCATACATGAGCTTAAAACAGTTCCATGAACACATAGTTACATATCCAAAAAACACCAAAAGGATAAAATAAATAAAAGTTGTATAAAAATTGTTACCTCCCATAAATTTTATGCTCTAAATCATAGTTTTCCATCAAGAACTTCATGCTTCAGGGCATCGGAATGTTCAAATGACTGGTCATAATATTTCTAAATCTGTAACTTTTTAGTTAACCTGCTTCATTGTAAAAGAACGTTCTTTCATAACTGTTTAAAAGTATATTATAAATACTCATATATTATTGCATGATAACACTTCATATTTTTCTATGAAATTGAATGATAACACAACATCCATTCTATAAATACTGCTTTCCCTTCATAGTTCTTAAAATCTCCAAATGAATTTAAGAATCAGTTAGAAAGAAAAAAAATTACGTGAAACCTATGCTTACCCAATTATAGCATGAATTTTATTGAATTATGTTTCACATAAACTGAGGAAAAAAATAATAAACTTATCCTATACAAAAATGAGTACAATAGAGAAAACATTTACGGCATATTAAAAGAACAATACTAAAAAATATAGATTTTAATTATTTCAGGGGTAATAAGGTTCAGCCAATTTAGCATCAATAAGATTATGTATTTTCAATAACTAAGCACAAATCTATGATGTATAATACAGAAATATGATTATATTTTCATAAAAATGTAAGACCAATAAAATTGTTGGATTTTTTTCATGTATTAAAATTGTTAATACAGTATCTAAAAAGCGATTCAAGTATCTGAACATATACAGTGCTGAGTATTTGAATTTTTCATGTATATAAAAATTATTAAACTTATATAGTGCAAAAAACATATTTAATAGTTTAATAAAAATAATTCTCTTAGTTGAAAAATATTCTAAAACATATGAAACACATAACATGATGTGTTTTTAGTGATTTAAATCAAGCAGTCATCAAAAGGCTTACCCTAGGAGCTCCCCTGCACAACACTTTAGTCTTTGGATGAGCTATATTCACATATTTTATCATCCCTCTCATCTGTTTATAAACTAGTTTAGAAAATGAAATCATGAAACAAATAAGATGAAAACACATCATGGATAAATTAAAATTATTTTAGAAGTGAATAAAAAAATTAAAGTGGTTAGTTTGCGGAAGATAATATAAAATGTGGATTAATTGATGGGTATCCATAAGGAAACTGAAGGATAGTGGTTATAGAATGAATCGGCAGAGTAAGTTATATCGCCAATGAAGTTTTCGCACAAAGATCTGGGAACAAAATAAAGTAGATCTGTGAAAATTTCTGTATAATTAGGATAACATACCTATTGTAGTTAGTGCGGGCCATAGATTCCAGACACTGAATGTTGTAGGTTCCAAAACTGTAGTTTCTGAATATCCAATGAGGTGGAGGAGGTGTGTCAACAGTCAGTACAGACCGTATATATTGGAAAATATTCATGGTGAAGATTTTCGTCGATGATGAAGTGGAAATGGTGGAGCTTTTCGAACCGGTTAATTGAAATCTTGATGTTGTTATGGGGACGAGATCTATAGACGTGAAGACAATGTAGGCAAGGAGTGACAGTGTGAAGTTTCGAAGACTGGGAAGATGTAATAACATGATGCTGCACAATTTTTCTTAAGCTGAGATGCCAATTTTGGTGGTGTTGTATGATAAAGAGGATTAATACGGAGGGATTGCAATAGTGGTAGAGGATGAGGAATGTATCAATGTGGATGGAGGGAAATCATGATGCAAAGAGAGGGAAGTGTGGTGGTAAGAGTTTAGTTGGGAATGCGTGGAGCGGCATGGATGGTTGGAGAGGCGACACGTATTGAGAATATTATGTGGAAGAATATGTGTGTGACATGTGGTAGTGGAGAATACCTTGAATTAGTATATTTAGTAGATTTTATGGAATGTCTATTATAATATTGGCACATTAAGAGGAATATTTAATAAAAGAGTCCCCATTATTCAAATTTATTGTTGAGAGAATATTGAAAAGTTGTCTTTAAAAAAATATCTAACCCTATAAAAAAGGACATTTAGTCAATGTGTATATATAAGGGATATATATATGAATTACTTATCAGTATTACATGAGAAAAATATCGATATTAAGTTCAATTGATAGAGAAGGTTTTTCCTAAATGAAAAGATAGTGGTTTGAATATACACACATATAGAATATATAAAATGGGTGAATAAAAATATAAGTGAAATGGTTTGGAGTTAATATATTTAAAAGATGATAAAATATTATTAATATAAAACATTAATTAAAATAATCATTATTAATAAACTATAAATGTTATTATTTAATGGTTAGATGAAATACG
Organism: Viscum album; assembly: GCA_963277665.1. NCBI lineage: Eukaryota > Viridiplantae > Streptophyta > Magnoliopsida > Santalales > Viscaceae > Viscum > Viscum album. Next base: position 149,524,242 of record OY728156.1, on the reverse strand, counting down.
AGTTTTTGGAAACCATGTTGAACATGATCATTTTAGGTCAATTTTTTTTGTATTTAATCATTATATAATATGGAATGAAATAATATATACATTAATTTTAACATATTATAAAACAAAATGATAATTATAGCATTAATCATGTAGGAATGAATAATTTTAAAAAAAATCCTGGAGGTGGTGAACCGACCATGTAATGGGTGTTGTATTTATTTTAGAATAAGTGAGAGAAATTTAAATAGTATTTATACAATTAATATAATAAACTTTTGGTATATTTATTATATTAATTTAACTGTATAAATTTTTATATGTAATTAGTTTGGGGTTGGAGAAAAGTTATGAAAGGAATAAAAATGAAAGGAGTGATGAGGAGTTCTTACCTCACTCCTTGGAAAAAATGCTTCACTAATTGGATTATTCCTTTAAATCGTTTTCTTATGAGGATAATTGAACCTCTTAGACATAGATAATTGTTTTTTGGAAGAATTTTGATATATTTTTTATTAGATATGAACCTTATTGTTTTAGGATAAGTGGGGTAGTGGATTTTGGTATTAATAATGGGATGGGAGGTCAATTTAAGAAAATATATTCATTAATTTATATTTTATAGTCAAGGAATCAAATAGTGATGATTCACGTGATTATAAGTTTAAATTTATGCATGGGGGTAAAAGATAAAAGTTTATTACATCATCAAAATTGGAATTACTAATTTATTTAACTAATATTGTAAAATACGAGATTTTTTCATATTTTTCAATTTTCTAAAAATTCAGCATTTTAGTAAAAATACAAAATAATAACCCTAATATAATTTTGAAATACCAATTTCAAAAATTAAATTAAAATTTTTCTAAAAATATTTTAATATTTATGGGATTTATTATTTTAAATAAATTAATTATTATTTGAAAATTGAATATTTTTATGACATATTAAAATTTGACTCGTAAAATTATTAGAAATTATTTCACAATAATAAAATATTATTTATAAACAAAACTTTTTGATAAAAAAATTTTAAAACAAAAAATTCTATGAAAATATCAACTTTATAAGGAAAATGTAATATTTGGAAAATAAAACCAATATGTTTTATTAAAAATAGAATTATTATTTTCATTATGTCAAATATTTATTAAATTATATTTATAACTTTAATTTAATTTTTTTATAAAATAATGTTATTATATTTATATTTTATATAACATCAAAATTGGGTTTTTCCAATCCAGCATTCCATTTGATATTCTAATAGTTACGTTACTATTAATAATGGCCATGTTTCTATTTTAATGATCATAGTGGTTTTATACTTCCTTTGAATACCTCATATTTACATTATTCTTCATCCACTTCAGTTTTTATAATGTATATATTATTTATTTTTCAATGTGGAGATCAAATTACAAATTCTTTATTTATCTTTCTTTATATTGTTTGTAGTTTCAAATATTCTTATTGTCTAAAGTGATCAAAATTTCTATAATCAAGTTATTTCAATTTTTCCATTTTGACATTATATTATATTAAATTGCATTATTTATATTTATTATGTCTTTTTAATGTTATAAATGAATTTTTTTTGGTTTTATCATGTAAATTATGAGTTTTGTACTATAAAACATTAAGAAGAATTATACACATTTTTATTCAGGAATAAAATTTCACATATAAAGACCTCGTCCATTGAAAGTACGATTTTATTTATTTAGAAATAATAATAATATTATGAATAATTTGTTTCCATGAAAAAGTATATCTCAACTACAAACAAGTTTTGATAAATATCACTGATAAAAAATTAATAGGTTCCTCTCTCTTAAGGTATCATTGAAAAGGATGAATCTCCCAATACTCTGAAAGGATCTCCCTAAAAATACAGTTTTCTACATCCTTATGTTAATGGATTGATATAAACAAGATTTAATAATTTTTATTAGAGTTATGAGTTCTAACCATGTGTCTCATCGTGAAATGATTAAATAATTTTTAAAAATATCAGGCAAGTTTATATTGGTATCAAATAGAATCCAATTATAATCCATATTTATGATATGTCGAAAAAAATATAAAATCAATTCAAATCCTAAACCATATAATAAAATCCTTTTTATAAATTTTTAACATCTAAAAAATTCATTCATAAAGTTATAAGTCATTTATGTCATCATATCATGATTAACGGATTAAGTATAGTTATTTATAGTTGAAAATGGTAGATATTCCAAAAATTATCACAAGACAAGATAATATCATGCACAACATCCACGATAGGGTGTATTACACTATATTGTATTTCATGTAATGAAAGTCCACAGAATGATATAAATCAAAAAGGTAGTGTGATACCTTAATGAACACACCTAAAAATTTTATATTTTTACTAAATCCAAATTTAATTAGAACAGACTCACCATATTTTATATCAAGTATATTAACTTATATAACTATATAAAAAACACTTTTTAGAAAAGTTTTTAAACTATTTTTTCAAATTTTCATATAATTCCCCTTAAACTATATAATATGTAAATACTTGTGAAATTTTTTTAAAAAATCATTTAGATATTGTCCAAAACAAATTTATGTTAGAACATAATGTTTCATAAAATTGATCAGAATTCACAAAACTACATTGTATGACTTCATGGGCCATTATATAGTTGAAGAAAATTATGAATTCCAAAATCCATAAATGGAATAAAATAGTGGATCCTATAAAAGATTCAATGATTCTCTAGCTACAAGGGTACATGGAATGATGGCAATCAAGAACATGTATAGGAATTTTTGTGTCCATTATCTATATAATGTACAAATTTTCTTGAACATGTAATTCAATTATTTTATATATGACGTTTCCATGGGACCTAATGTATGTAAATACTATATAGCCTAATCATATGATCTTAATAATATGTGTATAGGTTATAAAGGTTTTTGAATACATAAAATGTCATACATTTAAGTGGATGAGCACATCACATGTCCCTCATACATGTAGATAAGAACATATCATTTAACTTACAAAGGTATAGACATATAAATCCTTATTATATCTCAATAATGGTATCAATTTTCATACACATTATACGAGATGAAAATCCCATCCCATTTTAGCCTTAAATTATGACATGGTCAACGACATACACAGCCAAGCTACTTTTAGCTCAGCCATAGGGCTAGATTAATAATGGTGACAATGTAATAATATTATATATCCAGTTATCTCTCTAAAATTAGGTGTAGGTATTTAATAATAAATAACCACCCTTTGAACATGAGATACATAGTGTATGACACTCCACGTTGTTTAATTGGTGGGTTATCCAGAAAAAAATGCATTATATACCTCATTAGATAATATATATCCTTATATGATATATTAAACATAATAACCTTCACTTTTAATCTTAGCCCATATTTATCCATGATTAAAATTAATTGATGATAAAAAAATTTCATACATTGGGTGTTCAGTTATCATTTTAATTTACTCTACACATGAACCCAAAGGTAAAAAATAATAAAGATATAACACCCTTTTTCTGTAACATGATGCATTTTATATTATTAAACACTTTTAATTATAATAAAAAACAATATAAAGAATCCATAAAAATATCTTCCATATGATAGGCCACTAGAGAGGCCTTATTCTACTTTCAACTATAATATTTTTTTAAACTCATTACATCAATATGTAATTCCCACCATATATCTATGTGACCACCTATTTAAACCATCACATGAAACTCTATTACTATTTAATGGCTATAGATAATTTTATTTCACATTAATGGTGATATGCATGAATTTTATTGGTAATGGTAAAATATTTTATCATAGTATACATACTCTATTAATTCACAAAATCAAATGGCATGATGCTGATAAATTATTTTATATAAATTAAACTATTTCAATGTTAATCATATTTATCATATATGGAAATTTTACATAATAATTTTACTTAGAGATAATTTGGTTAAATAATGAAACACATTACCTTATTCAGTTAACAATTTATCATGAACTCCATTTCTATAATAAGTAATATTATTCCTTTTTGATAACTAAATGTAACCCTTTAAAATTTCCTTAATAGTCATATTATAAACTATTTTAAAATATTATGAAAAATTTATTTTGAATTTGAAAAGTTAAATCTTTAATTTTTTATATAGTGAACATAAATATATCCATACATACCTTCGTTTTCTTCTTAGATACTATATTCTCTTCAGAATGTGTTGTTATGATACATAATTTGTTTTATGTCAAAAGTATAATTAATTTCATCTTGGTAGAAACATTTAATAGAAAACCTATTTTACACATATCACATATGTTTTTAATATTTTTTAGATAAGTATTATGACTGTTTGACCTTAGTGTTTAAAATATTCCACTAATGGTAATGAAAACACTCACCATTAAATTGTTTTACATGGATAAATCACTTTTTTGGTGGATAAAACAATACTATCCTTATGTCAGTTTTAAATATGTAATAACATCATATAAAGAATAATATATGTGTACCAAAATATGATATCATTCATATTGATAACAAACCATTTGATTAAAAATAATGAGACACTTTTGATTAAATATATTCATTAATATAATTAATCCACTATAGTCTTGAGGTAATCCTAACCACCGAATTCCTTTATATTGAAACTATTATTTCATTATTTTAATAAAAACTCCATGATCTATCCTATAATATTTATCCACTTTTAGGAACCACTAAATGTAAATAATTATAGTTAAAATCCAATGTTTTTATCATATACCTTTCAAAAAATTGATGAATTAATTCAATATTAATAATACCTTACATAGAATCTCCAAAAAAGTTTATTACATCCATTTCATAATTCTATAGAATTCCTCCTCCATTTACAATGTTCTCTATGATGGAATAACATCCCCTCCGTAAATTTCTTCATTTTAGATACTTATATAGAACCTCAATAGAATCTCTAATTTTTATTCTGGAAAAAATGCTTTCCCATTATTTATATATCATTACCTTGGAACCCAATTCCATTCCTCTAATTTCATTCTGAGTAAAAAAAAATATTTAGGAAATTTAGTGAAATTTTTTTCAATTCATTCATATATTAATTAAAAATAATAATTAGAACCTTTTTAGTAGTAACAATAAAATCATTTCATTCTCTATATAAAGATTGTGAACTTATCTCAATCTCATATTGATATTGGAAATCCCAAACAGATTTTTCATATGGGAAGAGAATAAATTTTATTTTACAATTATGTAATTAAATAATACGTATAAAATATCTTTTTAATTAATTCATTCATGCCACAATCATCTTGATATAATTGTTAAAAAAATTATGGTTGGTCACTCAATATTGAATTTCTATAAAAGAAATATTTTTCAATCTAATGTAATAACAGTAATAAAGTATCCCCACCAGTATAATAAATAGTTTCATTAATCTACTCAATCTTCAATACTACTGAGAATGTAATTTTTATGACGATGATTCCATTTATCTATGTAATAACATTTTATTTGATGATTTTAATTTTTTACATTATTTTAATATTTTTTTACAAAATGTTCATCAACTAAAATGATAACACATTTAAAATCCATCATGACAATATGTGGTCAAATAACCATGTTTCAATAATTAAACAATATGTTTTAGTCTTTTTATAACTACAAATTTATTTATGTAATACATTATTCCAATCATATCATAAATAAGTTTTTAATTGATTATAGAATAACTCATTTCAAAATACATTATACAGATAAACTCATTAATATTCATTTGGTATCATTCCCAAGGATTTCCAATCTAAGTATAACCTAAGAAAATTAAACAAATTAGAGCATAATACTATTTGGGTCACCCATTAATTTATTGACCCACACAAGAGAATATAGAGAATTATAGATTTTTAATGACCTACCCAATTTAATGATCAATGTAATTTATAGTTATTAATTTGGAATGAATCCAACATCTGTTATTATTAAATTTTATTTAAAGTCACTGTATTATATCACGTGTTTCATATAGATGTATGAATACATCTAATAATAATGTTTTCAATCACTATAAATTACACGAAATCAATATGTTTAAACCATGTTTATGTTTCAAAACTCAAATGATTTTGTACTAACACAACTTAATATAAAAAAATATTTTTATATATACAAATTAGTCCCAAAAATAAATTATATAAAAAAAATTTATGTAATGTATTAGAATCATATGAAATTTATAATCCTCATAAGTCTAATCATGGAGTGACAGGTATCCAATAACAACTATTCTAAACATATCTTATCATATAATATATTTAAGAGTTTGTCCCAAATTTTATCTGACAACAGATCTTTACTTAGAAGATACATAAATTTTATTATAATTATAACATCTAATAGGTATAGACAATAGTATAATTATTAATTCTATCTGATAACATAGTATAATTCAAATTGAAGTTTGGTGAAAAAAATTATTATTATAGCTAGAATATATCACCTTATATTCATGCTTGATAAATTACATTTCCAAATTAGATCTTTAAATTATTTTATATAAACACTAAAATATGATAATAATAAATATGTGAATAATCATAGTATAAAATATGTGAATAATAAAGTATATAATTAACATAATAATTAAATAATTCATATATTTAGATATTAAATGAACATTTATGAACATTTTATAAAAAAATTATAAACACTAAGTAATTGAGAAAAATGGGAACAAGACAAATATTTTTTTATCCAACATAATTATTTATTTTAAAATTTACATTGGTTTAAAGGGAACACTATGATACTGGAAAATTTGATATTATTTTTGAGAACATTTAAAACAATAATAAAATTTCATATATAATATAAACAATTTAAAAACATGTATATATTATATATAATTTTAAATCATTCACTATTTATGTTACCATTTAAACAAATGTAACATCTACGAAATAATTTTTTCTTTGATAATTACACGTTCATATTTACTGTAGGAACAAAGGGAAATGGTGGTAAATGTTTTTGAGATTTTTAAAACATATATAATTTTTATTAAAATCATAATAAAACTTTCATACCACCAGAAAAAAGTGTATGTCATTTTAGGGTAGCTTACTATCCTGGAGTAAGTCCTGGTGATAATATATAATGTCATTCTATAAGAACCATGAATATTTGAATTATAAGGTTATAATTTTGGTTTTATACAAGAAATTTTAGGAACTTCATTTCATATTGAATGAAAATTTTGGCCAGGGGGATTCATCTAGTTTGGAGAAGAAAATTTAGTCCACTTGACTCACAGAAGACCATTGAGTAATCTAATAATGTGTTGGATAACTCATAATTTATTCTGTATCACTATGAACTATGATATAGGTCAACATAATGGTGTATAGACCCCTGATATAATGATGTAAATACTATAATATTTAACAATAAAATATGTTTCTTTTTTCATTAACATTCATATGAGACCTAAAATGTACTTTTCTCTTCGGAATATGGAATGTCTTATGAATTTTATGAAACTATACTAATTGCATAGTGAATTACATCATGGTCTAGTGAAATCAAGAACAAAAATACCCATTTTTTAATGGGGCTATGTCATAATACAATATAAATCTTGTTTCATGGTATAATTATTGATTAAAATAAAATCCAAAAAATTGATAAATATAATCTTAAAATACAGAATGGTTTTAGGGGGATAATGCATATCCTAAATTAAGTTTTAATAAACACAAAATCCTAAAAACAATTAGAATCATTTAATTAGTTAGGAATGTAAATATAAATGATTAAAAATGTTTTACCATTAATAATTTCATACATGGTTCAAACAAATTATTGGTATAGATAACTATGTAGAAATATATGACTTCCTCTCTGTTAGGGAATCTTTGGATGGAATGAATCTCAGTGACCGTGAAGGATATCATTGAATGAAATTAGTGATAACAGTTAGTTAAAGGTTCTATAGAATTGAGATAAATATATTTTTCTTAGTTTGAGGATTTATAATGTAGTATCTCACCATGATATAATTCAATAATATTTTTGATGATCTAATGAATTTATAAGGTTATCCACAAGTATCAAATGACCAACCATAATTATGAGATGTTTCATAAACATCTCATATCATTTAAATTCTTATGGCATCAAATTAAATCCTTAAAATTAATTGTATAGTGATTACATAAATCCTTAATAATTTCATATGTACACAATATCATCATCTCATGATGAATCTGTCGAGTTTGATGTTACAGGTAAGCATAATTTGGTTTCTCCACAGATTATCAGAATACACAATATTTTCACAAAAACCGATAATATAATAGTTCCTTACACAGTGTTATATTTCAAATAAGTACATAACATGATGTATCTTAATTCACCAGGTTATATAATTCCTTTTAGTTCACATATCCTTCAAGATATTTAAAATTTATGTAGAAATTTAAAAAAACATTTCCATTATCAATTCGAAAATGTTACACAACATAACCTCTACTGGCCTCACTAGATTTATAGTGATCCCCCATGTTCCATGTTCCCACTAATGAATGGTTTTTTATAAGGGTAATAATCACTAACCTCCCAAAAAACACAATTTATTCCCCAGTAGAATTCTTGGATAGACTTTTGATTTTTCCTCAAAAAAATAAATCTCCTCTCTTTTCTCTAATTTCTTCTCCTAGTCACCACCAAATAATTCCTTGTGAAAAAATAATAAAAATAAATATTAAACTTATATAAATAAGTTATTTTACATACCCATGATATAAACTTTATTATATATTATGATCATATAAAATAATTATACATATGAATGCGGGAGAAGGATATATGGTATGAAGATGATTCCATTGTGTGTCACTTTCTAACCATATAAGAAAAAATACATTTGAATTATAAAAAAATAATAAAACTATAGTTGGAAAAAAATCAAGAGGGGGAATTATTACGATAATAATAGTGAATATAAATGGTAAAAAAGTTTTTATTTATAGAAAACCATTGTTAAATGATTAATAATACTTTCAAAAATACATTCAAAATTTTTTTGTGTAAAATTATTTTAAACCTAATCAAATGTGGGTTTTGATAATATTTTCTATCATTTAGCCCATTATTTATATGTCAGAAATAGAATTCACCGATATCATAAGTTTTTTAAAAATTAAAACATGATATGTTTCATAAAAATAATAATATATTTCTTAAAATTGGAAAATATATTTCGAACATAGGAAAATAATTTATTGGGTTAGAATTTTATTTTAATGTTTAAAGAAACTAATTTATATAAGGAAATGAATATTTTAGACAAAGAAAATACTATTTTATTTATTACAATAATTTAATTTCTAAATGATATGTCAACACATATTTTATAAGAATACTGTATTCAATGGTTCACCAAAAAAATTTTATTTATCATAAAATTTTAAAATATTCACTAAAATGTTAATTTAATTTTTTAATTAAATCTTTATAAAACATTTATTTAAATTTATCTATAGGTATGATAAATTTAATTATGATGGAAAATTGGAAATAAATTATAAAATTACATTTTCAAGGTAAAATATGTTTATGACCCATTAAATTGAAATTTAATCACAATATATCATGAACATATAATTTGAATAACCACTATTGATATGAAATTATTATTTACATGCTCAATTATTTATTGTAGATAACTATATAAAATAATTAAATTATTATTCAATATGGTATATTAATATTCTAATGACTACTAACCCATAAAACATTACCGTATCCCTACGGTCATGAAAATATAAAATTACATCTAATCCATTATTAAACATTTTCCAAATTCTATTGAATTAACTAATTTTTTTAATTTTTTATTTTTTTATATCAACATTTATTATTCTACTCTAATGTGTTTATTCTTGAAAATATGTTTATTTGGATATAATTATTTTTAAAATACTACGAGTTCATGGATTTCTATTTTATGGTCACTATTTTTATTAGTAATTATTATATAATTATTTATTTTGATTTTTTTTATTTATACCATTCATTAGTAATGTCTTATTGAAAATAAATAAGATAATATAAATAGTGTGGTGTATCCATTTTATTTATTTATTATAGAGAATTATTAATTATCAAATTCATCTACCCTTAAAAAGTACACATTATATTTAATATGGAACATAAAAATGAGAATGAATAAGGATATTTTCTTTACAAACCACTTATGGATCTAATTCTATATCGTTATACGTTTGATTTCTATATAACAACATTAACAATTTGATTTTTCAATTATATAACACTTTATTTCATTGATCAAGTATTTAGATTTATTCTTTATCATATAAAATGTTTTGTTCCAATTGCACTCCATTATTATTAAATATATTTTTTAGTTATGACATATAATTTTCCAAATGAAGATACACTAAATATATCATGAATTATTGATAGGTTATGAATAAGAGTTAAATGGTATTTTATATATTCAATGTAATCTATAGTTCGATATGAGCCAATGTGTCATTATATTAAATATTCATTCTTCCCGAATCTCATGACACTTATCTATGGATGAAATATTTTTATGACTAGGTACTGAACATGGAATTACAAATATTTTTTTATCAATTATTAGTATTATACTTTGTTTTTATTTGATATGTTTCTTAATCACTCATATCCTCTTCAACAGCTCATGTATAAGGTTTGATCCACGTAGTTTCATTTCTCCTGAATTTTCTAATCATGTTGGAGTTCCACATATATTCATAAAAATATTAATATATATATAATTATATGAATTTTTTGAAAATATGTTTATTATATAATTCCATAAATAAAAGGCATTGATTCCAACTTATTTTAAAATTTAGTGTATGATCCCATAACATATATTTTATTATTTGAACGTTTTTTTTTCAATTAGTATCGATTATGGTATGATACTTGGTTCGTATGTTTTATATTTTAGAACCCATTGAAAAATAAATTTATTTTTTGTATATACATTAAACATTTCTTTAGATGATTTTTTATACAACACTATGAAGTTTCACCACTTATTTGATATAATGATGTGAAATAGTATCAAGGGATAAATCCATTCTGTGATATATGAAATTTGAGGACATTGTTGGCTTATCAATAATAACCTATATAATATTATTTAATCTATTATTGTTAGTATGGATTGTATGAAAATTAATTTTGAAATAATAACACTTTTATATAGATGTAAATAGTGGATCAATCACTGCATTCCAAAATTTTCATTTCCCTCTGACCTTTAAGAATACTATACACATCATCATATACCAATCAATCCATATTTTAATGTTATCATAACCATAATATTATAATATATCATTATATATCATTGTTATTCTAGAGTTTATAGTCATTATTCAGTTCTAGGATTCATTCAGAAAACTATTTTAAAAAATAATAATAAAATGTATAGAAAACCATGTACCAAACATAAATTTTTTTTCATGGTCAACATTAAATGGATGAACATTTTAAATCATTCACCTTATATTTTATAGGATTTTCTTTTCAGTTTTCATTGATATTATCATGTAATAATGGATGAGAAATCATTTATGTTAAGAATGATTTTATCCCATGAAATAACATTTCTATATCCATATTTAATATTAACCTTACTAAAGGGTATCATTTAATCATCTTCCATACAATGTGTACCAACCTAAATAAATTTTAAACTAACTATCACTGAGTTAGATCATCACTACCCAAAGATATCTCCCTAATACATAGGATCAGTAGAAATCTAATCTATGTACCATTGGTTAAACCAAGATTGGGATTCAACGATGTTCTGTATGAGTAGTGCTTATGGATATTTATGTCCTTTTATAAACATGTTCTATAACTATTCGAACTCAATATGTAACCCATAAAATAGCCCAGGCAAGGGTTATTTGAATGTATTTATTCTTGATTTTGAAAATGAATTAATTAGAAGCCACACCCCCATGATTATGATCACCATGTTACCATTAGAATATTAGTCTAGGATGAGAGATGATTATTTTAACTATTAATTAGATCAACTATATAGCCTATGGTGTACGATACTTGGTTAGAATATGTGACTGATGAGGCTAGTTGAGAGTAGTATGTTTGTAATAGAATTCATAGCATCAACTAGAATGATATATTATTCATATCCATGTATGTATAAGGTCCCTTCATTAGATTCTTATGCATTCCCCATGATTATATATTCTTTATTGTTTCATGTTTTTTTGTTACATTACTACCTCACTACATTATGGTATCAATTTTTTATTATGTTCCTATTTCCATTATTTTGGTTTGTTTTATGATGATATCAGTATTTTGGATATTATGGGGTTTATTATAATGGGTTCTCGTGTTTTCTAAAAGAGATATTTAAAATATCTTTTTAGAAAATATATGTATTTAAAAGGTTTCTAAAGTGTTTCTTTAAAACAGATTTAGATATTTAATGATTTTTTATTTATAAGAACTAATGATTAATTTATTTAATGCTTAAAACCTATTTTCTAATTATATTTCAAAATATAAATATTTTTTTATTTTTGAAAAATAAATTCATCAACTTTTTAGTGATTACCTACTGGGCTTTTTTTCTCACTCATTAATTTTTCCACAAATCATTTTAGACCTGGGTCAGTTTTATGAGATTCATTTAGTTCATAAATATTACTCATGAAATAGGTTATTTAGTGGATGTATGGTGACAAATACTATATATCGAATACTTTATTTTCATTTTCATTAGAATTGTATCATCCATGACATAATTTATAATTCTTAATGTAGTATATGTTAGGATATAATTGTTTATTTAAATTTTATACTTTATTATTATTTATTTTATCTATGTTTTTTATTTTAATAATAATTTAAACTCTTCTTGTGCATGGGATATGAAATATTGAATTGAAATGTTGAACTTACAAATAAAATCTATTTGTCATATATTATTCATTTCGGTGATTTCATAAATATTATTTTTCATTTTATTTCTTTTAATTTTGTTATCAATCTGTGGAGATTATATATGTCCCTAGTGTATTTCCATAACTAGATTGGGAGTCTCGATTGAGGGGTGGATTAGGTAGGTTCATGACAGTGTTGGAAGTGATATGAGATTTATTTAAAATGATTTATTCATGAACATCATGAGGATAATTATATTATTTTTTCATAACCTTCATTTTGAATCATGTGATGGAAATCCTAGTAAGTTACTACTTTAAAGGTTGAGTAATCCACTAGGAAATATTTTATACAAGTTAATTTGCATTTTTAGTTTATTTTTTGATATGGTATTGTCGCACATGGATGTTGAGTGTTCAATGTATTTATTATGTATTATGAAGGGGATAGAATATGTGGTTTAATATTAAAGTGATTATTGAGATACATGATAGATTACATTAGATTTGGATATTGTCCTAAGACTCTATGAACATGTTTTTATAACTTGAGTAAGAGAGATTTTCCCTTGATGAATAGTTCTTTTTTACTTTTTTATAGGGATCATTTTTTAACATCCTTGTTTTCAGCCCACAGATGTTTTATTATTTTATTGGAAAATTTATTATTAGAACTTGTTTCTCTTCACTAATATATTAGTACCATGTTATTTTTATGTTATTATTTTTTTATGGTTATATTATACCTTCGAACTCATTTATAATATATTTTGGGATGTGTTATTTTAAAGGAAAAAAATGCGATCTGTTATTCTAAATGAAATTTGGAATTTTTTTGAAAAGGAGAATAAAAGTATTTGATTTCAATGAAGAATTTAAATGTCTTATTTTTATTTGAATGGTTTTTAAAACTAAATATTTAGTTTATTATTATTTTAAACTATTATTTATGGTCAGTTGAAACATGTTTTAAAAGGGAAAATGGGTAAAGAATAATTATTTTTTCTTGTATGCATGTTCTTACAAAAAATAAAAAAACTAAATTATAATATCTATTCTATTTAGAATTTATAAAATGTATCATTAATGGATATTCTTATAATATTAATGGTAATCCTACCAGAAATATTTAGCTTACAACCATCATATTCATTTTTATGTATATATGTGTATGTAGATTATGTGTTTCGTCATAAGTGATCAAGGATATATTCCATTTATAATGTTTCATTTGGATCAATTTATAGATTTTGGTTATTCTGATTTATCATGGCCCATAGATACATTTTTCATATTTGTTTCGAGTACTTTTTTCTCATTATGATGTTGTATCAGCCAATTTGGAATGATTTATTTTATGTATTACTCTTTGATTAAATCATTAATTTTTTAATATAATGATTATTGTTATATTTACATTTATTTTGTCATTTATATTTCTTTTAAAATAAATATTTTACTTTTACTGATTAATGATCATTGTGGTTATTTATTTCGGTTATATACATTTTTATTTATTCAATATTTCTTATTTAATTATTTCATATGAATGGATTTCTATTAGCTATATAGGTCATAACATATTCCAATACATCTATTAATGTGTTTTTTCTCTTATTAAGGGTTAAAATATTCCCATGATGGTCTTATTTATACCTATTAACTACTTGATATCCCATGGGGACTTAGGATACACATTGGTCCAAGTGGAATATTGAATTAGGTGAGAGGTTGCATCAACATGATCTAATTTATTACAAATGGTATCAGATCCTAATTTATAATAATGTTTCATGTTTTTAAGCACACCCTTATTATTCAGTAAGTCTCATTGTTTTGATATAGGATTGTCAAAAAATAAAATGTAATAGCTAGATTTATTATCTTACTATTTACATCTTAGTGAATTTAGTTACCATGGGTAGTTGGGATGTGGGTTTTTTACGATTCCTGTATTTTTGCTAATATTGGTGGATTTTTTTAAATACTCAATGGAATTCTAAAATATTCCTTGAGATTATACATGGAATGTTTGTATTAAATTAGAAAAAATTTTATATTCGTGTGGATGACCTATATAGCCTGAGAATCATTTCAGATACCATGAACATGATTTTGGAAATGTTTCCAAAACTATTTCATGAATCGAACATGACACATCAAACCTTCCCCCAAGTCAACAATTCTTCGGAAACCCATTTAGTTTCTTTATTTTAGCTTTATGATATTTATATTTCCCTGATAGGTTTTTCTAATGGTAAAGTAACCATGAGTGATATTGTTATGTGTTGATGTTATTAGATTTGAAATTGTTTGATGTTTGTTTTCTTTTTTTTTATTTTTTTATTTTACGAAAATAATTAATTTGGTTGAAAATCGGATATTAGGGAAATATTTTTTTATTTAAAACCATCCTTTGGGGATTTTTTTTATAAAATTTATTTCTATGGAATGTATTCAAAAAAGTATGATTTGTCATGAAATTAAGAAATAATTTTATTTTAATTTTTAATTTTAGTTTTATTTTTAATAAATTTTGAACTATTTGAAGTATGTTTTCAAGATTTCTCAGTTCAAAAACTAAAATCAGAAAGTTTATTAAAGTGTTTTAGAGTTTGAGGTGTTTTTTAAAAATCCTTCATGATGATTAAAATGTTGGATAATTTTAAAATTTTGATAATGTGATGAATTTTTTCAAGATGGAAAATATTTGTTCTCAGAATGTATTGCATCATGTACGATGAAACATCATTTCAATTTAGAGTGTTAATTATTCTGGTTTTATAAGTGATGATCAATGTTTAAAAATTGGTTGGATTGTTTATAAATAGGGAATAATTTCAAAAGCGGATAACCATTATTTTTATTTATTTTCCTAATATGTACATTATGATTTTTTAATTTGATTATGTCAAAACAATTTACTTGATTTAGTGGACATGGCCAATTAGGGTACATAATTCAAGATATTTATTAGGTGTGATCCCTTTCATATCTTTATTAGCCTATGAATAGAGTTATAGATTTTTTCTTCACCTAATGGTTTTGTGTTAGGGAAAAATGGATGTATACAAAGAAGTGATTGTCTAGAGTTTTTTGTCATGTAGTAGGTTCTTTTGAGTATAATAGTCTAGTGAACATTAGCTATATAGCTGAATATGTGTGGATAAATATTATTTTAATATAGAGTCTATTATGATAAGATAATTCTCATGTGTATGCCCAATTTTGGGGCTTATCTATTTCAAAATTATTCCTTGATGATTTTGAGGAATTTTTTGTTTTGAAGTGTCATATATTTAGTATATTACTCGAGATCCCTATTGTCTAATCCCTATGAGGTATGATTAATATATTATGTATATTAATCTTTTTCTTATGAAGTTCTATGTGATTCTATTTCATGGCTTCAATTTTGATGCAATTTGGGATCTGATAATTAAATTTATATTATGAAAAAGTGAAATCCTATGGTGCATGGATGGGTGACTATATTGTAAGGATTGTATCTGGTAGGACCGTTGGTGCCACTAGGTATATATTTTCAATCAAAATCACTTCTCTTTACTGTATTTTTATAATAGAACCATGTTTCACTCGGACGTAGATTCATATAAAAATTTATTAATTTTATTTTTAATATCATGATATTTTAAAAGAAATACATTGTTCAATAATGTAAGAGATACACAACACTGAGCTTCAATGAACCACACTAAATTATTAACTAAATATGACTATTATAACCTAACCATTGAATTATTAGGAATGAATAAGATTAATGTCACTATATAATATAGAGGTCTAAATCAATAAAAAATTATTTATTAATTATTTTTAAATAATCATTGAATTTTTATCAAATTTATTTTATTCATGAAAAATATGTTTTCCACAAAAATTATTTTCATAAAATTATGTGAGAAATATTATTTCTAAATTTTGGTATAATTAAAAATTTTATTTTATAAAAGGAATTTTTTTATATAAGCCTATAAAAATTATGTTATAGTGATATTTGGAGATATCTCTGAATAGAATAATTTTCTAGCGAATAGTGGAAAATATATATTTCCTTTAAAAACTATATTTTATCACTAATTTAAGAAGTTTTAGTATTTTAAAATGAGTAATAAGTGAAATTATATCTATAATATTATCAATAATTAAATTATGTTCATTTGAATAAAATTTATGGTTGAATATGATTAAAAACATTTCTATTATTAAATAAATTTTTCTGAAAACCTATTTTTCATTGAATTTTTAATTTTATAATTAAAATAGTTTCATCCACTTCCAATCATTGAATATTGAAAGATGGATTAAAATTTTTAATTATGAAGTTCAAATTTGGTAAATATTCCCTTCTATTTTTAGTCATTATAAATTGAAATAGTACTGAAAATACAGTAATTTATCTGACAAATTATATTATAAGAACTAAAAGAGGACCATAATAGTTGTATATAAATTCTTTTATGAGTGGAGTTTATCAATTTCCATACATTTTTAGAAAATATGGATTCATGTTTCCATATTTCAATTATTTTTAAATTTATATTATTTATGTAAAATATAATGTCAGAAAAGAAACTTTCATTCCTTTAAAATCTATATAATTTTTTGATTGGGATAAGATCAAAATATTTTCAACAAGAAATGGTTATTTTATAGATAAATTAATATTTTCAGTTCTTAATTTATCACTACTTTATATTATATTATATAATTACCTTAAATTATTTTTCAACACTGACATACCATTTATTGAATTAATATAAAAATAATATAACTGATATTAAAAATATATAGAGTAATATTATATGATTGAAATAATTTTTATAATGAAATTTTCAGATATAAATGAAGTATTTATTGGGTTTTAAATGAATATATTCTAATTACATTGTATTCTTGTTTTCTTATAAGTCAAATTAAATGAATAGTCCCAAAAATGAAATTAATGTTATTTTATAATAAACTATATTTTATAAAATTATTTAAAAGTAATAAAAATAATTTCTTCAACCAAGTGATTGATATATGTTTAAAAATATCATCTATAGAAAATTAATGGACCCATTATTTTTATCTTATATATATTGACACCAAAATTGAAACAAAATTTTTATCATGCAAATTCTGAGAAAATGATTAATGCGGTTTAAAACTATAACACTCCGACCCTAGTTATCTAGAGTCGATGCATTATTACATAACATTGGAATGACCAAAAAATACCAAAACTCGAAAGACATATTAGTTTAGTAGCCTTGTAGTACTATATAAATTCATAAGTTTTACATTACATTATAAAATGAAAAACAACAACATTGTCTCTATTGGCCACACTAATATCCCATAGATTTTCCTTGCAGGTCAGTCATAATATCATTATTCACATCCCGTAAAATATAAAACATAGATAGGGGTGAGCTCAGATCCTCAGTAAGGACAACAATATAGTGGAAAAATTCATAAATAAACATTAACATTTAAGGGAATGTATAATACTAAAAAAAATCCTTTAAAACATAAACTTCATTATAATATAGAAAATATAAATCAAAATAATGATATTTACATATTAACATGGATATTCTACTATTAGAATAATCACGTTCAATTTCAAAAGCCAATTTTATAATGATGGAATGCATAATGTCGGACATTATAACCACAAAGTCAAGGCCTCTTGCCAAGACTACAAATAAATATTTTTTCATCCCCTTGTTCCAAGACACTTGTCTATCTCATTAGTCCTACTAATGCATCAGTGAGCTATTGCGGGCCCCACCCGTTACTTACTAATTCCAATGAATTCCTC
Source organism: Viscum album (assembly GCA_963277665.1). NCBI lineage: Eukaryota > Viridiplantae > Streptophyta > Magnoliopsida > Santalales > Viscaceae > Viscum > Viscum album. The sequence continues at coordinate 149,505,377 of OY728156.1, read as the reverse complement.
AAATGAAAATTTTTTAATATAACATAAACATTCATTTTAAAACTAGCATACGAAATGTTAATACATTAACTCTAAACCATTAATGGTATAAAAATAAAACATCCATAGTCAAACATATCACAAAACCATTAATACAATATGAAATATTTTTATTATAATAAATCTACTTTAAATAGTTATAAAATCCATTAATGTATGTTGACATTGATGAAATCAAAAGTATTTTAGGGGAATAACTCTTTCTATTTTAAAATCATTTAAAAGTAATGTAACTATAAAAGAAAACATTTATTTTCAAAATATTCTTATAATATTGTAAGGGAAGAATCAATGGTGTTATAATGATGGATAATAGCCGCACACACCGTATAAGTTAGCAAAACATTCTTACCTTAATTTGTAGAAGAGCTCATAAATCACCTTGTTTGGAAAACGATGGAATGATTCCATTCAATCCATTTTATAAAAAGTAAAACATGGGTATAAATGAATTTAACACATATTATAGTAAATATTAAAAATGTATTTAAATACATTTTTATTAAAAATGGATGTGGATAATAAAGAAGACCTAGTAGATACTTACGTATAGGCAACCTCAGACAAATAAAGAGTTTGTAAAATTAACCCTTACCTTGTACTTTTCATTAGTCAATGGTATATTAAAATCCTGTATAATAGTTAAAGATTTATTATTAAATTATAAAATAACTATATACATAAATATGATATCATATATGATCTCTTGATATTTCATTGTTAATAATATTTTATTTATATCATTGTTTTGAGTGTTAACATATTTGTTTTTCTTTATATGCTTGGTTACAGAAGAAATGTTTGTTATGGAAATGATGTATTTGATTAATATCCATAAAAATATTAAGTTCATAAATATTATTTTTCATCATAATATTATAATTATTCTTAAATGATTATGATGGGGAATGAATCTCATCGCGTTCGTGGAGACAATAATCTGTACGTATGCACGAGCGACAATATCATTATATTGAAGGTGAAATCGTATATAATTGGATGGTATATCATATATAAATAATAATTAAAATTTTACATTTATTATTTAAACCTATTAAAATCATTATTATTCCCATCAAATTAATGAATTGTTTGAATAATAAACTACACCACGGCGTGGACACGGTAAGCCGTACGTACGCACGTATGGTGACATGTCATTCACAGGATGGCTAGAATAATGAATATGATTGTACCATATTTATAATAACATCACAATATGTATAAGTTATTGGTGTTATTATTTTGGTATGCGAAAAACAATTAAAGAGAAAGTGGAAGAAGAAAAGAACATTAAAAAAGGGTGTTGAAATTATTTCCTCTTCTCAGGGTGCTTCCTTTTGAGTTGATCAAAAGGGATCCATAGGACGGATTTCGGATCAATGTAAGGCCTCTAGGTTGAAGTGAGGAAAGTTGGGAGGATATTTGGGAAGGGCTTGGTCGACCCAAATGGCTATGGAGGTGTGATTTTTTTATATGGGAAGTGACCTTTTACAAGAGTGTTGAGGGTCACCTTAGGGAAAGATTGAAATAATATTTTATTATACAATACAATTCTGTGTCTAATGGCTTCAAATGAATTTATTACGAGCCTTATGTGGTTATTGGTATAATTCCTCTCAACCAATAGGTTTCAAATGCTTAGGTTTCCATATTAACCTTATCGTTTAGATTTGACACTTGGTCAAATAGTATAACATTTATGAGGTCTCTTGTATTCTTATATTATATGTTAAATAAACATACTATAAAATTAAAAGGAACCCAAGGGGTAAATTAATGACATATATATCATTATTTAAGTTATTTTGACACAACAAGTGTTTTCTAGGAATGTTATATCATTTAATAATATTTTATTTGTTTTAAAAACACTTTTATGTCAATTTTGATACTATTTGGTATTTTGTTATTGTTAAAGTCATAACAACATTATTACTTCCAACTGAATTTATTTAATCAACCCTAACATTTCATATTAACCATGAAAATTAGTAGAATTCATCAAAAGTATCAAATTACATTTATTTCGGTATTTATAAATTAATTTAATTTAATTTTTCATTAATAAGGTAATTTCTCCAGCATCATTGTCTCAAAAATAAATTTAATTATTTAATGTCAAAAAATTATAAATAAAATATCATTATATAGAATATAGTTTTAGGTTTCTAATTAATATTTATATTATAATTTATCTTATATATAATTCTATATTAAAAAAATTTAAGTTATGAAAAAATGAATTTATCACTTTTAACTCTTCTTTAAATTAAATAATAATAAATGTCCAAATCTAATTCATATAGACGAAAAGGATCATATTTTATTCCTAAGGTTATTTTTGGTCGAACTAAACTTATCCAATAGAATTAGGACATGTTTTAGGGTAATTATAATATCATGTTTACCTTTAATTACCCTATTTACTTTTAACCGTGGTAAATAAAAGTGAAAAGTTACTATTCACAAAAAATTATTTTCATCTTATTGTACCAAAATATACATAATGATTTCAACAGTTTCTCTCGGATTTTTGAAATTCATCTCACAGAAGTGGTAAAATTATGTTTTTTTCAAATATTCAAATGCCTTTAGAAGGTGGGTAAAAGGTGGAAAATAGTTAAATAAAATATTATATATCTAAACATATTATAAAATGACTCCAATGAATTACATTGAACTTATATAGTTATTATGTATCTATTTTGACTTAAAATAAATATAAATAAAATAAATAATTTTTTAAATTAAATTTTGGTTTTAAACAATAACACAATGTTTTTCACAATTCCTAAAAAATTTAATGTTTTAGAAAAATACAAAAAATTCACCCTAAGATAAATTTTATATTTCGAAACCAAAAATAAAGTCCATTTTAAATGATAAAATTTATAAAATTTAAAAAAGTGGGTATTACTAATCATAACAGCTAGTTTGATTGGACATGGTGTGTTAGAACTCAAAGTTTTATACAATGCAAGATATTGAATTATTCAAAGGGAAACGTATCATGGAAGATTGGGTTGTTACATTCTCCCCTCCTTCAAATAATTACGTCCTAGAAATTACTAAATATTACTGCATAAAAAGACTTGGGTGGTTCTCCATCAAAATTTTCTTGGGTTCCCACGTTGCCTCTTTCATTCTATGATTTATCCATAGTACATTTACCAGACGAGTCGTCTAGGTTCTCAACACTTGTTCTCTAGTATCAAGAGTGTTGATAGGATCTTCACAATAAGATATATTAGGTTACAATTCTATTTCTTCATAGGTGAGTACATGCATTGGGTATGGCATTTATCTTCTCTACAGTGATACGTGGAACACATCCTGAACGTTGGAGATACATGGCAGCATTTTCGAACAGTATGCTACAACCCCAATTCAGAACAGAATTTCGAAATGTTCTATGTTCATGGGACTAAATTTACCCATCTTACCGATTCGTATAACTCCCTTACATGGAGAAACCTTCAAGAAAACATGATCTCTTACCTGAAATTCAAAATCCATCCTTTAGTTATCAATATAGATCTTTTTCATACATTGAGCTCTATTGATGTGGGTTTGGATATTCTTCACCATTTGTATTTATTCTTCAACGAGTTTTGGCCCTACGAGTTTTCTTTCACCTACATCATCCCAACATTTTGGTGTGTGATATCTCATTCTATATAAAACATTATATGTTTCCATATGAATACATGAATGAAATATATTGTTATAAGAAAATTCTACGAGAGGTGAATACTGATCCGACATAATTTGAATGTTAAGTGAGGATGATCTCGACATGTATTCTAAAGTTTGAATAGTCCGTTTTGATTGTCCATCAATTTGAGGGTGGTAGGCAGTGCTCAAATGAATTTCAGTATCCAAGGCCATGTGAATAATTTTCTATAATCCTAATGTAAAACGGTGCTCACGATCAAAATCAATCTATAGGGGTACATCATGATGTCTTACAACATTATTAATATATACTCATACTAAACGTTCAAGTAGTAAATCTTCTCTTAGAGCATGAAAATGTATCGATATGGCAAGATGTTCAATAATGACACATATTGCAGCATTTCTACTAGGAGTCTTTGGTAGCCCCATGAAAATGTCCACCGTAATATCATCCCTTTTCCACTTAGGTATGGGAAGAGGTTGCATGAATCCTCTTGGATGTTGTCTTATAAATTTCACATGGTTACAAACCATACATATTGACTCATAATCCGAAATCTCTCTCTCCACATTGTCCCACAAAAAATGTTCCCTCATATATCTCTACATTTTTTTTCTACTAAGGTGTATAGAGAAATTAGATCGATGATCATCATCCAATAATTCCCTTTTTAGATTCGTTATATTAGAAACAGAAAGCCTCTTCTAAAATTTCAAAATTCAATCTTCATAAACGAAGTCGATCAATCTCCCATCATTTAAAGCATTAATTTTCTTTTGAAACTCCTCATCATCAGTTTGAGAACTTTTTATCCTTTCTTGTAAAGATGGTTTAGAAACCATTTTGAAAAACTATTGATGTTTAACCTTCTAGGATTATTCCCATATCTATCTTTACTAGATCCATGAATATAGGATCCCTTTAATCTCTAATATTTTTCATAACTGTAGAGACCCGGAAATTTCAAGGAAAATTTTTTCTTAATTTTCTATGGAATTTTACAAGAACTCATTTTCTGACGGCACTTGATTCCAAGGCCCGGATTGCCCGGAATTAATTTCCGAAGTTTGGCTCGGGTACGTTCAATTAACGAATGAGCGAGTTTTCCTATCTTTTGAACCGGTGATCGGAATTGAAATCTGATGGCACCGATGAACTCGTAACGCCGGTAATCTCTTAAGGGAACCTTTACCGTAGTTGCGTTTGTGCAGGGGAAGAAGTTAATTTTCGGGGTTTAATTAAAAAAGTAAATAAAATTGTTGAATCAATTTTATTTCATGTCATGTGGTTTACTTCTCCCATGGGAAGTTAGAGTTTAAAAAATATGTTTTAGTATTTTTATAACTACAAATTTATTTATGTAATACATCATTCCAATCATATCATAAATAAGTTTTTAATTGATTATAGAATAACTCATTTCAAAATACATTATATAGATAAACTCAATAATATTCATTTGGTATCATTCCCAAGGATTTCCAATCTAATTATAACCTAAGAAAATTAAACAAATTAGATCATAATACTATTTGGGTCACCCATAAATTGATTGACCAACAAAAGAGAATATATAGAATTATAGATTTTTAATGACCTACCCAATTCAATGATCAATGTAATTTATAGTTATTAATTTGGAATGAATCCAACATCTGTTATTATTAAATTTTATTTAAAGTCACTGTATTATATCATGTGTTTCATATAGATGTATGAATACATCTAATAATAATGTTTTCAATCACTATAAATTACACGAAATCAATATGTTTAAACCATGTTTATGTTTCAAAACTCATATGATTTTGTACTAACACAACTTAATATAAAAAAATATTTTTATAAATACAAATTAGTCCCAAAAATAAATTATATAAAAAAATTTATGTAATTTATTAGAATCATATGAAATTTATAATCCTCATAAGTTTAATCATGGAGTGACAGGTATCCAATAACAACTATTCTAAACAGATCTTATCATATAATCTATTTAAGAGTTTGTCCCACATTTTATCTAACAACAGATCTTTACTTAGTAGATTCATAAATTTGATTATAATTATAACATCTAATAGTTATAGACAATAGTTTAATTATTAATTCTATATCATAACATAGTATAATTCAAATTGAAGTTTGGTGAAAAAAACTATTATTATAGCTAGAATATATCACCTTATATTCATGCTTGATAAATTACATTTCAAAATTAGATCTTTAAATTATTTTATATAAACACTAAAATATGATAATAATAAATATGTGAATAATCATAGTATAAAATATGTGAATAATAAAGTATATAATTAACATAATAATTAAATAATTCATATATTTAGATATTAAATGAACATTTATGAACAATTTATAAAAAATTTATAAACACTATGTAATTGAGAAAAAGGGGAAAAAGAAAAATATTTTTTTATCCAACCTAATTATTTATTTTAACATTTACATTGGTTTAAAGGGAACACTATAATACTGGAAAATTTGATATTATTTTTGAGAACATGTAAAACAATAATAAAATTTCATATATATTATAAACAATTTAAAAACATGTATATATTATATATAATTTTAAATCATTCACTATTTCTGTTACCATTTAAACAAATGTAACATCTAAGAAATAATTTTTTCTTTGATAATTACACGTTCATATTTAATGTAGGAACAAAGGGACATGGTGGTAAATGTTTTTGAGATTTTTAAAACATATATAATTTTTATTAAAATCATAATAAAACTTTCATACCACCAGAAACAAGTGTATGTCATTTCAGGGTAGCTTACTATCCTGGACTAAGTCATCGTGATAATATATAATGTAATCTTATAAGAACCATGAAAATTTGAATTATAAAGTTATAATTTTGGTTTTATACAAGAAATTTTAGGAACTTCATTTCATATTGAATGAAAATTTTGGCCAGGGGGATTCATTTAGTTTGGAGAAGAAAATTTATTCCACATGACTCACTGAAGACCATTGAGTAATCTAATAATGTGTTGGATAACTCATAATTTATTCTGTATCACTATGAAATATGATATAGGTCAACATAATGGTGTATAGACCCCTGATATAATTATGTAAATACTATAATATTTAAGAATAAAATATGTTTCTTTTTTTATTAACATTCATATGAGACCTAAAATGTACTTTTCTCTTAGGAATATGGAATGTCTTATGAATTTTATGAAACTATACTAATTGCATAGTGAATTACATCATGGTCTAGTGAAATCAAGAAAAAAAAATACCCATTTTTTAATGGGGCGTTGTCATAATACAAGATAAATCTTGTTTCATGTTATAATTATTGATTAAAATAAAAACCAAAAAATTGATAAATATAATCTTAAAATATAGAATGGTTTTGGGGCGTAATGCATATCCTAAATAAAGTTTTAATAAACACAAAATCCTAAAAACAATTAGAATCATTTAATTAGTTGTGAATGTAAATATAAATGATTAAAAATGTTTTACCATTAATAATTTCATACATGGTTCAAACAAATGATTGGTATAGATAACTATGTAGAAATCTATGACTTCCTCTCTGTTAGAGAATCTTTGGATGGAATGAATCTCAGTGACCGTGAAGGATATCCTTGAATGAAATTAGTGATAATAGTTAGTTAAAGGTTCTATGGAATTAAGATAAATATATTTTTCTTAGTTTGAGGGTTTATAATGTAGTATCTCACCATGATATAATTCAATAATATTTTTGATGATCTAATGAATTTATAAGGTTATCCACAAGTATCAAATGACCAACCATAATTATGATATGTTTCATAAACATCTCATATCATTTAAATTCTTATGGAATCAAATAAAATCCTTAAAATTCATTGTATAGTGATTAAATAAATCCTTAATAATTTCATATGTACACAATATCATCATCTCATGATGAATCTGTCGAGTTTGATGTTACGGGTAAGCAGAATTTGGTTGCTCCACAGATTATCAGAATACACAATATTTTCACAAAAACCCATAATATAATAGTTCCTTACATAGTGTTATATTTCAAATAAGTACATAACATGATGTATCTTAATTCACCACGTTATATAATTCCTTTTAGTTCACATATCCTTCAAGATATTTAAAATTTATATAGAAATTTATAAAAACATTTCCATTATCAATTCGAAAATGTTACACAACATAACCTCTAATTGCCTCACTCGATTTATAGTGATCCCCCATGTTCCATGTTCCCACTAATTAATGGTTTTTTATAAGGTTAATAATCACTAACCTCCCAAAAAAACACAATTTTTTCCCCACTATAATTCATGGATGGACTTTTGATTTTTCCTCAAAAAAATAAATTTCCTCTCTTTTCTCTAATTTCTTCTCCTAGTCACCACCAAATAATTCCTTGTGAAAAAATAATAAAAATAAATATTAAACTTCTATAAAAAAGTTATTTTACATACCCATGATATACAATTAATTATATATTATGATAATATAAAATAATTATACATATGAATATGGGAGAAGGATATATGGTATGAAGATGATTCCATTGTGTGTCACTTTCTAACCATATAAGAAAAAATACATTTGAATTATAAAAAAATAATAAAACTATAGTTGGAAAAAAATCAAGAGGGGGAATTATTACGATAATAATACTGATTATAAATGGTAAAAAAGTTTTTATTTATAGAAAACCATTGATAAATGATTAATAATACTTTCAAACATACATTCAAAAATTGGTTTGTGTAAAATTATTTTAAACCTATTCAAATGTGGGTTTTGATAATATTTTATATCATTTAGCCCATTATTTATATGTCAGAAATAGAATTCACCGATATCATAAGTTTTATAAAAATTAAAACATGATATGTTTCATAAAAATAATAATATATTTCTTAAAATTGGAAAAAATATTTTGAACATAAGAAAATAATTTATTGGGTTAGAATTTTATTTTAATGTTTAAAGAAAATAATTTATATAAGGAAATGAATATTTAAGACAAAGAAAATACTATTTTATTTATTACAATAATTTAATTTCAAAATGATATGTCAACACATATTTTATAAGAATACTGTATTCAATGGTTCACCAAAAAATTTATATTTTTCATAAAATTTTAAAATATTCACTACAATGTAAATTTAATTTTTTAATTCAAACTTTATAAAACATTTATTTAAATTTCTCTATAGGTATGATAAATTTAATTATGATGGAAAATTGGAAATAAATTATAAAATTACATTTTCAAGGTAAAATATGTTTATGACCCATTAAAAGAAAATTTAATCACAATATATCATGAACATATAATTTGAATAACCACTATTGATATGAAAATTATTATTTACATGCTCAATTATTTATTGTAGATAACTATATAAAATAATTAAATTATTATTCAATATGGTATATTAATATTCTAATGACTATTAACCCATAAAACATTACCGTATCCCTATGGTCATGAAAATATAAAATTACATCTAATCCATTATTAAACATTTTCCAAATTCTACTGAATTAACTAATTTTTTTATTTTTTTATTTTTTTATATCAACATTTTGTTATTCTACTCTAATGTGTTTATTCTTGAAAATATGATTATTTGGATATAATTATATTTAAAATACTACGAGTTCATGGATTCTTATTTTATGGTCACTATTTTTATTAGTAATTATTATATAATTATTTATTTTGATTTTTTTAATTATACCATTCATTAGTAATGTTTTATTTAAAATAAATAAGATAATATAAATAGTGTGGTGTATCCATTTTAATTATTTATTATAGAGAATTATAAATTATCAAATTCATCTACCCTTAAAAAGTACAGATTATATTTAATATGGAACATAAAAATGAGAATGAATAAGGATATTATCTTTACAAACCACTTATGGATCTAATTCTATATCGTTATACTTTTGATTTCTATATAACAACATTACCAATTTGATTATTCAATTATATAACACTTTATTTCATTGATCAAGTATTTAGATTTATTCTTTATCATATAAAATATTTTGTTCCAATTGCACTCCATTATTATTAAATATATTGTTTAGTTATGACATATAATTTTCCAAATGAAGATACACTAAATATATCATGAATTATTGATAGGTTATGAAGAAGAGTTAAATGGTATTTTATATATTCAATGTAATCTATAGTTTGATATGCACCAATGTGTCATTATATTAAATATTCATTCTTCCCGAATCTCATGACACTTATCTATGGATGAAATTTTTTTATGACTAGGTACTGAACATGGAATTACAAATATTTTTTTATCAATTATTAGTATTATACTTTTTTTTATTTGATATGTTTCTTAATCACTCATATCCTCTTCAACAGCTCATGTATAAGGTTTGATCCACGTAGTTTCATTTCTCCTGAATTTTCTAATCATGTTGGAGTTCCACACATATTCATAAAAATATTAATATCTATATAATTATATGAATTTTTTGAAAATATGTTTATTATATAATTCCATAAATAAAAGGAATTGATTGCAACTTATTTTAAAATTTAGTGTATGATCCCGTAACATATATTTTATTATTTGACCGTTTTTTTTCAATTAGTATCAATTATGGTATGATACTTTGTTCGTAATTTTTATGTTTTAGAACCCACTTAAAAATAAAATTATTTTTTGTATATACATTAAACATTTCTTTAGATGATTTTTAATACAACACTATGAAGTTTCACCACTTATTTGATATAATGATGTGAAATATTATCAAGGGATAAATCCATTCTGTGATATATGAAATTTGAGGACATTGTTGGCTTATCAATAATAACCTATATAATATTATTTCATCTATTATTCTTAGTATGGATTGTATGAAAATTAATTTTGAAATAATAACACATTTATATAGATTTAAATAGTTGATCAATCACTGCATTCCAAAATTTTCATTTCCCTCTGACCTTTAAGAATACTATACACATCATCATATACCAATAAATCCATATTTTAATGTTATCATAACCATAATATTATATTATATAATTATATATCATTGTTATTCTAGAGTTTATAGTCATTATTGAGTTCTAGGATTCATTCAAAAAACTATTTTAAAAAATAATAATAAAAGGTATAGAAAACCATGTACCAAACATAAATTTTTTTTCATGGTCAACATTAAATGGATGAACATTTTAAATCATTCACCTTATATTTTATAGGATTTTCTTTTCAGTTTTTATTGATATTATCATGTAATAATGGATGAGAAATCATTTATGTTAAGAATGATTTTATCCCATGAAATAACATTTCTATGTCCATATTTAATATTAACCTTACTAAAGGGTATCATTTAATCATCTTTCATACAATGTGTACCAGCCTAAATAAATTTTAACCTAACTATCACTGAGTTAGATCATCACTACCCAAAGATCTCTCCATAATACATAGGATCTGTAGAAATCTAATCTATGTACCATTGGTTAAACCAAGATTGGGATTCAACAATGTTCTGTATGGGTAGTGCTTATGGATATTTATGTCCTTTTATAAACATGTTATATACCTATTCGAACTCAATATGTAACCCATAAAATAGCCCAGGCAAGGGTTATTTGAATTTATTGATTCTTGATTTTGAAAATTAATTCATTAGAAGCCTCACCCCCATGTTTGTGATCATCATGTTACCATTAGAATATTAGTCTAGGATGAGAGAGGATTATTTTAACTATTAATTAGATCAACTATATAGCCTATGGTGTACGATACTTGGGTAGAATATGTGACTGATGAGGCTAGTTGAGAGTAGTATGTTTGTAATAGAATTCATAGCATCAACTAGAACAATAGATTATTCATATCCATGTATGTATAGGGTCACCTCATTAGATGCTTATGCATTCACATTGATTATATATTCTTTATTGTTTCATGTTTTTTTGTTACATTACTACCTCACTACATTATGGTATCAATTTTTTATTATGTTCCTATTTCCATTATTTTGGTTTGTTTTATGATGATATCTGTATTTTGGATATTATGGGGTTTATTATAATGGGTTCTCGTGTTTTCTAAAAGAGATATTTAAAATATCGTTTTAGAAAATATATGTATTTAAAAGGTTTCTAAAGTGTTTCTTTAAAACAGATTTAGATATTTAATGATTTTTTATTTATAAGAACTAATGATTAATTTATTTAATGCTTAAAACCTATTTTATAATTATATTTTAAAATAAAAATATTTTGTTATTTTTTAAATATAAATTCATCAACATTTTAGTGATTACCTACTGGGCTTTTTTTCTCAGTCATTAATTTTGCCACATATCATTTTAGACCTGGGTCAGTTTTATGAGATTCATTTAGTTCATAATTATTACTCATGAAATAGGTTATTTAGTGGATGTATGGTGACAAATACTATATATCGAATACTTTATTTTCATTTTCATTAGAATTGTATCATCCATGACATAATTTATAATTCTTAATGTAGTATATGTAAGGATATAATTGTTTATTTTAATTTTATACTTTATTGTTTTTTATTTTTTTAATGTTTTTTATTTTAATAATAATTTAAACTCTTATTGTTCATGGGATATGAAATATTGAATTGAAATGTTGAACTTCCAAATAAAATCTATTTTTCATATATTATTCATTTCGGTGATTTCATAAATATTATTTTTCATTTTTTTTCTTTTAATTTTGTTATTAATCTGTGGAGATTATATATGTCCCTAGTGTATTTCCATAACTAGATTGGGAGTCTCGATTGAGGGGTGGACTAGGCAGGTTCATGATAGTGTTGGTAGTGATATGAGATTTATTTAATATGATTTATTCATGAACATCATGAGGATAATTATATTATTTTTTCATAACCTTCATTTTGAATCATGTGATGGAAATCCTAGTAAGTTACTACTTTAAAGGTTGAGTAATCCACTAGGAAATATTTTATACAAGTTAATTTGCATGTTTAGTTTATTTTTTTGATATGGTATTGTCGTACATGGATGTTGAGTGTTCAATGTATTTATTATGTATTATGAAGGGGATATAATATGTGGTTTAATATTAAAGTGATTATTGAGATACATGATAGATTACATTAGATTAGGATATTGTCCTAAGACTCTATGAACATGTTTTTATAACATGAGTAAGAGAGATTTTCCCTTGATGAATAGTTCTTTTTTACTTTTTTATAGGGATCATTTTTTAACATCCTTGTTTTCATCCCACAGATGTTTTATTATTTTATTGGAAAATTTATTATTAGAACTCGTTTATCTTCACTAATATATTGGTACCATGTTATTTTTATGTTATTATTTGTTTATGGTTATAGTATACCTTCAAACTCATTTATAATATATTTTGGGGTGTGTTATTTTAAAGGAAAAAAATGCGATCTGTTATTCTAAATGAAAATTGGAAATTTTTTGAAAAGGAGAATAAAAGTATTTGATTTCAATGAAGAATTTAAATGTCTTATTTTTATTTGAATGGGTTTTAAAATTAAATATTTAGTTTATTATTTTTTAAACTATTATTTATGGTCAATTGAATCTTGTTTTAAAAAGGGAAAATGGGTAAAGAATAATTATTTTTTCTTGTATGCATGTTCTTAAAAAAACAAAAAAAAACTAAATTATAATATCTATTCTATTTAGAAGTTATCAAATGTATCATTAATGGATATTCTTATAAAATTTATGGTAATCCTACCAGAAATATTTAGCTTATAACCATCATATTCATTGTTATGTATATATGTGTATGTAGATTATGTGTTTCATCATAAGTGATCAAGGATATATTCCATTTATAATGTTTCATTTGGATCAATTTATAGATTTTGGTTATTATGATTTAGCATGGCCCATAGTCACATTTTTCATATTTGTTTCGAGTTCTTTTTTCTCATTATGATGTTGTATCAGCCAATTTGGAATGATTTATTTTATGTATTCCTCTTTGATTAAATCATTATTTTTTTAATATAATGATTATTGTTATATTTACATTTATTTTGTCATTTATATTTCTTTTAAAATACATATTTTACTTTTACTGATTAATGATCATTGTGGTTATTTATTTCGGTTATATACATTTTTATTTATTCAATATTTCTTATTTAATTATTTGATATGAATGGATTTCTATTAGCTATATAGGTCATAACATATTCCAATACATCTATTAATGTGTTTTTTCTCTTATTAAGGGTTAAAATATTCCCATGAGGGTCTTATTTATACCTATTAACTACTTGATATCCCATGGGGACTCAGGATACACATTGGTCCAAGTGGAATATTGAATTAGGTGAGAGGTTTCATCAACATGATCTACTTTATTACAAATGGTATCAGATCCTAATTTATAATAATGTTTTATATTTTTAAGCACACCCTTATTATTCAGTAAGTCTCATTGTTTTGATATAGTATTGTCAAAAAAAATGTAATAGCAAGATTTATTATCTTACTATTTACATCAAAGTGAATTTAGTTACCATGGGTAGTTTGGATGTGGGTTTTTTTACGATTCCTATATTATTGATAATATTGGTGGATTTTTTTAAATACTCAATGGAATTCTAAAATATTCCTTAAGATTATACATGGAATTTTTGTATTAAATTAGAAAAAATTTTAGATTCGTGTGGATGACCTATATAGCCTGAGAATCATTTCAGATACCATGAAAATGATTTTGGAAGTGTTTCCAAAACTATTTCATGAATCGAACATGACACATCAAACCCTCCCACAAGTCAACAATTCTTCGGAAACCCATTTAGTTTCTTTATTTTAGTTGTACGATGTTTATATTTCCCTGATAGGTTTTTCTAATGGTAAAGTAACCATGAATGATATTGTTATGTGTTGATGTTATTAGATTTGAAATTGTTTGATGTTTGTTTTCTTTTTTTTCTTTTTTTATTTTACGAAAAAATTATTTTGGTTGAAAATGGGATATTAAGGAAATAGTTTTTGATTTAAAACCATCTTTTGGGGATTTTTTTTATAAAATTTATTTCTAAGGAATGTATTCAAAAAAGTATGATTTTTCATGAAATTAAGAAATAATTTTATTTTATTTTTTAATTTTTGTTTTATTTTTTATAAATTTTGAAGCATTTGAAGTATGTTTTCAAGATTTCTCAGTTCAAAAACTAAAATCAGAATGTATATTAAAGTGTTTTAGATTTTGAGGTGTTTTTAAAAAATCCTTCATAAAGATTAAAATGTTGGATAATTTTAAAATTTTGATAATGTGATGAATTTTTTCTAGATGGAAAATATTTGTTCTGGGAATGTATTGCATCATGTACGATGAAACATCATTTCAATTTAGAATGTTAATTATTCCTGTTTTTGAAGTGATGATCAATGTTTAAAAATTGGTTGGATTGTTTATAAATAGGGAATAATTTCAAAAGGGGATAACCATTATTTTTATTTATTTTCCTGATATGTACATTATGATTTTTTAATTTGTTTATGTCAAAACAATTTGACATGATTTAGTGGACATGGACGATTAGGGTACATAATTCAAGATTTTTATTAGGTGTGATCCCTTTCATATCTTTATTAGCATATGAATAGAGTTATAGTTTTTTTCTTCACCTAATGGTTTTGTGTTAGGGAAAATGGATGTATACAAAGAAGTTCATGTCTAGAGTTTTTTTGTCACGTAGTAGGTTCTTTTGAGTATAATAGGCTAGTGAACATTAGCTATATAGCTGAATATGTGTGGATAAATATTATTTTAATAGAGAATCAATTATGATAAGATAATTCTCATGTGTATGCCCCATTTTGGGGCTTATCTATTTCAAAATTATTCCTTGATGATTTTGAGGAATTTTTTGTTTTGAAGTGTCATATATTGAGTATATTACTCGGGATCCCTATTGTCTGATCCCTATGAGCTATGATTAATATATTATGTATATGAATCTTTTTCTTATGATGTTCTATGTGATTCTATTTCATGTCTTGAATTTTGATGCAATTTGGGATCTGATAATTAAATTTATATTATGAAAAATTAAAAGCATATGGTGCATGGATGGGTGACTATAGTGTAAGGATTGTATCTGGTAGGACCGTTGGTGCCACTAGGTATATATTTTCAATCAAAATCACTACTCTTTACTATTTTTTTATAATAGAACCATGTTTCCCTCTGACGTAGATTCATATAAAAATGTATTAATTTTATTTTTAATATCATGATATTTTAAAAGAAATACATTGTTCAATAATGTAAGAGATACACAACACCGAGCATCAATGAACCACACTAAATTATTAACTAAATATGACTATTATAACCTAACCATTGAATTATTAGGAATGAATAAGATTAACCTCACTATAAAATATAGAGGTCCAAATCAATAAAAAATTATTTATTAATTATTTTTAAATAATCATTGAATTTTTATCAAATTTATTTTATTCATGAAAAATATGTTTTCCACAAAAATTATTTTCATTACATTATGTGAGAAATATTATTACTAAATTTTGGTATGATTAAAAATTTTATTTTATAAAATGATTTTTTTATATAAGCCTATAAAAAATATGTTATAGTGATATTTGGAGATATCTCTTAATAGAAGAATTTTCCAGCGAATAGTGGAAAATATAGATTTCCGTTAAAAAATATATTTTATCAATAATTTAAGAAGTTTTAGTTTTTTAAAATGAGTAATAAGTGAAATTATATCTATAATATTATCAATAATTGAATTATGTTCATTTGAATAAATTTTATGGTTGAATATGATTAAAAACATTTCTATTATTAAATAAATTTTTCTGAAAATCTATTTTTCATTGAATTTTTAATTTTATAATTAAAATAATTTCATCCACTTCCAATCATGGAATATTGAAAGATGGATTAAAATTTTTAATTATGAGGTCCAAATTTGGTAAATATTCCCTTCTATTTTTAGTCATTATAAATTGAAATAGTACTGAAAATACAGTAATTTATCTGACAAATAATATTATAAGAACTAAAATAGGACCATAATAGTTTCATATAAATGCTTTTATGAGTGTAGTTTATCAATTTCCATACATTTTTAGAAAATATGGATTCATGTTTACATATTTCAATTATTTTTAAATTTATATTATTTATTTAAAATATAATGTCAGAAAAGAAACTTTCATGCCTTTAAAATCTATATAATTTTTGATTGGGATAAGAACAAAATATTTTCAACAAGAAATTGTTATTTTATAGATAAATTAATATTTTGAGTTCTTAATTTATCACTACTTTATATTATATTATAAAATTACCTTAAATTATTTTTCAACACTGACATACCATTTATTGAATTAATATAAAAATAATATAACTGATATTAAAAATATAAAGAGTAATATTATATGATTGAAATAATTATTCTAATGAAATTTTCAGATATAAATGAAGTATTTATTGGGTTTTAAATGAATATATTCTAATTACATTGTATTCATGTTTTCTTATAAGTAAAATTAAATGAATAGTCCCACAAATGACATTAATGTTATTTTATAATAAATTATATTTTATAAAATTATTTAAAAGTACTAAAAATAATTTCTTCAACCAAGTGATTGATATATGTTTAAAAATATCATCTATAGAAAATTAATGCACCCATTATTTTTATCTTATATATATTGACACCAAAATAGAAACAAAATTTTTATCATGCAAATTTTGAGAAAATGATTAATGCGGTTTAAAACTATAACACCCTGACCCTAGTTATCTAGAGTCGATGAATTATTACATAACATTGGCATGACCAAAAAATACCAAAACTTGAAAGACATATTAGTTTAGTAGCCTTGTAGTACTATATAAATTCATAAGTTTTACATTACATTATAAAATGAAAAACAACAACATTTTCTCTCTTGGCCACAATAATATCTCATAGATTATCCTTGTAGGTCAGTCATAATATCATTATTCACATCCCGTAAAATAAAAAACATAGGTAGGGGTGAGCTCAGATCCTCAGTAAGGACAACAATATAGTGGAAAAATTCATAAATAAACATTAACATTTAAGGGAATGTATAAGACTAAAACAAAATCCTTTAAAACATAAACTTCATTATAATATAGAAAATATAAATCAAAATAATGATATTTACATATTAACATGGATATTCTACTATTAGAATAATCACGTTCAATTTTAGAATACAATTTTATAATGATGGAATGCATAATGTCGGACATCATAACCACAAAGTCAAGGCCTCATTCCAAGACTACAAATAAATATTTTATCATCCCCTTGTTCCAAGACACTTGTCTGTCTCATGTGTCCTACTGATGCATCAGTGAGATATTGCGGGCCCCACCCGTTTCTTACAAAGTCCAATGAATTCCTCAAATGAAAATTTTTAAATATAACATAAACATTCATTTTAAAACTAGCATACGAAATGTTAATACATTAACTCTAAACCATGAATGGTATAAAAATAAAACATCCATAGTCAAACATATCACAAAACCATTAATACAATATTAAATATTTTTATTATAATAAATCTACTTTAAATAGTTATAAAATCCATTAATGTATGTTGACATTGATGAAATCAAAACTATTTTAGAGGAATAACTCTTTCTATTTTAAAATCATTTAAAAGTATTGTAACTATAAAAGAAAAAATTTATTTTACAAATATTCGTATAATATTGTAAGGGAAGCATCAATGGTTTTATAATGATGGAGAATAGCCGCACACACCTTATAAGTTAGCAAAACATTCTTACCTTAATTTGTCGAAGAGCTCATAAATCACCTTGTTTGGAAAACAATGGAATGATTCCATTCAATCCATTTTATAAAAAGTAAAACAAGGGTATAAATGAATTTAACACATATTATAGTAAATATTAAAAATGTATTTAAATACATTTTTAGTAAAAATGAATGTGGATAATAAAGAAGTCTCAGTAGATACTTACGTATAGGCAACCTCAGACAAATAAAGAGTTTGTAAAATTAACCCTTACCTTGTACTTTTCATTAGTCAATGGTATATTAAAATCCTGTATAATAGTTAAAAGTTTATTATTAAATTATAAAATAACTATATACATAAATATGATATCATATATGATCTCTTGATATTTCATTGTTAATAATATTTTATTTGTATCATTGTTTTGAGTGTTAACATATTTGTTTTCCTTTATATGCTTGGTTACAGAAGAAATGTTTGTTATGGAAATGATGTATTTGATTAATATCCATAAAAATATTAAGTTCATAAATATTATTTTTCATCATAATATTATAATTATTCTTAAATGATTATGATGGGGAATGAATCTCATCGCGTTCGTGGAGACAATAATCTGTACGTATACACGAGCGACAATATCATTATATTGAAGGTGAAATCGTATATAATTGGATGGTATATCATATATAAATAATAATTAAAATTTTACATTTATTATTTAAATCTATAATAATCATTATTATTCCCATCAAATTAATGAATTGTTTGAATAATATACTACACCACGACATAGACACGGTAAGCCGTACGTACGCACGTATGGTGACATGTCATTCACGGGATGGATAGAATAATGAATATGATTGTACCATATTTATAATAACAACACAATATGTATAAGTTATTGGAGTTATTATTTTGGTATGCGAAAAACAATTAAAGAGAAAGTGGAAGAAGAAAAGAACATTGAAAAAGGGTGTTGAAATTATTTCCTCTTCTCAGGGTGCTTCCTTTTGAGTTGATCAAAAGGGATCCATAGGACGGATTTCGGATCAAAGAAAGGCCTATAGGTTGAAGTGAGGAAAGTTGGGAGGATATTTGGGAAGGGTTTGGTCAACCCAAATGGCTATGGAGGTGTGATTTTTTGATATGGTAAGTGACCTTTTACAAGAGTGATGAGGGGCACCTTAGGGAAAGATTGAAATAATATTTTATTATACAATACAATTCTGTGTCTAATGGCTTCAAATGAATTTATTACGAGCCTTATGTGGTTACTGGTATAATTCCTCTCAACCAATAGGTTTCAAATGTTTAGGTTTCCATATTAACCTTATCGTTTAGATTTGACACTTGGTCAAATAGTATAACACTTACGAGGTCTCTTGTATTCTTATATTATATGTTAAATAAAAATACTATAAAATTCAAAGGAACCCAAGTGGTAAATTAATGACATATATATCATTATTTAAGTTATTTTGACACAACAAGTGTTTTCTAGGAATGTTATATCATTTAATAATATTTTATTTGTTTTAAAAACACTTTTATGTCAATTTTGATACTATTTGGTATTTTGTTATTATTAAAGTCATAACAACATTATTACTTCCAACTGAATTTATTTAATCAACCCTAACATTTCATATTAACCATGAAAATTAATGGAATTCATCAAAAGTATCAAATTACATTTATTTCAGTATTTATAAATTAATTTAATTTAATTTTTCATTACTAAGGTAATTTCTCCAGCATCATTGTCTCAAAAATAAATTTAATTATTTAATGTCAAAAAATTATAAATAAAATATCATTATATAGAATATAGTTTTAGGTTTCTAATTAATATTTATATTATAATTTATCTTATATATAATTATATATTAAAAAAAATTTAGTTATGAAAAAAGGAATTTATCACTTTTAACTCTTCTTTAAATTAAATAATAATAAATGTCCAAATCTAATTCATATGGACCAAAAGGATCATATTTTATTCCTAAGGTTATTTTTGGTCAAACTAAACTTATCAAATAGAATTAGGACATGTTTTAGGGTAATTATAATATCATTTTTACCTTTAATTGCCCTATTTACTTTTAACCGTGGTAAATAAAAGTCAAAAGTTACTAATCACAAAAATTATTTTCATCTTATTATACCAAAATATAAATAATGATTTCAATAGTTTCTCTCGGATTTTTGAAATTCATCTCAGAGAAGTGGTAAAATTATGTTTTTTTCAAATATTCAAATTCTTTTAGAAGGTGGGTAAAAGGTGGAAAACAGTTAAATAAATTATTATATATCTAAACATATTTCAAAATAACTCCAATGAATTACATTGAACTTATATAGGTATTATGTATCTATTTTGACTTAAAATAAATATAAATAAAATAAATAATTTTTTAAATTAAATGTTGGTTTTAAACAATAACACATTGTTTTTCACAATTCCTAAAAAATTTAATGTTTTAGAAAAATACAAAAAATCCACCCTAAGATAATTTTTATATTTCGAAACCGAAAATAAAGTCCATTTTAAATGATAAAATTTATAAAATTTAAAAAAGTGGGTATTACTAATCATAACAGCTAGTTTGATTGGTCATGGTGTGTTAGAACTCAAAGTTGCATACAACGCAAGATATTGAATTATTCAAAGGGAAACGTATCATGGAAGATTGGGTTGTTACATTCTCCCCTCCTTCAAATAATTACGTCCTAGAAATTACTAAATATTACTGCATAGAAAGACATGGGTGGTTCTCCATCAAAATTTTCTCGGGTTCCCACATTGCCTCTTTCATTCTATGATTTATCCATAGTACATTTACCGGATGAGTCGTCTAGGTTCTCAACACTAGTTCTCTAGTATAAAGAGTGTTGATAGGATCTTCACAATAAGATAAGTTAGCTTACAATTCTATTACTTCATAGGTGAGTACATGCATTGGGTATGGAATGTATTTTCTCAATAGTGATACGTGGAACACATCCTGAACGTTGGAGATACATGGCGGCATTTTCAAACTGTAAGATACAGCCCCAATTCGAAACAGAATTTCCAAATGTTCTATGTTCATGGGACTAAATATACCCATCTTACTGATTCGTATAACTCCCTTACATGGAGAAACCTTCAAGAAAACATGATCTCTTACCTAAAATTCAAAATCCATCCTTCAGTTATCAATATAGATCTTTTTCATACTTTGAGATCTATTGATGTGGGTTTGGATATTCTTCACCATTTCTATTGTTTCTTCAACGAGTTTTGGCCCTACGAGTTTTCTTTCACATACATCATCCCAACATTTTGGTGTGTGATATCTCGTTCTATATAAAACATCATATGGTGCCATATGAATACTTGAATGAAAGATATTGTTATAAGAAAATTCTATGAGAGGTGAATACTGATCCCACATACCTTGAATGTTAAGTGAGGATGATCTCAACATGTATTCTAAAGTTTGAATAGTCCGTTTTGATTGTCCATCAATTTGAGGGTGGTAGGCAGTGCTCAAATGAATTTCAGTATCCAATACCATGTGAATAATTTTCTAGAATCCTAATGTAAAACGGTGCTCACGATCAAAAACAATCTATTGGGGTACATCATGAAGTCTTACAACATTATTAATATATATTCATACTAAACGTTCAAGTATTAAATCTTCTCTTAGAGCATGAAAATGTATCGACATGGTAAGATGTTCAATAATGACACATATTGCAGCATTTCTTCAAGGAGTCTTTGGTAGCCCCATGAAAATGTCCACCGTAATATCATCCCATTTCCACTTAGGTATGGGAAGAGGTTGCATGAATCCTCTTGGATGTTGTCTTATAAATTTCACATGCTTACAAACCATATATATTGACACATAATCCGAAATCTCTCTCTCCACATTGTCCCACAAAAAATGTTCCCCCATATATCTATACATATTTTTTATACTAAGGTGTATAGAGAAATTAGATCGATGATCATCATCCAATAATTCCCTTTTTAGATTAGTTATATTAGAAACACAAAGCCTCTTCTAAAATTTCAAAATTCAATATTCATAAATGAAGTCGATCAATCTCCCATCATTTACATCTTTAATTTTCTTTTGAAACTCCTCATCATCAGTTTGAGAACTTTTATTCCTTTCTTGTAAAGATGGTTTAGAAACCATTTTGAAAAACTATTGATGTTTAACCTTCCAGGATTATTCCCATATCTATCTTTACTATATCCATGAATATAGGATCCCTTTAAACTCTAATCTTGTTCATAACTGTAAAGACCCGGAAATTTCAAGGAAAATTTTTTCTTAATATTTTTTTTTGGAATTTTACAAGAACGCAGTTTCTGACGGAACTTGATTCCAAGGCCCGGATTGCCCGGAATTAATTTCTGAAGTTTGGCTCGGGTACGTTCAATTAACGAATGAGCGAGTTTTCCTATCTTTTGAACCGGTGCTCGGAATTGAAATCTGATGGCACCGATGAACTCGCAACGCCGGTAATCGCTTAAGGGAACCTTTACCATAGTTGCGTTTCTGCGGGTGAAGAAGTTAATTTTCAGGGTTTAATTAATAAAGTAAATAAAATTGTTGAATCATTTTTATTTCATGTCACGTGGTTTACTTCTCCCATGGGAAGATGGTGGTGGGACCACATCCACCCAACTTCCCATGTGTGGATATTTGAAAGGGGTGGGGCCCACACAAACCCCCTACCTTTTCAAATTCCTTAAACTCCCTAACCCCTCTTAACCCCTCACTTTCCTAACCCCTCTAAACCCCCCATTTATGTTTTGTTAACTTATCACCTCATTAATTTTATAACGTCTTATGTTAATAACTTAAGTGAGTTAAATGTGGGTTTTGAATTTTCCAACTCTTGTAATTCAAATGGTTAGGTTGTGTAAATAAAATAAGACTTGGTCTTATTTTATTATTGTTAGAGTTTTGCAACCATGAGAGGATTGGGGAAGCGGTCTTCTTATTCTTCTTCAACCTCGACAAAGAACGCGAAGAACACCAATCTTAAACGAAGAACTTCTCCGCCGAAGAACACGGTTCTTCCGCGACGCCGTATCCGCGACGTGACGTTCTTCTTCCGCGTCGTCTCTTCCGCGACGGTTTTCCGCGACGAAATCGTCGTCACCAACTTCGAATCCACGCTTCGTGACGTCGATGTTCATTTCCCGCGACGCCCGACCTCCGTGACGCTTTTCTTCCACGGCTCATTGACGAACACTGTTCCTGAACTGAGGTAGGGGATTATTTTATTTAATTATTTCCCATTCATGAATCTAGTTTATAGATTATCGTGGATTTTCAAATAGATGATATCATTTAATTAGAGGGGGGCCGGACCCCACAAACAGGGCCGAACCCCCCTCATATGTTCATGTTTGATTCTTTGTGGATGGAACAGAATGGCGAGGTTCCGTCGCACCACACGGGAATCACACGGCAAGTATTACATGACGTCGTCGCACCGCGTCGTGGAAGGAAGTTTAAGAACGCGACGTCGTCGTGCCGCGTTGAAGAAAACCAAAGAACCACGGTCGGAGTCGGGTCGCGGCGAAGGGGCGCGGCGCCATCGGGTCATGCTGGAAAACTACAAAGACGTCGCTTTTCATTTTGACATGCGGATTGATGGGCGATGACGAAGCAGGCCGTTTTGGCGTTTGAATCCCTTCACAGTGATGGTGGGGTCCCGGGGGGGACCATAGGCGAAGACGACAGGTGGAACGGACCACCGGAACGCGTCCGATGGTCCGCGGAAGGCGGCAGCGGCGCACCGCGCCTGCGCGGCGGCGCCGACGACCGGCGGCAGAGGCGTGCCGCCGGAGGGTTGGCGGCCGGCGGATCCACTGCCGGCCTCAATCAGCGGCGGGCGGGGGAGTCGCGCACCCCGCTCCGCGAATCGTCTCGGCCACGCTGGTCGAGCCACGACCGGCCAGTCGGGTCGGACCGTGTCGGACCGAGCCGGACCGAGCCGGTCCGGGCCGGGCCCATCCGGGTCGGACCCAGGTCCGGTCGACCCGGTTCGGACGACCCAGGGGGGGTCGGGCCGGGCCTAGACCCCCGTTTTCGGACCACTTTCGGTCAAATGCTCATATCTTGAGCTGTAGACCTCCGATTGACGTGTTGTCTGTGGTAAAACGATCCTTGGTCCGAGATGGTTGTTTCGGTATATTACACTCAAGGTTTCGGAGAACTTTGGGTTCGGCCGGGTTGGTTTGTACGCGAAACCAACCAGGCCCTTAGAGCGGAAATGCTCGTAACTTGAGTTCCGGAAGTCCGATTGACGTGACGTCAACTTTAATGAATTCCTCTAAGTGAGGAAGATCTTTTGGGTTACTCCGCTCGAGGTTTGGATGCCGTCAGACTGCGGTCGGGTTGGTTCGCCCACGAAACCAACCGGGCCCCTGGAACGAAAAAGCCAATAGCTCACAGACCGGGCATCCGATTGACGCACCGTCTGTCTCGTTGACTTCCTCTTGATGAGACAGAACTTTTGGAATATTTCTCCCATGTTTTGGATACAGTTGGATAGTGTCTGTGTTGCGTAGCACCTGAAATCCAACCGGGCCCCTGGAACGGAAAAGCTGATATCTTTCAGACGGGACGTCCGTTTGACGAACCGTCAGCGGCGTTGTTGATCACGTTGAGAAACAGTCCCTAAGAGTATACCCTATGAGAGTATGAGGTACAGATGAGTTACGGCCGGGATTGGTTCGCTCACAAAACCAACCGGGCCCCTGGGACGAAAAGGCTAGTAACTCAAAGACCGGGCGTCCGATTGACGTGCCGTCTGTTGCGTTGAGACCCCTATGACGAGGAGGTACTTTGAGATACTTCTTTGTGGGTCTTTGAGATACTTGGAGTATCGACCTGTAGCTCGTGGAGCAGACCCTCCTGGAGACGAGCGTGCGGAGTACGGAGACCGTGTAGCCGATTGAGACCTGACGACTGATTGACCGACTTGACATGGATTGAGTCGACTATCCCAGTGGACGGAGCAATACTTTGTCAGGTGAAGACCCATGGCGGACGGAGCACTACCTGTGTGATAGTGCAAACCCGCGGTAATCGTCCGGAGAGTACCTCAGCAGGCAACTAGGGGGGGTGCACTATTGTGTTTGGGTGAAATACCTCCGCGGGAAGCACTATTATGTCTGGGTGGCTGACCCGCGGTACTCGGCAGGAAGAGTACCTCACTAGTCTTAGGTTAGTGAGCAGTACCTCGGAGTCATGACAGGACCACTGTACACCCCAGTGACGGAGCTCTTCAGCAGTTACGGTTTCGAAAATGAAAATCCTGGTTTGAGCTGAGACTTTTGACCATTGTGTTTACCTCATGATTGAGATGGTTCACTTGATAAATTAGGTATATGTATGGGCATATACCTAGTTAGTGGTTATCCGTTGATTTCATGATCCTTGTGTTTCCTCGTGATTGAGATGGGTTACTTGATAACTTAGGTATATGTATGGGAATATACCTACGTAGTGGTTATCTGTTGAGATCTTCTTTGTGGTTATCCTGGTTAGTTTTAGAGAGACCTTGAGGGTCTCGGGGTCCCTAATGAGTATCGTTATACTCACCCCTGCACGGGCTATGCCCGCACCTCGTTGTGTTGGTTGCAGACGATGGGCAGTGCTGACAGAGGCCGAGTGTTCGAGGACTGGACGGTACCCGGAGGTGGACCACACGACGAGTTAGTATCTGGAGGAGGACTTCACGGCGAGATGACACACGGAGGTGGTTGACGGTCGAGAGCGTTGAGAAGGCTATCTGTACCTACCCTTCAGGTAGGATCCGTGGTGGACGATCCAAGAGTTGTGCTATCTGTACCTACTCTTCAGGTAGGATCCAAGGAGGATGACCCAAGTGCTACTTCCTTCTTCCAGCTGTTGCCTTTTTCTGTTGTACTTTCATTCAGTTGTAGTTGTACTTTCCTTTGGGTTTGTATTCTGGCCCATTTACTTTTCAGCACTTCTCTTGTACTTAGTGTTTACTTTTTCCGCTTGCTTACTCTGTGGTGCTTGTTTTCTTTTATAAAGGCAATGCCTTCCCAGTTATCTGGATTTACACCTTTAGTGCTAGTTTCCAGCCCCTGGCCTATGGAAGGCGGGCATGGGGTAGTCACGGCACGGGCCCTGAGGATGAGTCGTGACAAATTGGTATCAGAGGAGTCGGTTCTACCGCAGAACTTATAACTCTGATATTTTCTTTCTTTGAAGCAATAGTGTTAAGGGTACCGAGTGTGGTGTTCAGTTCAGGGAGTCCAGTGTTGGTGCGGGCGGCCGACGTATCCATACACCAGGACCCTGACAATTGATTTCCGACTTTGTGCACGAAAACACTGATTGCATATGTGTTTTCAAAGACTTTCCCTTAAAACAGCTCAAACCAGGTTAGCTCACCAGGTATAATCGTTTGACCATGTTACGTTATTTCTTTCAGGATGCCTTTTCTCGGACGACCAGCTAGAGCCCCGAGAGTGGTTCGTACTGACAGCCCACCGAGCGACGTGGCCTCAGTACAGGGCCCTTTTCTAGTTGAGGCACCAGCGGAGGCACCAGTGGTACTACTACCCGTTGGGCCACCGATGCCACCAGCCCTAGCAGCAGAGGGTGCACGTCGCTTGAGCGCACTGCACGAGTTCAAGCGCCAGAGGCCACCCAGGTTCCAGGTAGGGACGGACCCACAGGTGGCTGAGGATTGGCTGGAGGCTGTGGTTAGAGTCTTCAGGCTAGTGGGGACGCCGGAAGACTTCATGGTGATCTTTGCTACCAGCCTCCTTCAGGCAGCAGCATGCAGGTGGTGGAGCCACTTGTTTCAGTTTTGCGACGGGAAGACCTTCGCATGGGAAGACATCGAGACCTTCTTCAAGGTGGAGTTTGTACCAGTAGCTCTACACCCCAAGCGTGGATAGGAGTGGAACTAGTGGATACGTCCCATGTACTTCAAGTTCCATGTTTCTATTGTATTCGTGTCTTTGTACTATTTGCTACAATAATAAAAGGACACTTATCTTTCTTTACTTTCCTGTACTTTTGTTTGGTTGATACTGAGTGGTCCCGGTTAAAACTATTGACTTGACCCTCACATTCTAGATTTCAACTGGAGGAGACCCAATGACCTCACACTGATGCCGACAGTGTGACTCGACCCTTGGAGGGGAGAGTGACAGTTGGATCTCTTAGTAGTTACGTCGAGGCCTTACGATGTCATCCATGGCATGAATGCATCATTCATGTCTGGATTGACTATATTAGGCAATGGGCGTGGTTCATCCAGGAGATGAGACCGAGTTTCTCTTTTCGGAAAAAGAGAAATTTTAGCATCTCTTTCAGATCATAGGCAAAGAAGGTGCAGATCATCCAGGAGCGGAGGAAGACTGCACAGTGCAGTATGTAACCGGAAACCGACTCCAGTCCTAGAGACTCGAGCGTGTTAAATGTTAAAGAAGAGGAACCTTAAAGGAGAGATGAGTCTACGAAGCAGCAGACGTGGAGGCAGAGCTAGGAGAGCAGCATGAGGTGGTGTACATCCTAACATGGTACAACCACCCGCCTGAGTTATTTCCGCTAGGCTCAGGGAGCTGGAGGGCGGAGGAAGAGTGCGGCTGCATGCGGTCAAGGAGTGTGACCCAATGGCTCTAGAAATTATTCAAGGGATAGTCTGTGTCCACTACTAGCTGTTGTAGTAACTGATGTCGTTATGAATCATTCCTTTCTTTCACAAATCTTGTTTCAGACCTAGACTATCCGGTAAGCTGTGGACTTGACCCTCACATCTAGAGATACCTTGGTAGGAGACTCGATAATCACACTTATGATGACGGTGTGGTCAGACCCTCGGGGAAAGATTTCCTGTTGGAAATCTCTTGGTGGTAGTGTCGAGGCCTTACGACGTTAGTTTGAGTATGTAATGGGAAATAACTGTTCATACTCAAATTGACGGTTTTAGGCAAAGGTCGGGATGGGTTTTCCTTGGTTGGCGAAAAGGAAACCCTGGGCAGCACAAGTTAAACTCATGCACAGGAGGGTGCGAAAGATCACTCTAGAGTCGTCCAACCTTACCCTTGTGGCGGCAGTCGTTTCGAGTTCCAGTTCGAACAGGAATTGGAGACCTCTAGAGTTCGAGGACGACGATCACGTCCCTATACGGGTCTCACCTCGATGAAGTTTACGGAGTTGTAGCCAAGGCGGCAAGTAAACTCTACAATTCAACGGACCTTTCTAGGTCCACAGCTAGGTAGGAAAGGTGGTTTACCTCTTAACCCATCCACCTCAGTTGCACCAGGTTCACGACGACTTCCACGTATCTCACCTGAAGAGATACGTGCTCGACCCTTCGCATATCATCGACCATGAAGAGCTGGACGATGGCGATGAGGTGTTTTTCACGGAGGTTCCAGTGGATATCGTGGATCGACAGGAGTGTATCCTACGAGGACAATCGATTCCTCGGGTGATCTTTCTTTGGAAGTACAGAACCTCCAGGTAAGCACATGGGAGCGGAGGGCTCAGATGCATCCTCTATACCGCTTTTGATACCCTAGTTTGTGTTGAAGCTTTACAGGGACGTAAAGCCCTGAGGTGGTAATTTTATTTGGAATTTTACAAGAATGCAGTTTCTGACGGCACTTGATTCCGAGGCCCGGAGTGCCCGAAATCAATTTCCAAAGTTTCGCTCAGGTACGTTCAGTGAACGAACGAGCGATTTTTCCTATATTTTGAACCGGTGCTCGGAATTGAAATCTGATGGCACCGATGAACTCGCAACGCCGATAATCGCTTAAGGGAACCTTTACCATGATTGTGTTTATGCGGGTGAAGAAGATAATTTTTGGGGTTTAATTAAAAAAGTAAATAAAATTGTTGAATCAATTTTATTTCATGTCATGTGGTTAACTTCTCCCATGGGAAGTTGGTGGTGGGCCCACATCCACCCAACTTCCCAGGTGTGGATATTTGAAAGGGGTGGGGCCCACACTAACCCCCCACCTTTTCAAATTCCTTAAAATCCCTAACCCCTCTTAACCCCTCACTTTCCTAACCCCTCTAAACCCCCCCATTTAAGTTTTGTTAACTTATCACCTCATTAATTTTATAACATCTTATGTTAATAACATAAGTGAGTTAAATATGGGTTTTGAATTATCAAACTCTTTTAATTCAAATGGTTAGGTTGTTTTTATAAAATAAGACTTGGTCTTATTTTATTATCATTAGAGTTTTTCCACCTTGAGAGGATTGGGGAAGCGGTCTTCTTCTTCTTCAACCTCGACGAAGAATGTGAAGAACACCATTCATCAACGAAGAACTTCTCCTCCGAAGATCACGGTTCTTCCACGATGTCGTATCCGCGATGCGACGTTCTTATTCTGCGTCATCTCTTCCACGACAGTTTTCTACGATGAAATCTCCGTCAACGACTTCGAATCCTCACTTCGTGACGTCGACGTTCTTTTCCCACAACGCCCGACCTCCGCGATGCTCGTCTTCCGCAGTTCATTGACGAACATCATTCCTGAACCGAGGTAGGGGATTATTTTATTTAATTATTTTCCATTCATGAATCTATTTTATCGATTATCGTGGATATTCTACTAGATGATATCGTTTAACGAGAGGGGGGCCGGACCGCACAAACACGGCCGAACCCCCCTCCTATGTTCATGTTTGATTCTTTGTGGATGGAATGGAATGGCGAGGTGTCGTCGCACCACGCGGGAATCACACGGCAAGTATTACGCGACGCTGTCGCGCCGTGTCATGGAAGGATGTTTAAGAACACGACGCTGTCGCGCTGCGTCGAAGAAAACCAAAGAACCATGGTCAGAGTCGGGCCGCGGCGAAGGGGCGCGACACCATCGGGTCACGCTGGAAAACTACAAAGACGACGCTTTTCGTTTTGACATGTGGATTGACGGGCGATGACGAAGGAGGCCGTTTTGGCGTTTGAATCCCTTCGTAGTGAAGGTGGGGTTTCGGGGGGACCATAGGAGAAGACGCCAGGAGGAACAGACCACCAGAGCGCGTCTGGTGGTCCACGGAAGGCGGCTGCCAGCGGATCCGCCGCCGACCTCAATCAGTGGAGGGCAGGGGAGTCACGCACACCGCTCCACGAATCGGCTCGGCCACGCTTGTTGAGTCGCGGCCGGCCGGTCAGGCCGGACCGAGCCTGACCGAGCCTGACCGAGCCGGGCCTGCCCAGGCCGGGCCCCGCCGGGTCGGACCCGGGTCGGGTCCACCCGGTTCGGCCGACCCAGGGGGGGTCGGGCCGGGTCGGCCCGGGCCCAGACCCCCGTTTTCGGACCTCTTTCGGGAAATTGCCCATATCATGAGATGTAGACCTCCGATTAACGCGCCGTCAGCGGAAACGTGATCCTTGGACCGATATGGTCGTTTCGGTATATTACACTAAAGGTTTCGGAGAAGTTTGGGTTCGGCCGGGTTGGTTCGTACGCGAAACCAACCGGGCCCTCAGAGCGGAAACGCTCGTAACTTGAGTTCAGGACGTCTGATTGACGTGCCGTCGTCTTTAATGGATATCTCTAAGTGAGACGAATATTTTGGCTTACTTCGCTTGAGGTTTGGATGCCATCGGAGTGCGGTCGGGTTGGTTCGCTCACGAAACCAACCGGGCCCCTGGAATGAAAAGGCCAATAACTCACAGATCGGGCGTCCGATTGATGCACCGTCTGTCTCGTTGATTTCCTCTTGATGAGACGGAACTTTTGGCTTACATCGCCCTTGTTTTGGATAAAGTTGGATAGTGTCCGGGTTGGATCGCACCTGAAATCCAACCGGGCCCCTGGAACGGAAAAGCTGATATCTTTCAGACGGGACGTCCGTTTGACGAACCGTCAGCGGTGTTGTTGATCACGTTGAGAAAAATTTCCTATGAGTATACCCTATGAGAGTACGGGGTAAAGTTGAGTTACGACCGGGATTTGTTCGCTCACGAAACCAACCGGGCCCCTGGGATGAAAAGGCTAGTAACTCACAGACCGGGCGTCCGATTGACACACCGTCTATTGCGTTGAGACCCCTATGACGAGGCGGTCGTTTGAGATACTTCTTCGTGGGACATTGAGATACCTGGAGTATCGACCAGTAGCTCGTGGAGAAGACCCTCCCGGAGACGAGCGTGCGGAGTACGGAGACCGTTTAGCCGACTGAGACCTGACGACAGCTTGACCGACTCGACTTGGAGTGAGTCGACTAGCCCAGTGGACGGAGCACTAATTTTTGAGGTGCAGACCCATGGCGGACGGAGCACTACCTGTGTGAAAGTGCAGACCCGCAGTACTCGTCCGGAGAGTACCTCAGCAGGCTACTAGGGGGTGTGCACTTCTGTGTTTGGGTGACATACCTCAGCGGGAAGCACTACTGTGTTTGGGTGGCTAACCCACGGTACTCGACAGGAGGAGTACCTCAGCAGTCTTAGGTTAGTGAGAAGTACCTCAAAGTCGTGACAGGACCACTGTACACTCCAGAGACGGAGCTCTTCAGCATTTACGGTTTCGATAATGTAAATCCTGGTTTGAGATGAGACTTTTGACCTTGGTGTTTACCTCAGGATTGAGATGGGTCACTTCATAACTTAGGTATATGTATGGGCATATTCCTGGGTAGTGGTTATCCATTGATTTCATGATCCTTGTGTTTCTTCATGATTGAGATGGGTTACTTGATAACATAGGTATATGTATGGGCATATACCTAAGTAGAGGTTATCTGTTGAGATCTTCTTTGTGGTTATCCTTGTTGGTTTTAGAGAGTCCTTGAGGGTCTCGGGGTCCCTACTGAGTATCGTTATACTCACCCCTGCACGGGCTATGCCTGTACCTCGTTGTGTTTGTTGCAGACGACGGGCAGTGCTGACAGAGGCCGAGTGTTCGAGGACTGGACGGTACCCAGAGGTGGACCACACGACGAGTCAGTATCTGGAGGAGGACTTCACGGCGAGATGACACACGGAGGTGGTTGACGGGTGAGAGCGTTGAAGAGGCTATATGTACCTACCCTTCAGGTAGGATCTGTGGTGGACGATCTAGGAGCTGCGCTATCTGTACCTACCCTTCAGGTAGGATCCGAGGAGGAGGACCCAGGAGCTACTTCCTTCTTCTAGCTGTTGCCTTTTTCTGTTGTACTTTCATTCAGTTGTAGTTGTACTTTCTTTTGGGTTTGTATTCTATCCCATTTACTTTTCAGCACTTATCTTGTACTTAGTGTTTACTTTTTTTTCTTGCTTACTCTGTGGTGCTTGTTTTCTTTTATAAAGGCAATGCCTTCCCAGTTATTGGGATTTACACCTTTGGTGCTAGTCGCCAGCCCCTAACCTATGGAAGGCGGGCTTGGGGTAGTCAAAGCATGGGCCCCGAGGACGGGTCGTGACAGTAACTCAATGATCCTTTATTCTCAAAGCATCTGCCACCTTATTTTCCTTCCGAGGGTGGTATTCAATGGTGCAATCATAGTTCTTGAGTAGTTAGAGCCATCTCCTTTTCCTCATGTTGAGTTCATTTTGTGATAAAATATACTTCAAAATATTTTGATCTGTATATATCTCACATTTTTTACCATAGAGATAATGTCTTCATATATTCAAAGAAAATATTATAGCTAATAACTCAAGATAATGACTGTGATAGTTTTGTACATGAATATTTAGTTGCTGTGATGCATATGCAATAACCCAGTCATTCTACATAAGGACACAACCAATTACTTTATTTGAATCGTCGCTATAAATAACAAACCCATCATTCCCCAATTTTAGAGTCAAGATAGAACAATTGACTCATATTCTCTTCAGTTCTTCAATGTAGTCTTGAAAATATTTTTTTCAAAAAAATTTAACCCCTTTACGTGTGAGCTTGGTTAATGTGTTAGCCAATCGGGAAAAACTCTGGTTGAAGTGACCATAATTACTTGATAAACCAATAGAACTATGTACCTTAGTTATACTTTTCAGTGCTGGCCATTCATGGATTACCTTTTTCATAGAAGGATCAACATAGAATCTATCATTAGAGACAATATGGCCAAGAAAAGAAATTTCCTAAATTCAGAATTCAAACTTTCTAAACATCCCATATAATTTATTTCTTCTAAGAGACTTTAAGATAATGCGCAATTGATTTTCATGATATTAGTAGCTTTTAGAGTATACCTAGATATCATAAATAAATACAACTAAAAATTCATCAAGATATTCTATTAAATCACTATTCATTGGATTCATTAAAATAGAGGGTACATTAGTTATCCCAAAAGGCATTAATGTAGACACGTAATGCCCGTACCTGGTTCAAAATGATGTCTTTGGAATGTGTTCTTTTTTAATGCACAACTGATGATATCCAGATCAATGATAAATATTTGAAAAATTTTGATCTCCTTCAAGTTGGTAGAATAAATCATCAACGTGAGGTAGGGTATACTTGTTCATTATTGTTATAGCATTGATCTCCCTATAATCAATGCACAGCCACATGGATCCATCTTTTTTCTTAACAAAAAGAACAGGGGCTCCCCATGGAGAAATAGTAGGGCTAAAAAATCGCTTATTACTCAATTCATCTAGTTTTGTCTTTAGTTCCACTATTTCCATAGAGTCCATACTATAAGGGGTATTTGATATGGGCATTGAACCAGTAATTAAATCAACGGAATACTCAATTTTTCGTTCTCGAGGATGTCCAGGTAAATCATCTGGAGACACATCAACATATTCTTACACAATAGATACATCCTCTATTTGAAATTTCTTTTCCTCACCCAAAGTTATTCCATTATCTTCCTCCCTGGTAATTTAATTTATTATAGATACTGCGGGTGGATCTAGATAATAATCAAATGACGACGTTTCTACTCTAAAAATGTAGTACACCTTATCTTCATCTAAAATTGTGAGCTCCTTCTTATTATAATAAATACTTTCATCATGGTCTGAAATCCAATCCTTACTAAGGATTATATCAAATTCAATCATGGATATGATGATGAGATCAACAGATAAATAACGTTTATAAGCCTTAAAGGGAACTGATTGACAAAACTTCATTACAATGATACTTCCCTTATGAGTTTTAACTGACAACTCCCTTGTTAAATCATATTGTAAATATCTAATTCTATTAGAAAAGTGGGAAGATATTAAAAAATGCTATGATCCAGAATCAAATAAAACAATGGATAAACTTCAGGAAACCATTAAGTTACCTTCCACCACATCTTTTGGAGTATCAACCTCAGCATTAGTGATCGTATAAGCTTATCCTTGCTCCCATGGCCTTTTATGAGGTAATTTTCCTTGTCTCTTTAGACATTAATTTTCATAATTCCGCATTTCTTTACAATTTTAGCATTCAACATTGAAATCCTCTTTCATTCCCTTTCAATCACGAGCTTGGTGGCCATTTTCACAACACTTGTAACTGACTCTCATTCCCTTCAGGAAAGTACCAGGGTGTTTCATCCCATATTTACTGCCTCATAGATATTCATCCTTTATATTATTAACCTTATTTACATTTCCATAGTGTTCAACATATATCTTTTTCACTTGCTTTTATCTAATGTCGTATGACTTAGAGAACTATTTTTCTATCTTGATAGCACATGAGACTATATCTTCATACAATGTGAAGGATTGTGAGACTAATGCTTGATGGAGAAATATTTTTAACCCATCAATGAAATGATCCATATTACTCATTGGGATATTTATATAATATGTTGCATTCCTTGATAACCTTTTAATGTTATCCTCATACGTTGTGATATTATCATCCTATTATTTTCCTCGGACAAAGAAATTTTCATTTTATATCCACTAAATTTTCAGGAGGAATGTATTTTTCTATGAATATATCATTAAACTCCATCCATTCAATATTTGAAACATCTTCATCTTTTTTGTGTTTTGAATCTATAAACTCCATTGATCTGTATCTCTTATGAGGCGATAAATTTCCATGACAACTTCTTCCCTTTCTCTACTCTCCAGATCATGAAATATTTTCTCTAAGGAACTTATCCATTGCTTAGCAACAAATGGAATTTTTGTCCCATTGATTTTTTTTGGTTTTTTCCTCATGAAGAATTCTATCAGTAATTCTCTACATTGTGGATCAGGGTGCTCCATACGAGAATGGTTATTATTCATAACCTGAGTGAGTTATCCCAGTATGGTGATAAGATGATCAGAACGAGTTGCATCACCAGATCCTCTATAATTATATTGACTATGAGGGAAATACCTACATGGATTACATGCATTGATATGGTTTTCATTCCTTCTAATAGGCACTATTTCTAAAAAATGGAATACAATAGATTAGTTTTTGAATCACAATACATAATTCCATACTTATGACATACTTAACATAAATTGATGAGTTTATAGATAAGATCCATAATAAAAAAAATTATTTGAGGAAGTATATAATCATTAATACATCATAATTTCTTCTAAAGAAAAAGCAAATTTTCCTAACCATATCCCCTGAGAGTGTCGTAACCAATAGTGCATCATGGCCTGTTGTTGTGTACTAGGATACCTAGGGTCAAGCCTGAAACTCCTTGTTAGAGTTTTCACTCCTAGGTACATCTGTTCCAGAGCTGCCTCTACCTTCTTGTATCCATATATGAATATATTTTCTTGTAAAATCCACATAATATATACACTACCAAAAATTTCAGATGTTCTTCTATACTAATCATCAAAGTCTATCTTACGGTAATGTTCTCTAATCAGCATTTTTCTAAATTTAGTTTCCAAGGCTAGTACTAAACTTTTTCTGATACCAACTGTAACACCTTGACTCTAGTTACCCAGATTTGGTGCATTATTACATAACATTGGAATGATCACAAAAGATCATGTCTCTAAAGACCGATTAGTTTAGTAGCAATGGATGTACTAGATACATTCATAAGTATTACATTGCATTATAAAAAAACATTGTCTCTATTCACCACACTCATTTATCCTAGACTATATTTGCAGTTCAGTCATTATATACATTTTCGTATCCTGGGAAAAATAAAACATATAAATGGGTGAGCTCAAAATCTATGTATGGATAACAATATAGAGGAAACATTCATAAATAAACATAAACATTTATGGAAATGAATATGACTAACAAAAGACTTTTAAACTTAAACATCATTATAATATGGAATATATAAATCCAAATAATTCCATTTAATTATTCACATGGATATTCTACCAGAGGAATAATCACATGCAATATCAATTTTAAATTTCATAATGATGGAATGCATAATGTCAGACAAGATAACCACATAGTCACGGCCTCATTCCATTACTAAAAATAAATATTTTGTCATGGCCTTGTTCCAAGACCCCAGTTTGTCTCATTTTCCCTACTAGTGCATCTAGGATCTATAACGGGCTCCAACCATCACATACTAAGTCCAATGCATTCCTCATATGAAAAGGTTAAACATAACATAAACATTCATATAAAAATTATCATATGAAATGTTAAAACATTAACCATAAACCATTAATGGTATAAAAATAAAACATCCATAGTCAAACATATCACAAAACCTTCAATAAAATTGGGAAGATTTGTATCATAATAAATCAACTTCAAACATGTATAAAATCCATTAAAGGTTGTTGACATAGATTAAATCAAAACTATTTTAGAGAAATAACTATTTCTGTTTTGAAATCATTTAAAAGTCATGTAATTATAAAATAAAACATTTATTTTGAAAATAATATTATATAATTGTAAGGAAATTATCAAAGGTGTTATAATGGAGGAGAATAACCGCCCCCACTGTATAAGTTTAAAAAACATTGTTTCCTTAATTTGTTGAAAAGGTCATAAAGTACCTTGTTTGGAATATGGCGGAATGATTCCATTCAAACCATTTTATAAAAAGTAAAACAAGGGTATAAATGACATAGAACCATATTATAGTAAATAGTAAACATGTTTTTAAATACATTTTTTACAAAATATGTATGTGGATGATAAAGATGTATAAGTAGATGCATACTTATAAAAAATCTCACATAAATAAAAAGATTATAAAATTATCCCTTAACATTTACTTATCCATAGTAAATGGTATGTCAGCCTAATTTACAATAATATAAAAAATTAATTAAATTATATAAGAACTATATACATAAATCGTATATCATATATGATCATCTAATATTACTTTGTTAATAATATTTTAGTAGTATAATTGTTTCGTGTGTTAACTGATTATGTTTCATTTATATGCTTTGTTATGTAAGCCTTTTTTATTAAGGATGGGATTTATTTGATTAATATCTATAATTATATCATGTTATTATAAATTTTTTTTATTCATAAAATGATAATTATTCTTAAATTATTACGATGGGGATTGAATCTCATTGCATTCAGGGAGAGAGTAATACATACGTACGCACGTATGGTGACATGTCATTAATATGATGGGTAGACTAATGAATATGATTTTACCATATTAATATTAACATCATAGTATGTATATGGTACTAGATTTATTATTTTTTATGTGAAAAACATATAAATAGGAAGTGGAAGAATAAAATAACTTTGAAAATGATGGGGAGATTATTACCTCTTCTTTGTGTGATTCCTTTTGAGTTGATCAATATGGATCCTAAGGTTGTATTTATGATCAATGTAAGGCCTCTAGGTAAACGTTAGGGGATATGGGAGGATATTTTGGCATGTTTTGGCTAATCCAATTGGCATTGGAGGTGTGATTTTGTGAAAAGGAGAAGTTCCCTTTTATAAAAGAGGTGAGGGGCACCATAAGAAAATAATGAAACGTTATTGTGTTATACAATAATATTCGGTATCTAATGGATCCAAATACATTTATTTCGAGACTTAGGTGGTTATGGGTGGAATTTCTCTCGAAAAATAGGTTTTAGAGAAGTTTAAGTTACTGTATTAACCTTATCATTTAGATTTAACTCTTGGTTAAATATTTTAACATTTACCATGTATCCTTGTATTTTTATATTATATGGTTAATAAACGTACATAAAATTCATAGAGAACCTCAACTGGTTCATTAATGAAATATATATCATTATTTATGTCCTTTGGATGAACCTTGTATTTTTAAAAATATTTTATCATTTAATAATATATTATTTGTTTTAAAACCACTTATATGTCAATTTTGACACTATTTGGTATTTTGTTTTTCATAATGTCATAGCAGCATCATTACATCGGAAAAACAATTTAATCAACCCTAATATGTCATATTAACCTAAAAAATTAGATTAATTCATCAAAAGTCTCAAATTACATTTATTTCTATATTTATAATATTAATTATATCAATTTTTCATTAATAAGTTAATTACTGTAACATCAATGTGTTGTATATAAATTTAGTTATATAATGCCTAAAAATTATAAATAAAATTTCATTATGTCTGAAATATTATTATCTTTCTAATGATTATTTTTAGTCGAATTTAACATTTGTAAAACCCTATATTAAAAATGTTTTATCTATGAAAACTAAATTTAACACATTTAACTCTTCTTTAAATTAAATAATAATAAATGTCCTAATCTAATACAAGTGGACCAAAAGGGTCATATTTTTTCCTAAGGTTGTTTTTAGTCGAATTAAACTTATAAAATAGAATTAGGACACGTTTTAGAATAATTATAATATCATTTTTACATTTACATTCCTTATTTACCTTTAACTTGTAATTTCTCAGTTCTGGAAGCCGCCTAGAGACGCCTCGTACCCAGTAGGTCACATGGCCTTAGGCACATTTACCCAAAATCTTGAGGCTTCCGACTAGCATTGAGGGCCATGGGTGTGATATTTGGGAAACTATTCCCTTATTTGTAGTGTAAAAAACCCGATGTAAATAAATATACAATAGTATAAGCAGTAATAATACCATAACAAAAGGAAACAACATAATACTAGAAGTAATAACAACTGGATCAGATATATAAATTGATGCACGATACATATGTCTTGGAAAACATAAAAACAAGTCACAATTCTAAATATAGTACTAATCAAATGTGAAAAAGAAAAACAAGTAAATAACTCCTCATAATTGCAAGCCTAAGATTGGTCCCATGCTCCGTAGCTCCAGCGCAGTCAAGTACCCGTGGTAGAAGGGAACTTACCCTTATCTAAACCTGAAACAATATAAACTATTTTGGGCACAAAATCATGGCCCAAACATGGTGTGAGACTAAATACCATTGGGAAACCACCACAAGATATGTTCTTAATAGTCGGTAAATATATTTGACAGGGAATAAGTAGATAGAAACAGTAAACATGGATGTACTCAACATTGAATATTCCTACAGTTTCAAATCATTCAAAAGAAGGCACATTGCAAGTAAGATGATAACACAGTAGGTAACCCTCTGGGAAGTATTCACAGCCTATCCCAACTAGTATTACCTAGAAACACAAGAAACCAGATAACACAATAGGTAACCATTAGGGAAGTACACACAGCCTTGCCACTCTGGTCCTACCTTGAAAACACAAGCAACCATGTAGGCAGTACACTCAGTCTTACCCCTCTATTTCAGCTTATGTATGGAATCTCTGAGGAAGAAATCACTGTCAATTCCTTTTATAGTCTCGTATCGTATCTAATGGAGCTCTGGGGAAGCACTTACGTCACATTCCCCCTGTGGCCCACGACGATGAACTACAGACACTCTGAGGAAGCACATATGTCAATTCCCCCTGTGGTCTCACATCTTTAGTATAAAAGGCTCTCTACAGAATCCCTTACATCAATTATTCTTATATTCTATACAACAGGTTATCACAGCACTATGTATTTCAATCAAGTACATCGAAGAATATCAGCCAACGTAAACCTCAAGATCAACGTGGCTAATAGTCTACAACATAAAAACATGAAAGGAAACAATAGTCACACCATCCTACAAAAATAGGCATGGGAAATACAAGGTAGCCTAACAGGAAACATGACCAAATGGTCAAAAAAATAATTCATGAATGGGAATACACATATAAAGTATTACAATTAACCATATTCATATTCAATTAACCACTACTCAAGAATACAAGCATAGAAGGAAACCATCAAGGCTAAAAATGTAAACATTAAATACCTTGTTCAAGGGTATTGGGATCTTTTTCACATATAAATCAAAAAAATTCAATGAAATGGTACAAAACACCTACCACGGTGTTAAAAGATTTCTATATGTGAACCTCAAGACATGAATCTCCCAAGAACACTATAGATCTATAAAAATTTCTAAAACGTTCAACCGAGGATAAATTCATAATGAGGTGGAATCAGGAAATGAAGATCTAGAAGAAGGAAGAGCTTACTGAGGCGATTCCAATGAAATCGAAGATGGTCGATATGGAGAAAGGATGCTCGATCGAGGGCTTAGGGAAAGATCGTGGCTTCACAGAAGCTCTAAGAAAAACATGATCTAGAAGGAGGTAATTCTAGAGATTAGATGCGACCCCGATATGTTTAATGAAAAAAAATATACGACACATCTTATAATTTTGAAGTACACTGTGTGTAATTACCTTTACTGGTCTCCAAAGTAGGCGGTATCCAGGTCACCACACACGGCCGTGTGTACAGCTATTACACAGCTAGCACACGTATACCTATAGTAATCGAGTACACAATGTGTACTTATATAGTTCAAGGGGTGTAATTAGAAAAATTCCAAAAACCACTCATTTTACCCAAAATCACAAGAAGATAAAGACATACCTGAAATATATATTCAGTTTCATACAAACCATTGAAAATTAACATCAAAAGTTACTATTCAACAAAAAAAATTCAACTTATTGAACCACATTATACATACTGCGGTAAACCATTTCCCTCAAATTATTGAAATTCAACTCACAGAAATAGTAAAATTAATTTTTATACAAATTTTCAAATGCTCCTAGAAGGTGGGTAAAATACGGTAAAAGTTCAATAAAATATTATATATCTAAACTTATTATAAAATGACTCCAATGAATTACATTAAAAATATAGAGGTATTATGTATCTATTTTGACCTATCTAATTTTAAATAAAATAAATAATTATTTAAATAAAAAGTCATAT
This sequence comes from Viscum album, assembly GCA_963277665.1. NCBI lineage: Eukaryota > Viridiplantae > Streptophyta > Magnoliopsida > Santalales > Viscaceae > Viscum > Viscum album. The sequence continues at coordinate 149,463,612 of OY728156.1, read as the reverse complement.
TCAAATAATAACGTAGTGTTTTTATCTATTCATAAATAATTAATGTTTTTCAGAAACTTACCGAAAATTCACCCAAAGCTATTTTTGATATTTCTAATTAAAAATTGTAGTCAATTTTTAAAGAGAAAATTAATAAAATTTTAAAAATTGGGTATTACTATTCATAATGGATAGTTTGATTGGTCGTGGTGTGTTAGAATATGAAGTTTCATACAACGCAAGCTATTGCATTATTCAAAGGGAAATGTACCGTGGAAGCTACAGATGATAAAAAACAAAGAGATAACTGTAAAAACATAATAAAAATAAGTATAATTTTTATTGGATGATATTATTTCTACCCATCTACATTTTATATTCTAATGGTATCATTTTTTATCCATTTGGTCATAAAATTTAACTTATATGAAATTTATTTTTTTATGTAATTCTAAGAGGAACCCTCCCATTAATAATAAAATTTCACCTCCTCTCCTCTTTTAAAAAAACCTAAAAACATTTTATTTCAACAACTAATTGAAATAATCTCTACCTATCATCCATAACCATATTATATAGGTATTTGTTGGGGAATAATACCATATTCATAGGGTTTTAGGTGAAAAAAATGGATCTAGTCCGAATAAGAGGAATAATATTTAATAGAATGGACTAGATTAATTTCCTCTAATACCTCCTCAAATATTATTAAAACATGATGAAATAATAAAAATAGTGTCCTTAATATAGTGATATTTTATTATGTTAATTTAATAACATATACTTATATCCTCTTCAATTAAATTGGTAAATAAACTATTGTTCATGTGTACGGGGGACTACGGTATCTCGAACCGACATAATTTTTTCTCACTAAACTAATCTCACGGATAGTTATAATGATGTAATAAATGTATATATTTGTTATTAATTTAATAATTATAATTATTAAAGGATTATATATCATCTTTAATATTATCATTCCCTCGAGTGAGATATTATAATGTGATTCATGTGTATGTGTGGACAACCACATCCACGAGATGATGTGATTCATTTTTCAACACCGTACAACATGGATGGTATATATAAGTATTTCTAAATAAGTTAAAATTTAGTTATAAAATAAATATTATAATGTAAAATAAAAATAATACATACCTTCTATCCATCATGATAATTGAATAATAGAAATGCTACCCATGATTACGCCGGACTTACCGTCTCTATGATTGTAACATAGTCCATATTTCAAAATCATTTTTAATAGTTGTTTTAAAAATTATAATTAATTTTAACAATTTATAGTTATTAATTTTGTATTTTTTATATGTAAAAAATAAATGTTATCCTATTTCATTTATTTTTGATGTCTTGATGGTCTTTTTCGCACCACTTTTATTAATGGTATTGTTATTGTTAGATTTCCCACAATAATTAACCTTCATGTGATCGATGGACTATTTCACTCTCTATAATTATTTCATAAATATCTTTTTCAACCATGTCTATATTTTAACATCCAACTAATGTTATACTGTTTTGAAACCAACATTTTTTTATTCTATATAACCTTCCTACTTTCATCTCACTATTTTTTAGATAAATATTTTTAACCCTTTTACAATGTGGGAATTTATTTAAGGTATTTTCAAATTTCAATTCATTGATTTCTGAGTTCATTTTTAAATTATATGGATACAATTTATTAAAGGGTATAAAGTGTAATATAAACAGATTTAAAAAGAATGTTTATGTTTGATATCTCACACGATATGTAATGCTGAGATTAAAGGAACCATGTAATATTATAATTTCAATATTAACATTGTAACCAATCATTTCAATAGGATGTTATAAATTGGATTAACTGAATTAATAAATATAAATTTCCTAATTTAATATATAAAAAATAATAATTCCATTTTTGTTAAATCCATTTTATTTAAAAAAAATTCTCAAAAATGGGTTTAATTTATTTATTTAAATTTTAGAAATTAATTTATGTAAATAATAAAATTTATTTTTGAAAAAATTATTTCTTTTTTGATATGAAAATTTATTATTTTCTTAGTGTAAAATTATGTTATATTTATGAAAATTTTGATTTTCAAGTGAACATTGAAAAAGAATATTTACAATGAAAACTATATTTTGTAATGATTTTAAAAGAATGGAATTTGATTTAAAATGTATCAAACTAAAATTAATTCTTTTATATGATTATTAATCCAATTTAATATATGGGAATAATTTTTACTGTTGAATTTGGTATAAACACATTTTTGAACATAAAAATAATTTTTTTCTAAAAAAAATATATATTTTATTTTACATTTTAATTTAGAATAAAATTATTCCTTGAATATAAATTTAATCATGAATAGTTTATTCTATATTTCAATTAATTAGATTATAAATTTTTAAGCATGTCCCTTTTATTTTTGGAAATCATGAATATTAACCATACTGAATAATTATCACCATCATATGGATTAATCAGGTTATTGTGGATAAAAATAATATGATGAGGACTAAAAAATTACTATAAAACATGCCTTTATCCTATTTTATTATTTAATGTATTCAATGTTAATTCATGTTTTGAAAATATATAATCTTGGTTCCATATTTCATTGCTTCTAACAATTATAATATTTAAGTAAAAGATATTGTCAAAAAATGTGACTATGTTTACATTAATATCTATAATATTTTGTGATAGGCATAAAAAATTATTTAGTTATACATGGTTATTTTATTACACAATTATTTTATTTTCAAGGATTTTTTTTGTTTTTTGTGATGAAATTATTGTCATAAATTGTTTCACAACACCGAGAAAACAGTTAATCAATTAATATAATTATAAAATAAATGTTTTTTACAATGCAAGTGTAATATATTTGAATAAATTATTAAGTACAAAGAATTGTTGAGATAAAAAATAATAGAGAATTGGTAATGTATTATACTCAATTTCATTTACCATCATATTTTTTCAATGTAAAATTAGATAAATTGTTAAAAAATGATATTAATGTTATTCTGTATTTAATAATATTTTATTAATTGTATTTAAAATTTTAAAACTAAAATAATCACAAAATTTGTTGGAAAATGATTAAAAAGATTTACTATGGTCTATTTTTGGACCAATTGTCTTTTATAGTAACTGTATTGTGCATTTAATAATTAATACATTCATATCAACGTAATTGTCAAAAAGGGTTAAAGTGGGTTAAAACAGCGATATTAGTATACGAATATAATCTAAACATGTCCATGTTTTATTTTGTCAAATATTTCCAATCCATTATCATCATATATTCTAATTATATCAATTTTAATCCTTTTGTAGGGAAGGTAATTTATATTAATTTAATATTTCAATTAATTCCATGACTGCCTCGACCCTCACATATATATGTGAACATCATCCAATATTTTTTCACACATAAATAGAAACATCTCAGAATGATAACGGGTTCAATGACTAAATGATATTACTCTTATTAACAAGGTTCACATTCCTTTTCAAGAGGCTACATGATTAGAACTCCACGGTTATGCTTTCTTGTCCTGGAGTAGTGATGAAGATGGGTGACATTCTAGGATGTTTCCCAAGGTGTGTTTGAGTGAGGGAAAACACACTCGAAAGGACATGTGTTTTCATGTCGAGACAATCAGTAGACAGATTACTCATTTAGACATGTGGGTGGGCCCTAGGGTGGGGACCACATGCCTGTGGGGAAACTGGTGGTACTTAATAGGCAAGGACCTAACACCCATGTTAATGAAGGGTGTATGTGTTGTCAGCGGGACATACCTATTACATTTAGTATCAGTGGTGGTACCCAGCTGTAAGTATAGTGCACTGCCTTGGTTGATATGTATGGCCTACAATGAGGATGTTGTTCTCTATGGGGTGGGGGTGAATTTAACACCCCATAATGAGAAAGGGTTAAATGAATATATGATATGACTCATGTCAACAAGGTGAACCTTCTTTTTTTGGAGCATACCAGATTAGAACTCCACATTTATGCATGCCAGAAATAGATTAGTGGTCTAGATGGGTGTTATTTTGTGATTTTTCTCATGGCGTTTGTGAGTAAAGACAAAATAGACTCAAAAGGACATGTGTTGTCCTATGGGGACAATCATTGGTTAGATAACCCATTTGGACATGTGGGTGGACCCTAGGGTGGGGACTACGTGTCTACGTGGACGATAGTGGTACCTGGTAGGCGAGGACCTGACGACCATGTTAAGGAGGTGTGTTTGTGCTATCACCGGGACCCAGTTGTTACATAAAATAATTTTATTTCATCCAATGACAACCAAAAACCCCTCTTAAAAGGTCATTAATATCATAGAGGTCTTTTTTTGTATGAATACCAACCATAGATGGTTTTCGGTGTAAAAAGGGGAAGTTGTCTAAAGAAGTGGTATTATCATTAATCGAATACTTTAGTTTTATTAATTCATATAAATTCTTATAATATTTGGGAAACATGATGAAATTAAAACATAATTATTTTTAATATACTATAAATTATTTATTTTGATGTAATAACCTTTATCCACACTCTCTTCCATCAAAATGGGTCTGAAACTGCCATTCCTCTATATGGTGGACTACAACCTCGTAAAACGGTTTAATTTTCATTCTATCAATGAATCTCATGAATGGTTATAATGTTTTAATTTTTGTATATATTTGATATTCAGGGGATTAATATCACTATAAAAATATAATATATCAACTTTTTTATCATCTTTCCATCCGTTGGAAAACGTTATCGGTGTTCGTGCATAAAGGTTAATTACAACATATTTAAAGTGATGTCATTCATTTTTTATCACTTCATCACATGGATTGTATATATATGTTTATTTTGTGAAGTAATATTTTAATTATGAAATAATTTTATTTCTATAAGGATAAAATAATACTTACCATCTTTCCCTCTTGATCACTGGAAAATTGAAATGTTACCTATGTGTAATTACAACCTACCATCCATATGATTGTAACATATATTATTTTTTATAACCATAAAAACAGGTAGGTTTAAAAAGTATAATATAATAATTAAGCTGATAATATTTTCATTATTATTATAAATTAAATTATTAAATAATGATATCTATTACCATAATCATCCTACTGAATATATTTTGGATATATGAGCCAAATATCCTCAAAACATATGATAAATTTATTGATTAAGAAATTATGTATAAAATTGTAACATATAAAATAAAAGATATATTAATATGGAAATGGGTTCATAATCAAGTAAATAATTAAAATAATTTTTTTATTCGGGAAGATTAATAGTGTAGTTGATGAGTCAAACTCAAGGTATGGGACAATTTGCATTAAAAATATTCTTCAATGTAATTTAAATATTTTTTTTAAATACTTATCTTCCATGTAAATATTCTTAAAAATCATTTTTATATATATTTATATTGAAATAGAAGAATTATAAATAAAATCTTATGACCCTTTCATAATTTTTTTTTCAAAATTAATCTTTTATTGGTCATTTTGATTTAAATTTTAAAAAACAAAAGGAATGTTCTAATTTGATGTATTCAGTGTCAATTGTTTTTCCCTGTAGTATAAACATTGTATTATGGTTTTATTTCATAATAATTTTACATATTTTATTCAATAAAAAACATTACTTCCCTAATACTAGAGTATTTTCAAAAACTATTTTAATAGGAATGGATAGTTCAATTTCTAGAACTATTTTCATATGGGTGATAATGATATTTTTATGAATGTGATGAAAAAATACAAGTTTTCATGTTTTATGATTATGTTATAGTTATTGGTAATTATTTATTATTACGATTGGTTCTATTATAAATCATGTAAGGGGGTTTTTTATAATCCAAATAAGGTTTATTCCATTATATACAATCTATGGGTGGTTACGTTGTATTCCAAGGATAGGTGGGTATGTTATAGCCCTCTAATACATTGGGTAATGATCTTGCGGGATGTTTACCATACATGTTATTCACTTTTAATGAATAATATGATATATTTTCTTGAGTTTACTATATGATTAACTTATTTTATCTATATTTTTTATGGTAATAATATTATCTCATAATGTAAACTAATGGACATATGTTCGATGGAAATTCTTTACTATCTCTTAAGGGTGAAATATATAATATTTTGAAAATGATTTTATGAGTATCGATGATTATAATGAAAATTTTATGAGTTTTATTTTTCCATTTTTATTTTTTACGAAATGATTCATGATAGTATTTTTCTAAAGATATTTATTTCTTGGGTAGGAAAATGTTTATTTTGAGTCAATGATTTATTTTTCTAAAAGTAATTTTTTTGGAAATTTTTTAGCTCCCTTTAATGATTTTTAGAATCTAAATTGTTCTAAATATTCTCACTTTGTAGAAGTGGTTGTTAGTTACATTAAATTTTTTGATGAATTTTAATTATTGGTAAACATATTTGAAATATCCTTCATTATAAATATTTTTGTTTAATGGTTTATGTCTGAATCATTATTAAGTATTTTTCTTGTTTTTTTAGGGGAATCATTTTGTTTTTTGGCTATCTATTCATTGTGAACTATTCATGTAATTCTGATGCTACCACCTTTATTATTTGGGGTTTTATATTTATATTTTCATGAAATTATAATTTGAACTAGTAATTTTTTATGGAATAATGTTGTATGGTTGGGATAATAGTGTTACCTAGATTTCAATTTCACATAATATTTTTTCTTATTTTTTTATAAATTAATGTTTTTGATATTTGGAGATTCATATTTATATTTTATTAAATTTATATCTTATTACCCTATTGGTATGAAAAGGTAATGGGTAATGGGTGAAATGTATTATGATATGGTTTTTCCAGTTTAATTTTTAGTAGTATTGTTAGTTTGCATTAAAAGTGCTTAGTTTGGTTCAAACCGTAGGATTCTCAGTAGAATCCATGAAAGTCCATTTATATTTATGGTGTTGTTGCATGACTTTTGTATTGTTAAGGGAAACCAGGGAAGAAATATATGTGTGATGCATTAATTTTTAATAATGATTTTTTCGTACTTGGAACCTAGTTTGGTAATCATGTGGAAAACATATTCATGTCATCTGAGTTCTAGGGTTTTGCATCCAATGGTTCCCGCATAGTCAGTGGATGATTTTCCATGTCACATGGCCTAACCATAAGACCAACCATATCTATTAAAATTGTGAAATTCATTTAATTAACCTATTAATTTTTATGGTATTATAACACACTCATTTCTTCTCCTCTCATTAGGTCGAATTGGGTTGTACACATGGGGAGATTTTCATCTTTTCCACATTGATTTTCTATCCTTCCTCCTTCCATATCATGTTTATTTCATGAGGTATTCTCCTTAATATATCATTATTTGTTCTATCTTAATCATATTCCATTGATTATAAGTTTAATCCAAACAATTCTTACTTTGTAGGTTAGGTTTTGGGTTTGAGAGATGATTAATTATTGGATTTTCTATATTTGGGGGTTGGAGGGGGAGTCTCATTTCCTATTTAGTCTTCCACTTTTGAAGGTGGAATGTTATGATTTGTTTCCTATATAATAAGTTATGATTTTATATGAGATTATTTATTCTATAGTAGATCATATTCTTGGATGTGTTATGATACATTATTTTATAATGTATATATATGTGTGTGTGTACCAACGAGGGGTTGAAAATTGGTTTTAAAATAGATTAATTACATGGTATGAAGTTTTATGTATGAATAGTGTTTGTGAAAATTAATTAGTGTCTCTTTTGAAGATAAATAATTTTTTTTCGACACATTATTTGAACCAACAGGTCTTAATGTAATGGGTTTCAGTTTTTGTAGTGGACTTATTTTAAAAAATTGGGTATTTTTTCTCATTCCGAGGAATATTCAAAATGTTTTAGCATTTAATTATTTCAAACAAGATTATGATGGGTAAAATTAATAATCATATTTCAAGTAATATTTTATAATATATTTTTTAAAGAGTATTTCAAATTTTTTTTAAATGATTGATAATGGATTCCAATTCCATTATATTTTTAACAGATTGTTTATCACTATATACTAGATTTATTTATAATATCATGAGACCCCCAACATATCCATGTTATATATATTCTACCATATATGATCTTTATGAATTGGAATAATATTATGTTATGATCGAATTAATAAAAATTGGTTGATTCTTGAGAGTGTTTTGAAGTATATATGATGCTTCATTCCAATTATTTAATCTATAATTTATTTTTAGAAATTTTTTGATTATTTTCTCACATCTATTGTGATTGATTACATGGGAATAAAAGAATTTTAATGGATGTAATGGATGATTTCTCCGCAATAATTTTATTGTTCCATGGATAGGAGCCTAGTTTTGATTATTGTTTAGAAAGGTGATTATCACTCATGGAAGTTTAGTACTCTGATGATATATTATATTTCATATAAAGGATGGAACAGGTTTTCTGGTAGTCTAGATATATTATCAATATGTTGGAGGAATTTTTTTATGCCAGCATATGGTTCCAAATTTCCAATTCTTACATCATGGTACATGAGTCTTAGAGAGTTTCCCATGATAGTTAGTTTCATTTTCTTGGTTTTTATGGGAGTGTTTTTTCCATACCTTGTTTGTGTCCCCTAACCCCATTTCAATTAAATAGAAACATTTTATAGGAAAATTCATTTATCTTTATTGATATATTGGTTCTTAGATATGTTTAGGTTCTATTTTAGATACTCTTATGGTTTACTTTAATATTAAAATATAAAATATTTGGGAATGTGTGGTTTTAAATGAAAAAATGTATTATATTCTAAATGGTATATTAAAAAAAATTAAAAGAGGAAGATTTTTTTTATTTATTCATGAATTTTATATTTAAATATTCATGACTTGAAATATTTTAAATTAATTTTTTAAGTTATTTTTTTTTGAAACAAATGTTTTATGATGGAATGTTTTATCCTAATTTTGGAATGAAAAAGAGGCGATTTATAATTATTCATTACTTTATTTATTATAATATGAAAATTAAATAAACTTATTTTTTAATTTATAATAGAACCTAAATTTATAAAAAATATTATTAATGGTACTACTTATACACTTTTGAGGAATCCTACTAGGATTGTTTAGCTCCCACCCTATATATACACTAGTGTGTGTGTAAATATCCATTTTTTATCTCTACTTATTGGGATGGATTATTTTATTTAATATTATTCATCTAGGATAATTGATGGATGATTATATTAGTGACTGACTTGAATCACATAGTGGTTTTATTTTAGAGAATTTAGTTGAATTGTATTTTCACTTTGGGATTTATATCTGGAAAATATTCCAAATGTATTTCTTTTATTTTACTTTATCTCTATCTCTATTTACAGTGCATGTTGATTATTTAGGGTTACATATAGTTATTTATTTTATCATTTTTCAAATGATTATTTTATCTTTATTTATTATGTCTCATTGTTAATTAATATTTATTTTCTAGAACATTTCGCTATCATTATTATTTCATATCTACTTATTTAATTTTCATGGATGTCTATCATATTGATAAGACAAACAAAATTCAAAATATTTTACTATGAAATATTTTAAAACATATTGATAATGAAGGTATTATAATGATTAAATTATAGACACCTAATTAATAGTTTCAATTTCTTGGGGATTAAGAATTCCATTCAGGCCTAGTGGTGAATTATGCCGGGTTACATGTCCCATCAAATTGAGATAGTTAATTACAATAAATGTAATAAATATTCTTATATATATGTATATATATTAACAAATATATTCTTATAAATTTATAAATTTATATATAAAAGAATTTAATATTTAATATATATATATATATATCTGTGTGTGTGTGTGTGTGTTTATGTGTGTGTTATAATGATTGTTTACTTAGTTATAATTAATTAATTACAATTATGGTTTAACTTGAGATTATATTTATTTGTATCTCTGCATATATCTATGTATGTATATATGTGTTAATTAATATATATATTTATATAATTAATAATTACCTTTTAATTTCTCATTTAAAATAGACACGGTTGAAAAACATGGTGAAATGTAATTTAGTGGTGTTTTAAATAATTGTTAAAAAATGTCTCTAAATCAAACGTTTTTGTCATAAAATGAAGATAAACTATGAAATTATTGATTTTTAAATGTATATAAAAAAGGTTAAATTGTATATTGTTTTTTTAAAAATATATATATATCTATTTTTTATATATCTTGGTGATTTTACATTCTCAGAATATCTGGGTAATACTGCTCATAATATAGTGTATAAAAATCATCATAAGTCATCCACTAAAAATTATTATTCTTATTCATGAAATATTACTAATTTTATATTGGTCTCTAAATAAAAACACATATAAGCTATCCTTTATATAATATTTTTTTCCAATCAACTAAATATAGGATGGATATTCTTTATCATCTCTAATATAACCTTGGTATGCAATCACCCCTATAAATGGTTTAATGTTGTGCCTATAATTCATGAATATAATTAGAAATTATTTAATAAATAGTGAAAAAATACAATCATGTATTTAAGGAACTATAATAATATATATATGATCATCCCACTAATAAATATGTTCTAATGTTACTTCAGGATATGCATGATTTACCTCTCGTCATTTCTCTCCTCCAAAAAATGCAGAGGTGGAATAAATATAGAATGTTAAGTTATATTTTATACAAATATAAATATTTATATATATATATATATATATAAGGAAACAAATATCAAAATAGATGAATGTGAATTTCACATCACATCATAATGAATCACAATAAATTTATATAGACATATACTCAGACGTATCAATGAATCTCAATTATTATATTACGAATAACAGACTGGTCATTTCATTCAGATGATGTCATTCCCAAATCTAGGGGATAATTTATATAACCTTAAACATGTTATGAATCAACACCCTATAAAAATAAATTATATATCCACTAATAAATTATATTATAAAATATTATATAATTTATTACTGATGGTTTAATTTAATTTCAGTTATATTTAATAGTCTTATGAGTCTATAGTCAATTTCATGTAAACATGTGTCATGTTATACAATGATCCAGCCATGACATAAAAACCCATTCACTCATTCCTTTTAAAATTATTGTAAATATATAAAAATTAGTATCAAAAAACATAAATATCAAAATGATAACATATACAACCTTAGTAAAAAAATATATTATATAAATTACAGTTAATTATGCCCTATAACTTCTATAAGAGTTATGTTCATGGATTACTAAAATATACCTAGTCCCTAAACTAATATTGAAAAATAAAAATTAAATATTATTTTATAACACCACCCAACCCAAAACCCAGAGTTAGGGCCACCACGTGGCCTCAGACTTACCTATTCATGTGCTAGAGTGTACCAACTAGCATTATGGGTCTAATCCATATCACGGTGAGATTATACACTCAATATCATAATCATAAAATAACAAAAATTAATCAGCATCAATAATAGAACATATTTTTATCAATATAAAATCCCCAATACAATATACCGAAATATAAAGTAACAATGTCTTATAAAATATAAAAAAGCATTGATATATTAAATATGAAATACCTAGATATAAAACTTGTAGACTATCAAATATATAGGATAATGATAATAAATAAAATTGCAAAATGATGAGTTTATTATCTAGAAAAAATTAATTACCTTAATTATTATTCTATATTAAGATAATTTTCTTCCAATCATTGGAATTTTCCCTTGATTTTTTTGTAATCCTAGTGTAAAAACTCATCGAGGCACACATATAGACTGTGAGTCCTTATTGTAAAAACTAAACCATTTTTGAAATAATTTTATGAAAATAAATTAAATCTTTTCAATATATTTCATTGAAAAGAACATTGATTTAAGCTTTCATTACAAGAAACAATTATTTTAGCCTATGTTACACAAAAAACTTAGTATAAAAGAAACGTGACATATTATTAAAATATTATATGATATCCATAACGTTGCTGTTGGAATAATAGGTATGAATATGATTAAATAAATTTCAAATATATATGGGACACACATGTATATAAAAAGAATTATTTTTTTCTAATTAATTAAAATTGACAATAAAAACTATTTTAAAATAAATGATATCTTTTCTCAAATGTTATCTTAATTGAAACAAAAAATATTATCTTATCAAATTAAACAAACCAATCGATCAAAAATAATACAATAATAATTTTATATTATATACTCAATAAACCATTTAATAATCAACATTTGTGTATTTTAGAAAATATATATGAATAAGCACAATTTTTATTTGAAATCTGTAATTTTTTAAAAATTAGTTTTTTTCCCTTTTGTATGGTTATTATAAAAACAATTTATAAAAAATTTCAAAAATTATAAAGAAATATAAAATTAGTTGTTTAAATATTAATAAAAAATAACATTTACTTATTTTTTAATTTTTTTTGAAATGAATATTTTTTATGGAATAGTTAAAATTGTAACAAACCAAGCATCCACAGAACGTTTCCCTTTGAATAATACAATAGCTTGCGTTGTACACAACTTCAAGTTCTAACACACCACGACTAGTCAAACTAGCCGTTATGAGTATTAATACCCACTTTTTGAAACTTTATATATTTTATTGTTCCAAATAGACTTCATTTTTGGATTATGAATATCATAATTAGCTTAGGGTGAATTTTTGGAATTTTTCTGAAACGTTTCAATTTTTGATTAATAGTGAAAAACACTACGTTATTGGTTAAAACCGAAATTTTATTTAAATTGTTATTTATTTAATTAAAATTTATTTTACGTCAGAATAGATACATAATACCAATATAAATTCAATATAATTTATTGTAGTAATTTTATAAGAATTTTAGATATATAATATTTTATTAATATTTTTACCGTCTTTTACCAACTTTATAGGAACATTTGAAATTTTTTCCAATACTTAATTTTACAGCTTCCATGAGTTGAATTTCCGAAATCCGAGAGTCATTGTTTACATAATTAAGTAAAATATGGTTCAATAAGATGAAAATAATTTTTTGTGATTAGTAACTTGTGACTTTTATTTACCACTATTAAAAGTAAATAGTTTAATTAAAGATTATATTGATATTATAATTACCCTAACACATGTACTAATTCTATTGGATAAGTTTAATTCTTCCAAAAACAACCTTAGAAATAAAATAGGAACCTTTTCGTCCACTTGGATAAGATTATAAAATTTATTATTATTTAACTTAAAGAAGAGTTAAAAGTGTTAAATTTATGTTTTCATAAATAAAACATTTCATTATAGGGTTTTACATAAGTTAAATTCAACTATAAATATTCAACAGAAAGATAAAAGGATATCCTACATAATGGAATTTTATTTATAATTTTTTTACATTAAATAATTAAATTTATTAATGACACAATGATGATGTTGTAATTACCTAATTAATGTAAAATTAATATAATTGATATTATAAATATCCAAATAAATGTAATTTGAGACCTTTGATAAATTACAAGAATTTTATAGGTTAAAATAAAATTTTATAAATGATTAAATGATTTTTTTAGTAATCAAGCTGTTATTAATTTTAAAAAATACCAAATAGTATCAAAATTGACATAAAAGAATTTTTAAAATAATTTCAATATTATTAAATTATATATTATTCCAAAAAATATATGGTTCGGCCACATGAACTACATAATTATATACATTTCATTAATGAACTACTTTAGTTTCTTTGTAATTTTATTGTATGTATATTAACCATATCATATAAAAATACAAGGAGACATGGTAAATATTCAACTTTTTAACAAAGAGTTAAATCTAAAAGATAATGTTAATATGGTAACCTAGATTTTTTTAAACCTATTGTATGAGATTAATTCAACCTATAACCACCTATGTGTCTAAAAACTCATTTAGATACATTATAAAACAAACAATATTGTATAATAAAATAATATTTCAATTTTTCCCTAAGGTTCCCATCACCTCCCTTATAAAAGGGAACATCCCCTTCTATCAAAATCACCCCTCCAAATCCATATTGCTCGGCCAAAACCCAGAAACATATCCTTCCAAATTCCCTCACATCAACCTATAGGCCTTACTTTTATCATAAATCCAACCTAAGGATCCCTTTTTATCAACTCAAAAGGAAGCACCTGAAGAAGAGGTAATAATTTCACCACTGTTTTTCAATGATTTTTTGTTCCCCAACATCCTCTTTATTTTTTTTACCATTAAAAAATAATAACTCAAGTAAATTATACATGTTTTGATGTTATTATAAATATGGAACAATCATATTCATTATTCTATGCATCCTATTAATGACATGTCACCATATGTGCATACGTACGGCTTACCGTCTCCACCTCATGGTGTTGTTTGTTATTCAAACAATTCATTATTTGGATGGGTATAATAACAAGTATAACTGATTTAAATAATAAATATAACATATAACAATTCTATATATATGATATACCATCTAATTACATAATATTTCACAGTCAAGATAATGATATTGTTACTCGTGCCTACGTACGGATTATCATCTCCCCGAACGCAATGCTATTCATTCCCCATTGTAATCATTTTAGAATAATTTTTATTTTATGATTAAAAATAATGTTTAACAACTTAATATCATTCTGGATATTAATCAAATACAACCTATCCATAAGAAAAATGGCTTACGTAACCTAGCTTATAATGGAAACCGAATTAGTTAACACTCGAATCAATGATACTACTGAAATATTATTAACAAAGAAATATTAGAATATCATAAATGATATCATATTTATGTATATAGTTCGTGAATAATTTAATAACAAATTTTTTAACTATTATACAGTAGGATAACATACCATTGACTACAGAAAACTAAAAGGTAATGGTTAATTTTACAATCTCTTTATCTATATGAGGTTGTTTATACGTAAGTATCTAATGGGACTTTTTTATCATCCTCATCCTTGTTTCTTAAAAATGTATTTCAAACTATTTTTATTATTTACTATAATATGGGTTAAAGTCATTTATATTATTGTTTTACTTTTTATAAAATGGTTTGAAATGAATCTTTCTGTTGTTTTCCAAACAAGGTAATTTATTACCTTTTCGACAAATTATGGTAAGAATGTTTTTTTAACTTATATGGCGGGTGCAAATATTCTCCATCATTATAACACCTTTGAAGCATCCCATACAATATTATAAAATTATTTTCAAAATAAATGTTTTCTTTTATAATTACATGAATTTCTAATGATTTCAAAATAGAAAAACTATTTCTATTAAATTTTTTTGATTTCATCTATGTTAACATCCTTTAATAGATTTTATACTTATTTGAAGTTGATTAATTATGATAAAAATCTTACATATTGTATGTATTTTTTTTGATATGTTTGACCATGGATTATTAATTTTTATACCATTCATGGTTTATAGTTAATGTATTAACATTTCATATGTTTGTTTTAATACAAATTTTTATGTTATGTTTAAACCTTTTATATGAGGAATGTATTGGACTTAGTATGTGATGGGTGGAGCCAGCTATAGCTCATCGATGAATCAGTAGGTCACATGAAACAAAATAGTGTTTTGGCACAAGAACTTGACAAAATATTTATTTGTAGTCTTGGGATGAGGGCTTGACTATGTGGTTATGATGTCCGGCATTATGCATTCCATCATTATGAAATTGGCTATTGATATTGCATGTGGTTATTAAATTAGTATAATATCCAGGTGATTATGTAAATATATTCTTTTGATTTATATCTTCCATATTATGATGAATTTTATGTTTAAAATTATTTTTTAGTCTTATATATTTCCCTAAATTTTTATATTTATCTATGAAAGTTTCAACTATATTTTTATCCTTACTAAGTATTTGATCTCACCCCGTTATATGTTTTTTCCCATGATGAAAAAAAGTATATTACTATTGATCTGTACGGATAGTCTAAGGGATATGAGTGTGTTCAATGGAAAAAATGTTGTTGTTGTTTTTCATTTTATAATTAAATGTAAAACTTACAAATTTATCTAGTACTTCCAAGGCTGCTAAACTAATTGGTCATTCGAGAATTTATCTTTTTTGATCATTCTAATGTTATTTAATAATGCACCGACTCTAGGTTACTAGGATTGGGGAATTATAGTTGGTATTATATGATTTTTAGTACAAACATTGTAAAATAGATTCTGAAAAACCCTAATTAGAGAACATTACTCTAAGATAGACTTTGAGGATTAATATAGATGAACATCCTAGAATTTTGGTAATGTAGAGATTTTGTGTATTTTGCAAAAATACATCCATATATAGATATGATAAGGAAGAGGCAGCTCTGGAATTTATGTACCTAGGAGTGAAAACTCTAACAAGGAGTTTCAGGTTTGACCTGAGGTTTCCTGGTACACGACAACGGGCCTTACAACACTCTTGGTTACGACACTCCCAGTAGATATGCTTAGAATAATTCAAATTTTCCTTAAAACCCATTATGATGGATTTAGGAGTATATACCTCCTCAAAGAAATTTTTTTATGATTATGGATTATATCCACAAACTATTCAAATTTTGTAATTATTTTATAAGTTTGGAATTATGTATTGTGATTCATAGACTAATATAATGTATGAAATTTTTTAGAAATGGTTCCTAATGGAAGGAATAGAAATAGTATCAATGAAAATAATACATGTATGTACTTCCCACATAAACGAGATAATTATAGTGGAGATGGTGTTGCAAGTAGTTTTGATCAGCTTATCACCATACTAGGAAAACTTTTTCAAGTTATGAATAATATCCTCACCCATATGGAGAACCCTAATACATAATGCAGAGGATCAATGTAAGACCACATAACGAGGGAACAATCACCAAAATTCAATGGGACTACAAATATAATTGTAGCTGAGCAATGGATAAGTTCCTTAGATAAAATATTTCATTCTCCGGGGAGTAGAAAAATGGAAAAAGATGTCATGGATGTTTACCACCTCAATGAGATACAGATCAATAGTGGTGGTTGATTCAAAACACAATGGAAGATAAAGAAGTATCAAATATATAATGGAAGAATTTTAAAGATCATTTATTAGAAAAATAAATTCATCATGACCATCGAGAAGATATGGAAATAAAATTTCTGAGTCTGAGGTAAAATGAAGATGAGATTTTCGTAAAAATGAGGCTTACATTACAAGGTAATCAAGGCATGCATCATATTATATACGTAACACATGAAGTAAGATTGATCAATTCATTGATGGGATAAATCAATTTATCCATCAATCATTGGTCTCCCAATACTTCTCATCGTACGAAGATATAGTCTCATGTGATATCAATACAGAAAAATAATTCCCTAAGTCTTACTACATTAAATCAGAGAAATAGAAGAAGAGAACTGTTGAACACTCGGGAAATATAAATATGTTGAGGAAAGGAATGGTTGAATATCTATCATGTGGTAAATTTAGGCAGAAACACCCTTTTACATTCCTAATTGGAATGAGAGTCTGTTATAAGTGTGGTGAAAAAGGACACCAAGATCATGATTGAATGGGAAAGAAAGAGGTTGTCAATGTTGAATGCTACAATTGTAAAGAAACAGGGAATTATGAAAATGAATGTCCAAAGCACTAAGGAAGCATACCTTAGGAAAGGCCAAGGGATCTAGGCTAAGAATATGGATCACTACTACTGAGGTTGATGCTCTGAAAGTCGTGGTGGTAGGTAATTTAATTGTTTCCTCATGTTTAGACATTGCCTTTTTTGATTCTGGATCTTCACATTGTTTCATATCTTCACAATATTATACGAAAAATAGATATTTCCAATTTTATTTTACAAGGGATATGACAGTAAAAACTCCTAATAGAAGTATCATTGCAATAATGTTTTGCCAATCAGTTCCCAGTAAGGCATATAAACATTATTTATCTGTTGATCTCTTCATCACACCCATTATTGAATTTGATATAATCCTCAATATGGATTGACATTTGGACCATGATGTGAACATTTATTGTAAGAAGAAAGAGGTAAAAATTTTCAATGATGACATAGAGTACCTTATTTTTAGGGAAGAAACATCAATATATGATTCTTATCTAGATCCACCCCCAGTAGCACTACAAAATTAAATTATTTGGGTGGAATAGAAAGAAATAACTATGGGTAAGGAATGAAATGTTCAAATAGAGGATGTATATATCGTGTAAGAATATTTTGATGATTTTCCTGATGATTTACATTGACATACATCAGAATGAGAAATTGAGTTTTCCATTGATTTAATTCATGGTTCAAGGCCCATATCGAAGGCCCGTTATAGAATGACCACTGAGAAATTATTGCAACTAATGAAACAACAAGAGGAATTGAATAATAATTGATTTATTCACCTTATTGTTTCACCATGGGGATCCCCTTTTATTTTTGTTAAGAAAAAAATGGATCCATGAGGTTATGAAATGACTACATGGAGATATTTAATATAACAATAAAGAACATGTGTCCCCTACCTCGTATTGATGATCTACTACCCCAACTGCATAGAGCTTAAAATATTCATAACATTGGTCTTTGATATGGATATCATCAGTTGTGCATGAAAAGAATGAAATTCCAAAGACAGCATTTTGAACTAGGTATGGGCATTGCGAGTTTACAGTAATTCCTTTTGGGTTGACTAATGCACCCTCTATTTTTATGGATCTAATGAACAGAGTATTCAAGGAATATCATGATGACTTTTTAATGGAATTTATTTATGATATCTTAGTATACTCCAAATTATAATAATATCATGAAAATCAATTGCTCATTATCCAAAAGAAAATGATATGAAAAGAATTATATGGGATCTTTAGCAAGTTTGGATTCTGGATTCATGAGATTTCTTTTCATGGCCATTTTTGTCTCTATGGATTGAATCTCTATTGATCCTTCTATGAAAAAGAAAATCTGGGAATGTCCAGCACCAAAAAGTATAAATGGTGTATGTATTTTTATTGGTTTAGTAGGTTATTATCGGCACTTCATCCATAATTTTTGCAGATTGGCTAACCCATTAACCAATCACACATGTGAAGGGGTTAAATTTGTTTTGAAAAATGATTGTGAAGAATATTTTGAATAACTAAATAGAATATTAGTCAATTCTCCTATATTTACTCTACCATCAGGGAATTATGGTTTCTTTATTTATAGTGATTCATCAATGAAACGACTTGGTTGTGTACTTATGTAGAATGATAGAGTTATTTCCTAAGCCTCACAACAGCTACAAAATCATGAAAAAAACTATCGCACCCATGATATTGATATAGCTCCTGTAATTTTTCATTGAATATATGGAGGCACTATCTCTATGGTGAAAATGTGAGATATATACCAATCACAAGAGTTTGATATATATTTTCTCACAAAACGTACTCAACATGAGGCAAAGGAGATCACTCAAACTACTCAAGGATTATGATTTCACCATACACTTCCATTTGGGGAATAGAAATATGGTGTCAAATGTTTTGAGAAGAAAGGATCATGGAGTTCAGGATAAGATGAGGGTTTAAAAGGGATCATATATTAATGGATCTTGTAAATATGGATATGGGAATAATCATGGTATGTGAAACATTAATACTTTTTCAAATAGTTTCTAAACCATCTTTACTAGAAAGAACAAAATGTTCTCATACTGATGATTAGGAGTTTCAAATGTAAATTAAAGCTATTAGCGATGGGAGATTGATCGACTTCATATATGATGATGTAATTTTTTAAATTGGTAAGAGACTTTGTGTCACTAATATACCTAATCTGAAAAGGTAATTTTTGAATGATGTTCATAGCTCCAATTTCACTACACACCCTAGTAGCACTAAGATGTATAAATATTTGAAATAACATTTTTAGTGGGACAACATGAAGAGAGGGATTGCTGATTATATGTAAAGATTTATCATTTTTTACAAGTGAAAGCTTGAAGACAACAACCTAGCGGAGTCATGCAACCTCTTCCCATAACTTAGTGGAACTAGGATGATATTACTATGGACTTTGTCATGGGACTACCAAAAACTCTTAGTAGAAATGACGTAATATGGGTCATTGTTGATCATCTTACCAGGTCAGAAAATTTTCTTTCTATAAGAGAAGATTTACTAGTTGAACATTTCGAAAAACTACATATTAATGAATTTGTAAGACTTCATAGATTACCCCTATCGATTGTTTCTGATCATGATCCCCATTTTACATCAAGATTCAAGAAAAGTATACAAAAGGCCTTGGATACTGAACTTCGTTTGAGCACTACCTACTACCCTCAAAATGATGGAAAATTAGAACAGACTGTTCAAATCTTAGAATACCTTTTGAGATCTTTCTCACTTGACATTCAAGGTATTTGGAATAAGTATTTACCTCTGGTATAATTTTCATATACCAATATCATCCCTTCAAGTATTCATATGGAAGAATATGAAGCGTTATATGGAAAGAGATGTCACCCACCGACTTGTTGTGATGATGTTAGTGAATGATAAATCGTAGGCCCAGAACTTGGTGATGAAACAATGGAAAAGGTGAAGATTATCCAAACCCACATCAAAGCAACTCAAAGTAGGCAAAAGAGCTATGCCGATAACAGAACGAAGGATTTCAAATTTCAGGTATAAGATCATGTTTTCTTGAAGGAATATCCATGGAAGGGAGTTATACGATTCGTTTAGAAGGGTAAAATATGTCCTAGGTATATCAGTCCTTTTGAAATTCTAGAATGAATTGGGGTTGTAGATTACAGTTTGGAAACTCTTACAAGTCTCTCCAATGTTCATGATGTGTTCCACATATCACTGTTGAGAATATACATGCTAGACCAAACATATGTACTAACCTATGAAGAAATAGAATTGGAACATGATCAGTCTTATTATGAAGATCCTATCAAAATTCTTCATTCCAGAGAACAAGAATTGATAAACTAGATGATTCATCTAGTAAAAGTTCTACGTATAAATCATAAGATGGAAGAGGCAATGTGGGAACCCAAGGAACTTATGATGAAGAACCCCATGAATATTTTTATGTATTAGTATTTTCGAAATTTTGAGGATGAAATTATTATATGGAGGGAAGAATGTAACTCCCCAATATTCAGTGGTACATTTACCTTTTAATAATGCAATATCTTGTGTTGTACGCAACATTGATATCTAACACACCACAACCAATAAATCTAGCTGTTATGAATATTAATACACATTTTTTGAAATTTTATAAATTTTATCATTCAAAATGGACTTTATTTTTGGATTGTGAATATCAAAATTAGATGAGGGATAATTTTTTGAATTTTTTTGAAAACATACAATTTTTGATGAATAGTGAAAACCACTGCGTTATTGTTTAAAACAGAATTTTTATTTAAATAATAATTTATTTTATTTAAAATTATTTGAGGTAATAATATATACATAATAACTGTATAATTTAAATGTAATTCATTGGAGTCATTCTATAATAAAATTAGATATATAATATTTTATTGAACTTTTTACCGTCTTCTACCCACCTTCTTGGAGCATTTAAAATTTTTCATAAAACATAATTTTATCACTTCTGTGAGTTAAATTTCAAAAATATAAGAGACATGGTTGTCATTAGTAAGTGAAATTTGGTTCAATAAGATGAAATACTTTTTGAATAGTAACATTTTACTTTCATTTACCATGTTTAAATGTAAACAGGTTAATTAAAGGAAAAACTGATATTATAATTACCCTAACACATGTACAAATTTGATTTAATTAGTCTAATTAGAACAAAAAAACATTACGAAAAAAATATGACCATTTTTGGTCCACATGGATTATATTAAGTCATTTACTATTGTTTAATTTAAAGAAGTGTTAAATGTCTTATATTCATGTTTCCATAACTAAAACATTTTTAATATTATGTCATACATAAGATAAATTCAAATATATATATTCATTATAAACTTAAAATTATTTCCCACATAATGGTATTTAATTTATAATTTTTAGACATTATATAACTAAATTTATTTATTACACAATGATGATGTAGTAATTACCATATCAATGAAAAATGAAAATATTTGATATTATAAATACCCAAATAAATGTAATTTGATACTCTTGATGAATTAAACTAATTTTATAGGTTAATATTATATGTTATGGTTGATTTACTGGATTTTTTTTGATGTAATCATGTTGTTATGACTTAAAAAAGAAAATCAAAAATAGTATCAAAATTGACATAAAAGTGTTTTTAAAATGAATACTATATTATTAAATGATATAATATCCGTAAAAATCTATGGTTCATCCAATGGACTTATATAATTATATATATGTCATTAATTAACCACTAGGGGATCTCTTGGAATTTTATTGTAATATTATTAACAATATGATAATAAAATACAAGGAGACATGGTAAATGTTAAACTATTTAACAAAGAGTTAAATATAATAGATAAGGTTAATATGGTAACCTAAAATCGTATAAAACCTATTGGTTGAGATTACTTCAACCCATAACCACCTATGTATAGAAATAAATTCATCTTAATCCATTGGAAACCGAATATGATAGTAAAATAAAATAATATTTCCATATTTCCCTAAGGTGCCCCTCACCTCTCCTATAAAAGGGCACATCCCCTTCTCTAAAATCACCCCTCAAAATCCATTTTTCTCATCCAAAACCTACCCAAATATCCTCCCAATCCCCCTCACCTAAACCTAGAGGCCTTACTTTCATCATATTTCCATCTTATGAATCCATTTTTATCGACACAAAAGGAAGCACCCGAAGAAGAGGTAATAATTTCACCACCTTTATTCAAAGTTTTTTTCTTGTTGTAATTCCTATTTATTTGTTTCTTCCATACAAAAATGATAAATCCAATAAATTTTAAGTACTGTGATGTTGTTATAAATCTGGTACAATCATATTCATTATTATATCCATCCTATTAATGACATGTCACCATACGTGTGTACGTACGCCATACCATCTCCACATCATGGTGTAGTTTGTTATTCAAACACATCGTTATTTTGATTGGTATAATATTGAGTATAACTGATTTAAATAATAAATATAACATTTTACTGATTCATTATATATTATATACCATCCAATTACATATGATTTAACTGTCAATATAAGGATATTGTCACTCGTGTATACAAACAGATTATCGTCTCTACGTATGCGATGAGATTCATTTCCCATCATAATCATTTAAGAATAATTTTCTATTTTTTATTAAAAATAATTTTTATGAAATTAATATCATTTTTTATATTAATCAAATACATCCTATCCATAACAAACATGGATTACGTAACCAAGCATACAATGGAAACCAGATCAGTTAACACCCAAAACAATGATACAACTGAAATATTATTAACAATGAAATATTATAAGATAATATATGATATCATATTTATGTTTGCAGTTCTTTTATAATTTAATAACAGTGTATTAACTATTATACTGGAGGCTGAAATACCATTTACTAAAGAAAACATCACGGTAATGCTTAATTTTACAATATCTATATTTATCCGAGTTGTTTATAAGTTAGAATCTACTAGGACTTCTTAATCATCCACATCTGATTTTACTATATATGTATTTGAAAATAGATTTAGTATTTACTAGACTATGGTTTAATGTCATTTATACCCATGTTTTACATTCTATAAAATGGTTTGAAAAGAATCTTTTGAACGTTTTCCAAACAATGTAATTTATGACAGTTTAGAAAAATTAAGTTAAGAATGTTTTTTTAACTTATACAGTGGTGCAGCTATTCTCCGATGTTATAACACCTTTGAATCTTACCTTACAATCTTATAAGAATATTTTCAAAATAAATGTTTTCTTTTATAATAACATGAATTTTAATTGATTTAAAAATAGAAAGAGTTATTTCTCTCAAATAGTTTTTATTTCATCTATGTCAACATCCTTTATTAGGTTTTATACTTGTTTGAAGTTGATTTATTATGATATAAAGCTTCCATATTATATTCATGGTTTTTTGTTATGCTTGACTATGGATGTTTAATTTTTATACCATTCATGGTGTATGGTTAATGTATTAACATTTATTATGGTAGTTTTATTATGATTTTTTATGTTATGTTTCAACCATTTCATATGATGAATGAATTGGACTGAGTAAGTGACGGGTGGAGCCCGCTATAGCTCCTCGATGCATCGGTAGGTCTCATGAAAAAAACTAGTGTCTTGGCACAAATCCTTGACAAAATATTTAATTTTAGTCTTCGATCGAAGCCTTGATTATGTGGTTATGATGTCCAGCATTATGCATTCCATCAATAAAAAATTGTCTATTGATATTGAGTGTGATTATTATATTACTAGAATATCCATGTGAATATGTAAATAGAATTATTTTGATTTATATTTTTCAAATTATAATGATGTTTATGCTTAAAAGTCTTTTTTAGTGTTATAAATTTCCTTAAATGTTTATGTTTATTTATGAATGTTTTCTCTATATTGTTATCCTGACTAAGCATCTAATCTCACCCCTTTCTATGTTTTATTTTTCCCTAGATACACAGAAGTATATTATAACTGGCCTGTAGGGATATTCTAACGGATATTAGTGTGGTCAATGGAGAAAATGTTGTCGCTGTTTATCATTTTATAATGTAATATAAAATTTATGAATGTATCTACCACTTCCATGGATAATAAACTAATTGTTCACTCGAGACTAGATCTTTTGTTATCATGGAAATGTTATGTAATAATGCACTGACTCTATGTATGTAGGGTCGGGGCATTACAAAAATATTGAATTTTATTTGCAAACTTCATTTTAATTTAAATTAATTATACAGTTAAATTATCTTTTAAATTTTATTTAAAGTATCATTATTTAGATTATATATATATATTAATTTAATTTAATTTATGTAATTTTAATCAATTCCATATTGAAATTCGATATAAAAACGTATTAAACTTTCGATCATTTTCTTTTTGATAACATATTTCTTATCACACCATTGTAATTAAATTTAAATTAATGTTTTAAATATCTATGAATTTAATATGGAACTATTGATTCCATAGATTTAATTAGAATAATTTTTATGATTTTATAATTTTAACTAAATTTTTTGATCCAAATGAATATTGAAAATATTAATAATTAATTAAAATGGTTAAGGTAATATGGGTTTATCGGGGGTTAAACTAAAATGGTAATGACTAAAATGACCAAAAAACATGTATAAGATATATTTTATGGCCATATTTCTACCAAATCATGTATAATTATAGATAATAACCAATTTTATATCCTTGTGACATGATAAAAATGTGGGTATATGTTTTCTTTTCAAAAATTAAACGTGTTCCCCTCACATCACATAAAAAATGACACCATCTCTCTTCTATTATGAACATATTAAAAATATTTTGATTCAAATATTACCTAACCAAATAAATTCCAAAATTTACTCCCATATTCCTAGAGACCCTATTTTTCCATAAATCACACATTGAAGAGATTTTGGTGTAAACCTAAGGATTTTTCCTAAATAAGATGTATGGTTCATCAACAAGTGTTTTTATTTTATTTCTATATCTACCACATTAATTTATTAATAAACAATAGTTATATAAAACCTTGATTATTTTACATATAATTGGATGTTTTTATGTTGTTTAATTACCTATTACAATCTTTACATACATGAAATGGCTATGAAATTCATTATTCATTTGTACAAGAGACTACCACCTCGCAAACCGATGTCATTCATTTTTCCATTACCACATATCACATATGGGTATTATGGTAGATATGTTGTATATATATGATATTTATAGCATAATTATACCTTTTCAATAATTATACCATATATAGATTTTTCTTCTATCGATTATTTAGTGGATAAGATAACGTCACCGGTGTGTATGCCGGGCAACCGCCTTACGAAGCGATGTGATTCATTTTTCACAAAAAAAATTACATGAAATATAATATGGATATATATAAAGAATAAATTAAATTATAATGATATAATTCATATTTTAAAAGAAAATATATCATTTTTATTTAAATATTTTAACTTAGTGAAAGATTATAACATCATTCATGTATGTGTGGACTACCGCATTCTTGAAGCGATGTGTCTCTATTTTCATCCCTAGACAACATGATATTTATAACTATATTTTGAAGGAATTTTATTTAAATTATAATATTATTACCATTTTTAATGATAATATATTACTTATCTAAATTCTATATTAACCATTGAAAAATAGAAATGTCACTCAAGCAGACGTACGGCCTACCATCTCTATGATCGTAACATACTTTATTTCTCAACACCATCCTTCATTATTAGTGTTTAAAGTATAATTAATTTACAAATAGGATAATTATTTCATGATTATTATTTTAGAGATAATTTAACCCTGATGAATGTAAGAGTACTAAAAATAACAAATCAAAACATATATGAAATTAAAGCAGTTATTAGCCGAAACACGAGTATAATGTGGAATTACTAATAAAAGGAAAATAAAAGGTCACAATTAAATCATATAAGGTATGATATATTTATTTATATTTCTGTAATAGATGCATAATAAACTTATATTATTTATCAATTATGTTTGACTGAGTATGAATTAATTCAAAACTTATGGTATGGGATTTCCATCTCACATTAATTATTTTTAAAACATGATAGATTAACCTTGTTATTATTTTGTGTGCTTTATATATTAAACATGAATATATATTATGATTCATATCATTAAAATTATTTTTATTTAAAATCTATTTAATCATCAATATTTTATGGGGATTATTGTTCAAATTTTAAATAGATAAGATATTTTTTGTCTTAATTTTCATTCTATGCGACATAAGTTCTATTATTAACCTATCTTAATATATGAGGGGTATAAACTAACCCAATCGAAATTTTATATCATCAATATCATTATTTTAATGATATTTTATGTTTAATTTAATGTTATCCTTTCATGGGCATAATGATTCAATGTTATCATTGTGGTAATGGTTTTGGGTGACATATAATCATTTATTAGTATTATTTATTATTATATCTGTAATTTTAAAATAAAATTTATAACTACAAATAATTCTCAGTAATTTTATTATCCTATGGTTAGTAATTATATTTTAATGTAATAGTACCATTTCTTTCACTTTTTTTCTTAAATTTATTTACATAAATTGTTTAAGAAAAAAATCAATATATTTCATTCTAAGATCGAATACACGTTTTCATCTAAAACAATTTTTTCTAAAAAAACAAATTCATTTTTATTTCATAAAATTATTTATTAAAGTTACTTTTGGTAATGTTTGTATTTTTTTAATTTTATTTAAAGGAATATTCAATTTTTGCAAACAATTAATATTTGGTTTTAACCAAAAATGGGGAATAAAACGTTGTTTTAATGTGTTCGGCATGGAATTTATTTTCCACTGTCATAATCATTAATTTTATTTAATATTATTTTATAAATTTTCAATTTGTTTTTCATTGAAATGTATTTTATTTTTTTATATTTTTTACGATGTTTTTTATGTGTAAAGTATATTTTAATGAAAAATGATTCAAGTAGTCTTTAAAAATCATTTTCCATATAATGTAACATTCTTTGATGTTACTTGTTATTTACAATGGATATGATCTAGGGATACCATTATTATTATTTCAATGGATGGTTTATATTTATGATTAAGAGATTCTAATGTAACCTATTTCGTTTCCACAGGTTTTTCTAGGATCAAATATTTATGAAACCCATTTCATTTCATGAATTTTAAGATGATGAGTGTGTTATGATCTTGTGGAACACTTATTTATAGTTATCATTGTTCGAAAATGGTAATTTCATAACCATGTTTTTTTTCACATTATAACCAATGTTGTGTGGGGATTATTTCTCCCTCCAATGCATTAGTTAATGATTATTGTTATATGAGATGAAAAGGTACATGTGAGGTTATCCCATGCTCAAAATTTGAGGGTAAACATCGTGTTATCTCAATAATGAAACAAGAGGGAATATCAGTGGTTATCCCAAGACTGAAACAAGAGGTTACAGGGTGGGTTATCCAAATCATTGAATGAGAGAGTACATGGGATTTTATCCCAACCCCGAAACATGCGGGTATAAAGAATGTTTTCACAAGCCCGATGAAGTTACACTAATGACAACCCCAAGCCTAACAGGTTATGATTGTTTTGATAGATAACTTTAGAAATAATTATATAAACTTATTTTCATTCCAAGAATAAATGTCTTTGTAAAGACTTGTAAATTTCAAGTAAATTTTCTTCTTAATTTTCTTTGGAATTTTACAAGAATGCAGTTTCTGACGGCACCTAATTCCGAGGCCCGGTGTGCCCGGAATCATTTTCCGAAGTTTGGCTCGGGTACGTTCAGTGAACGGACGAGCGGGTTTTTCTAACTTTTAAACCAGTGCTCGGAATCGAATTCTGAGGGCACCGATGAAATCGCAGCGCCGGTATTCGCCTAGAAACGCCTCTTCCGGAGTTGCGTTTGCTCGGGTGTGGTTTTTAATTTTCGGGCTAAAAGTTAAGAAATAAAATAATTTTGCGACAACTTTATTTTATTTCACTTAAGCTACTTAGAAGCCATTTGAAGGCACTTAATGGTGGCTTAAACTGAGTTGATCCGGATATAATGCTATCCAGAAATATCCTACCCCCTTGGTAGGATATTTGTGAGGCGGGGCCCGCACGAGCCCCGCCGTTTCTTTCCGCTATGTAACGCACCCACGAAAACCCGTCATTATGAAAGTCAACTGACGCGTTTCTTAAATTCTTAACAGACCATTTAATTGGGCGGTTTATTTCGTAAATTAAATGAGCTGTATATTTCATTGAATTAATTCAACGAATTGATGGGCCGTTATTTACCCGTTTTCGTTTGTTGGCATAATATTAAAATAAGATCAACCTATCTTTTTTTGGAGGATTACTCGTTGAGAGAGGATCCTTGAACCTTCAACCTCCTTCGCGAAGAACGCGAAGAACGTGAAGAACGAGAAGAACGCGAAGACCACAGAACCCGGAAATCGACGACGCGACGCCGTGATCCGCGACACCGACGTTCCCTTCTTGCAACGTTCTTCTGCGACGACTCTTCCTCCGCGACGGATCTTCGATCAGCTGCTTGAGTTCGCCGACTCAACGCCGTGTTCCGCGACAACTCAACGCCCTTCCGCGACGACGCGACGATCTCCACCTTCCGCGAAGAACGCTCACGCGCGACGACTACGAGGTAGGGGATTTTTGATATTTTATTTATTTATTTTCCATTCTTGATTTTAGAATGTCGAACTTCGAGGATAAAGGATTAAATGTTATTGTCTAACGAGAGGGGGCCCCGGACCGCACCAACACGGCCGAACCCCCCTCCTATGGTCATAATTGTTTCCCTGTGGATGGAACAGGATGGCGTGGTGCCGTCGCACCAAGCGGGAATCGCATGGCAATTATTGTGCGGCGCCGTCGCGCCGCACCGTGGAAAGAAATCCATGAATGCGACGTCGTCACGTCGCGTCGAAGAAAGTCAAAGGCGCCGCAACATGAGCGGGGCCGCGGCGGAGGGAAGTGATGTCGTCGCATCGCGCCGGACGGCATAGGCCGCGGTCGGTTTCGGGCCGTGGCGGAGCAAGATGACCGGCGGCCGACACCGGGCCGCCGGTGTCGGGGAAGAAGGACCGGCCGTCGCCAGTCCTTTCTGGCGAAACGGGCTGGCCAGTGCGGGCAGGCCAAACAGTGGAGACCGGGGGAATTAATTTCCCCTGACCGGGTCTCAAAAGCGGCCCCAATTAAGGGGTCGCGGTTCTCAAAGGGGGGCTTTTCCCCCCGCGCGCGGCACCCGAACGACGCCCAGGTCACGCCGACGTGCCGGTCTGCGCCGCCGCGCCGGACCGCACCGTCGCGCCGGACCGCGCCGCCGCACCCGCCCGTGCCGCCGGCTGGGCCGGGTTTTCCGAGCCGGGCCGGGTCGGCGGGCCGGGTCGCCGCCCAGGGCGGTTCGACAAGGTTCGGCCGACCCAGGGGGGGGGGGTCGGCCCGGGTCTGCCCGGGCCCAGACCCCCCAGTTTCGGACCACTTTCGGTCAAATACCTGTATCTTGGGCTGCGGGCCTCCAAACGACTCGCAGTCAGCGGCAACACGATCCTTGGATCGAGACAGTCATTTCAGTATGTTATACTCAAGCTGCACCTTCCTTTTCGGGAGCCTACGTGGTTAAAACTCCGTAGTTAAGCGTGCTTGCCCTAGAGTAGTGATCAGGATGGGTGACCTCCTGGGAAGTTTCCCAGGGTGGGTGTGAGACGGAAAGGCCAATAACTAACAGACCGGCCGTCCGATTGACGCGCCGTCTGTTTAGTTGAATTCCTCTAAGTGAGACGGATATTTTGGTATACTCCGCCCGAGGTTGGGACGCAGGTGGAGTATAGTCGGGTTGGTTTGGCCTTAAAAACCAACCGTGCCCCTTAGATGAAAAGGCCAATAACTCTTAGACCGGGCGTCTAATTGACGCGCCGTCTACGACGTTGAGTTCCTGTTGACGATACGGAACTTTCGGATACATCGACTTCGGACTTTTTGACAGTTGATGTATCGGCCTCTCGCCTCGTGGAACGGACCCTCCCGAACGAGCTTACTGTGTGCGGGAACCCTAGAGCTGGCTGCGACTGCTTCCTCGACAGCAACGACTGTGCAGAGAACCTCCGTGGCCTCCGACGACGACTGTGCAGATATCCTCAGTGGACTGTGGCGATGACTGTGCAAAGATCCTCAGTGGACTGCGATGACTACTACACTCAGCGATCCTACGTGGATCAGTGCTATAGGTCCTTCGTGTGCCCGGTCCTGTGTGGGCCCGATCCTGTGTGGGTCCGATCTTGTGTGGGTCCGCGCTCAGCGGTTCTGTGTGAGCTAGCACCTACAGGTCCTGTGTGGGCCCGATCCTGTGTGGGTCTTTGAGGGGGTTAGTTACCTATCGATCCTTCGTGGGTCCGACGACTTGGATGGATCAGTGATCATCTTTATCGTCATCCGAAGAAGTATACTTGTGTGAGCTGAATCTTTTGTTTACTCTCCTTTGTGGATTGTGTTGAGCTATCCTGTGTGGATTTACTGTTTACTCTCCTTTGTGGATTGTGTTGAGCTATCCTGTGTGGATTTACTGTTTACTCTCCTTTATGGATTGTGTTGAGCTATCCTGTGTGAATTTTCTGTTTACTCTCCTCTATGGATTGTGTTGAGCTATCCTGTGTGGATTTACTATTTACTTTCCTTTATGGATTATGATGAGCTATCCTGTGTGGATTTACTGTTTACTCTCCTTTGTAGATTGTGTTGAGCTATCTTGTGTGGATTTACGTTTTACTTTCCTTTGTGGATTGTGTTGAGCTATCCTGTGTGGATTTATGTTTTACTTTCCTTTGTGGATTGTGTTGTGCTATCTTGTGTGGATTTACTTTTTCCTTTCCATTGTTAATTGTGTTGAGCTATCCTGTGTGGATTTATGTTTTACTTTCTTTTCTGGATTGTGTTGTGCTATCCCTTGTGGATTTACATTTTACTTTCCTTTGTGGATTGTGTTGTGCTATCCTGTGTGGATTTACGTTTTCCTTTCCTGTGTGGACTAGGTTGTACTTGGGCTCGGATGTTGGAGCCGAACGAGAATTGATGACTTAGGTATATGTATGGGCATATACCTAAGAAATGTCATATGTTACTTCGTGATTGTATCTTTCCTTTGTGGATTATCCTTTGTGGATTTCTGGAGACTTTCGGGGGTCTCGGGGTCCCTACTGAGTAGCTTATACTCACCCCTGCACCGGCTATGCCCGCACTACGTGGTGTTGGTTGCAAACGACGGACATCACTGATCGTGGTGGAGGCGTGCGGAGCAGGACAATACCTGGAGGTGGACCACTGGGCGGGACGTACTCGGAGCGGTTAGGTGGACCCGAGGTGCAGTGGAGGCTATTCGTAACCACCCTTCAGGTGGGACTTCTAGAGGACGGCTTGACGCTGCGGCTTTTCCTTTCAGTTGTTGTTTTTCCCTTTTCGTTGTACTTTACAGTTTGGCTTGTATTTCCGGCCCTTTTACTTTCAGAACAGCTTGTACAGTTTTTACTTAGTGTTTACTTTTCCACTTGCTTACTCTGTGGTTCTTGTTTACTTTTCAAATGCAATGACTTCCCTTTTTCTGGGATTTTACGCCTTGGTGCTAGTCTCCAACCCCTGGCCTATGGAAGGCGGGATTGGGGTATTCACAGCACGGGCCCCGAGGACGGGTCGTGAAAAATTGGTATCAGAAGTGGTCGGTTCTACCGAGGACTCTGATCTTTCTCTTATGTGAAGCAATAGTGTTTAGCGTATTGGGTGTGGTTATCAGTCCAGAGAGTCCAGTGTTGGTGCGGCGACCGACGTATCCGTATATTAGGACCCTGACTTCTGATTTCCGACTAAATGAACGAAAACATTGATTGCATGTGTGTTCAAGTTTTCATTGTGATTACTTGTGTCAGCTCACCAGGTATACTGTTCTAACCATGGCGCAACCTGTTTCTTTCAAGATGGCCCCACGACGGCAGCCAGCTAGGGTTCCGAGAGTGGAGCGTGATGACAGCCCACCGAGCGACGAGGCCTCGGTGTAGGGCTCCTTGTCAGCAGAGGCACCGGCGGCACCTTTACCCGCCGAGCCCCCGATGCACGACGCCTCGGAGCTCTGCATGAGTTCCAGCGCCAGCGACCACCCAGGTTCCGTGGGGAGACGGACCCCCAGGCAGCTGTGGACTGGCTGGAGGCAGTCGTCCGATTTTTCAGGCTAGTGAGGACACCAGCAGATCTCATGGTGATCCTCGCAGCGAGCCTACTGCACGCAGTAGCAGGACTATGGTGGAGCTTGATGCTCCAGGTACACTATGAGGCCTCCCTCGTCTGGACGGACTTCGAGAGCCTCTTCCGCTCAGAGTTCGTCCCGGCCACCCTCCGTGCGGTGTGCATTCAAGAGCTTCTTCAACTACGGCGGGGCAGCTTGACGGTCGCCCAGTATGCGGTGAGGTTCACCGACCTTTCTCGCTACTCGACAGACATGGTACGGGACCCCTTCTTCCGGGCCCGGACCTTCGAGCAGGGATTGAGACACGAGATCAGGGCATCGCTGATCTTCCTCAACATCCCGACCCAGGCAGGAGTGCTAGAGCGATCCCTTCTAATCGAGAGTTTCCTGGCTGAGTCTACAGTGAGACCTACCGCAGGGCGGCAGGTAGCGGAGTCTTCGGCAGCTGGTAGCCGACAGATGACCCAGGGTTCCAGGCAGACCAGACCTTCCGACAGACGACCTCGGGACACTGGCTCAGCAGTTCGGGGCACACAACGGGGAGCCACTCTTCCGAGAGGTAGGCAGTGCTACGAGTGCGGCGGGCAGGGCCACATGGCTCGTGACTGCCCGACCCGCCGTACCGAGGAGCAGCAGATGGTGGAGGGGCCACCCAGGTAGAGGTAGAGGGTCGACCGTGGCAGTCCGCAGGGAGGAGGCGGACGAGGCAGAGGAGTTGGCCGAGCAGCAGGTGGTGGGCGACGCTTTGAGGCTCTGCCACCACCACCACCAGGAGGTCCGCCCCGACCGCAGGGAGCAGGTGGACATGCGAGAGCTCAGCTTCAGGCAGCCGAGTCCTTCGATCATGGAGCTCTGGGAGTAGATGGACAGGAGCATAACTAGTGGATACATCCTTTGTACTTCTAGTTCCTTGTTGCTTTTTTGTAGCGTCTTTGTATTATGAGATGCAATAATAAAAGACGCATACCTTTGTGATGTTTTCATTCCTGTCCTCTTTTGTGTTGTTACTAAGAGGTTCCAGTTTTGACTGTTGACTTGACCCTCACTTGTGAGACATCTACTGGAGGAGACCCATTTACCACACACTGATGCCGACAGTGTGACTCAACCCTTGGAGGCGAGAGTAACGGTTGGATCTCCTGGTAGTAGCGTCGAGGCCTTACATCTTCATCCTTGGTATGGATTAGTGTCACCCATGTCGGGATTGATTGTATTAGGCAAAGAATGTGGTTCATCCAGTGGATGGGACCATATTTCTCTTATCGGCAAAGAAAAATCTTAGTAGCTTTTGTGGGGCCAGAGATGGTCCAGGTCATCCAGGGGCAGATGAGCACAGCTCAGAGACGGCAAAAGTCTTATGCTGACAGGAGGCGGAGGCCACTAGAGTTCGAGGATGGCGACCACGTCTTCTTGCGGGTCTTACCTCGACGTGGGTTGCGGAGATTTGGCCGAGGTGGCAAGTTGTCTCCACGCTTCATCGGGCCTTTCCAGGTCCTCAACAGGATTAGCGAGGTGGCTTTCCGCCTGGCTCTGCCACCTCAGTTGCACCGGGTGCACGACGTCTTCCACGTATCTCAGTTGAGGAGATACGTGCACGACCCGACGCACAACTTTGACTATGGGAAGCTTGACGTGGATGATTGGGCGACTTTTACGGAGGTCCCGATGGAGATAGAGGATCGACAGGAGCGGTCCTACGTGGGTGATCGATTCCTCTTGTGCGCATCAGATGGCAGCACAGGAACCTCTAAGAGAGCACTTGGGAGCGGGAGGCTCAAATGCGTGCTCAGTACCGCCTTTGTATCCATAGTTTGTGTTAAAGCTTTACGGGGACGTAAAGCCCTGTGGTGTGAGTAATGTAAAGACCCTGAAATTTCAAGGAAATTTTCTTCTTAATTTTCTTTGGAATTTTACAAGAACGCAGTTTCTGGCGGCACCTGATTCCGAGGCCCGGTGTGCCCGGAATCATTTTCCGAAATTTGGATCGGATACATTTAGTGAACGGACGAGCGGGTTTTTCTTACTTTTAAACTGTTGCCCGGAATCGAATTATGAGGGCACCGATGAAATCGCAGCGCCGATATTCGCGTAGAAACGCCTCTTCCGGAGTTGCGTTTTCTCGGGTGTGGTTTTTAATTTTTGGGCTTAAAGTTAAGAAATAAAATAATTTTGCGACAACTTTATTTTATTTCATTTAAGCCACGTGGAAGCCACTTGAAGACAATTATAGGCGGCTTAAACTGAGTTGATCCGGATAGAATGCTATCCGGAAATATCCTACCCCCTTGGTAGGATATTTGTGAGGTGGGGCCCACACGAGCCCCGCCGTTTCTTTCCGCTAAGTAATGCACCCGTGAAAACCCGTCATTATGAAAGTCAACTGACACATTTCATAAATTCTTAACAGACCATTTAATTGGGCGGTTTATTTCTTAAATTAAATGAGATATTTCTATCGTTGAATTAATTCAACGAATTGATGGGTCGTTACTTACCCGTTTTTTTTGTTGGCATAATATTAAAATAAGACCAACCTATCTTTTTTTGGAGGATTACTCGTTGAGAGAGAATCCTTGAACCTTCAACCTCCTTCACGAAGAACGCGAATAACACGAAGAATGCGAAGAACGCCGAACCCGGAAATCGACGACGCGACGCCGTGATCCGCGACGCCGACGTTCCCTTCCTGCAACGTTCTTCTGCGACGACTCTTCCTCCGCGACGGTTCTTCGATCGGCTTCTTGAGTTCGCCGACTCAACGCCGTGTTCCGCGACAACGCGACGCCCTTCCGTGACGACGTGACGATCTCCACCTTCCGCGAAGAACGCTCACGTGCGACGACTATGAGGTAGGAGATTGTTGATATTTTATTTATTTATTTTCCATTCTTTATTTTAGAATGTCGAACTTCGAGGATAAAGGATTAAATGTTATTGTCTAACGAGAGGGGGCCCCGGACCGCACCAACACGGCCGAACCCCCCTCCTATGTTCATAATTGTTTCCTTGCGGATGGAACAGGATGGTGTGGTGTCGTCGCACCAAGCGGGAATCGCACGGCAATTATTGCGCGGCGCCGTCGCGCCGCGCTGTGGAAAGAAATCCATGAACGCGACGCCATCGCGTCGCGTCGAAGAAAGTCAAAGGCGACGCGGCCGGAGCGGGGCCGCGGCGGAGGGAAGCGATGTCGTCGCATCCCGCAGGACGGAATAGGCCGCGGCCTGTTCCGGGCCGCGCCGGAGCAAGATGACCGGCGGCCGGCACCGGGCCGCCGGTGTCGGCGAAGAAGGACCGGTCGTCGCCAGTCCTTTCTGGCGAAACCGGCCGGCCAGTGCGGGCGGGCCGGATAGTGGAGACCGGGGGAATTAATTTCCCCAGGTCGGGTCTCAAAAGCGGCCCCAATTAAGGGGCCGCGGTTCTCAAAGGGGGGCTTTAACCCCCGCGCGCGGCACCCGAACGGTGCCCAGGCCGCGCCACCGTGCCGGTCTATGCTGCCGCGCCGGACCATGCCGTCGCGCCGGACCGTGCCGCTGCGCCACCCCGCGCCGCCGGCCGGGCCGGGTTTTCCGAGCCGGGCCGGGTCGTCGGGCCGGGTCGCCGCCCGGGGCGGGTCGACCAGGTTTGGCCGACACAGGGGGGGGGGGGGGGTCGGCCCGGGTCGGCCCATGCCCAGACCCCCCAGTTTCAGACAACATTCGGTCAAATACCCGTATCTTGGGCTGCGGGCCTCCAAACGACTCGCCGTCAGCGGCAACGCGATCGTTGGATCGAGACAGTCGTTTCAGTATGCTATACTCAAGGTGAACCTTCCTTTTCGGGAGCCTACGTGGTTAAAACTCCGTAGTTAAGCGTGCTCGGCCTAGACTAGTGATCAGGATGGGTGACCTCCTGGGAAGTTTCCCAGGGTGGGTGTGAGACAGAAAGGCCAATAACTAACAGACCGGGCGTCCGATTGACGAGCCGTCTGTTTAGTTTAATTCCTCTATGTGAGACGAATCTTTTGGCATACTCCACCCGAGGTTGGGACGCAGGTGGAGTACGGTTGGGTTGGTTTTGCCTTAAAAACCAACCGGGCCCCTGGAACGAAAAAGCCAATAACTCTTAGACCGGGCGTCCGATTGAGGCGCCGTCTTTAACGTTGAGTTCCTGTTGACGATACGGAACTTTCAGATACATCAACTTCAGACTTTGTGACAGTTGATGTATCGGCCTCTCGGCTCGTGGAGCGGACCCTCCCGAACGAGCTTGCTGTGTGCGGGAACCCTAGAGCTGGCTGCGACTGCTTCCTCGACAGCGACGACTATGCAGAGATCCTCCGTGGACTCCGACGACGACCGTGCAGAGATCCTTAGTGGACTGTGGCGATGACTGTGCAGAGTTCCTCAGTGGACTGCGACGACTACTGCACTCAGCGATCCTATGTGGATCAGTGCTACAGGTCCTGCGTGTGCCCGATCCTGTGTGGGCCCGATCCTGTGTGGGTCCGATCCTGTGTGGGTCCGCGCTCAGCAGTTCTGTGTGAGCCAGCGCCTACAGGTCCTGTGTGGGCCCGATCCTGTGTGGGTCTTTGCGGGGGATAGTTACCTATCGATCCTTCGTGGGTCCGACGACTTGGATGGATCAGTGATCATCTTTATCGTTATCCGAAAAAGTATACATGTGTGAGATGAATCTTCTGTTTACTCTCCTTTGTGGATTGTGTTGAGCTATCCTATGTGGATTTACTGTTTACTCTCCTTTGTGGATTGTGTTGAGCTATCCTCTGTGGATTTACTATTTACTCTCCATTATGGATTGTGTTGAGCTATCCTGTGTGAATTTACTGTTTACTCTCCTTTGTGGATTGTGTTGAGCTATCCTGTGTGGATTTACTGTTTACTCTCCTCTATGGATTATGTTGAGCTATCATGTGTGGATTTACTATTTACCCTCTTCTGTGGATTGTGTTGAGTTATCCTGTGTGGATTTACGTTTTACATTCCTTTGTGGATTGTGTTGAGCTATCCTGTGTGGATTTATGTTTTAATTTACTTTGTGGATTGTGTGGTGCTATCCTGTGTGGATTTACGTTTTACTTTCCTTTGTGGATTGTGTTGACCTATCCTGTGTGGATTTATGTTTTAATTTCCTTTGTGGATTGTGTTGTGCTATCCTGTGTGGATTTATGTTTTACTTTCCTTTGTGGATTGTGTTGTTATATCCTGTGTGGATTTACGTTCTCCTTTCCTGTGTGGACTGGGTTGTACTTGGGCTCGGATGTTGGAGCCGAACGAGAATTGATGACTTAGGTATATGTATGGGCATATACCTAAGCAATGTCAGATGTAACTTCATGATTGTATCTTTCCTTTGTGGATTTAGGGAGACCTTTGGGGGTCTCGGGGTCCCTACTGAGTAGCTTATACTCACCCCTGCACGGGCTATGCCCGCACAATGTGGTGTTGGTTGCAGACGACAGACAGCACTGATCGTGGTGGAGGCGTGCGGAGCAGGACGGTACCTGGAGGTGGACCACTGGGCAGGACGTACTCGGAGCGGTCAGGTGGACACGAGGTGTAGTGGAGGCTATCCGTACCCACACTTCATGTGGGACTTCCAGAGGACGGCTCGACGCTGCAGCTTTTCCTTTCAGTTGTTGTTTTTCCCTTTTCGTTGTACTTTACAGTTTGCCTTGTATTTCTGGCCCTTTTACTTTCAGCAAAGCTTGTACAGTTTTTACTTAGTGTTTACTTTTCCGCTTGCTTACTCTGTGGTCTTGTTTACTTTTCAAAGGAAATTCCTTCCCTTTTTTCGGGATTTTACGTCTTGGCGCTAGTCGCCAGCCCCTGGCCTATGGAAGGCGGGCTTGAGGGAGTCACGGCACGGGCCCCGAGGACGGGTCGTGACAGTCTTCAGAATTTTTTTTTCTTTCATGGATATTTTTTGTTGATTCCCTTATTATTCGTGTCTAAGGAACTATCAATATTTATTCCATGAATAACAACTATGGTCTTTATTGTGTAAGCTATGCTTTTTAGATGTCATGATCATGTTCTCATACCCTTTTTCATGTGTTATTATAATGTGTCTCCCTAGATTACCCATACTAACAATCATACTATAGAATTTTTTTGTATACTTTCCCCAAGTTATGATGAAATATTTTCATTTAGGAGTACTTAAGAGGAATATATTTCTGTGAGAAATTGAATATATTTATTAATTTAAGAATATTTCATTCCATGTTTCCAATGGAAATAAATTATTATAGTCATAAGGGGTGTTTTGTGTAATGTAATAAATATTCATATAAAAATATATAATATTCATTTATGAGAATCCTAGGTTTCACAGGTTGGAATTAGAGGAATGGTTATGGTATCCATTAGACAATATGTTGATAAAATTTTATTGAGATCCCTAGAGATAATTCTATTGATAATTATAGGAAAATATTAATGAATAAGACTAAGGATGATTCAATGTATAAGAAAATGTCATGCAGTTTTGGTAAAGGATAGAGAAATAGGATTCCTAGAAATTACACCCCTAACTGGATATTATTAGTTGGTGTGGTTCCATTCAAGAGGTACCCATGGTTACCAACTCCAAAATGGTGCATTGAGATAGAGTGAATGGTCTCATGATTCATGATAGTACTCTTTACAATACAACCAGTTTGACAATATTAGGGGATGTGATTTGGAAATTCACAACATATTTGTGAACCATCATGAATTATTAAAATAGATAATGACCCTAAAAGACCTAGATTAGTCGTATAAAGTCATATATTTCAAAGAAGGTATCAGGATTTATAAACTATCTAAGTGAATTTTCATGATTGTGTGGTTCCCCACTATGATTAGTTCTTCTCGCACAATGAATATTATTTTAGACGATAGCTAGAACCATAAAAACCATGTTAATGCTAAGTACAATAGATAATGGTATGGTAGTCCTATTGATAAAAAAAACATTATGAGAGCTATAATAGAAAATCATATTATTATGCTCAAAAAATTTCTTAATCTATGAATCATGATATAATTCCAAATGAGAAAAGGAGGACACAATATTCTATTGATTCCTTCATGAGGTTATTCCATTGTTATTTCAGTTATTATTAATATCCATTATTTTCTATGTAATAGATTAACACCACTAAAATGATGATTTCCATACTCTATTGTTTGGAGCCTAAGAAATTCACTTTCTTGTAAACCATTTGAATGTTAAATCAGATCAATGGTGGAATATTATTAGGAATAGAAGTTAATTGGATGAAATTAACTATAAGAATTATGAGGAGTTTAATAAAATAATTTCAAATAAGTATTCTCATTATATTAATTGTATGAATGTGGATATGATGTTCATTGAGCTAAAGAAAAAAGATGATGAATCTGTTGGATGAGTTAATTTCTCAAGACATTCAAGGTCCATTTATGGTATTATCATCTAATATAGAAATTAGTTTGATCAATTCTTTAGTTTTATGAAATAATGTCTCTGAATGGTATGAATAATAAGATACATCAATATCCTTAAATATATTGATAAATTTTCTACAATGGTTTGAATGGATGTTACAGTTACGTATCAATATAATGGTTTTTATAAAAACAAAAAATATAAATAGAAGTATTGTATAATAACTTGGAGAGAACTCGATAACAATTCAATTATTAACAATGTGTGGGAATAAATATGGAGAGTTTTTTCCAAGGGAACAAGTTAATTATTTATGTTTGGATGTGAAGTTCATCATGAAATTGAATGATTAA
Organism: Viscum album; assembly: GCA_963277665.1. Lineage (NCBI taxonomy): Eukaryota > Viridiplantae > Streptophyta > Magnoliopsida > Santalales > Viscaceae > Viscum > Viscum album. The sequence continues at coordinate 149,422,693 of OY728156.1, read as the reverse complement.
GGGATGGGGAAAAGATAGATAATAATATAAATAGATAAAAAGGACTGCTGAATTCACCACTCATTCTCTGTTGTTTTAGATGAAAAGAATAAGGGTACTATTAAAATTAATTCCCCAATACATGGGAAAATATTTCTGATAATCCACAACAACCATTGAAGGAAAACGATAAAGAGAAGTCATATGAAATCACAATATATGAAGTAAATCATGGATTTTTGTGTACACATATCCTCCCCCCATTAGTTGGGGATTTCATTTATGATTTTTAATGAATGATCCCTATGAAAATATTATTATTCACCTTTTATTGAAATATCATCTTACTATCACCCTCTATGTGAAATCTAGAATAATGAAATCAAATTTCATATTCTAGATGTACATCGATGAACCAAAACCTCTAATGAAAATGTTTTTATATTATATTAGTGTGTATATAAAGAATAATGTGGAAATTAACTATTGGAACCATTTATGTATATAGGTAATATTATGTTAATATTTTTTCGATAAAAGAATGGGTTAATGATTTTATGGTTCATGATAAGTTCAATGACAATGGCACCACATTTGAGGTTTCAATTGATGGAAGTTTATCATAGTTAAGGATATTTTAAGTGAAATTTATGGTAGTGAAACCCCATGGATTTTAAAATAGTGATAATTTTATTTTTGGGGGAGTGACTTTATAATTTATGGAAATATGATTAATGTTATTGGAAGGATTTGTGTTTTATCATATCGTTTTTTGAGATAATTATTGGTTGTATTAAATAACCTCACAATATCATCGCACTACATTTAAATCCAATAAGATATTTAGCTATGCCCTTTTTCAATAATATTAATCAATAAAGTGTAAAAGTTTCATGATGTAGAAAATTTTATTGATGTTGAATTAGATTTTTACTTTACCTTGATATTTTGGATAATAATTCATGAATATTTTGATATGAAATTATGTTTCATTATTGTGTATCACCCAATGATAAATTGATAGTATATTAGAAGACTTTCAACCCTATAGGATATGTTAAGACCATTATCAATGGATTTTAAAGGATTAATTGATAACACATTCCTCTAATTCAGTTTCCTTTCCATAATATATATCACTGGAGAATTTATATAGATCCTTTTTAATCCCTTTATACATACTAAAATGAAGATACCAAAAAACCTGTTTTGACTTGATCTATCTAATGAAATGGTGTTGAAGGTTAGGGCCATTCACCAATATGTAAAGGACATCACAAATACATAAAAATGATATTCGTAAAGTTTTTTTACATTATATAATTTGAATATGGTAAAAAAATGCTTCAAAAAAAGTATTAATCAAGGATTGGAAAGATATTCCCTAGGTATATCTAACTCCATTGAAATTCTTGATCATATCAATGTTGTAGATTATTATTTGGTGCTTCCACTGAACGTCTATCAGGATCACAATGTGTTTTATGTATCACTCCTTAGATATTACCCACATAATACGTCACATGTATTGAACTCAGATGTTAAACCACTGGTGCAAGATATTTGTTTTGAAGATAAATCTTTAGAGTCTCTAGAACTGAATAGAGAGTGTTGTATGAAAAATGGCTACCCACCTGGATGATTTTTTTTGTGAAACCACCATATTTTGATGCTACATGAGAACTTGAGGATCTTATGAGGTATATGTATCCTCACTAGTTGGTACCAAATTGATAAATTTCGATGGAAAATTAATTTTAATGGGAAGGGGTATACTGTAGCACCCTGAGAATTTGTAAAATATATATTTTTTCAAATAAATTTAATATATTTATATTTTAAATTATGTGGAACATTTTTTTATCATTCATTACAAGTAACACTGAGTTTATCTTGTTAAAAAAACCACACATTTTCAATGAGACAGAAAATATGATTAAAATATTATATGATAGTTATGACATCACCATTGGAATGATGAGTATGAATAGGAATAAATAAATTGTTAATATATATGGATTAAAAATCTGTATACTATTAATTATTTATGTCTAATTAATTTAAAATTGAAATAATAATAATTTGAAAATATAGAAAATATATTACGATAAAATGTTTTTTTAAAAAAACATGTTTGATCACAATAAAGTAAAAAACCTATTTTGTCAATAATTTTAATGATATACATATATATATTATTCAATCAATAAATAACCATTATTTATATCTATTTTCTAGATAAGAGATTCAGATAAATTCAATTTTATGCTTAAAACAATTACATTTCTAAAAAATAGTTTTGTCACCATTTTGTCACCATCTTTTAAAATAAATATTGACTTTTTTAAAAACATTTCAAGAAAAAAAACATAAATTATTAAATAAAAATTTCAAAATTATCATAGGGTGATTTTATCAGACTTTTATAAATGGAGTAATTTTTTGATGAATTTTGAAAAATACTAAATTTTAATTGAAAACTTCCATTTTTTAAAAGTATTCCTAATGTTATATTATATTTTAAATCTGATTTAATGTAAAATTAGTTAAATTATATTTCTATTAATCCAATTTATTTCCTCATAAACAATTTCACAATTAAATATTTTATAAAAACATTGTAAAGTTTTGAACACTTTCTCATTGAAAACTCGATTTTTCAACATCTATATGAAATTTATTTTCAATTAAAATTTTCCACTAATTTGAATTTAATTTAAAAAAATGGATTCCATATTTTTTTATCCAAATAATATATATTTTCTAGTTAGGTGAACTTCTTTTTTAACTGATGTTAATAGTGAAAATAGTAATAATTAATTATCTTATTTAAGGTAAAAAATGGTTTTACTAGGGGTTAAACGAAATTTATATGGTTTAAAATTAGTGAATTTTTTTTATAAAATCTATATTATGTCCATTTATAGATTATATACTATCAAAATATAATTAATAATCAATTTTGGAGCCTTTTTAATTGAGAAAACGGGGGGTACACTTTTTTGTTTTTAATGATTAAAAGTGTGCCACTCACAATGCTTCTAAAAGGTCACCCCATCTCCTCTCTTATAGACATCATAAAAAAAATTAGATCATATAATACCCAAAAAAATATCTTCCCAAATTCAATTATCTAATCCTATAAGCATTAGTTTGGGAATAAATTCAACTTAGTAAGGAATTCGGTGAAATCCTTAGGTGGTTACCCAAAGAAGAGGTAACATTCTACAAGGAGTGTTTTTATTATATATCTTCTTACACCTCATTAAATTATTAATAAACCATGATTTTATAATATATTTAATATCTTAAATATAATTCTATGTGGTTATATTAATTTCATTACATATAACCATGCCTACTTCCATAAAATTGGTTACAAAATCATCGTTCAAGTGTACTAGGGACTACCACCACACGAACCAATGTCATTAATTTTTCCATTAAAAAATATCATAGTTTGTTATGATGATGGATATAATATATATATATTATATTTATAAAATAGTTTTAATTATTTTTTAATTATAAAAAATATACCATTTTTACATTCCTTTTCATAGGGGATACAACAATGTCTCTTGTGTGTATGGCAGACTACTGCATCACGATGAGATGTGATTAATTTGTCACAAATGATTTAAATCAAAGATAATATGGATAAATATATGTGATATAACCTTAAAAACTATGTTATTAATGAACTATTGATAGATAATATATCATTTTTTCTAACCTTTTAACTTACAAGAATATGATTACATTGTTCGTGTAATATGGACTATCGCTTTCACAAAGTGATTTGAATCGTTATTCATCACCAAACCAGATGAATGAAATGATTATGTATATTTAGGGAAATAATATGGTAATTAATATATTAATCTCAGTATTAAAAGATGATATATTATTGACCTCTTTTTTATAATGATCATTAAATAATGGAAATATGACTCATTGTGCATATGTCATATCGTCTATATGATACTAACATACTACATTTCTCAAAGTCATCCTTAGTTATTGATATTAAATGTTTAATTTATTTATAAATATGAAAATTATTTAATTATTAATATTCTATATATAATGGAACAATTAACTATTTATGTGGGACAAAAATAAAAATTCAAAACATATATGAAAAACAAAGTGGTTATTACGCAAATGTTAATTTAACAAGGAATTATTAATAAATAGGTAATAAAAGACCATAAGTAAATCATATATATAATTAAATAAGTATGGGTTGTTATATTATATATTTATACTAAAATTATATTTATTAGGTAGGGTGTTCTAATCAGTACAAAGTAATTAGAGACGTATGGTTAGATATTTTTGTCTCAGTTTAATTTTTATATGAGATAATTGTAATATTCACTATTTTTTTTATTATGTGGTGTATATACTAAACATGGATGTATTTTATTATTAATATACTGAAAATTTGTGGTTTTGCTTTCCCATTTTAGGATCTCTAAATCATCGGGTTTATAGTTCAAATATTAACAGATCAATGATGGATTTTTATCTTAATTTTCCTTTTTGTAAGACATATGTTATGTTATGCACTTATATTCTTATATGTGGGCTATATACTCCCCCTTTTGAATCTTTATATAATGAATATCCCTAATTTCATAATATTTTATATTTAACTAAATTTTATCCTTTCATGGGGTTTATGATTCAATGTTATGAACGTGGTAATATTTTTATGGTACAATCTCACAGTTTATCGGTACTATTTATGAAAAAGTATTCAGTGTTGAAATATTATGATATAAATCCAAATAATTATGAAAAAATTTAATATCATATGGTTATGCAGTATATTTTTATAGTAATAATACAATATTTCAATTCTTTGGAACTTAATATATTTGAAAATATATTTTAAAAAGAATATTTATTTATTTCTCTCTTCGATTGAAGTCTTTATTTCATCTAAAAACCATGTATTCTAACAAAAATTTCCAGTTTTTTTTTAAATTATAAAAATAATTTGTTAAATAATTTTTTCCCACGTCTTAAATTTTACACAATGTTTATAAATCAATATTCAAGTCATTCTCCAAACAATTCAAATTTTCCTTTTACTGAATAAAAGAGTGAAATATTTTTGTAATGTGTAAAACATGAATGTTATTTTCCATCCCCAAGACTATTACATTATTTAAATTTTCATATATAATATTACCACATTATTTTAAAATAAAACAATTTTAAAAATTATAAATGTTTTAAAAGGATTTTTGAATGTCGAATGTGTGTTATCTTTAAAAATATTCCAAGTGATCTATTAATAACATTTTCCTTCTGAGATGAAATCCTTTGATGTTACATATTAATTACGGGGATATAATTGATTGATATCATTATTATTCATTCTCTAGATTGTTAATTTTTAGGATGAATAGATTTTAATGTAACCAATTTCATTCCCAATGGTTATGCTATGATGTAATGTTTTATGAAACCAATTTTTGATAATTATTTTAGACATAATGAGGGTTTTTTGATTTTATGGAACACTTATGTATATTTTTCACTATGTTATAGAATAAATTTTATAAATGAGGATAGTGGTTATTATATAACCAAATATAGGTGGGATGTATATATATCTTCAATTAATTGGGTAATGATTAATGTAATATGATCTAAAATGGTATATATGAGGTTATCCAAATCCCAAAATAAGTAGTGAATAAGAGGTTGTACTAAGCCCAAAACAAGAGTGTACATGAGATATAATCCATATCCTGAAACAAGATGGTGTACTAGAGGTTATCTCATGACTAACATAATGGGGTGCATGGAAGGGTAACCCAAACCCAAAATAAGAGTGTACATGTGAGTTTATCTCGAACTCGGAGTAGGTATACTAGTGATTAGCCCAATACTAACATGTTATTAGTTAATTGGTCAATATAAATGATATAATAGTTTCAATTCTTATGTTTATGCCATAAATCTATTTCTTATACCAGTGATATTATCTCGTAAATGATGTTACATGATTACCTTATGATTCATGTGTTATGAACTACCAATATTTATGTCATGAATCTAGATTATATTCATTGTTATGCAGGGTATGGTTTCTAAATTTTATTATTAGGTTATTATATTTGTATATTCATCTGATTAATATATGTATCCCTTATATAACCATAGTGATAATTTTATCTCACCTATTCATATATTTACTTTCACTATGTTATTAATAAATTTTTTTAGTAGCATTTCCAAAGGAGAATATCATTATGGGACATATTCAAGATATTTCCTAAATTAACAATATTGTATTATATATTTAAAAAGGAACTAAACAATTACTATACTTAGGTAATTATTTGTGCAATTCAATGAATATTGATTTAAATTGATATAATATACATTTATTAAAATCCTTGGTCACTATAATTATACATAGTGTTATATATCAATCATAAAACTATTATATCAATTGAAATATTATTCATGCGTTTGATGTAATATAATAACTTAAAATCAATGTAAACACAAAAATTCTTGTCATCATGTTCTAACTATACCAACATGTCACAAAACCCTAATTACTTTGGAAGATACTGATGTGATATTCCTGTGTATGACTCAATAATAATACTGAAAATTATTTTAAAATATTTCAACCTAACCTGACATCAATTTTAACTACCATGAGATATCCCTACTATAAAACATCATATGATAACCTCATTGGCGTGTTAGAAACCCACCAGTCATATTAATAACCAACCACAAGGGTCATTATATATTAACTCTAATGGTTTACTACAAAAGACACCAACACTATTTCACAAAATGTTAACTGATGTAGCTTCACCACATTTGTTTTAAATGAAAAGACTGTAAAATATCATAATTGGTAATTTAACTACCAGGTCCTAATGAGTATGACTTACCAAGGATCCACTAGCCAAGAACCATATGACACCTCTGGTCAGCACCCAATGATTTAAGGCTTTTATCATTTATATCCATATTTTATAAGTTATTTTTTTCATTATAATAATTAAATATGAATAACATGTCATAAACATAACATAAGATACCCATTATCTCACAACCAACTTATTCCACCCATTTACACTCATACTCCATCTCTTATTATACAAAAAATATCTTAATAACTCATTTCATCCCTATCAATTAGCTATATTTGTCAATTAATTTATAATTCATCAATTGAAATAATGGATCCTTTAATAAATACAAGGATGAGAAACCCCATAACCATTTAATCATTAATATTGTCATTATCATAGCCTATATAGAAGATATATATCCACTCCATTATTTCTCATTTTCTGAACCACTCTGTTTAGTAACCCATTGTGGGTTTCAAAATATCTCATAAAATTAATCACATAAAAAATTATATAGGATATGAAAAGTTATTGGTCAACGACATTATACTTTCTAGAAGAATTCCACTCAAATATACTAACAAAATATTCCATGATTAGAATAATTTCTGAAATCCTACATAAAATGTGTACAACCTCTCTACAAACATCCACCACTAGTTAGTGAATGAAATAAAAAAGGTATTAGAGCCATGTAAACCTCCTTATGAACCAATTTCCACTAATCGGTCAATATTTTGTCAACTAATGTGATGTATATATCAAAAAAATAATGTTAATAAAAAAATGGGAAGTTTTTTATGGATATTGGATCAAATGGACATCACTAACCACAATATAATTGGTTTCCAAATGAGAATATGTACTCTCAAGGCAACAGAAGTTAACAAGAAAATAAAAAAAATATTATTAAAGAAAAAAAATCTTATATACATATTATTATTAATTTTTTAAACCAATATCATTAAAAAGGCATCCAATAATGAATATGTCTAGTATCATTATTAGAATAGATCTATGATATGTTAATTTAAAATATATGATAAATAATCTTTTCATAAATATACAAAATGTGATCCTATATCTTACTATTATTCTATTACTATAGAGGATACCCTTGGTAAATACATAAATTAATTGGGTGATATATAAAGCTTATATGTGGATTAAACATGATGTTTAATATAAAATTCAAGACTAATAACACGATAAAAATAATGGGGAGGATCCTATACAATCACATAGATTAATGAAATAAATAATATGATATTATAAGTCAAGGGATCATAATAATTCTACAACAACATAAAATTTCTATTCACGTGCATAATTCAAGAATTTCTATCTAGACGACATAATAGAGTGGGATATGCTTATTTTCCATGCACTATATATGATATCTCATTTGTTGAAAATATTACCGAATTAATTAGGGTGATATATAATTAAAGACTCGCCCATCAAATCATAATATTAATATCAATATGTATCCAATATAAGAAACTCATATATAAGTAATATGTATAAAAACCCATGAGACATTAATGGTTTACATAATCATGTCTTAATGTATAATCCAATGATTATTCCAAATGATTCCCATGAAAATATTGGATTATTGTTTTTTGGATGTTCATATATTAATAAATAAGAATATGTATAAAATATATAGTTCAACAGAATAAATTTTGAAATTAAAAGGATTTGGGAAGTATGTATAAAATTGAATCTCTTAAATGATAATTTATAAAATTAGTCTATATTATTTAAAGAAGGTAAGATCATTTTGTTTTACTAAAAAGTATAATTGATTCAAAATTGTTCTCCAAAAATATTTATTATTTTTATAATTAATAGGATGTTATAAATTTTATTATATTGACACATTAAAAGGAATAATTAATAGAAAATTTCTCATTATTTGGGTTTTCTTTTAATGGATGATTGACAAACTAACAAAAAAATTTGTATAAAACTATAATGAAAATTAAATTAATCATGGTATATATGTAAGGGGAATATATTTGGAATATATTATTATTAAATGAGAATAATATATAGATAAATTTTATTAGAGAGAGAATGTGTTACCCAAAATAACATACGTTGGTTCGAAGGATCCCTTTCCTCATATCATTACTCACGTTTTACATGGATATAGTCTCTTAAATAATAAAATCATGTTCGTAAAATACTTTATTAAAAAATAATTTCATATATATTTGATAAATTGTTATACTTTTATTTTAGTTTATATTAATTTTATTGAGACATTATTTTTCGCTCCATCCTTTGGGGGATGTTCATTTTCTGGTTCCAAGGTCACATTGGTTTTTTGGTAATTAGAGAGGATCTTATAAAATGGGAAAAAATATCCATAAGTGAAATGGATTGGAGCTAACATATATCTAAAATTTTAAAAAAAATTCAAGATAACAAAATTCATTAAAAAAATTTCATAAATTATAAACAATATAATTCAATGTTTAGTATAATTAGCAAGTCATTGGAACCATGCTGAACATGATTAGATTAATTCAATATGTATATCTATTTAGAAAATATTCAATATAAAATTTAATAAAATATAATTATTGGAAAAATATTTGAAAATATAATTATTATTATAACTATCCCTATGTTGTAATGAAATATAATTTTTTTCCCATGGAGGTAGTGAACCGAATATAATATAGACATTGTTTTTATTTTACAATTAATGTAAAGATAATAAATTATTTTCATTCCTTTAATATATTTCCATTTCCATATAATTATGATACTAATTTCACTATATAAATATGGATGGAATATATATGTAGGAGGTATAAGTATTTTTAGTTAACGAATAATGAAAATATTGAAGACGTGTTCTTACTTTACCCCTTTGGATAACTCCTTTTCAAAATTGATTATGCCACGGATTTGTGGTCTTGCGATAAGAGTCAATCCACTAGGCATATATAAATGTTTTGGGGAGTTAATTTGATATATTTCTGATGATTTAAGAATTTAATTGTGTTAGGATAAGTGGGGGATATAGAGGTTGCTATTTATAAAAAGAGTAGACAAGTGTTTTATAAAAATTATTCATAAATTTTTTATTTTTGTCCCTGTTTTCAAAAAGTCATTATTCTTGTGAATATAATTAAAACATAATGAATTTGAGACTAAGATAATTTTTTTAACACATCATCCAATATTAAATTACAATTATATTTAACTTATAATGTAATACATCACATTTCTTTGTATTTTATTAATCTACATTTATTCAAAATTTGTAGACTAACACAAAAAAATAACCATAATCTAATTTTGACATGCTTCCTTAAAAATGAAATTAATTTTTCAAAAATGATTTGATAATTTAATGAAATTTAATTTTAAAATATAATATTTATTCATTAATTAATGAATATTTTTTAACCAATAATAAAATTTCCATCCCTTCCAAAAAATACTTATGATTTTAAAATATTGTATATTTTTTATACATTAGTAATCAATGTTGATTGAAAAAAAATCATGAAAATAATTTATTCATTTATAATTTTAAATATGTTTGAAAATTTTAATTTAATGAATATAATATATATATGTTTTCAAAAAATACAATCAGACATTTCATTATGAATTTATTTAATTTTTTAACATTTATAACTTTTTTTAATTTTTTTATGATATAAATTCCTTATATTTATATTTCAAAAGATACCCAAATATTCTTTAATAATCCAGTAGTATAGTAACTATTCTATCATTTTGGTTAAAATTCATAAGAGTCAAGTTACCATTATAATGGTCATATTGGTACTCTAAATACTATCAACACCTTATATTTCTTTCATTAACCATTCACTTTCATTTCAATGAATATTATATTACTCATTTTCAAAAAATGATATTACATTACAGATTATTTATTTCTTTTTTTAATTTTTATTAGCATGTGTAATTTGATTCCATAGTGATCAAAATATCCCTATTCATGTTTTACTATATTCATTGTAACATTTTATTGTTGTTGATTATATTTTTTATATCTATTATCTTAATATAATTTTCACAAAAAAGTGTTTTTGGTTTTTTAATCTTATAGTAGATGAGTTTTATACTATACTGCATTACTAAATACATCACAAAAGTTTATTTAGAATGAAAATTACATATATAAAGTTCTATGTAACTATGATAATATAAATTTATGTTAAGAATGAATAATAAAATGACCAGGATTGGTATTCCTTGCAACTGTCAATCTCAACATTAAAAAATAATTCAATAAATATCACTCATAAAAAATCAATAGGTATCTCCCCCATAGGGTTTCTATGATCTAGATGAATCTACTGATACACATGAAGGTTCTTCCCTAAAACATAATTTTCAAGAACCATAAGATAAAGTATTTATTTAAACTAGCGATGATGTTTTATCTCAGTTGGAAGAGTTTTATTATAGTATTCCATTTAGATTTAGTGAAAAAAATTTCTAATTATTTGATTAGTTTATATATTTTTCCAAGGGAATCAAATTAATATCTATATTTAAAATTTGTTTCATTATAATATACATAAATTTAAACTCATTAAACATCAAATTAAATCTGAATAATGAAATTTTAACTTTTAAATTATTCATGCATAACATTCTCTCTTTTCAATATCAGCATCTCATGAATAACCGCTCATGTATGGTAACATGGACAAGAAATAGTTATATATTACATACTTTATAAAAAACATGAAATTATCATGCACAAACACCATAACAAAGTATCTTACTCTATGTTGTGGTCCACAATATAATCACCACTATAATTGTATAAATCAAATAGTCAGGGTCAAGCCTTTAGTTCACATTGCTATCAATCATAGTTATATACTAACTCCTTATAGACTTAACACACTTTATCATTATGTCACATCTAATGTAATAATATATGATACTATATCCAAAAAACTAATTGGATATATTTATATTTTTCTTTTTTGAAAATATAACATATATATTCACCCTAAACCAAATCATATGTAAATAGTTGTCAACAAAATGATGAATTTTTTTAGATATCTATAAAAAAATATTAGTTAATCCCTTAAAAATTAATAAACATGATTCCCATTCACAAAACTATAATGTGTTACTATACGACCAATTGTAGCATTGAATTTTTTTTATGAATTTTGGAATCCATAAATTTAAGAAAATATTATCCTCAATAAAAGAGTCAGTGAAACTCCAGATATAAGGGGATTTGGAATGATCTCTACCAAACACAAATATATATATATATATATATATATATTTAGACATTTTTTCACTAGCTTTATCATATTCAATTATGAATAACCATATAATCCATTTTTCTAACATATTGAGTGATAATGGGACAAAAAGTATATAAATTCATTATATCATAGTAAAATGTTCATCATTATATGTGAATAAACTGACTATATTGATGAATAAATCACATGGAATACATTTATGTAGATGAGAACATAACATGTCCCTCATCCAGGTAGAATAGAATATCACATTTACCTTACTTATTAATGGACATTTACTTCCTTAGTCTAACTCAATCATCGAATCGAACAAAATAGACACTATAATAGAGGAAAAACTCCATCCTTTAAAACCCATAATTGATGACATGAACGATGGAATACCCAAAAATTCTCTTCATAGCTCAACCTCTATGATTTTTCAGATATGTATTAAACCATTATGGTTCTCATGACATTTATCTTTATGGTATCAGACATAGAGATTCAATATGAAATATAAACCCTTAACATATAAGAGATATGGTGTATCAAACTACATGTGGTATACATGGTGGGTAATCCAGTGAAAAAAACAAATTCTACAACACATGAGAAAATCATTATCATTATTTGAAATCCTTACCACGATAACATTTATAATTGTTCATAACGGATTTTAATCCATCAAACAAATCGATTGGTGATATCATAAATTCATACATTGATAGGTAAATTAGTATTTCACTTCACACAACACATTAAATTAATGATAAATAATGATAAAGATAAGGCTCCTTTTTTATATAACATGATACTATTTTTATTTTAAGACACTTTTATGAATACTAATTAATACATATTAGTGAACACGTCTAAATGTATCCCAAATGATAGACCCCTAGAGAGGCCTTATGTTTTTTAAACAGTTAGGATTTTGTTAAACTAATTACAGGTCAAATTAATTCCTTCCACATCTCTATGTGACCACCAATTAAAACCCTCCAAAAAATCATCTTTCTGAGTAATGTATATAATGATTTTTTTGACTAATTGCAATACACATGGATTTTATTTATAATGATAAAATCTTTAATAATATTAGGAAAACTCCATTAGTCTACATAATCGAATGGTACTTTTTTGATAATGTTTATTGTCTTATTAAAATTATAATGAAATTTATAATCAATATCATTCATGGATGTTTTTGGATCAAAAAATTGCTTTTATATCCTTTTGTTAAAAAATTAAACACTAGAAAGTATTCATTTACCAATGTATCCCAAACTCATTAAGGATATAAAGGACAATAATATTTCTTATAATAACATAATATAACTATTTAAATATCTAGGAATCATAATACCTTAACCATTTTTTGGATAATAAGTTACATTAATTTTTAAATATACAAGTTTAATATTTATTGTGTAATATATTGAACTTCCCTTTGTTGAAATATGCTTCCATTGGACTCTTAAATGTAATATTCAATTAAAATCTATTTTTAAAATATATAATCACTTTAATGTCAAAAATAAAACTTATTTACTATTAGTGTAAATATTAATTATTTAAACTACTTTTCCTATATTCTATATGGTTTTATATTTTTATAGATAAATATTATTAAAATAAAACTTTATTCTGAAAAATATGATGTTGAAGTTAATGAGATCACATTCCCTTCATATTTTAATATGGATATAACACCTTTATACGAGTTAAAACTTTTTTATCATTATATAATTTTAAAATATGTTATATATTATGATAAATCATAATCCATGTGTATAAAAAAACAATATCATTTATATATATAACCAAATCATTGATTGTAAACAAAGAGAGACGTTCTATGAAATATATTATTTAATATAATTCATCTACTAGTATCTTCATGTAATTAATTATGTCTATTTATATTATATAGAAACTTTTTTTGTCATTTGAATACACACAACAAGGTCAAACCAATAAGTTTTCACCACTTTTGAGAACATATATATTTTACAAATTATTTTTTTATGTACTATATTTATCATATACCATTCAAAAATGTAATGAATTTTATTATATGTCATTAATACATAATATAGACTCTCTACAATTTTTATCACACACATTCTAGTATTATATATAGATCTTCACCAATTTACCATATTATCTATAATGTAAGAGCTTCCCCTCATTCTATTTGATATGGTTGGATAGTTGTAAGGACCACACATGGACTCTATTATTTTCCTTTGAGACTAAACATTTTATATATTTAAATATAATCATCTTGGAATCCAATTGAAGACCTGCCTTATCCCTATCAATAATCCGAAATATGATTTTTGATGTTTTGTAAAATTTTATTGAATTTATTTGTATTCATAATCACTAAAAAAATCTATTATTTCCATCTTAGTAGTGACTAAAAAATGAAGTCAATGGATAAATCAAACCAAATAAGTGAATTAAATATCTTAAATATATTGTCAATCCCAGTAATATTGAGTAAATTAGTAAATAAAATATTTCATATGACCATTGTATAAATAAAATAATCCTCTAAAAACTAAACTAAATTGATTTATTATTCTCATATGCATCTAGATATGGTTGTTAAATCACTTCAATTTTTGGTTAATCATTATAGACATTATTTAACAGTTATAATTTTCATTCTTGTTTATGGACAATTATTAAATTTCAATACTTGAATGGGCAATTTATCCTTCAATTTTTCATTCTACATTATTGATATCAAAGTAATTATTGATTATATATATTCAATTTATCTATACAATAAGGTTTTATCATTTGAGTATAATGTTTTATAATCATTTAATATGTTTTTACTAAATTTTGACCAACTGAAATAATGACCACTTTTCAATCCATCATTAATTGTATTGGGCCAATCACTATAAATAATCAAATAATCAATTTGTTGGTCTTTTTTCACCATATTTCTATTTATGTAGTCCATTACTCGAATCATATAAAAAATATTGTATTATGAAGATAATAACTACATTCACAATCCATTATATGGATAAAATTGACAATATTTTTTTATTATGAATACCATGAATTTCCCAACTAAGTGTATCCCAAATAAAATGTGACAAATGAGAACATAACAAATTTAGGGTCACCCACTAATTTCTTCTATTATATAAGAGAATCTAGAGGCACCGGGTTTGTAATGACCTTCCCAGTTGGTTGATCAATAAAATGAATTGGGATAAATTTGGAAGCAATATAACACATTTTATTTTTAATGGATATTTATATTCACCATGTGATCTCATTTATTCCATTTACATGTATTTATGTTTCTTCTAATTTCTATTTGAATCGTTATTCCTTAAAGAGAATCAATATGTTCAAACATTGTTAACATTTTTCACCTTTCATAACTCATAGATTCTCTTACTAACATAAATTAAAATACAAATATATTTATATATATCCCAATTATAGGGTAGTTTGACACAATAAACTATATCATTAATCATAATTATAATAAAAAATATAGTAATAATAATGTATAGAATGAACCAAATAAAAGAATAATTCAAAAAATTATACAATATATAAAAATTTATTGAAATTCCATATTTAATTATAGAAACATAATAATTGAGAACTTTAAAAAATTAATAATTAACTTTTAACATTCATAAAATTTTATATTATAATTTATATTGTACTAATTGAAACGTCCCTGTTCCAGAAGCCACCTAGAGACGCCCCATACCAGGTTTGTCACATGGCCACAAGTGCATTTCCCCGAATTCTAGAGGTTGCCGACTAGTAGAGAGGGCATTCCGTGTGATAGTGGGGAAACTATGCCCTCATGGGCAGAGTAACAGAGAGGAAGAGAAACAAATATACAATTTCGGAAGCAGTAAACAAACCAACAACAGTAACAGCGGAAGACTAAAATAATAAATAAATGTAGCACATATATATTAATTAATGCATGATACAAATGTCTAGGACATCACCCAAACAAATCACAATCTGAATAAAATACTAATACTAAGTCCAAAAAGAAAGTAAGTAAACAACTCCTCATCATTTCAAGCCATTTCTTGGTCCCATGCTCTCCAGCTACATAGCAGTCAAGTACCTGAGGTAGAAGGGAACTTCCCCTTATCTATACCTACAACAATATAACCTAATTGTTCCCAAAATCATGGGACAAACAAGGTGTGAGACTAAATCCTATTAGGAAACCACCACGAGATCTATTCCTAAGAGTCAGTGAATATATGGAAGGTAATAAGCTTGTAAATGCAGTAAACAAGGAAGTACTCAGTAGTAAACAATCCACAATTTTAATGCATTAAATTTCATATAGCAATCAACATCTAATCAAATCAGGTAAACACAAAATATAACCATCTGGGAAGTACTAATAGCTTATCCCCTCTGTTCCTACCTAGAAACACAAGCAATCAGATAGCACAACAAGTAACCCTCTAGGAAGTACTAACTACCTATCCCCTCTAGTCTAACGTAGTAACACAAAAAAACAACCAGACAAAAAAGTTAACCCTCTAAGATGTACTCACAGCCTATCCCCTCTGGTCCATCCTAGAAACACAATAAACTCTCTAGGCAGTACACTCAATCCAACCCCTCTGGTTCATCATAGGCATAGACTCTCTAAGGATGCACTCACCTTCAATTCCGCATATAGTCTGGTATCGATAACTAAAGCCGCCCTCAAAAAGAACATATGTCACATTCCCCTGAGCCCGTGTCGAGGAACTATAAACACTATGAGGAATCACTTACATCAATTCCCCTTGTGGTATCACATCTTAGGCAGAAAAAAAAGACACTCTAGAGAAGCCCTTCCGTCCATTCTTCCTATGGTCTACTACCGAGGTTCCTGCAGACCTGTGTTAGTCAAGAAAGCATAGAAACGCATATAGGCCAAAGTAAACCTCAAGAACTACTTTTATAAATAAGTCTATAGCATAACAACATTAAGGATACTATCACCCCATCCTACAATACTTGTCATGGTACGTAAATAAGGAAGCCTAACATGCTAAGTAAAACAAAACATCCAAAAACAAAACATGCATGGGAAAAACCTCCAAAGCATAGTAAGTCACACTATTCACAATCAATTCAACCATTACTCAATCATACAAGCATAGAATGAAAACAATAGTGCTAAAACATTAAACATGAAATACCTCATTCGTGGGTATTGGTGAATTTTCACATATAACTCAAAGACATTCAATAGAATGACACAACCCACCTACCTCGGTGTTGGGAAATCGCAACATGTCATCCACAAGCCTTGAATCACCCATGAACACCGTATATCTACAAAAATGTCAAAAATGTTCAATATAGGGTTACATGAGAAAGAGGAGGAATCATGAAACAAAGCTCAAGATGAAGAAAGATATTACCAAGGAGATCCCAACACAATCCACAGTGATCGATTCGGAGAACACACAGTCAATCGGGGGATCAGAGAAGAAACGTGGCCGCTCGGATGCTCTCGGACAAACTTGGTCGAGATGTGGGGCGTTATATCCATCATATGCGACCCTGATACATTTAATGAGAACAATAAAATACACGGAGTGTACCCTCTATGTACATGGAGTGTAATTCACATTTATGTACTCTATTTTATGCAGCCTCCATGTCACACCCACATTTCCATGTGTGTGGCCGTTACAAGGCCAGCCCAAGGCTACTCGCGGTAATCGAGTACGTGGTGTGTACTCATAATGTAAATAGTGTGTACATAAAAAATTTCTAAAAACTACTATTTTTCTCTAAAACAACCAAATAATAAATATATACTTGAAAAAGAAGTTCCGGGTTCTTACAAACTTCCCCCCTTAAAAAAATTCTTCCTCAAATTTCCCTAGCATTGTGGCATATAAGAAGAAACCCCAATCATCTCTGGCCACTGTGATCATGAATTAGTCTCCCTCTCTAATATCTTATCATGTACTCGCCCATGCTTCCATAGAACTCTTACCAGAGAAACAGACCGACCATGGAGAACCTTTGTACTTCGATCAAAAATCCGGATAGGATGCTCATCAAATGATTCATTCACTTCTAAATCAATCTCCATAGGTTGAAAAACATGATATGGTTCTATGAAGTATTTTCATATCTAAGAAACATAGAAGACGTCATTCATAGCCCGGTACCTCTGAGGCAATTCCAACTGATAGGAAACCGGTCATACTCTCTCCAACACCTCAAATGGCCCGACGTACCTCGTTGAAAGATTACTAAGTCTCATAATTCTTCCATGTCCCAACCGTTGTGTGACATGTACGAAAACCAGATCCCCAACCTCGAACATCAAAAGTCATATCCACTGATCATCATAATACTTCTGTCAAGACTGTACAGTAGCCATTATCTTCTGAATCAACTCTATATTCTCTATGGTCTTCTGAACAAGAGGAGGTCCCAGCATAGCTACCGCTCCTACCTCCAGCCAATATAATGGGGATCGGCATGTCCTACCATACAAATCTGGATAAGGTTCCATATTAATAGTTAATTGAAAACTATTATTGTAGGAAAACTCCACAAGAAGTATATGCTTCTCCCAAGATCCACCAAAATACAGGATTCTTTCTCGGAGCATGTCCTCAAGCACATGAATCGTACATTCGGACTGGCCATTTTTCCGGGGATGGTAAGTTGTACTCAAATGTACCTGTGTACCCAATGCCTTCTATAGCCCCTTCCAACACAAGAAGTAAAGCGTGCATCCCTGTCTGAAACAATGGAGCGTGGAACACCATGTAAGCGCACAATCTCACGAATATACAACTGTCCTAGATCAACAAAACTAATGGTCTCCTTGATCGTCAAAACGTGAGGAACCTTTTAGAGTCTATCAATGAAAACTAAAACAGCATAATTATTTCATGGAGACCTCAGTAAACCTATCACAAAATCCATCATGACATCATTGCACTTCCACTTGGGAATGTGTAACTACTTAAAAATCCCCAATGGTCGTTGATTCTCTGCCTACACTTGCTGATAGGTTGAACACCTCATGAAAAACCCAAAAACATATCTCATCATACCCGGACACCAATACTGACGGTGTAGATCATGATATTACTTGGTGACACCAGGATGAACTGCCCAAACTGAGTACTAAAATTCCCACATCATCTCCTCATGTATGTCTGCAGGCACCCATAGGAACCCCTGGAAATACAAGATCTCATCCTCTCTTATAGTCTATCCAAGAATAGTGTCCTCTCCAGACAGTCATTCTCGTAGGACTAGTCCTTAATAATCTATTAGCTACTTCATTAGAACACATTCTTGAAGAGTAGAGGTAACATCTACGGAAGAAAACAACGTTTTCCGCTATCTTTCGGGCACCTACAAATGCATCTTAGTGAATATAGACTTATGCTGCCACTCACTGATGGCCTCTTGAACTGCCTATAACTGAGTCCTCCTACTCAGTGCATCAGCTACTGCATTGCCTTTCCAAGGC
Source organism: Viscum album (assembly GCA_963277665.1). NCBI lineage: Eukaryota > Viridiplantae > Streptophyta > Magnoliopsida > Santalales > Viscaceae > Viscum > Viscum album. Next base: position 149,403,017 of record OY728156.1, on the reverse strand, counting down.
ATATAGGCAAGCTCAAAGTCAAAAGACTGAAGATACTCAACCCACCTTCACTGCCTCAAATTTAGATAATGTTGAGTGAAGATATACTTGAGACTTTTGTGGTCGGTGAAAACTAGAAAATGCACTCCCAGAATATTATGTCTCCAATTGTTTAAGGCATGATCAACTGCTGCCAACTCGAGATCGTGTGTCGGGTAATTCCTCTCTTGTGGCCTCAACTGCAGAGACCCGTACATAATGACTCTTTATTCCTTCATAATCACTGATCCAAGCCTAATACCTATAGAATCACAGCAGACAATATTTCTCTTGCCTGGATATGGAAAAACTAGTATCGGTGCTGATGTCAGCCCCCCTTTCATCTCTTGAAAGGCTAACTCACAAGAATCTAACCACAATAACTTTGCACCCTTCTTAGATAAACCCATCAGTGGTGATGCTAAGGGTTAAAATTCTTGTAAAAATACCCGTAGTATGCAGCCTCCTATAGAAAACATCGCACCTCAAAGACATTCTTCGACTGATGCTATGAATATACTAATATCACATTCTTTGGGTCCACTGATACTCTTTTCTCTGAGATAACATAACCGAAGATGTGAATCTAGTCCATCCAAAAGTGACATTTTGAGAGCATAGCATATAACTGATGTGCTATCAGTGTACCCAAAACGATCTCATGATGCGTAGAATGGTTGTGTCGAGTATGAGAGTACACCATGACAACGCCCTTGAAGACCACTACAAAATAATCCATGTAGGGATGGAACACTCGGTTTATCAGTTCCATGAAAACTGTAGGCGTGTTTATGAGACCGAACAGAATAACCATATACTCGTATAGACCATACCTTCTTCATAAGGCTGTAAGAGGTATATCAGATGGTCTAATACGCAACTGATGATAATAAAATCTCAATAAAATATTCGAGAACACCCAGGCTCCTAGAAGATGATCAAAAATATCATCAATCCTCGATATGGGATATTAGTTCTTGACTGTCAACTTGTTCATCTTTTGATAATCCCCACACAGCCTAAGGGTATCGTCTTCTTTCTTCAGAAATAGGACATGAAAACCCAATAGAGAAGTATTGGGTCGGATGAACCCTTTGCCTAAAACTCATCCAACTACTTCTTGAGATCCTGTAACTTTAGTGTAGCCATCCTATAAGGCGGAATGGACACCGATGTCGCCCCTTGAATGAGATCAATTGAAAAGTATACCTCTTTAACTAGAGGAAAACATGAAAATTCCTCTGGAAACACATCCGAGAAATGATCCACCACTAGAATAAAGTCCATTTGTGAATTACCCTAGTAATATAGATATATACTAGCTATCTTGTCTGTAACTCCTCCCAACCCATGATGCTTAGGTCCCACTCTGTCTTCCTGAAATCCCATTCTCCCTTATGAAGAAACGATATGCCCTCAGGTGATGTGAAACTCACCCTATAGTGATAATTGTCGATGACTGCCAAGAAGGGAACTAACCAGTCCCTTATGAGAATGACAACATAGCCCTTCATCTCTAGGACATAGAGGTCCCATAAAAAGTGACAACCACCAACCTCAATAAGGAACTCCTTACATAATCTCACAGTAGACGTTCTTGTCCCCAACAGAGTGTCTAGTTTTAAGACATCAACTGTGTAAAAGATTCAGAGCCCAGGGCTCTCCAAAACTACAAATAATATAATGCTATGGGAATCCACTGTATCAAAAATATCAGATCCTAAAACTGAGGAAACTAAGATCGTACCATAAACTGTGGAAGGTATGGGATTCTTCTCCGACTGGGTCTACTCCATAGAAAATGTCTGACCTCCTCCACGGTACTGTGACCCGGCCTGACTACCCTGAACTGATCCACCATGATTTCACTGAATTCATGGTGACTGACTACCAAGTCCATGACCTCCACCTCGACCTGAAGGACCAGAAGAACTCCAGTTCCCAGAATGAGGAGAAACTGGTGGTGTTTCTCCTGAATGGGGAGTCATAAAAGAACCCGTGTCACTAGATTCTGGTGAAACGATCTGGAAGAAGCGCTGAATATAACCCATCTTGCTACAATATTGGAACTTCACTAGGTCTCTGGGGAAATGTGTCCTCGTATTCCCGCTCTTCCAGCACTAGTAACTCACTACCTGGCTATAAGAAGAAGTGTCTCACTTCCTTGGATCACGACTCGTAGACTCCCTACGATGCATCCTGCTATTTATAGGAAGGAATACAACTCTGGGTGTTGAACCTCCCTAGATCACAACTCAATAATCCCTCAGATTTTTCTCCATGATTAGATCCTTGTTTACTATAGATGTGATGGAATTCACCCTGAAGATGTTCACCTGGGATCGAATGTCGTGCCTCAAACCATCCTCAAACTTCCATTCAAGGAATAAATTATCACCTCCTTGAATAGGTATGAAGCACTGCATCTCTGTGAAATTTGAAGAATACTCCATAATAAAAAAGAGTACCTTGTTACAGAGTATTGAAATCACAGGCATGATCATCCCTCGAAGTCTCTATATAGAAATTGTCGTAGAAGACAAGATAGAACTCATCCTAACCCATAACCTACTAGCATCCCGCCTGTGAGATCACATCACACCACCTGTTGTTGGAGTCCTGAAGCATATACGTAGCGAGCTTGACATGCCTCTCTGGAGGCATCACCAGATGATCAAAGATAGAAATCATGGCTTCTAACCCTGACTCTATAGCATATGATCCTCCTTCCCCTTTGAATGTGGGAGGATAATGATGCTGAAAGGCACGCGTCATATGTTCCATAGACAAGGAAGGATAAGGTATTCCACGTAAGGTCTTCATGAACCTCATAAATCCATCTTGGAACTATGCATCATCACCTATGTCCATAATGACGGCTAGTTCCAAGACTGGCACAACTGGAGGATCTGCTGGAAGCCTTTTATTGGCCATGTCTTGTGTCTGATCACCTCCTTGAAACTAGTGTACAACATGAGGACATCTCGGAAGCATGACTCTTCAAGGTTAACTGCACACCTTAGATCAAGATTATCATGCACTGAAAACTAGACGCAGATGAAATGAACAAGAGAAGTAAAGCTTTATTTTTTTACAAATCATGGATACGCGGCGTGTGTGTATACTACACAACATGTACTTGTATCATCTTCCCTTGCTCGAGTTATCTTATACGACTAGGCCACATAGTTCTCCTAACCCTAGAATACCCAGAGTGTTAGTTCTAGACCTGGAATGTACTAGATGAACATCAATGACCCGTGTTGTTAGTTACAGGATCAGATACACGTCTGATACTGCACGGCGTGTTCCCGACGAACACAACCTATACCTGAAGAATTTCACCGACCTGTGTGGTTAGTTACACGGCTGGATTCCAGGGTTACTCTAAACTATGTGTTCATACTAGAAACGGTGTGTATAAGTTAAGATTTATTTATACGTGTCGTTAGTCTCACGGGCCGACACAAGGTCAACACAACCCGACATGGAAAACCGGTACATGACGTGTTCTTACATGAATTTACTTTTCTCGTGTCTCTGGCCACACGACATATGCCACAATTAGAGAAAACACGCCATGTACATACAGTACCCGATATGTACATAATAAATAAAAATCATCCGGAAGAGAAGAACACATGGTGTGTAGTCAAAACTACACAGTATGTATTCTGTGTTTTTATAGACAGTAAGCCTCAGAAACTACTCTAGAGCCCATAAAAACACTAAAATGAACAAAAAAGTTCCAAATTTCGTTCCGTGAGGGTCCATAATCCCCGCGAATCAAATCTTGGTATCTTATAAAAGTTATAATATGGATAACAGTGCAATGATCCCCCAAATTCTGGTCCACGAGGGCCCATAACACGTTAAGAACCAAAGTGTGGCATTCATTCAAATAAAATCATAAAATAAGAAATAACCTATCAAATAGCAGGTATTCTAGCATGATATCTATCACAACAGCATGAATATCTAGCACAACACCTATCAAAACAACATGTAATTTCTAATGCACCCTAAATGGCAATGCAAGAATGCAGGACATGTGATTTCTAGCAAGTTATTATATAATGCATGAGATGGAATACCCTAATCTCATAGGGTTGAAATAAAAATATAACCTCAATATCATCAATGATAACAACACAACACTTGTGATTCAACCAACGGTGAAATCAAATCAACTGTAAAAATTGAAAAATTAAAAAAAAATTGCAATGTATGAGGTAAATTAGTATTTTCCTGTACACGGGTTAGCTACTCCCAGACACAACATATTACCAAGTACCTATTCCTTCTTATCCCTGGCTAAAGGCTCCAAATATAAATTCAATAGAAAATAATCCATCTGATACCACATTGTAACATCATGGTTCTAAAAACCGCCTAGATAAGCCCCATACCAAGAAGGTGACATGGCCTCAAGCGCATTTCCCCAAATTCCAGAGACATGCGACTATCATCTAGGGCCTTGAGTATGATAGGGGGGAATCTATTCCCTCATTGGTAGAGTAACATAGCGGAAGATAATGAAATATAAAATAGCAGAAGTAGTAAACATAACAACAATAGTAACAGCAGAAGACTGAAATAATAAATGACCCAAGAACATATATATATAAATTAATTCATGACACATATTTCTAGGAAAGCAGACAAAAAAATGAAAATGTTGAATACAATACTAATACAAATTAGAAAAGAAAGAAAATAAACAACTCCTCAGCCTCGCAAGCCATTGCTTGGTCCCATGCTCTCCACCACCACAGCAGTCAAGTACCTGAGGTAGAAGGGTGCTTTTCCTTATCTATACATATGTCAATATAATCTGTTTTGGCCCAAAAGCATGTCCCAAATAGGGTGTGAGACTAAATCTCAGTAGGAAACCACCGCGAGAATTGTGCCAAATAATCAGTGAATATATGGTAGGGAATAAGAAACTAAATGCAGTAAACAAGGAAGTACACAAGAGAAAATAATCCACAGTTTCAATTCATTTAATTTTGTGTAGCCAGAAACTTCTAATCAAAGAAAGTAAACACAATAGGTACCCCTTTGGGAACAACTCACAACCTATCCCCTCTGGTCCAACTAAGAAACACATGAAAGCAGACATCAAAACATGTAACCGTCTCGGATGTACTCAAAACCTATACACTCTAGTCCTACTTAGAAACACAAGCAACTAGCTAGACACAAAAGGCAACCCTCTGGGAAGTACTCAAAGACAATCCCCTTCAGTCCTACATAGAGACACAAGAAACCCTTTAAGAATTACACTCAGTCTAACCTCTCTAGTTCAGCTTAAGCATAGACTCTCTAAGGAATCACTCACCATCAATTCCTCTTACTGTATCGTATCGTTAACTAAATGCACTTTGGGGAAGCACTTACGTCACATTCCCCATGTAACCCACATCGAGGAACTACAGACATTATGAGGAATCACTTACATCAATTCCCCCTACAGTCTCGCATCATAAGCAGAAAAACAGACACTATGGAGAATCCCTTCCATCCATTCTCCCTATGGTCTACTATACCAGGTTCTCATGGACCTGTGTAAGTCGTGAAAGCATAGAAATGTGTATCGGCCAATGTAAACCTCAAGAACTAAATGGCTAAACAAGTCTACAGCATAACAAAATTTTATGATACAATCACCCCATCCTACAATACTAGGCATGGTATGTAAACAATGCCGCCTAATAGGAATATCAGAATAGAAAATCCATACATAAAAAATGAATTGAAAACAGCACCAAAGCATAGTAATTAATCCTATTCACAATACATTCAACCTCTAATCAGGAATATAGGCATAGCAGTGAAGCAATGGGGCTAAAACATAAAACACGCAATACCATGTTCATGGGTATCAGTGATTTTTCACATATAACACAAAGAAATTCAACAGAAAGGCACAAACCACCTACCGTAGTTTTTGGAGATTGTTATATTTGAGCCAAAATCCATGAATCACACAAGAACACCGTAGATCTAAAAAACGTCTAAAATATTCAACAGAGGATAACATGAGAAAGTGGAGGAATCAGGAAATGAAGTTCAATCTGGAGGAAGATCTAACCAAGTTGTTGCCAACACAATTGAAGGTGATCAATTCGGAGAACAGACTCTCAATCAGGGGATTAGAGAAGAAATGTGGCCACTAGGATGCTCTCGGATGGACATGGTCGAGAAATAGGGCATTTTGTCCATCAGATGTGACCTCGATATATTGAAAGAAATAAAATAATAAACAAGGAATGTACATATCCGGCCTCCAAGTCACCCCCGCACGGTCGTGTGTGTGGCCGTTACACTGCCAACACACTGCTACCCACGGTAACTGAGTACACGGTGTATGCTCATAAAATACACAACGTGTTCTTCAAAAATAGCCAAAAAACTCCTCTATTTCTAAAAAATGACCAGAAATGAATGTCATACATGAAAAAGAAGATCCAGGTTCATACACTAATATTAATACATTCAAACTCCAAAATATGAGATTTTTTTGAAAAGATTTATAATAATAAAAATATATCATATTTTATATAAACATTTTTGAAACATATTGATAAATTATAATATTTATTTAATATTATATAGAATCATTGTTACAAATTTTACCTATATAATATCGAACTAAGATAATCTTTTTTGGGTTTAATTCTATCTTTATATTCAGCACCAGCCCAAAGGTCTATACTGTTGATGGTTTTTGAGAGTTTTAAAAAATATATAATTTTTTCTCAAATCATAATCATAATATATTACCACAATTAAGTAGTATATGTAATTTCAAAGTAGTTTAGTAGATTGGGATATATATTGGTAAAAATATTTAATATCATTCTATACAAAACATGTAACTTAAAATTTTATATATTTTATTAGGGTTTTAGCCAAGTAATTTTTTGAATGTCTTTTTAGATAGCCATACCATTTCGGAGAAGTTATATATGCCTCCTTGGAGAAGTAATTTTAGTCATCTAATCTATTGTAAGATTGTGGTGTAATCAAATAATCTTTTATATACCACTTAAATTATTTACTATCACTGAGAACTATGAAATTATTCAATATCATAGTGAGTTGACCCATGACAAAATGAATCAATGACTATGAAACATAGCATTGATTTTTTTTCATGATATTGTTATGACACCTAAAATATAATTTTTACATTGTAATATGGCATGGATAATATATTTTTTGATGCTATAAAAGTTTATTATATAACAATGACATGGCCTTGTGACATTAAGAACGAAAATTCTCATTTAAAATGGGGCTCCTTTATTGTACCTAGAATATTTATTCCAATTTATCTTTATAAATTGCAATATAAAGTCAAATATTTATTAATATTCTCTAATAACAACTAAGGCTTTTAGGTGGGACAACACTAATCTTTAATGAAGTGATAAGAATCAGAAAAAATCAAAACAACTAGGATATGTTGATAAGTTTGGAATAAATATAAAAGTAACTAAACCAGGTAGACCTTTTATCAATTGGTCAATGGTTCAATTTATTTTCATATATATCATTGTATATCAATCTAGGAATTAATCCCTCATTGGTAGTCCATTTAATACATGAATATTGATGTCTCATAAGCATATCCCTCAAACAAATATTCTAGAATAGTTATTTAATGGTTGCAAATAAGTGATATCAAAGGATTTGGTTCAGTTATAAGATTTCTAATGTTGTTTCTCACCATGATGAAAAGATTTTTTTTTCAATGTGTAAATAATATATAAATTAAACCAAGATAATAAAATGAAAAAAGAAAATTATTAGATATTTTATACATTATAAAAACATTTAATCTCATCATACATCATGTTAAATCTCGACATTAGTTATTTTATGTTTAAAAAAATCATGAAAAAATTAGTCAATACTCTATACCATTATCTCATGAACAATCAATTGAGTATGATGGAATGGGTAAAGAGAAGGTGGTTATTTCCCACATTATCACAAATCACGAAACAATAATGAAATCCAAAAAATTATAGTTTCATCCACAATTTAGTTGTTTACAAATGGATATACAATGATGTTACATAAATCAAAAAAAAATCACCATTTTACTACAAATGTAAATTAAAATATATATAATTTGGGGAAAAAAATCAAAAACATCCCATTTTCATTGAGTATTAGTAACACTACAAAAACCTCAATGGGCCTCACTAGTGTACCAGTGATCTATCGTGTTTTATATTCCTAATACCAAAATCTTAGTTGTAAGTCTAATAGAAACTACCAAACACAATTATAATGACATAGAACATGGATTCAGAGGGGATTTACATCTTTTCCGAAAAACAATATTTTACTCCATTTCCTCTCTATGTCACCTCTAAATCACTGTGTGTGAAAAAATATATATAAATAGAAATTAGAAAACCATAATTAAATAAACTTAATACCCCATAATTTATGATTCATTAAAATTTAAAATATAATAAAATATTTATACATTGGAATGTTAGAGGGGATATGGGTTAAGGAACTATTTTTCTTTTTGTGTTACTTCCTAAAAAATAGGAAAACATCATCCAAAATTTAAAATAATAAACATTGATAGTTGTTATTAATCAATAGGGGAAACTATTAAGATATTGGGTGTGAATATAAATTTTGAGAATAAGAATCTATTTTTTGAAATGTGTGAGTAATTATTTGTTAATTATTTCATATATTCCTACAGAATTGTTTTGTGTAAGATTCCATTAAAATTAATAAAATATGGTTTCAGATAATATTTTATATCATTTAGACCATGATACTTATGTCCAAAACATTTATCACCAATGTTTTATTTTGTATAAAAGTAAATATAAAATTCTTTTAAAAACAAAAATATAATTATTAAACTAGAAAAATATATTTTATACATTTTAAATAATTTTATAATGTTGAAATTTTATATTAAATTTTATAATATATAAATTTTATAATAAAATTAATTTTTATGACATCAAAAATACCAATAAATATATTATAGCACTTTTATAAAAAATTATATCACAAAAACATACGATGTAATGATACTTAATTATATGGTTCCTTTGAAAAATCATAGTTTTCATAAAATTATAAATTATTCACTATTTCAGAAATTAAATTTTTTATTCTAAATTCTTAATTTATTATATTAAAATTTATCTTTAAGTATATTAAATTATATTTTGAATTAAAGTAAAATACAAATTATATAAATGTAATTTCATTGTAAAATGTGTTTTTAAAACAATAAAAGGAAACTTTTATCATAATATATCATAAATATTCAAGTTGGTACAAAATTAATGATATAAATATTATTATATACAAAATTATACTTATTATTTTAAATGGATATGTTAGATAAATAAATTATTATACCATATTCTATATTATTATTATAATTACTCTAACCCAATTGATACAATACCATATTTAAATGGTCATGTAATGGTCATACAACCTCTAATTCCATAATTTAAATTTATTCAAATTTTATTCATAAACAAACATCATTAATTATATTATTTTCCATTTAAGAAAATACTATTTTATTTTTAATTTTTTTCATCTAAGAAAGTACGTTTCTTTAGATTATATTATTTTTAATATACTATGAGCTTATTGATTTTAATTTCAAAATCATTATTTTTATTGGTATTTATTATATACTTTGTATATTGATGTTTTTATAATGTGTATATTTTATTTTTGTTATTGTATTATAAATAAGTAAATTAATATTCATAGTGTGATACATGTAATTTTTTTATTTATTATAGGGAATTATTAATTCTCACATTCTAACGCCATTAAAAACTACAATTTACATTTAATATAATGCATAAAAATGAAAATAAGTAATGAGATTATCTTTCACCTCTACTTCTAGATCCCTATATTATTATTAATATTTTGATTTCTCTCTTAATCATTATCTAGTTTGATTATTCAATTATAAAACAAATCATTACATTGATCAATTATCTAGATTTTTTCTTCATCATATTACGTGATAACTTCAAATTTTAATCCTTTATTTTTGAAAATATAGGTTGGGTTTGAATATAATTTTCTCAATTTAGGTACACAAATGTTATCATGTGATTTGGAGAGTTTAGAAAGAAAATAAAACCAATGTGTTATATCATCAATTCGCCGAAGAATTAAAAATTAACCAATGATTCATATTATTAAACATTATTTATTCCAAAATATCATGACACTATTATATGGTAATATATTTAGGACGATTTGATCTTGAACATTAAATTATAAATAAGTTTATCAAATATTACTACATTACTTTTTTAAACTCTATTTTTCACTAATATATTTCTAAATAACTTATATCTTCTTGGTCATCTCTTGTATAAGGTCTCATCCAAATAGTTTCATTTCTCTTTTATTGTCAAAATATGTGGGAGTGTCACAAAAATTCATGTAAATATTAAAATTGATATATTTATATTATTTTTTGGAAAATATTATTATAGTATAATTCCAAAAATATTGATATTGATAACAAAATTACATAAAATTGAGTGTGTTATCCCATAACATATTATTTAAGGTTTGAATAGTCTATTCCAATTTTCCATTGATTTAATGATGATACTTGGTTATAATATTTACTTTTTAGAAACCATTATAAAAACTTTGGAACAAAACCTTAGAATATAGATTGATAAGATTGAAAATAACACACTATAATTTTTATCCACTTATTAGATATAAATATGAATAATATGATCAATGTATAAATTTGTCATAATTTTAATGAAATGGGTTTACTTTTTAAGCTAATCATTAATAATCCATATATATTTTTTTCATTTTATTTTGTTTGGAAGACAAGTAACAAAATCATGATTTACATATTCACACATCCATACAATTTAAAATGGTGGTTGCTTTACCCTATTGCATAATTTTCGCTTAACCATAATATATAATCCTAATAAACATCTCATTGTATATATATGGATACGTTTTTAAATTTTATCCCAATCATAATACTATCATACATCAATATATATCTTAGGTTCATATTGAGTGTATAAGGAAAATTTTGGTGTGTTCTTCATCCAATGAATATTTCCTAAAATTTTGACTAAATTTTATACATAACCATGTAGCAAACCAAAAATATTTATCATGATCAATGTAAAATTTAAGAAACTTCTAATTCAACCACATTTTTTTAAGAGGGTTGTCTTTTTATCATTCCTCGTATTCTCAAGTAATAAAGGGTTTGAAATAATTTAGTTTGGGAATGATTATAAACCATGCATTAATATTATCGTGTACATATTAAATATTATCCTAACTAAATTTAAGGTTTTAATCCTTATACATATATTGTTTAACCTACCAAACATGGAACCCTAATAAGAAATGAATTAGACTGTTACTACCCCAAGATCACTGACTGATATATAGGGTTATTGGTGCTCTAATATGAGTAATATTAGGTTAACCATGTTCGGATTTCTAGAATGTTGATTCATATTAGTGTTTCATGATTTTATAGGATTTTCATAGAAATGATATTGGACTATTTGGATGTGGAAATTATCCCATTTAATGGAATGATCAAACACTTTATGATGAAATATGATTTTTTAAATGATTTTTGAGTTTTTGGTTGAAGACCTATTAGCTCACGTTAATATTTCATATGATGTCTCAACTATGGTATGATAAAACTCATGATGTTTTATAAGGAATTATGGGGATAAAATATTCTAAAACATTTATCCAAAATGATTATATTCCTTTAGGGATCCACTAGTCGGATAGTATGACATACTATATACCTACTTGTGGTTTTTTATACTGCCTTTGGAATCATTTGAATTAGGGAAGACCAGTTCCATATGAGTTGATAAATGATTAATTTTATATTGTTTCCCTATTTATTATATTTTTATGTAATCCTTAAAATTTGATGTTAATTTTCCTATAATTTTCCTTATTATAAATATAAGAAACATTTTTATGTATGTCCCTTGACACTATATTTGGTATATATTACTGGTCATGTCAAATTGTTCTTATTTATTGTTAATACATAAATATGGTAATAGTTATAATTTAATAATGTTTATATAGTATGTAATTTTCCCCTTTAATGTTCTTCCACTAGGCATGATTATCTTTCCCTGTTTAGTGTTTTACTACTAATATAATTATCTATTTTCAAATATAGTGATCTATAATTGATAATTAAACTTGATTCCTATTTGATATAATCTTCTCAGTATGTTGTAAATTTATTCCATTCAATGATTGTATGACTTTTATTTAATCATACAAATTTAATGATTAGCAGTGTGTCTCCATGTATGAATGTATATTAAGAACCAATTCTAGTTCTCAAATAATTAAATCTTTTCATAATAAATTTCTCACTAATTATTTTGAAATTATGCTATTTTAAATAAAAAAAGTTTTCATTTCCAATTGTAATCCAATTTTTTAAATGAGGTGAAACTTGGAGTTAATTTTTTTAATATCTCTATGTAAAAAATGAATGTGGGTGTTTTCATTTGAAATCAATTTTTTTAATAGCTTGTTTCATGAAAACCAAGTGTTTTTAAGGTTTATTTTTTTTTTGAATTTTGGAAGGTGATGGATCCTAGGGAAAATAAAATATAATTTCATTGTGTTTTCAAAGTAATATGTTTTTGGAATTTAATAGTAAATTTGAATTATTCAGTTATGAAAAGTAAATTATAAAGATATTTTGAAAAGGAATGGTTAATAAGAAATCGTTGTTTTTCAAACACGGATTATTATATTCATTTATTATGGTTAAATTGAGAAATTGTCAGATTTCATAAATGTGGTATTTTAAACATTTTTAATGTGTATTATTAACGTAATTTTGGTTTTATTTGAATCCCTTATGGAAATTGAATGTTTGGTAAACTTGAGAATGCAATTTCAGGAAAAGGACATACATCCTTTTGGAGATTCATATATTTTAGATCACCATAGATCATGTTAGGAATTGATGATTTATGATACTCATGGAACCAAATGAATGTAATTATTACTTTGGGTGTGTAATTTAATGTAGATTAGTGGTTTATAACATTTTTTGGAGTTTTGAATCAAATATGTGATAACATTTTTTTAACACTAAGGTGTTAAATATTAGTTAACTTCTTGAATGGTAGATACTTGTGGTATTTTATGATAGTGGGTGGTTAAGGGAGTCACATAACTAGTATGAAAAGGGTATTAGATAAATATATATGTCTTGAGGGTTTTTTTGTGTAGTGAGTATCATGTTTACATTAATATTGATTTCTCATGGATAATAATTCATATGTTGTGGATTCGTTAATAACCATTTATATAATAATTTAATGTTTTCTCTTAAGGTGTTAAAAATATTGCCCCATTTGAGTTTTTAGATTTCAAGAGGGGGTACATTAATCATTTTTTTATATTTGAATTGAATATCAGATTTACAAAAGATATAATCATTGTATTTTATATATTGTTTTGTGTTCTATATGAAATATGATGTCTGATATTGGATCAATGGGCATTCAACTATAGTTTTAATATATCTTATGTAATTAGGTTCATATATGGAGCTCACTAGGAACTCACTGAGCTGGATAGAGGATTAAATCACATATGTGTTCTCCCATGTACCTAGTGGAACTATGAAAAATATTCATTTGGACTAGGTCTAGTTTTCATTAAACAAGGGTATCATACTCATTATACAAACTTTTATTAACACCCAAAATGGAATCTATAGAGATCAATCTCACAAAAAGTCAAAAATGACCCCTACCTCATTTAGATCATATTCCTATTTATATTAAATCAAATGTGATCCAATGTTACTTCTAATACAAAATATATTGAAAATTTATCATAGAATCATCCTCTCACCCATTCATTCCTCAGATAAAAATTTCGCATCATCTATATTAGATATTGAGAATGAACTCTACAAGGGAATTGTAAAATTTATCAAGAATAAATGGGATTTTTCATTTCATATATAGATGAGTTTGTGGTGATCATTTACATGTAGTTAAATTTTCGAGTATAGGGAGATTGATATATAAATTAACATATATACATTATAGGTACAATGTTAAATAAATATTAAATTAAATTGAAAAAAATGCAGCTCCTTTTATATGATATTTATTGTATTTTTAGAATAATATACCCAATATCCATTTTAGTTCAAACATCATTAAATTTTCTAATTATGTATTTTGGTTTACATATTTATGTAATTATATCTTAATAATTTTATGTGCCTCCTGAGTGATTTATAATAAATTGTAAAAATATTCATTGGTATCTACAGCTTGTTTGGACCCCTTCCTGGTTTGTTATTTTATTCAAAAGAGATTAATAACATTTTTTCCATAAAAATTATTAATAAATATTTTCACATACATTTCAAATATAAATTAGGGGATTTTTAATGGTTATTTGGTATAACTAAAAATTATTTCAATGTTGTTTCATATAATTAGTATTGGGGTCATTTTCCATCTATTTTTCTATTATGATCTTGTTATCCCTATGTTTTTAGGTTAATTTTGTAATATCCTAGAAAATATTAGGGATGTTAACCACGAAAGGTGAATTGGGTCCCCATGTTAGGTTATTCTATGTTAACATTATGAGACTACGTTCTGCATAATTTCATAAAATGTTAAAATAAATTAAAATATAACCATTGGGGTGTTTTTTTAACAAAACTCCTTATGGAAATATTTTATACCTAATATGGTCATTTAAAATATTCATTCTTAGTTTAATGGGGAATAATTAGAGATCAAATTATAAAATTATCGGTTCCACTGAAGAAATTAGATCACCCTTTACCAAAAGAAAAACTGAATGACATGAAAATCAAGAAAACACACTTCACCATAATCTAAGATTGGGTGTTGGTGTCGAAGTGATTATTGGTTTTATTAAGTTAGAAGCTACAAAAATATTTTAAAAATATTGATAGCCTTAATGTAATTTAATGCTTTGTGAAATTATAAATGAAATGGAATTCATATAAGTCAATAGTCGGTGTAGATTAATAGAAATTAGTGTTTTTGGTCAATAGATCCTTTTTTGAATGTTCTCTTGGTCAAATGTTTATCATTTTCCATTCAAATTGGTTAAACTGGGATTTTTTTTAAGAACTGCCATCTATATTATTTTTAAACATATTTCATAAATAAGTCCTTTAATTTTTTTTATTAAATGGTGATTGGGAATGTGGTATCCAACCCTTTCCTATCCCACGTGGCCAGTTCCATTAAGTATAATAAAACATTGATTTGAAAAACCTACAATTAAATGTTTTGGAAAAGTTGGGAGTAACCCATGTTCCTCTTTTAATATTTAACAGATTGAATTTTTTTTTGGAAACCTCAAATAAATTATTTTGATGTAATGATTACATTAATATTGGTTTCACTAGATATAACTAAAATGGAAACTCTGTAATGATATTGAAACCACATCAATGGAAATCTAGTTTTAAATTTCATGGGATTTTCTATATGAAATGAATAAATTATTGGTACATAAAACCCAAGTTTTATGATTCAAAATTGAATCCAATTGAAGTAATGTAGAGATAAAAATATGTTGTTGAACCAAACCATACACGAATAGAATTAAAAAAAATACGAAATATCTTTTTTTATGACTAGATATATCTTATTTATGCTACCGATGAATTGTCATATGGTGTGTTGTTTATATAGTGACTAATATTAATTGTCTAAACAATTATTGTATGTTATTATGACATACCTACTACCTTGTTTTTCAAGATCAGATTAT
Source organism: Viscum album (assembly GCA_963277665.1). NCBI lineage: Eukaryota > Viridiplantae > Streptophyta > Magnoliopsida > Santalales > Viscaceae > Viscum > Viscum album. The sequence goes on along the minus strand of OY728156.1, from coordinate 149,387,129 downwards.
GTTTAAATTTTTTTCCCTTGTATTTCCTTGTGAAAAAATGAACTGAGACTTGCATGAATGTCATTATTTCTATGATATATTATTTTATAGATTATATAACTTGTTTTATAGGTTTATAAATTTCAGTGAATACCCTCAAGCTAATTAATTAATGATTGGGATGTATTGAACATATTCCTTTTTTATTATGTTAAATATTTATAATACCTAATCTGGAATATTCATAGTATGTCAGTGTAGAAAGGGTAATTGTATTATTATAAAACATGTTTCAGATTGATATAAAGGGAATGATTATATTTTATAAACATCATGTATACTACTGATGAAGATGATATTTACTATATATATTTTGTATTTCTGTCATTATGTTATTGAAACCTATCTTTATTGGACATTATATTTTAGATTTTGGATAGGGATGAATGAAATAACACTGATAGGGGTGAATCCTTGTGTACACCATATTCAAAATATTCTTCAAATATATCTCATTTCCTATAGGGATTTATTTCCACTATGTAAGTAATATATTCATTCTCAAGTTCTATCACCACTGATCTAACTGAATATCAAAAACATATAAATGAAAGTAATGCACAAAAACATAACTATTTTACATGATTCTTCACAAAGGTATTATACATTAATGATACTCATGGTGATGTTACAATGTACTATAATACTCTATCTACCGATGTCTGATGGATTCAATATTTTATATCATGGTCATTATGTGCCATGGTGAATTATTGTTCCGTGGTTTAAGAAAGGCTCATTCTTAATCCAATGGTAATTGTCTATTTTTCTCTTCCACATGCTTATTTTGATAAGGAAAAAAGTAGTTTACATATTTTAGATACTCACAACCATCAATAAAAAAACTAAAACTTCTTATATCATTATCTCTAGATTTTATATGACATTGATCTGTACATTGTATCTCCAATAATCCTCTATAACCAGATATGATAAAATCATCGTAGAGAGTTTAAACATTATTTTTATTTAAACGGTATTTTAGTGTTTCCTTTTATTGTCATTTTTAATTCTATGTCTTATTGAATAATGAATGCAATATCAATACAATTATATGGATGAATATTATTCATCACTAAAATATTTTTTAAATCATATTTCTTCTCCTTTAACATCTCGATATAGAAATGAAATTCCATTCTCATATTTTCCACATATTTTTAAGAAAAAGATATGGGAATTAAAATAATATATATCCTTCTTCCTTATAACATTATATAAAATAAGGATATTCAATTCAGTTCAAAATTCTCTCCTTTCCAGAACTGATACAATATGTTTTAATGCGATCTTCTAAAACATGAACCCTATGATCAATGAATGGGACTAATATTCCCTATTAAAATACTCTTTCATTATATAGTATGTACTAAATATTTTTACATGGTTAAAATATGCCTATAATGTTGATACAACATCTCATATCTGAATCTATATCAATAGATTTTGAAATTCTAGCATAATCATTAAAATATTCCTAAAATGGCATGATCACCATGTGATGACATGAAATACAACATTTAATATATCAATAAAATCAAAATTGTGGAATGACCTCATTATATGTTATGAGATCTCTAATAAAAAACTATCCTAGAAAATTTAATTAAAATCTTATATAATATTTCTGAGGGGACTACGTCATGATCTTTGAAAGCTTCTTGAATATCATCTAATCCTTTGAAAATTATCATAGGATATTTTCATTGAGGTGTATGTTTTCATCCAGTAGAAAATAAAATTTATAAAATTAATCCATAATTGAAATTAAAATGAATACATAACTATGTCACAACACATTAATTGTTAATATTCAACATATTTTAATGTAATTTTCATATACTTTTATGATACATAAAACAAATATAATTTTATATCCATACTAATGTAACCATTATTATCACTCAACTATGGATTCATTATAAAATTATTTCATTATATGATTTTTAATCTTTTATATCATCCCTTGTGTCATGTGAATTGGCTATGAGGAATGGTACTACTCCAGTTTCCTAATTAAAAAATATTTTGAAACTCAATTCATTATGTGGCCTTCCCTTTTTGTGGTGTTAAAACTTATCTCACTTTATTTTCTTCATTGAAATATGATACAAAGGATTTAATGTGCAATTAAATATCACGGATTATTCCACTTCCATATTTTCATTTTTTATCCATACATTGAATCAGATTAACCTCACACATCGTTCATAATTACTTAATTAATATGACATATCTGTTATTACAGTGTAATCATTATAATTGTATCATGGTTTTCACCTCGTTAAAAAATTTACTTCATACATTTTACAATCCATTACAAATAATATCATTCTTATTATAATATATTAATAGACCATATTATGAAATGTTAAAAACATTATACAATTAACCAATTCCATCCCATCATCACACTTTCAATCATAATATTTATATTTTGTGATGTTAATTTAAAAACGATTCAATGAAAATTATCTATTATTTCAATATTCCTACATATATCCATTCTTGTTTCTCTAGTACTTCCTAAAAAGATATAAAATGATATCCTTTAAAAATTCAATTCCATGTTTGTCACTGTTATTCATCCTCAAAAACTTGAATTTGGATCCCATATGTTTTGAATACAGCGTCTTTTCTCTCGCATTATTTCATGACCATAATAAATTTAAAGCATCTCCACCAGTAAATTTTATGTGACCATAATATTATATACATAAATATTACATCTTATTATATGATTATTCATTACATATCATTACAATTCAAATCAAAACTGTAATGTTTTAGTGTTTTTAGAATCATTGTTACATTAAACACTCATGCATAAAAGAAGCAAAATATCGATTTGTAAGTTATTTAAAAATAGAAACATTTTTTGAAATATAATGATTTAAACAATTATTCATATCATAGGTAAAGGAAACAAATAAGGTGTGGTCTCAGATTCCCAGTAATGGTAAACACAAAATACATTAATTTTCATTTATTCATAAAATATGAATAAGTGTAATTGAAAATGATCTTAACATTTGAAAACCATACCATGAAATTAATATATCATAATAATGAGTCATGGGATAAAGATTATCAATTCTTAATACAGGAATAATAAATAAATAAACGAATATGATCCATAGTAACATAAAAATATCAAAATATCATGGCATATTATATTTGAATAAAGTGTTTCATAATCATAATCTTATAATTGTTATATCAAGTATACCCTCCACGATATTCATATCATTTCATCCATGGGATAACCACCTATGTATATACTTTTTTATTTTCATTGCCTCATGTGTTCTATCTTTTAGGATTGGGATAACCTCCCATGTTCACTTTGTGATCATAAACAAATCATATTTACCCAGTTAATGTTTTATCTATAATGGACCCACATAGCATAAATCATAATCTAATAATATGAATTCAAAAATTTAATGAATACATTTATCATTTCATTATAGAAAAACACATGTAAAATAAAGAAATTTTCATAAATATTTAATCATCATAATCATAGACCATATGGATAAATAATAATAATATAATTATATCATATCCCAAGTTAGTATGTAGTAAAATTAATATATGCTATCATAATCAAATTTAAAATATTACAATAATATTTTTTGATGAAAACACCTTTTTCATTTTGAAAACCATTATTTATATTTTGAAATATTCAACAATATTAAGAAATTGATTTTTGTTTTAAATGGACTATTGAATCTTAAAAAGTAAGATTCAAATAAAATGGTAGTCATAATGGCGGGAATAGACATTTGTTTACTATATAATAAAACAAGGATTTTGTTTGTACCTTGGGTAAAAAGAACATTTTTATAAAATAAATATACGATTTCTGATAATCCTTTTTATATAAATTCATAAATTATTAAAAATTAATTTAAAAAACATCATATAATAGTAAAACATTATAGAAAACATTATAATTTAAATATTGACATGGAAGAAATTTTTTTTTATCAAATTGAAAAACATTGTCAGTTTTCCATAAATGAATTATTTGGAACCATTTAGAACAGAGAATGTGGAAATTGAATTAAAAATATATAATTTAGAGAAATAACATGATGAGAATAATAGAATATTATTTAGTGTAGATAGATCATATAATTTCATCATTGTAAATTTTAGCATAAAGAATCTCAATAAATGTTAGAATGTAATTTAAAACCCTTATCTAGTGTTTGACATAATACATAAGTGCTATAAAATCCAACATAAAAATTTATAATTTATTATACCTATATAAATATAAATATTTATACTAATAATACAATAAAAGTTTTACATATTATATCATTTAACCCATTTATTAGCAATTATTTATGAAAATTGATGTTCATGTTGATAACTATTTCAGTTGTCATGTATGTTTTGATTTAGCTATTGTTATCCTTTCATATTAGTTATTGTTAAATAAACTATAAAATAATTATTATTATATATTTTATATATTTTTTCATTATATATATATATATTATCATCCATAAATTAAAGACATATAAAAATTCTTTATATCATTCATGGAGACAGTAGTCCGTAAATATGCAGTAAAGATATTTTCATTTTCTAATGAAAATAAGGGGGAAAATAAAATAATATTTTTATCAATAAATTCATATTTTTACTAGAAATGTCATATATATTTTACAAATACATCATTATATACATCAATGTCATTTATTTATGAAAAAAGTAATCATATAACTACATAGAGGTAGTAGTCTACTTGTATGTTGGGAGATACATTCATTTCCATTTGATTTAAAATAGGTAAAAAAATGTTGTTCCATAATCATAATAAAATATTAGAATATATTTTATGATATAACCATAATTGTATGATGGGTAGAATAGTTTTACAGGACATGGAATAAGAAATAAAATTGAATGGCCTTGTTTAAGATTTATACATCTCCCATGGGAGTCCTCATATGGATTTCACATTAATACTTGAAATATTTGTGTTCGAAGAAGAATAGTAGATATAAAAAAATGAATGATGCTAGGAATTTTTTTTAAAAGGTATTTTCTATGATATTTGACTCAATATTTTGTAATTAGGACGGAGATGAGGTGCAATTTTATAAGTGAGAGAGATGACACATATGGAATTACTTCAAATATTAAAATATTATTAATGTATTTATCATGTATTAGGATTAAGAGTGTTGATGTTTCATGAACCAACAAAGTACAATCCCAAACCAGACACCCAATCCAGCTCATGCTAGGCCTAAGAGGCATTCCCAATCTTACTGGGTTGGTAACATGCACCAAGGGTATCATTGAGAAACAATGAGAAATATTTCACCCAGTACAAATAAACAAAGGTGAAAAAGTAAACAGATAAACATAAACATAAAAAATAAATATAATGAACAACATCTATACATAAAATTAAAATATAACAAAGAATAACCTCAAAATCTAAACCAAAAATTATTACAACTAAGTATCCATGTGACCTCGAGGGTCACTCCTTGATCCCAAAACCCAACATCGTAATTTGAGATCAAAACCAATATGTGACTTGCCCCAAAAGCTAAAAAAACAAATAAGTATAAGGGTGAGTATTACAACTCAGTAGGTGTGCCCGAAAAATCTATTCCCAATTCATTACCTTTAAATAAAAGATCAATAAATTTCAATTTCAAAATATAGTATATATTAAAATTGGTATTCCACACATTCCATTAAAAATACAAAGGATTAGAATTTATTCCCTCATAATTTAAAATGACATCTTATTTGAGAGGATGGTTAAGGTTGTAGTAGAATGGGGGATCGAATCTAAGATGAGAGATGTTCAATTTTTTAAAAGGATAAATGTGTGTAAAAATCATTTGAAACTCCATCATGAAACCATTTTTAGAAAAACCAAACAATATCTTTATTTATAAATGGGATAACCATGCAAGGAAGTGGATACCATGACTATACAATTAGTTAAATGAGATACTGATACGTGGGTAATAATCCAATTGTAGAGTAAGGTCCCACTAAGGAAAATTATCCACATTGGAGTCATAGATATTCTAGATTCCTTGGTCATGTTCATAATCTAGGTTTGAATAAAAATAATAGAAACAAACCATATATATAATTCAGAAAAAAATGAAAAAACCCCAACTACTTTATGTAATATCCCCATTTATTCAAACCATTTACACATGAGGAAAGTCCTGTGATCTAGAAAATCAATTCTATTTTCAACAAAAAAGGCAATTGATTCTTTGTGAGTGTTATCTAATGAATCCATTTTAAATGTACCGATTGAGCCTCAAAAATATGTCACATATCAAATCATTTCATAAAGAACCAAACAAAAAAAACTTTCAAAAATATGGAACATATAATCGTTTTTGGTACAAAAACACGAACCCAAACATGGCATGAGACAAATTCTAGTAGAGAACCAATAAAAAAAATTTCCCTTACTTTCATTGAATATATATTGTGGGTAATATGAATAATTTAAACATAAACTAGGAAGCATCCAAAGGTATCCAATCCTATAGTTTTCACATAGAATCATTTAACATTTATTATTATCCCTTGAATCATTTAACCCTGGTACCTATCATAAGCTATATATCCCCCATGAAAAGTAACCAAAACAAACGTCTCATAAGACCATCTAAGATACTATGTATGATAGAGTCCATGTTTGTGGATTGGAATGAAATACTCATCATAATCATTTAATTATCAACAAATAACCCTCTAAGAATCTCTCATGGTCTAACCCCTTCAGTCCAACATAGACTCAATTTATTATAAAAGACCACCTGGGTATGCTCTCATGGTCTATATCCTTGGATAAAACATCCATTTGATCAATTATTAATGACCCCTTGGTATCTCTCTATTTCAATACCCCTGTGTCAAACAGTCCAGTAAAACAATCATAAATGAACTCTTCGGGAAGCTCTCATAGTCCAACCCCCCTTGGTGAAATGTTCCTAAAATAAATTATTAACAACCACCTATGTAGCTCCCATGGTCTAACCCTTGTGCCAGACATTAACAATGAATATCACATGCATTACATATAATCAAAATCTATATTATAACAAAACAAGGCATGGAAAACATGGTAGTCCCAGTTGGAATCCTAGACCAGTCGTCCATAAACAATAAATCAAGGGAAACACACCCATGGGGTGTCCCATAGATAAGGTATCTGACCTTACACACAATCAACAACCCTTTATCAATCAATCAAATAGTAACAACTAATAAATAGGGTTCAATTACAGAACACACAATACCCAAAATGTGGGAATGTGACATTTTTAGCATATATAATCCAAGGACAAGAAAAAAATTCACAAACCACCTACCTCAATGTCGAAAAACTGATATACATGAACTAAAGCCCTTGAATTTTCTTAAACTGATGTAGATATACTAAAATGTGAAAGACGTTCAACCCTTGATTACACAAGTGAGAGAATGAAATTGGAAGAATGTACTAAGAGGATTCTAAAAATCACCATTGGGATTCCAATGCACCTGAAATTGTCTCAATCAGATCCTGAATGGAGAATCAGGGGTTCGAGTTTCATTCTCCATTCTGAAGCACTATTATATGAAATATGGGGAGAAGAAGATGGTTTTGTTCATGAGGCATGACCCCCTTCTAACATATCAAATAAAAAGGGAACTAAATGTAATGTTCATTAAAACTACAGGTCGTAGAGTAGCCATAACCGGCACCGACTTAAGAGGGTCTACCAGGTCAATGGAAGACCATGTATTCATCCGTTACATGGTCAAATCATGATTTTACATGGAATGATAGGTAAATAGAGTGTACTCAGAATTAAATGGATTGTACTTAGAAAAAAACCTCATTTTCAACCTTTTCATCAAAACAACTCGAAAACACGATCCATACATGAAATAGAGATCTAGTTTCTAACAAATATCCCCCCTTAAAGTAATTGGTCACAAAATTTCCCTTCAAAGGGTGGTGAAGCAGAACCTACAAAAAACTATGTCCACTACGATCACACATAGTATTCCCCCTCCCATGTATCATCCTACACTTTCTCATGCTTCCATAGCACTCGTACCAATGGAACAGATCGGACACAGAGAACCTTCACGCTACAATCCACAATATGAATATGGTGATCCTTGAAGGATTCATCCACCTCTAATTCGGCATCCTCAGGTTGAAAAACATTATATGGGTCTGAAATGAAACATCACAGCTGAGAAACCCGAATGACCTCGTGTATATCCTGATACATCTAATGTAATTTCAACTGATAGGCAACCGGTCTGACTGTCTTCAGAACCTCAAACGACTCGATGTATATCGGTGAATGATTTCCTTGTCTATTAATCCTCTTGTGTCCCAATCTCAGTGTGACATGCTGGAAAACATGGTCTCTGAACACAAACTCTATAGGTCGTCTCCGTTCATTAACATAAGATATTTATTGACATTGTGCAATATTTATCCTCTCCTGAATCAACTCTACCTACTCAGTGGTCTCTTGGAAAAGATGGAGTAACATTATAGATTCCTCTGCTACCTCTAGTAAACATATGGGTGATCAGTATGGCCTACCGCACAAAGCCTAATAATTTTATATATGAATCATTTTCAAAAATCTATTTTTATTGAAAAACTCCACCATGGGCATGTGTATATTCTAAGAGCCCCTAAAATCTTGGACACATACTCAAAGCATGTCCTCAAAAACCATAAACATGTGTTCATACTGACCATCTATCTGGGGATGACAAGTAATAATCAAACATAACTATTTAACCAAATCCCTTTATAGTCTCTACCAGACATGATAAGTAAATCAGGTATCCATATCTGAAATGATAGAGTGTGGAGCCTCGTGAAAACATACTATCTCTTAGATTTAAAACATTCCATGGTCATCAACACCAATGGTTTCATTGATTTTGAAAAAATTTGAAACCTTCATGAGAATGTTGATAACAACCCAAACTACATCATTCCCTCTAGGAGTCCTCAATAAACCTGTCCCAAAATCCATTACAACATCATTTCACTTTCCACTCAGAAATGGGTAACTGGTATAGTATCCATGTCGGACACTAATTCTTCACCTTCACCTACTGACAAGTGGATCATATAATAACAAAACTAGATATATCTATCTTCATGTCTGGACACCAATACTGGCGATGTAGATCACAATACATCTTGGTGACACCAGGATAAAAGGCCCATACGAATGAATGAAAATCTCGAAACATCTCTTCATGTATGTCTACTAACACCTATACACACCCATGAAAATGAAATACATAATCCTCACCTATGGTCCACTATGTAGTAGAGTCCTAGCAAATCACATGATCTTATAAGACTAGGTATTCAGAATCTGATAGCTTCCACATTCTTACTCGATCTAGTAGAGTAGAGGTAATATCTATAGAAGATTGAAACGTCTACCCCAGTTTGTCGTGCACCTCCAAATGCATCTGAGAGAACATATCCATAAGTTTTCATTCCTTGTAGGCCTCTTGAATTGCATGTATCTGAGTCCTCGTTCTCAATGTATCATCCACTATGTTGTCATTCCTAGGCGTGTAGGCAAGCTCAAAGTCAAAAGACTGAGGGTACTCAACCCACCTTCGTTGTCTCAAATTCAGATCACACTGATTAAAGATAATCTTGAGGATTTTTTGTCAGTATATACCACAAAATTATCTCCAAAAAGATAATTTCATCAACAACATAAATAATGTACAAATGAAGCTAACTCTAGATCGTGTTCTAGGTAATTCATTTAATATGGTTTAAATTTCAAGAACCTTACGTAATTACACCTCCCCTGCATAAAAACTACTCCCAACTTGATAACTAATGCATCATAGTAAATGTTGTAACTCTGCCCTGGCTTTGGAAAAATCAGGATCAGTTATCAATTCAATCTCCCTTTTATCTCATGAATGGGTGAATCATTGGAATCCATCCATATGTACTTTTTACCCTTATTAGTCAGGAAAATCAGTGGCAATACTAAGCATGATATGTCTTTAACATTGTTCTTTTAGTAACTAGCCATCCCCAAAAAAATTTTTACCTCAAAGATGTTCTTCAGCTCCTCCTAGGAAACTTCTGCTCTCATTTTCTCTAGGACTACCGATAATATTGTATCTCATATTACATGAAACATTAAATGGATCTCATCCATCCAAAAGTGGCACTTTGAGAGCATAGCATATAAATGATTCTCTTTTAGTGAACTCAATATAATCTCTAGATGTGTGACATGGATGTCTTGAGTGTGAGAATACAAAAATATATCATCCATGGAGACTACCACAAAATAATCCTTGTAAATATTAAAAACTCTATACATTAGTGTCACAAAAATTGATGGCTTGTTCATGAGAACGAATTCAATAACCAAATACCTAAATAGACTATACCTGAGATGAAAGGCTATATGAGGTATATATGATAGTCTAACACACAAATAATGAAAATTGGAACTCATGTAAATCTTATATAACACATGGTATCCTCAAATATGATCAAAGAGATCTTCAATTGTCTTCAAGGGATATCGGTTCATGACCTTCAACTGGTTCATCTTTCGATAATCTATGCAAAGTCTAAGGGTACCATCAATCATCTTTATGAAAAGGATAGGAAAACCCAAAGGTGAAGTGCTATGTCTAATGAAATATTTTTCTTGAAACTTTTTAAAATTATTATTGAGCTCCTATAACTCTAGTTTAGCCATATTATATGGAGGAATGGACACCGATGATTCTCTTAGAACAATATCAATAGTGAAATCCACTTATTTATCTCAAGGTAAACCTAAAAATATGTCTCATAAGTCATCTCTGAAACAATCCACCACTTAAGGAAAACCCATCTGTGAAGTCCCCTGGTCATCCAAATATAAACTAGAAATATGGGTTGTAATTCCATCCAACCCATAATGCTTCAGTCCTGGTCAACTCGCCTAGACATCACATTCTCACTTGTGTATAAATGTTTATCCCTATGGTGATGTGAAACTCACCCTGTAGTGATAACAATCAATAAAGGCCTAAAAGTAGACCAACTAGTCCTTCTGTGAGTTAAACTAAATCATGTAATCTCTAATTCATAGAGTTCCCATAATAAGTGACAAAATACAACCTCAAAAGGGTACTCCTTTCACTGACATACACTCTTCGTAATAATCCCCAACTGAGTGTATAGAATCATAACATCATCAGAAGTAAAAATACAGAGGACAAGGCTATATACAATGAAAAAATATAAAAAACAATGGAAAGACCTTGATTAAGAAGAGAATAATGTAAAACTGAGGGAACTAGAATTGTACCTCTAATCGTAGTGGGTCTGGGATACTGTTTGTGTTGGGTCTGCTCCATCGAAAAAGTTTTACTTGTACCGCAACATTACATCCATGCCTGGCTACCCTAAGTTGATCCACCCATTGTTGCTGAAAACCTATCATCTAGATTACACATCCACGACCATGTCCTCAACCTGAATGGCCTGAATAACTCCAGTTATCTGACTGATTAGAAACTAGTGGCCCTTCTCCCTTACCTGGAGTCCTAACAAATCCCCTATCACTCACTACAAGTGAGAAAATCGTGGAAAATGATAAATATGACCGATATTTACGCAATATCGGAACTAAACTGGGTATCTAGGGCACTGTAGTCTCATGTGGCTACACTTCACATACTGTTATCACACTACTCGTCTACCAGAAGAAGCATCACATGAATTATCCCTATAGTGCTTCCTGCTATCGATCTAAGGAGTAACAACCCTGGATACTGAATAGCCTAGGCTTGTTGCTCCAAACTCTGTAAAATTGAAATCGTTAATCAGTGTTTGTTTTACTATATTAGTCACCAATTTCATCCTGAAAAAAATCACCTATGATCGAATATAGTTCCTAAGTCCATCCTCAAATCTCCTAGTCAGGGATAACACATCACCTCCCAAATAGGTGCAAAACGTTGAATCTCTTTTAAAGTGAAAAGAATAATACATCACTGAAGAAGTTTCCTACCCCAAATTCCTGAACATCCAGGCTCTGTCGGGACTCCACATATTGGGGTGGAAGTAATATTATAAGGTTCTTTTTAATCACTTTTGAAGCCATATCCTGATGACATCCCATCTATGAGATAAAATCCCACCATCTCTTGTAAGAATCATATAGAATGTAAGTCAGGAGCTTCAACCTCCCCATAAATGGTTTCTCCAAGTTCTCTCAGATAGAAAGAATGGCCTCCAACTATGAATCTGCAGCCTGTGGTCCTCTATCCCTTCAAAATGTGGAAGGATGCTGCTGTCGGAACACCCATGATAGCTCATCCATAGACGGGGAAAGATGTGGTTCACACTGAAATGTCTGAATCATCCTCATAAATCCTTAAAAGAAATATCCATAAACACTTACGTGAGTATAAAAGATTGTTCCAGGAAGGGAACGATGGGAGGATCAACTAGAAGTCAGTAATATACCATTTCTGGTGTCTAGTCATCGTCATGTTCCAAGTTAACTATTGTAGGATGTATTGTTGGCATGAATCTACAAGGTCATGTGAACACCTAAGTATGAGATTAATAGAACTACAACTCAGATGTGAAAGTATGGAATAGGTGAAGTAAATCACTCATGTATTATAATATATGGTTACATGGCATGTAGAAACACTACACAGTTTGTTCCCTTGATATTCAACAGGGCCATGTACCTACCAACCTGGTCGTGTATCACCACTACACACAGCATGTTCCTCATTAGACATAGCGTGTACTTGAATATCCCCTCATGCCCAGTTACTTTTACATAGCATTAACTACATGATCCTGCTGGTGTAAAACTAATTTTGTGTTCATCCTAGACACGACATGTACTCAAAAGTTTTATACCCCCATGTCATTAGTCACACATATGGATACATGGTCGACTATAGAAGGACATGTAATACTAGTAAAAGGAGTGTTCTACCAAAAAACATACCAACCCCATGTCTCTTCTCACACAGTTAGTCACACAGTCAACAACTACATGGTGTGTATATACAGTACACTATTTTTACTCAAGTAATGTCATTTCTTCCAGAACAGAAGATCACATGGCATGTGTTCATAACATCACAAGCCATGTTTTCTAGGTTTTTAAGACATGAAGCCTTTGGATATTCTTTGGAACACACAATATCATAAAATATTCCAAGGAATGCCAAGTTCCGATCCGTGAGAGACCATAATCATTCTGAATAAATTTTTTTCATCCTTGTTCAGATCATACCTTAAATGAATTGAAGTAATGTTCAAACATGATCCTCTAAATTCCAATCCAAAATGGCACATAACTCCTCAGGGACAAAATATTGTCATCCATCCAAATATAGAATTACATATACCTATACCAGATCAAAATAGATGGTGTTTCTATGACAGAATCTATGAAAACAACATGCATATCTATCACAATATCTATCACAATAGTTTGCAATCAGAAAAGCACCCTAAATGGCATGACAAGAATGCATGAAATGTGATCTCTAGAAACTACCTAAATGATGCATGAGATAGAATACACTCATCTCATCTGATGGAGACAGAAATAGAACCATAATTATTAAAATCATAATAGAAAAAACAACTAAATCACCCAATGATTAAATAAAATCAACTAGATTCTGGGTGCCACCCAATAGTTCCCTGTACCTGGTTGGTCTCATGACCTCAAATGCATTTCCCCAAATGACAAAGGCTGCTGAATAGAAGAGGGGGCTATGTTCTGATGATGGGGAAACTATTCCATCATTGTAAGAGTTTAGATAATGGAATTGTTAAATAAAAAATATAATAATGAATTTAAATCCAACATAAGACATGATATATGTATATAATTCGTGGCATACGTATCATAGAAAATATCCAAACAAGTAACAATTCTTGAAAGAAATTGTAACACCCTGATATTTTATGAGAAATATTATTTTTAATTTCTTTTATTTCTTGTGCTTATGCTACACCATGATTATCTTGCGCTATATATAACAACATATTAGCTTTTATTATATGCAAACACTATTCTTGGGTTGAGTTGCAAGCAAGAGTGACTTTCCTAGATAATGTGTGTTGTACGCAATACCGAGTTTCACTAAACAACATTATATTGTTAAGGACTAGGAATTATGAATAGTATTAAGAAAATTTTGAATTTTTTTTACATATTAATTCATCTTACACATATTCTAGAACACGGTATGAGAACAAAATAAACTTTTCAAGTAAAATAATTATTTTTCAAAAAATGCAGGTTGTCGTCTTTTGATGGTGGACCCACATTAAATCTTGTTTTTGACATGTTAATATGTTTAATTTGACAAAATAAACTGATTCATTTCAATAATGTAAAAAAATTAACTCCAGATAATTTTTTAATATTTTTCTGTTAACATTCATATTTTGATGAACAAAAATAAGCTAAATTTTAATTAAAAACAACTTTTTTCATCAAGATAATTTATATGGTTAAATTATTATATTGAATGGTTCTATATTATAAAAAGAATATATTTTTACCATTTAATTTAATGTATTTTATTACCATTAATTTTACATTTAATTCATATGTAAAAACATTTCAATCTTTTGCAATATTTTAACTATTAAAACCTTTTTTCTCAACAACGGGAATAATTTTAAATGAATTGCTGCAACTTCTGTGTTTTTAATTATAAAAAATGGATTCCAATTTTGTAATCATTGGGTCCAAATTATGTTTATAAGATACATTTTATTTTTAGGCATTATGAATTGTAACTACGGTAAATTTTATTCACCACAGTAAAAGGTAAATCAGGTAATTAAGGGTAAAAATAATATTATAAAATTACCCTAACACTTGTCTTGATATCATTGGTTGATTATATTTATCCTTTAAACATACATGGGTTGAAATGGAATCTTTTGGAACCCACTTGAATGAGATTAATTCCTTTAATTTATTTTTTTTAAACGAAAGTGAAATATGTGTAGCAACTTGGATTTTTGGCCCTTTCAGACAATGGAATATTTCTAAGAAGAATTACAGAGCTAGGCGCGAAGACGACGTGTGATTCCGAGGCCCGATGTGCTTGGAATAAATTTTATAAAAATATTAAGTATTTTCATAATATACACGTGGCGGGGGTGCGATATCTCCTAAACGGTAGCTTATAACGAGAATCTAAGGGCACGGTAGCGTCCGGAACCTGCCGTTTACCCTAGGTGAGGTATAGACTTTGATGGTGCAGTCCTGTGGTGAGAAACACCATTGGGGGCGTTTTTATAATTAAATAAAGAAGTTAGTGTGTGAGCGTCGACTCGAATAACATCTAAATTGAATCTCGGATTGAAAATGTGAGTCTATTGTTGCATTCATAATGTCGTGTTTACCCTATGGGTCACCTTACCTTTATTCGCATCAGGCGTCGGGTCCGAGGCAGGTTTCGCGCCGGCGGGCAGCTAATATAAATATCATCACCACCCTCCTTTTAATTCCTCTCGGAGTTCATCACCGTTCATCGACACCGATCCACCAAATTAAGAAAACGAAGCACCAATGAGATTGGATTTCGACGACCGACATTCAAGGAGCGTGCGGCGGAAGCTGTGGACAGCGGATCTGAGGCAGAACATCGGCGTTTCGCCCGTGACGTAGGCGGATTTGAGTTTTAACCCCCTATCCCATTTTTGCTGCGTTTTCTTGCAGATTGAATCCATAGCAGGGTAGATCAGGTCTCGAGGGTCGCACAGACAGCTCTGGATTGCAAAACCGGCCACCGGGGAGCTCCCGGAGGTCCGCGGAAGATCCGCCGGCGGGGCTCCAGCGAGGCGGCGTCGGCGCCGGCGGATGGTGGCCGGCCACGGCGGGCCGGCCCGGTGAGGCAGCGTCAGCCGCCCGGCGCGGCGGCGCGGAGTTCCCGCGGGGGCCCGAGCAATAGTACGGCGGCCGGACCGGCCAAGTGGGGCCATTCCGGTCCAATTTTGACCAGGGGTTCTAAAAACCCTCGTTTTGTGTAATCCAAAGGACTAATTCACGCGCCGTCTGTGGCGACGTGACCCTGGTATTGAGACAGACCTATTGGGATAGGTTCGAGTTTCTTTCGGGCTGGGTTTGTGACCCGGGGTCACGAAATGTCGAATAATAAAAATATTTTAATTAATATTCGACTTTGACCGGCCGTAACTTTTTCATGCAGTGTCTGTTTGACGTGTCGTCAGTGGCATTGTGACCCTGATTGTACAATGGAATTTTTGAGATGGCTTCCAGGTGCTGGGACTGAGAACGTGGTGCGAGCCCCCCGAGGGCGGGTTTTGTCGTTTGTGGAGAAACCCAGCTTTAGCACCAGGAGTCTGATTTTAACGGATGAATATTCGATCCTGTGAGTTTTTCCAAGAGGATCGCAATGGTATGATCCATCTGATGGGTTTCGGGATCGAGGAATGGGCCCCACCCGAGCCGGCTCTGGTGAATAGTACCTTTTTCACCAGGTGTCCATTTCGGACGAGCGAGTAGTCGATTCTGCTTTTTTTCGAGGGGATCACCATGGTATGTTCCGTTCAATGGGTTTCGGGATCATTAAGTGGGCCTCGCACAATCTAGCTATGGTGAATAATGCATTTTTCACCAGTTCTCTGTTTCAAGCGAGTAAGCAGCCTACCCTGCGTGATTTTCTGCGTAGATCGCGATGGAGGCCTCAGTATTGGCCTTGGAGGTGCGCAGTGTGGCATTTTTGCGGGTCGCTCGGGTTAGAGACGTTTTGAACCAGCAGTGGTTGAGTGTACTCCTTTGGTTCTTATCCATGAGGGTTCGTATGGCATCACAACCTTCATATAGGTTTGTGATCCTCTCGATGGGACATTTAAACTATTAGAGTTGTGGAATCCGTCCAGTGGGCCCGGAGCGGGATCCTCTAGCATCATTTCCCTAGATCGGGTTCTTGGCATCACTGTGACCGCTTATTCACAGGCGGTGATACCCTATCTAGTTGGTTAAACCCATAGGGTTTGTGGAATCATCGGGATTATGATCCACTACGCTGTTTTCCGTGCTCAGTAGGGTTGTGGCATCGTCAGGTATACGATCTCCTACTCAGCATGAGGTGTATGGTAAGGTTACGATATCATGGGTTATGTGATCCCCTAATCAGTGCATGATTTCTATAGGGTTGTGACATCGTCAGTTCTATCCCCAACATCACGAGTTATACCAGATAGGGTTTCAGTATCGCCATGACCACCTTTATAAGGGCGACAATTCTCTATCTGAGTGACATGCTTCTATCGAGCGCCAGATGAGGTTGTGGTATCCCCCAGCGGATCCTAGGAGTGATCCCCTATCTGTGAGATCTACGAATGCCAGATAGGGTTGTGGTATCCCCTAGCGGACCCTGGGAGTGATCCCCTATCTGTGAGATCTTCACCTACCAGAGTGGGTTCTGGTATTACCTAGCGGACCCTATGAGTGATCCCCTATCTGAGAAATTTGGTGGTTATGTTGTTTCGGTGAGTTTCCTCAGTGACACTATTCAACGAGCGTGATCTCTCGAGTGAGCGTCTGAGAGGTTTGTGAAAAACCCGATGGAGTGTATCTCTCGGGCACGTGTCATCTGGGATGACAGTGTTCATGAAGTGTGTTCTCCTGGTTGTGAACTGTTGCTGGTTATGAGGATGGTACCTCAGGTGTCTTGTTGTGTAAGCTGAGTATATCTGGATTGTTCAAGGTGTATGTATGGACATACAACTAAGATGAGCTGACTAGTTTTGATTAGCTGAGGATGGTCATGATAAGGAGTTTCTCTCTTGTCTGGGTTCCCTCAAGCTGGGATGAAAGGACTGTTTCCTTTTAGTTTCTCTATTTGGTTTTGGGTTTTTGGGTTGCCTATTGAGAATATTTATACTCACCCCTACACGGGCTTTTCTAACACATGTTTGTGTCTTGTGGAGACCACAGGCCTTTCGACAGAGTCCTAGGAGAACCCGGAGCAAGCGGAGCTTAGTGAGCCTGTTGACCGGGGTGTTTTTCGGTGCGGTGCCGAAGGAGCTTTTTGGAGGGTGTTTGTGGCAGCGTTCCCCTTCTTCAAAGAAGGTTGGACACACTTTTGTAGTTTAATTTTGGTGGGCCATGTTTTGACCTTTTTGTGCTTTTTCTGTTGCACTCTGGTTTGGGTTAGATGTATGCATGCATTTAATTTTCAGTTTCTATATATCTGCACTATTGCGTGGAGGATTTTGTGGGTGCGTGTGAATAGGTACCTTAGGCTAATGCCTCCCATGTGTGTGATAGCCTACTCGGCTTTGGACGCCAACCTGTGACCTATTAGAGGCGGGCTTGGGGAGTCGCGGCTCGAACCCCGTTGGGTCTCATCAAGACAGAGTGGTATCAGAGGAGGTTCCACCTTTGGGATATCAGAGCGTAGCTAGTCTAGCTGTGAATTTGGTTAGGTTGCATAGCGGCAGTGTTAGGGTGATTCGAGCTCAGCTTTCAGGCCAGAGACTCCAGTGTTGGTGCGGAGGCCGACGTATCCAAACACCAAGACCCTGATAACCTGCCTTTCGACTTGGGACATTCGTACACTGGTCGTAGGGATATAACGGTAAATGAATCATATAGGACTGGGTTTGGGGGGTTTTCCTTGTCCTTATCGAGTTAGCTCTCCAGATATACTCTTTGACTATGGTGCGTCTTGAATATATTTTAGGATGCCTCCATGATGACATACAGTGAGGGTTCTGAAACGGGATCGTGGTGATGATCCGCCCCATGTATAGGCTATGGATCAGGGCGTAGGTTCTGAGGTTGCACCTCCAGGTGGTCTGCCAGTTGAGCCACCACTTCTCGAGCAGCTGGTTGTGCCGGCAGTGCAGGACGAGGTTGCACGTAGGCTGAGTGCACTGCACGAGTTCCAGAGGCAGCGACCTTTGAGATTTCTGGGTGATCCAGACCCCCAGGTAGCTAATGACTAGCTAGACGCAGTCACCTGAGTTTTCCGCCTAGTGAGGACACCTCCTGATCAGATGGTGTTCGTAGTAGAGAGCCTTCTGCATGGTTAGGTCGGGAGATGGTGGTGTTTTGTGACTCAGTCCCATGATGATGAGACGCTAACGTGGGAAGAGTTTGAGCGGCTCTTTAGGGAAGAGTTCTATCCCGTGACGCTGAGGTCAGTGCGGATTCAAGAGCTTCTGCTGCTTCGATAGTAGGGCCTGACTATGTCGGAGTACTCTGCGAGGTTTACAGGCATGTCACGCTAATCCTTAGATATGGTTCGAGAGCCATTCCTTAGGGCTCAGACCTTCGAGCAGGGTTTACGTAGGGACATTTGGGCAGATTTGGTTTCATTGTTCCTGACCACCTATGCTGGAGTGCTGGAGCGAGCTTTGGTGGTGGAGAGCATTCTGTATGAGCAGATTCCCCCTGTTAGTGTTGGGAGCATGAGAGCTGAGACGTTGGAATCTGGTAGCCGATGAAAGACTCAGGGGTTTGGACGTGGCTGGCGTTTCAAGAGGCGACCCCAGGATGGAGGATTGGAGTCTCAAGGCTCACAGTTCTCGTAGGGCTCGCAGGACACTTTTGGTCAGCCGCAGGAGATGCGGTGTTACGCTTGCGACGGTTGGGGACATCATGCTAGAGATTGTCCGACTCGCCATGCTATTGAGAGGGATTCGGTCGATTGACTGCCTTGGTAGAGGCAGCGTCTCGAGCAAGGAAGTCCACAGGGCATCAGACGTGGCGGCGGAGCAGGTGCAGTAGGCGGAGGTGGTAGGCGGTACCAGATGCCACCTCCTCCACCCTCAGGTGGTCCACACCAAGCTCAGGGAGGTGGGGGACAAGGGAGAGGCCAGCTTCATGCCCTAGAGGCTGTTGACCCAGAGGCTCCGTGGATGGATAGAGGCATTCCTTGTGTCTTTTCAACTTTCTGTAGTAGTTTGATAGACACTGTTTAGTGGTACCCTTACTTTTTGTTTCTTGTTCGAGTTTTGTTCAGGGCGTTGGTAAGACTCTGTGTGGGTGTTGTTTGGCATGCATCGATTGCGTGAGGAAGAGGGATCCTTCACACATTGAGATGCATTTTTTTATGCGATCAAAACCGTGCGGGTGAGTCAGTGCCTCCCAAAATGAATAGTGTCGAGTTGTGGTGGATTAGTCCCTCTAACTTATGGGTTTGGGCATGTGCCTTTGTGGTTGAACTCGCTGGTGTGCAAGACCCAGTTGAGAGTCCAGTCGCTTTCCTTGTACTTAGGGCATTTCGGGGAAGAAAAGATCTAATGGGGGAGGATGTAGCAACTCGGGTTTTTGGCCCTATCAGACTTTGAAATATTTATACGAAGAATTCCAGAGCTAGGCGCGAAGACGGCGTGCGATTTCAATGCCCGATGTGCTAGGAATAAATTTTATAAAAATATTAAGTAATTTTATACTATGCTAGTGGCAGGGGTGTGATATCTTCTAAAAGGTATCTTAGAACGGGAATACGAGGGCACGGTTGCGTCCAGAATGTGTCTTTTACCCTAGGCGAGGTGTAAAATTTGCTGGAGCGGGCCTGTGGTGAGAAACGCCAACATGGGTGTTTTCGTAATTAAATGGAGAAGTTTGTGTGCGGGCGTCGGCTCGAATAACTTCTGTATGGAGTCTCGGATTGAAAATCTGAGTCCGTCGTTGCATTCCGAATGGTGCGTTTACCATAGAGGTGACCTTACCTTTGTTCTCATCGGGCGTCGGGTCTGAGGCGGGTTTGGCGCCGGTAGGCGGCTGATATAAATATCAGTACCCCCTCCTTTTCATTCCTCTAGGCGTTCTTTGCCGTTCTTTGTCGTCGATCTTCTGAATCAAGAAAACGAAGGGCCCACGAGCCCGGATTTAGTCGGCGGACGTTCCAGGAGCGTGCGACGGATGCTCTGGAAGTGAATCTAAGGCAAAACGTTGGAGTTTCACCCGCGAGGTAGGACAATATGAGTTTTAACCCCCAATCCTGTTTTTTCTGTTTTTTCTTGCAAATTGAAGTCGTAGCAGGGTAGATCGGGACCTGAGGGTCGTGAAGGCGCCTCCGGATCGCAAAACGGACAACCGGGGAGCTCCCGGCAGTCCGCGGAAGATCCGCCCGCGCGGCTCCGTCGCGGCGGCGCCGGTGCCGGCGGACGGTGGGCCGACCCGGTGAGGCGGCGGCGACTGCCCAATGTGTGGCGGCGCACCATCAAGCATGGCAGTCATGTGGCAGCGCAGACCATGGTATGGAGAAGGACCGCCGGCCAGTGCGAGCCGGCGCCACCGGCGGCCGGACCGGCCAGACCGGCTAGGTGGGGCCGGTCCGGTCCAATTTTGACCGGCGGTTCTAAAAACCCACGTTTTGTGTAATCCGAATGTCTGCTTCACGATCCATCTGCGGAGACGCGACCCTGGGGTTGAAAAGGACCTATTGGGATAGGTTTTGGTTTTTTTCGGGCTGGGTCTGTGACCCAGGGTCACGAAACGTCGAATAATAATAATATTTTAATATTATTCGACTTTGACCAGCCGTAACTTTTGCCCGGAGTGTCCATTTCACATGCCGTCAGTGGAGTTGTGACCCTGATGGTAAGATAGAATTTTTGAGATGGTTTCCATGTGTTGGGACTGAGAATAGGGTGCGGGCCCCATGAGGCCGGGTTTTGGCGTTTGTGGAGAAACGCAGCTTTCGCACCAGGAGTCTGATTTTGACGGATGAATAGTCGATCCTGTGAATTTTTCTTGGAGGATTGCAATGGTGCGATCCATTCAATGGGTTTCGAGATCGAGGTGTCGGCCCCACCCGAGATGGCTTCGGTGAATAGTACCTTTTTCACTAGGTGTCAGTTTCGGACAAGCGAGTAGTCGATTCCGCTTGTTTTTTCCGAGGGGATAGCCGTGGTATGATCCGCTCGATGCGTTTCGGGATCGTTGTGTGGGCCCCACACGAGCTAGATACAGTTAATATTGCCTTTTTCATTGGTTCTCTATTTCGGGCAGGTAAGCATCCTATCCTGCGTGATTTTCCACGTAGATCGCGATGGTGGACTCGTTATTGGCCTTGGAGTTGCGCAGTGTGTCATTGTTGCGGGTCGCTCGGGTTAGCATCGTTTTAGACATGTAGTGGTTGAGGGTACTCACTTGGTTTGTTTCCATGAAGGTTCGTATGGAATCACAACCTTCGTATAGGTTTGTGACCCTCTCTATTGTTTTTTTAAACTGTTAGAGTTGTGGCATCCCTCCGGAGGGCCCGAAGCGGGATCCTCTAGAATATTTTTCCTAGATGGGGTTCATGGCATCGATGGGATCGCTTATTCACAGGCGATGATCCCCTATCTAGCTGGTTAACCTCATAGGGTTTGTCGCATCATCAGGATTAGGATCCCCTACACGGTGGGATGTGCTTAATAGGGTTGTGGAATCGTCGGGTATATTATTCCCTACTCAGCATGAGGTGTATGGTAGGGTTGTGGTATCGTTGGTTATGTGATCCCATACTAAGCGCGTGGTTTCTGTTGGTTTGTGGCATCGTCAGTTCGATCCCCTACATCGCGTGTTATAACAGATAGGGTTCTGGTATTGCCGTGACCATCTTTATATGGGCGATGATCCTCTATCTGAGTGACATGCTTCTGTTGAGCACCAGATCGGGTTGTGGTATCCCCTAGCAGAACCTGGGAGTGATCCCCTATCTATGAGATCTATGAATGCCAGATATGGTTGTGGTATCCCCCAGCGGACCCTGGGAGTGATCCCCTATCTGTGAGATCTTCGTCTACCAGAGTGGGTTCTGGTATCCTCAAGCAGACCCTAGGTGTGATCCCCTATCTGAGAAACTAGGTGGTTCTATTGTTTCGGCGAGTTTCCTCAGTGAAGCTATCCGACGAGCGTGATCTCTCATTTGAGTGTGTGAGAGGTTTGTGAGAAACCCGATGGAGTGCATCTCTTAGGTGCGTGTCATCTGGGATGACAGTGTTCGTGGAGTGTGTTCTCCTGGTTGTGAATCATTGTTGGTTATGAGGTCGGTACCTCTGGTGTCTTGTTGTGTGAGCTGAGTATATCTGGATTGTTCAATGTGTATATATGGTCATACACCTGAGATGATCTGATTAGTTGTGTTTAGCTGAGGATGGTCATGAGATGAAGTTTCTCTCTCTTCTGAATTCCCTCTGGCTGGGATGAGCGGACTATTTCCTTTCAGTTGCTCTCATTGTTTTTGGGTTTTTTGGGTACCTATTGAGTATATTTATACTCACCCCTGCATTGGATTTGCCCGCACATGTTTGTGTCTTGTGCAGACCACATGCCTTTCGACGGAGTCCCAGGAGGACCCGGAGCAGGCAGAGCTTAGTGATCGTGTTGACCGGGGTGTTTGTGGGTGCGGTGCTGAGGGAGATTTCTTATGGGTGTTTATGGCAGCGATCCCCTTCTTCAGAGAAGGATGGACGTGCATTTGTAGTTAACTTTTGTTGAGCCCTGTTTTTCCCTTTTTGTACTTTTGTTGTTGCACTCTGGTTTGGGTTTGATGTATGCATGCATTTACTTTTTAGTTTCTATATCTCTACACTGTTGCATGGAGGGGTTTGTGGGTGTGTGTGTACAGGTACCTTAGGATAATGACTTTCATGTGTGTGATAACCTACTCGGCATTGGACGCCATCCCATGGCCTATTGGAGGTGGTCTTGGGGAGTCGCGGCTCAAACCCCATTGGGTCGGGTCGTAACAAAATGTCTCACTCAAACTCTAATAATTAAATTATTTTTAATATAAGGTTATACAAAATATAAATTTGATTATAAATACTCATGTGATAGCTAATTTTTTTCTTTATCATGGTAATTTATTTGTAATTTTTAAGAAAAATATAATTACCTTAATAGCTTATTCATTAATGATGCAGGAATTATTTATTTAGTGAAAAATTAATAATATAGTTTTTACTAGAATAATAATATCCCTCAAGAGACCCAAACACCTAACCTAAACATATTATTCTAGTATATATACATTATAAGAATCCAAGGGACTACTTGGGAACCATTTGGAGCTGTATAAAAGAGATTATGACAATTATATTATTTTATTTCAAATGATGTCAGAGATGTCACCCTCATAATTTAATGAATATAAAATTTTAAAAGTGGTGATTTTAAGATGATAAATTAGATTAAAAGTATTGTAATGATATATATTAAATTTATATTTATCATAGAATATTATTTTTAATTTTTAGTCAAAAATTAAGTATATTAAATTATTATAAAAAGATGTTGTAGTATTTATCTTATTAAGATAAAAATCAAATAAATGGTTTTAAAAAAATTAAAATAAATAATATATGAACTATTAAATGTTCTGAACTATTTTTTAGATGAATATGAAATGTTAGGAAACTATTAAATATTTTGGTTTGAATATAAAATCAGTGAGGATTTTATTTAAATTCAAATAATTAAATAGTGTCAAAATTGACACTATTGATATTTTATTAAAATAACATATTATTAAATTCTATAAAAATCACAAGAATATTAAAAAATTAAAAATTGAAAATTATATATTCTAAAATTTCATAATGTATCTAAATATTGAAAATTCTCAACATATAAGAAAAAATTTATTACAATTTTAAATTTTAAATATTATTACAATAAATAAAATCAAATAGATTAAATAAGGATAAATCAAAATTCTAAGGTTTAAAAAAATCAAAACATGCCTAAATTTTATTTGATGATGAGATTAAAACCCTATATTTTTCCATATCAAAATTTTATTCACTTTGTATTATTTTATGTCCAGTTTGAGTTTATTATAAATTAATATTTTTGAGAGTTTCCTAAAGTTCCCCTCACCTCTGTTATAAAAGGGCACATCCCCCTCTCCTCTTCACAAAATTTTCAGCTTTCACGCTAAAAAAAACACTATCTATTTCTCTTATCCACATCCCAAGAAACATACTAGAGGTCCTAGTTTTCTTCAAATACCATATTTAGTTCCCTAAGAGGAGGTTTAGAAGTGGTTCATCGAAGAAGAGGTAATATCCTTCACCGATAATTTCAAATTTATTTCTTCTTCTACTTCCTCTTCATCAGTTGATTAATTATAAAGTAATAAAATAAGTATAACTAATATAATTATATGTTATTATAAATATTATAAAACCCTGTTTCATCTTCTATCCATCCTACGGAAAATGAAATCACCGCGCATGTGTACGTACGGATTATCGTCTCCACGCCATAGTGTAATCAGTTTTCCACCACCATATTACATGGATGGGTATAATGGTGTAAAGAATAACTATATATTATTATTAAAAAATGATAATAACTCTGAGATATTTTATCATACTCCTCAATACCATTCAATAATTATGGGAACAATATCATAACTCGTGCGTACATACGGATTACCGTCTCCACGACATGATGAGATTCATTCTTCTTGTTAACCATTCAATAATGATTATAATGTATATATATTGAATAATAATGAAATATATGACATAATAATGCTACTGGATTTATGTATATATATATATATTTAATCTACTTACTTCAATTTAGGTCAATTAGGAAAGGAACACAGCGTTCATGCGTTTGTACGGCCTACCGTCTCCATGAACGGTGTATTTCATTACATTTATCAATCTATTATATTCTGAATATATATAAATCATGTTTTACATTTTATAAATAAGTAATCATGATCTATGTAATCATATTAATAATTAAAAGTCAAAACACTAACAATAAATGAAATGATTTTACCCAAAATACTCCTTTAACATAGAATTTACAAATGAACATATAGAAGAAATTGTACATAAGGTTATGGATAATTATTCTAATATAATTCTTATCCAAGATATCATATTTTTAAGTATTTACTGGGGTTATGTTTATAATCCATGTCCATGTTTTCTCAAATTATTTTCATAAAATGTTTACTATTCATCCATTATGTTTAAATTCATTTTACACTTTTTTGAATTTTACCACATCGTATGGATGGAATATTTATTTTGTTTACCTATGAGGTACGTTTTGACTTTTCCAGCAAAAGTACAATAAGAATTTTTTTTATAAATAATACGACATGAAAATATTTTTTCATTTTCATAATGCCTTATTTCTATGAATATTCCTCTACACAATATCATTATTATTTTCAACAAAAAAAATTTTATCTTTCAAAATAGCATGGAATTTTGAGAAAAGAAAATGATTTTCAAGAAGAAAGAATATTTTCGTCAAAAAAAATTTAAAATGTTTTATCAAAATTATTTTCCTTCAATGATGACATTATTTAATATCTTTATGTTTGAAGTATAATGTCTCTATTATTTACATGGATTCATTTTTCTTAGGATGAAATGATATCCATTTGTTCTATATGGATTATGTTATGATGGGATGATGTTTATGAAACCCAATTTATTAATTAGGTTAAGATGAATGATTTATGTATATATTGTGTCCTATGAAAAAATTATTTGATTATGAGATGGGTGGGACCTATATCACCCTCCAATGAATTGGGTAAATATATATATCTTATGAAATAGACATGGCTAGAATGTCAAGTAAATCTGATTCAGTAATACAGTGCTGGAACGTCAAGTAAACCCTGTTTAGTTATCGATTTTGTTCAATATGATGGTCTTGGAAGTAATGCCTTGGATGTTATGGGAATCATATCATGTGATTAATGGTTTTCCACACTTAAATGTTTTACGCCATGCTATTTTATCATTATTTATTTTCCGTTGTGATCTATGCCTTATGTACTACCAAGATTTATTTCACGAATCAAAATTTTGGTGTTTAAGCACTATGATCATGTTTTTAAGTTCAAATGTATTTTTTTATGTTTTCCATGTTTACCCTTACTGAGAATTTGAGCTCACCCTTTCTATGTTTTCTTTTCCCTAGAATATAAATAATGGTTTTTGGTAAGAATACTAAACTGGATGATCTTTATGGGAGAAGTCGAATATCTTTCACCATGATTAAAATATTATGTTCCGAGTTTCAAAAGACACTAAACTATTACGGTCCTTGGGTGTCTATTTTTATTATGTATTATGTTTTCGGAAAAATTAATGTAATGTCCATGTAGGTAATGCTTGGCTCTCTACAGTTGGTATTAGAGGGAGGTTTAGTTAAACTTTGGAAATTAGGATGAAAAAACATTAGTGAGATCCATAGAGATATTTCAAAGGTATTCCTAGGGATGTCCCTAAGGATAAGTATAAGTATAGGATATGGTCCTAAATTTACTATAACAATCATGAATAACCTTGGACTATACCTAAGATGTCATAGATTAAAAGTACTCCCTTGGGATAATGTTGTTTTCCTAGTATGATTTTTCCACTCAAACTATTCTTTTTGGGTTTTTGAAAATTGCTGGAAAAAGGAAGATTCATGTTAATGTAGAATATAATGGACAATGGATTGATATTATTCATGAGCATCCAAATGTAATGGGATAGGGAAGGAAAAACATCGTTATTAGGACTAATCATCAATCTCATAATATGATCAGTAATCTCAACATTGGTATGTTTGCTTACTCAGCTAATAGGAGAAAGATAGAGTTTCATGATGATCATTGTTGAAATAAAGATCAATTTACCTCATGTAAATCTTGCGGG
This sequence comes from Viscum album, assembly GCA_963277665.1. Taxonomy (NCBI): domain Eukaryota; kingdom Viridiplantae; phylum Streptophyta; class Magnoliopsida; order Santalales; family Viscaceae; genus Viscum; species Viscum album. The sequence continues at coordinate 149,359,357 of OY728156.1, read as the reverse complement.
AAGAGGAATCAAGGGGAATGTTTCAATGGGACTGGAAGATGCATTGGAGGTGGAAAAGAAGGACACAAAGCCAGTAATTGTAAAGGAAAATGTTCAGCTAACATAATGGGCAAGGATAATGGTATTGCTAAGTCATCAAAAATGGTTAAATGTTTTAAATGTTGAATTTATGGGCATTATTAAAACCAATGACCTAAGGGAAAATCTCATAAAGGGAATCAGCATGGTCATATAGGTAGTATTTATGTTGATGATGATGAATAGACTATAAATGATATATGAGATGAAAAGGTGTTACAGAATAAAATGATGATTCTTAGTCAATGGTTTAATAATGTAGTGGAATGATTTCATGTTTATCAAGAATAGTGTATGGTACTTTGGAATAATGAAAAATATAAGGATTGTGACACTATTTTTATCCTTGAGTATCTGAATGTATATGATGAGTGTTACTGGTAACCATGAAAATTGATTGAAATATTTTTTTGTAAGCATTTGAAATGAGCATAATGAAGAGATAAGGAGAAAATAATATTTTTGATATTATTAATGAGCTCATGACTGATATAAGGACACAGTGATATCATGGTTTGAGTATATAGAATTTTTGGGATTTTGGTATGTGGAAAGAGTTAACCTTTGACAACATTCAAGTTTTCACTAAGGTTCTATGGTATTTCAGGTTTCTAGAATACATGATTATGATATACACATGTTTTGAATGTGACCAACAAGATATATCATATTATTTATGAGGATAAATGATGGTATTCACATTTTTGTTAAAAGAAATTTCTAAAAATTGTCTTCTTTATACTGTAAGATTGGTCAAAAGTATTTTCGATAAGATTAATGTTTTGAATAGATTAATTTGGACATCATATAGTATTAATTAATTCTAGAACATAATTTCGATATTATTTCGGGAATGATAGTCTAGTTTTAGAAAAAAAAGGACAACCTACAGGATGAGCGATAACCCATCGTGTCAGACAAGGATATAGGAATCGAACCCACAACCGAAGTTCGACAAGACTTTATTGCCAACCAATGGCCTACTGAAAGTCCCTGGTTAGTAGAAATTTGTTTTATTTTATTAAGTGGTATCATATATGAATTATAAGTCCATTTTTGGAGCCATATACGATTAATATCACCATATATGGACTAATGTGTATTTAATAATTTTTGTTAACCATTTGTTTTAGACTGATGGAATGACATATCATTCTATCGCATTATCTGATAACACATCAAGAATGGAACATTCAACTTCATTTCTTTATGAGATGAAGTGGATATTTTTCAAGACACGAACAACGATGAGATTGCACAAAAATCAATTAAGTATTTCTATTATTTCAAAAAAAACAATTTCTTCACCAGTAGGGAAAGGATATTGGAAACCAAAAATGTTGTCCTAGTACCCTCATATCTGATAAATTATATGGTACCCTAGATCATCAAAATTTTATGGCATTATGATTGTTGGCTTTTTCATAGCCATGTCCTCTACCACTATCCATCAAACTTTGATGGTTAGATTTGTCTTCCATATCCATATTGGCACATATGTTCTCCTATGTGGAAACCCGGTGATGAGTTACTATGGGTAATATTAAAATTTCATACATTACTTATTAAAATTATGTTTTAGTATTCTTTTTTATGATGTGGGTTTCTATGAAAGAATATTTCAAGTATTTAACGATTTATAACCCCGACGAATTTCGACGGAGAAATTCATTTTAAGGGGGTAGAATGTAACACCCCGAGATTTTATGAGAAATATTATCTTTAATTTTTTTCATGTATTATGATGTACGCTACATCAATATTAGCTTGTTCAAAACGCAACATCTTCTTAACTTGCAATATACGCAATCACTATTCTAGGATTCTGTTGCAAACAAGAGTGACATTCCTCGAAAGTGTGGGTTTTACGAATAACCGATTTTCACTAAGAAACGATATGTAGTTATGAACTAGCTGTTATAAATATTATTAACTAAATTTTCTATTTTATTTCACAATAATTAATCTTAGACATATTCATGAACATTGTATGAGAAAAAAATAAATATTTCGGGTAAAATAAGCATTTCTCAAAAAAATGCAGTTTTGCTATCTTTTGATGGCGCTCCAACATTAAATCTAGATTTTGATACATTTATAAGTTCAATTAGAAAAAATAAACTTATTCATTTCAATAAGGATATAAAAATTAAATTTGTATAATTTTTCAATATTTTTCTGTTAACTTTTATATTTTGATAAATAGTAAAAATACGGTAAATTTTAATTAAAAAAAATTCTTTCATCAAGATAATTTATAAGGTTAAATTATAATATTTAATGGTTTTAAATTATAAATAGAATAAATTTTTAAAATTTAATATAATTTATTTCATTATCATTAATTTTACATTGAATTCATAGGTAAAAACATTTCAATATTTTGCAATGTCTTATCTTTAAAAACATGTTTTCTCAACAATGAGATTAATTTTAAATGAATTACTGAATATTATGAGTTTTCAAATTTTAAAAATGGATTTAATATTTGGAATCAGTGGGTCCAAATTATGATAATAAGCTACTTTTTATTTTTAGGCATTATGAATAGTAACTACTGTAAATTTTATTTACCACTATAAAAGGTAAATCATGTACTTAAGGGTAAAAATAATATTATCAAATTACCCTAACACATGTATTATTATCAATGGTTTATTATATTAATCCTAAAAACATACTTGGTTCTAAATGGAATCTTTTATAACCCACATGGATGCGATTAAGACCATTAATTTAATTTATTTAAAGGAATGTGAAATATGTCTCACTCAAACTCTAATAATTAAATTATTTTTAATATAAGTTTATTCAAAAGATAAATTCAATTATAAATACTCATTTGAATGATAAAATGTTTTTATTTATCATGGTATTTTATTTGTAATTTTTAATAAATATATAATTACTTTAATATCTTATACATTAATGATGCCGAAATTATTTATTTAGTGAAAAATTATTAATATAGTTTTTAGTAAAATAATAATATCCATTAAAAACCCAAAAAGATGACCAAAACTTATTGTCCTAGTATATATACATCATAATATTCCAAGGGTGTATTTGGGGACGATTTTGAGCTGTATAAAAGATATTATAAAATTTATATTATTTTATTTTAAATGATGTCAATGTTGTCAACCTCCTAATCTAATGAATATAAATATTTAAATGTTGTTATTTTACGACAATAAATTCGATTTAAAGTGTTGTGATGATATTTATTATATTTATCATCATAATAGAATTTTATTTTTATTTTTTATGCTATAAATAAGTATATTAAATAATTATACAAAAATTTTGTAGTAATTATCTTATTAAGAGAAACATAAAATAAATGGTTTTATAAATATTGAAATAAATAATATATGACCTTATTAATTTCTCCAGTAATTTATTAGATTAATATGAGATGTTAGAAAACTATTAAATATATTCGATGGAATATAACTTCTGTGTATACATTATTTATATTCAAATAATTAAATAGTGTCAAAATTGAAAATATTTATATTTAAAAAAATAACATATTATTAAATTGTTTAAAAATCAAAAGTATATTTATAAATTAAAATTTAAAATTATATTTTAGACAACTTCATTATGTATCTAATTATTGACAATTCACAATACATAACTATGTATTTATAACAATTTATAATTTATAATATTATTACCACAAATAAAATCAAATAGATTAAATAAGGATAAATCAAAATGACAAGGTTTAAAATAAAATCAAAACATGTCTAAATTTTATTGGTTTATTATATTAAAACCCCATATTATCTCATATCCAAAATTGAGTCACATTGAATGTTTTTATGTGGGGTTTCAGTTTATTATAAATTAATATTTTTGAGAGTTTCTTAAAGTGCCCCTCTCCTCTCTTATAAAAGGGCACGTCCTGCCTTACCTCTTAAAAACATTTTGAGAATTGATTCTCATCCAATCCCAATCCATTTTTATTCTCCAATTATCTTGAAAAATTATATAGTTCTTTATTTTCTTCAAAGACCATCTTTAGTTCCCTAAGAGGAGGTTTAGAAGAGGCGCGTCGAAGAACATGAAATATCATTCACCAATTCATTCAAATTTATTTCTTTTTTTACATTCTATTATTTAGTTTTTTCATTATAAATAAATAACATCAGTATAAATAATATACTGATATTTTATTATAAATATTAAACAACCTCATTTCACCTTCTATCCATCCAACAAAAAAGAAAATCACCGCGTGTGCATACATACAAAATATCGTCTCCACGCCATGGTGTAGTCTGGTTTCCACCACCACCTTACTTGGATAGGTATAATGGTGTAAAGAATAAATATATATGATCATTATAACATGATATTAATTGTGAGATATTATATCATCCACTCCAATACCATTCAATAATTATGGGTACGATATCATCGCTTATGTGTATGTAGGGATTGCCCTCTCCACGTCGCGATTATATTCATTCTTCATATTAGCCATTCAAGAATGATTATAATGTATATATATTTAATAATAATGAAATATATAACATAATAATGCTACTTTATTAATGTATATATATATATATATATGTCGGTCATCTACTTACTTCTATTCAAGTCAATAAAGAAAGGAAAACATCATTCATGATTATATACGGCCTACCGTCACCATGAATGGTGTATTTCATTAAATTTATCAATATATTATATTATGAATATACATAAATCCCATTTTACATTATGGAAGTTTGTAATAATGATCTATGTAATCATATAAATAATTATAAGTCAGAACACTAACGATAAATGATACAATTTTACCCAAAAAACTACTTTAACATGGAATTGACAAATGAACTGGTAATATAAAGTCATAAGTGAAAAATATATTATATCATAAATATTATTATGGTTATGTTACAAGTTAATAATATATTTAAACCCACTATATAGCAGTCTCAGACACACATGGAATAAATTGGACATATGGTAAGGTATAATTATTCTAATCTCATTCTTATCCGAGATAGTTTATTCGTAAGTATTTACTGGGGTTATGTTTATCTTTCTTGTCCATATTTTCTAAAAAGGTATTGATTAAATTTTCACTATTTTTCAATTATTTTTAAATTAATTGTATCCTTTTTTGATTTTTACCACTTGGTATGGAAGGAATCATTCTTTTGTTTACCATACGAGGTAGTTTTTTAATTTTTTCGAAAAAGTAAGAGAAGAATGTTTTTTAACTTATACAGCACGAATAGATTTTTATGGTTTCATAACGCCTAATTTCCATGAAGATTCCTCTATATAATTTCATGATTATTTCAAACAAAATACTTTTCTTTTAAAATTACATGTCATTTTGAGAAAAGAAAATGATTTTGAAGAAGAAAGGATATTTTCCTCAATAATTCATTTCAAGTGTTTTATCAAAACTATTTTCCGTCAAAGATGACATTATTTAATATGTTTTTTTCTCGTATAATGTCTCTATTATTTAGCTGGTTTAATTTTTTTTTGATGAAATGATATCCATTTGTTCTCTATGGATTATGTTATGATGGGATGATGTTTATGAAACACATTTAATTTATTGGGTTATAATGAATGATTTATGTTTATTTTGTGGCAAATGAAAGAATGATTTCATTAAGAGATGGGTGAGAACTATATCTCCATCCAATTCATTGGGAAAAAATTTATATCTCATGAGATATACATGGTTAGAATGGAATGTAAATCCGGTTCATTAATACAGGTCAAGAATGACACGTAAACCCGATTCAGTAATGGAATTTGTCCACTATGATTGTCTAGGAAGCAATGCCTTGGGTACTATGGAAATCATATCACGTGCTTAATGTTTTTACACAATTACATGTTTTATCCCCATTTTATTTTTTCATGATTAATTTTACTTTGTGATCTATGCCTTACATACTACAATGATTTATTTCAAAGCTCAAGATTTTAATGTTTAATCTTTATGTTCATGTTTTTAAGTTCAAATTTATGTGTTTTTGATGTTCTCCATGTTTAACCTTATTTAGAATTTGAGCTCACCATTTCGATGTTTTATTTTCCCCATGATATAGATAATGTTTTAGGTGTGAAAACAAAAAGGGAATATCATTATGGGAGATATTTAAGATCTTTCACCCTGATTAGATGATTATGTTCCATGTTTCCAAGGACACTAAACTATTAATGTCCATGGGTGTCTGTTTTTATTATATATTAAGTATTCTGAAAAATTAATGTAATTTCCATGTACGTCAAGCATGGTTCTCTACTAAAATAATTAAACCAAAGTACAAATGAAACAAGTAAACATAAAAAGAATTTCAAGCTTTAGCTTGGTCCCGTGATCTCCATATCCAACAATAATCATGTACCTAATGAAGAAGGAATCATTCCCTTATCTATACGTAAAATAATATAATTTGATTGGGTCTAAAATCATAACCCAAGTAAGGTTTGATAAGATCCCTAGTAGGAAATCACCAACAGATCTATGCCTAACTATTAGTGAATATATATAGAAGGTCATACGAAAAAATGAAGTAATAAACAAGGAAGTACTCTAAAGTAACTAGTCTTATAGTTAATAATTACATTCATTTTAAATTTATTATTCAAACATTGAATCATGTATCCTTGGGATATTGACTAAGCTTTGTATCCCCTGTGTAAGGTAACCAAAATAGACATCTCATTAGACAATCTAAGCAACCAAGAAATACAGAATCCATGCTTCTGTGTTGGCTTAGCAGACTCATCACAATCATTCAATTATCGACAAACAACCCTCTGGGAAGATATCATGGTCTAACCCCTTCGGTCCAATATATAATCAATTAATTATAAAAAACTACTTGGTAAATATCTCATGATCTAATCCCTTGGGTCAAACAATAAATTGATAAAATATTAATGACAACCTAGGCATCTCTCATGGTCAATACCCATGGGACAAACATTCAAGTAAAACATACAAAAATGACCCATTGGAAATATCTCAGAGTCCAATCCCCCTTGGCCAATCATTCCTTAAATTAATTATAAATGTCAACCCAGGCCTCTCTTATGGTCTTACCCATAGGCCAAACATTCCAATTTCATATCACAGGAATTTCATATAATCATAAACTCCATAATAACAAAACAATGGATGGAAAACAAAGAAATTCTAGCTAGAATTCTTGACAAATCGGCCATAAAAATCAATAAAGGGAAACAGACCTATGGGTTGTCCCTTAGAAACGGTATCTAGCATTATGCATAAGAAGAAACCATTTATTAATCAATCAAACAGTAACATGTAATAACGAGGGTTAAATTCTGAAACACAGAGTAACCAAAATGTAGTCATACATCATTTTTAAAATATATTATCCAATGAAAAACAAAAAAAGGCACAAAACACCTACCTCAATGTCTCACAATTGATATACTTGAACATCTTCCCTTGAATCGGTCTAAAATTGAATAGATCTAATAAAGGGAAAAATGATCAACCCTTGATAACTCAGGTGGTGGATGGATTCTGGAATGAAGTCCCAAAAGGATTCAGGAACACGCTGGTGGGATTCTAAAGCACCAGACAATGTCTTAATCAGTACTCAAATGGAGAATCTAGGTTTTAGGTTTCATTCGATGTTCGGGAGGACTCATATACAAAATTATAGAAGAAGAATATGTGTAAGGACATGAGATGTATCCCCCTAATTATATATAAAATATAAAATAAATCTACATTGTTTGTTCCTTAAAACTACATGCCATGTTGTAGCCTTAACCAACACCAAACATAAGAAGGTCTGCCAGGTCACCACACAACCATGAATTTGGCCATTACATGGTCAAAACGAAGATGTACATATAATTATAGGTACATTGTGTGTACTCAGAAGTACATGGTGTGTACATAGAAAAATCATATTTTCTTCCATTTCCTTAAAATAATTCTAAAATACGATCCATACCTGAAATAGATATCTGTGTTCATAAAGTTGGGTTTAAAATTTTAATTTTGTCGAAAGTTCATTTCACTATTTTATGACACCTGGGAACTACATACGGTCAAGATGCATGGTCTTCCAAACTATTCTCTCCTTATTTGAAAAACTGGAAACCTAATTGATTAGACCACATGGTTTGGTAAATCATGTTCCAACTGTGCAACATTAAAAATTGAAGAATCATATGCATTCCTTCTTCATGATTTGGTTATCCGTGCTCCGAATGTGTGATCTTGACCAAAGACACCCAAATAACCACACAATTTCTCCTAGAAGTTGCTCAGTTTTAACCAAACCATACACATTTAGTTAAAATCAAACCATGAATTTTTTAAATGAACTAAAAATGGGCTCAACATTAGGAGGTCGTATGGTTACCCCTTAACTATTCTCTTAAACTATGAAACAGACGAAAAATTCCACAAATATCAACATTTCTATGAGAGACCTAAAAAATTATGGTATGAACCAATGTTGAAAAGATAAACCAAACCGAATGTTTCTATGAAACACAAGGGTGTGACGATTCACCCGATCATAATGCTTTATTCCCCCAGAATTTCACAACATCTCTAGTTGGTCAAAGAAGATAAAATGAATCATTCACCGTCATGATCTACTTCATGAAACTAAAAAGAACCTTAACCATCACCAAGATGAAAACACTCACTTCTACCAAAAAACAACCAACCAAACCCACTTCTTTGAGGAAAATGGGAAACCAAAATTAAATTATCCATATCCTTTCTATGAACAACACCATTGGGAGAATTCAAAATCCCAATTTCCACCCAGATAGAATATTCATAGATTCATACAACTCTACATGAAACTACCATGTATCAGAAAAATAGCATATACCAAATAGGATTACCATCATGGGAGGAAAAAATAGACTCCTCACTATTAGATTATTCTATCTGGATGTCAAACCAACACTGCCTATCACCACTAAACCTCCATACTGAAACATAAGAGCACATACTCTAGAAGGGACTAATCTAACACAACACACGATTATATAAGATTCACATTGAGACACTAAAATTCAAAAATTCCCCAATGGAATTTAAATTAAAACATTGGTCCACATATGATACTCAATGCCATATTACATCTAACATAAAATACAACATTTTGAGATAAAACTGTTACAAAAGAGGAGAAAATTTCCTAAACTACGATCTTCAACCATGCCAATACTAGAATCCCTCTTCCGCGAAGAGGCTGGTGAAAGGGTATATTAATGGGTTCTCCCAAAATATGTTCATTATTGCATTACATATGTGCAGTAGAGTGGCTGATAAAGGTCATATCTCAATAGAGGATGAATATTCCATAACCTATTAAATGTATTTTTGAATAAAATAAAATTAAATAAACACACTACCTAAAAGAGTGGTGCGTTTATGTTTAAAAATCTAGAAGTATAATAAAAAATTATGTAATTTTTTCTTTTTTTCTGAAATGTGATCGAGAAAATGCTATGAGAAGATTAATTAATTAAACCTTAAGAAAGAATTAGAACAAGAAATAAAAAAACCTTGATCTGATTGATGTTCTAAAGATATATAATGGTTAGTGGTAATTTAGGTCACATACTCACTCTATGAAAGAGGATTAATTGATTTGACGTATTATATTTGAACTCTACAAAGTGATCTCGTGTGGGTTTTTATTGATGATTAATATCATGCTCTCCCAAATCACGAAATACTCAAACTCATTCATTTTGTGTTAATAGTTAAATTCATTTCCCAGTTTCATTTAAAAGAAAAACTTAATTAATATATAATATTAAGTGAATTAATGTACCTCATTTATTCTAAATAAAAGAATGCATAAATTAAGAGTTATATCGATTAATAAAAATTAATACTCTTCCATGGGTGGTGTAGTTATTGTAGAAACGTTTTATATGTGAAAAGGTTTCAGAATAATATAACCCAATATTTTTTCTACTCCTGATTCTAGTACAAAAAAATTATGAGTAAATAATATTACAATTAAACCAAACTGAATAAAATAGTTGAAATAAAATAGAATCTAAGATGTTTATTATGAAAACACAATAATTATAACATGAGAAAGATAGGAAGGATTCGATGAAGGGATCCTTGCTTTATGGTCTATACCTATGAGTATATAAAGTTCAAAAATTTCCAAGGATTTGATAGGAATCATATAGAACTCCAAAAAGGAATCACATAAATCATTGTTTGAACTTGCAGATGGGGTTCCCAAGGTGCCAATTTATAACCAAAATGGGATGTGGTTTTGGGCACCCATATTTAGAGATAAATTTTGTGTCTCATTTGTGGGGTGGTAAATAGACTTATCTCGACATGGAAAATATGGAAAAGTTGTCTTTAATAATCTTGGTTGTCTTTATTTCATATTTGGAATCCAATTTATGAATACAAAATGAGATATAGTAAAAATACAGAACAAAATATTTAAATTTCAAAAAATTCAGTTTCCTGGATACATCATTCGGTTGGGACCCTTTATGAATGAATTTGGATTCATGGTATTCAAAATAGTTTTATCCCACGATGTTTTTGATGTTACCACAGAATATAATCCCATTTTAATATAATTAATTCTCATAACATCTAAAATATTATACATATGTCCTTCATATTCCACATAGTTTGACTCATTTTTCTTATTCATCATATCCACTCCTCCAATTCACCTTATCCTATAATGAAATCACCAAAAGATGTAAAATTTATATTTTTAAATGTGATAAAAATTGAATAATATAATCAAATTGAAAGTGAAATTTCTTATTACATTTTTAATTTTAAATATAAAACCATTTTAAAGTAGTGGTGTAAAGGTGAAATAAAGTAGTGAATTGTGGTGTGATCACAACCCACCCTAACCCTTTGGAACTCCTAGAAAAATCTCATATCATGTAATTTAAAAAAAATGTGACTATATTTTATTGTTCATATTCCTCAATCCACTATGGCATTGTAGGAAATTTTATAATCCTATCATGATTGAATATCAACAAAAATAAAATTCATAGTCTCATAAACTAAATCTAAATAAAAAATTAGTGATATTAATGACACTAATCATAGAAAAACCTATAATGGGTCCATCATGCCATTAATTCTCCATTTATTAATGTTTCAAAAAATTCAATATCATATATCCACCCTGTATTCAGAATATTAAAAACAAGTAAAATAATTATTCTTACGTGGTTTAATATACTGAACTTGTTCTACATTCCTTAGTAATAAAATTTCGAGACCAACTCACTTAATCATTCCAAAATTTCAAACCATATTCTCCTATAATTGATATCCCTAGTTGTTGTACATTTAATCACACCCCTCATTTATTATTATTTTTTAGTTATCAAAATTTTCACTTGGAATAAATATCACACTCCCCTTTAACCTTTTTTGATCTTTTCATGACACTAATTGTAATAGATATAACAAGATCAAATATTTAGGAAGAGTGAATTATTATTTTTCCAAACACATCACTAATTTTATTGTTTTTATTTTTATATTTTTATTTTTAGTGGGCATAAAATAGTTGGATAACAGGTACACATGGATAGGTTAATTCCGTACGTCAAGGAAATTGATCAGAAGTGAAATAAACATTCAGACCAACTATTTATATAAGATTAATTTTTTACCTAACATTGATAAAGTATTAATTTAGTAGAAAAAATATCACATGTCATGGTTGTGTGAAATTTTTGTGGAGATGTCAATAACATAATTTACCACGAACCAATATCATATATAATGGTGTCAAAATCTAATAGTATTAATAATGACACAACCAATCATCTCATTAGAGACTTACATTTTTATAAAACAAGACCCTTAATAATTAAATATTTATTATTATTATCGTGCAAACAATGAATTTTTTAATCATTCATTTTCCATGTGTTCCGTATGTAATTGAGTATATGATATTTTTTTTCTTTTTAAATGTTTGTTTTTGATTTTTTTGAGAATTTAACATTATTACAAAGATAAAACACAATAAAACACAAAGATGAAAATCCAAAATAGCTTCCTTAAAATTTATTCACCTCCCCCACACTTAAAATATTTCATTGTTCACAATGTGAACCTATGAGAAGATATATGAACATGAAATGTATAATTTTAAATAGAAAAACCTATAAAAGTTTAAAAGGGTGAGAAAACACCTGATATTCACATCTAATGATGGGGTTATATAGTGGGATAAAATCTACAACATTAGTAGGATGTCCCTTAATTCAGGATCTTCAAATGTTGCCTATTGATTATAAATATCTATCCTGTGTTCTCTTGTGTAATATCCAATTCACTATAATGAAAAAAATTGACACACCATAAGGACATAAACATCTAAAACACAACTTATATTGAATTAGCTTCAGTTGTGAATTATAGAATATGACTTTATCTCTAACATGAAACTCTTTTTTGGATCATTAAATCATTATCTAATTTTGATATATCAGTGTAGAGGCTTGAGTTCTCATATGATGAGAGTTGAATCTCCTCAAGCTCTGGAATTTGAATCTTCTATTGAATTATCGATTAGAAAAAATCGGTGTTGCATTTAATTATACCCCAATATGTCTGATACTCAAAATCTAATGGGTGATGACACGATTTCTAAAAAAATACAAATGGGGACATATAAATGAGGGTATTTTATAATTTCACATAATCTCATAGTGCTTCATCCATGATCCTTCTCCAATCCTTCCTATTAGGCATTGTGGTTTTATCCAAAATATATAACAACTCTTGTTTTGAAACCTCAAACTGAACATTTTGTTTTGGGTGGTATGGTTTTGATGTTTTTTTGTGTTTCCCCATACTACCAAAGGAGGGAATCCAAATTCCAATTGTAGATGTGTATCCCTTGATTATTGATGATATCCTTTGGTACTATAAAAATTTAATTTTTTTTGAACAAATAGAATATGACATGAGATTCCTCAGTACTAGTGGGTCTGTACCCCACCCATTTACTCACATAATCAACACCAACCAAATTTTACAAAAACCAAATGATCCTGAAAAAATACACATAAAATTAATGCACCATACATAAAAAATATCAAAAAATAGTTCGAGTTGTTGGGGAATCACGTGTCTCATATAATTATTTTTAGTGTGTTCTAAATGAGAGCATGACTTATAAAACATATGAGAATCATTTAATTATCTAAGCTAATATAATCTAGATTCTAATAATTTTCTATCTATTCATTGGGATCCATAGTTTACACCATAAAAAAGTGTATGGAAAAAATGTAAAACTGACTAAAACTCATGATTAGGAACACACCTCATAATAACATGATCACTAAACATGTGATAGAGGTAGGGATAATCCCACACCTAGAACCTAGAATCACTCTCAAATTTATTGAAATGATGTTTCTTTAAATTTTTTTAAATTTCAGAGGCAACATGTTAGTTATCTAAATCAGCATATCAAGGATGTGTACGAGAGAGTGCATAGAGATTCTCATTTGGGAATGTGTCTTGATGTGGTACATGGATTGAGTTAAAATCCACTATTATGTGAGAAAACATATCATGTGATTCACCCCCAAATTTTCTAATCCCATATTTTCCTTTATCACAATATCTAATTCACGAATAAGGAGAATCCATCGGATGCATTTGGGCTTTGTGTCTCGATTCTTGAAAAGGTACCACATAGCTACATGGTTAGAGAAAACCACTACATTAGAACTGAATAAATATTAATTCACTTTATCTAAAGAAAATATGAGTGAAATAAACTCATTTTATATGGTTTTGTAGATTTATTGGGATGAATTCAATGTCTTTGATGCATAGAAAATCATATGTGATTATCCCTCTACCCTCTACCATAGGGATGATCCAACTGAAATGTTTGAAGCATCACACATAAGCTCAAATGTATTGTCCCACTGTGGGAGATGTATGATCTGTGGAGTGGTCTGACACTTATTTAACTCATGAATGAATTTCCTTCAAGAATCATCAAAACAAAAATTAGAATACTTTTTAAGTAATCACATCATATGAAGAACAATCATTTTAAAATCATTGGTGACATTCCAATAAAATCCAATATGTCCTAGGAGATATCAAATATAAAACACACATGAAGGATAAGTTAAGGATGAAAGAATATCTACCAATGATCTATCAACATCTATACCATGTTTTGACACTACATTCCATAATACAATGTCACTCTCTACCATGAAATAACACTTTTCAAAGTTCAAGAACAGATTCTTCTCAAACAATGATTCAAAACCATTCCAAAAATAAATATACAATAATCAAAAGAAGATCCATACACTGCAAAATCATCCATAAATTCCTCCATGAAGGTCTCCATGAAATATTCAAAAATAATCACCATGAATATTGGGAAGGTAATTGGGGCATTACAAAGTCCAAATGGAATGCTTCAATAAGAAGATGTACTGAATAGTCAAGTGAATGTTGTCTTCTCATAATCCTATAGATCAATGGTAACCTGATCATATCATGAAAATCCATCCATGAAATAATATTGTGTTTTTAAAGCTAGTACCTCAAGCATTTGATCAATAAATGGGGTGGAATAGTCCTTGGGAGTAGATTGATTTAGTTTCCTATAATAAATACACACTCACCGCCAATTGTTCACCCTCATTAGAACTTTTTCTCTCTCTCATTTCATACAAAAATAGCAATAGTTTTATTAGGAACAACCAAAATAGTACATACCCACTAATAATCCGAAATAGGATAAATTATACCTACCATATGAAAATTTTCATCATATTTTTTGAAAATTTTAGAATAGATGGATTCAGTTGCCTTTGTGGCCTCATAACCGATTTAGTCACATCCTCCAAAATAATATTACGCATGAAAATGGAGGTGATAATAACTGAAATATCATCCAAGGTCCACCTGATTTCTCTAACGTTATCACTCAAATGATTCAATATTCTCATGTTTAAAAGGGAGATAATTAGCAATGATAATAGGTAAAATCTCACCACTCAACAATTGTGAGAATGTTATATCTTCTGAAAATGGATTAACGTAAAATGAAAGGGGTGTTGTATGGATGAATACATTGATGGAACTAAAATTATTGCACAATTAGAATCAATATGAGAACAAATATCTAAAAAATCATTGAATTAGGCAACAAATCCATCATCATACTCAATATCCAAGTAATAATAAGTTTGATCAAGACAGGAATTAGAATATGAATCCATATAATAATTAAATCTAAGAGATGTTTGTGCATTAGAAATCTAAATGTTAGTTATCATAGACCTGAAACTAGAACCAATGTTTGTAATCTCTCTATGCATAAGACAATAATGATCTATGGGGTTTTTACATAGTGGTTAAAATGGGAGATAAAAAATTAGAATTGTCCTATTTGGGTTATTTCATGTAGCCCATAACGTTATATATTAAAACATCATCCATAAATTCTATAGAATGTGAATCCTCATGGACATTTATGATTGTTTTTTAGTTTTGATGAATTTTCTACCTAATATAATTGGAGCATGAGAACTTACATGATCATCATGTATGTTAAGAACATAAAAATATGGAAGGAAGATCATGTCCCTTACCCAAACAAGTTCATCTTCAAGGACTCCCATTGGATATGTTGTAGCTCTGTTCAAAAGCTGCACCACTACTCTCATAAAATTCAACTCCCCAACCTAAAAATAATAGAATACAACATGAGGAAGCACAATTATGGAATCTTCAAAATCACATATATCATCAGAAATGTGTAAATTCCATATGGTTAATGGGATGGTGAATATACCTTTATCATTGTACTTTATTTCTATTTGTTGAGTTTGTGTAAGGAGTGCTGACACATTCCTTCCATGATTGATCCTCTCATTCATCTTGATCCCTCTTTGATTAGTATAATTTTTTTTCAATAATTGGGATTACCTTGGTATTTTCATTATTTATTGATGTTGAGGGATTTTTATATTTAAATGCTTGAATATATCCAAAAACCACTATTTTCATTTCTTCTTAATCCATGTTCTTCATTTGTAAAACTCTATTTTAAAATGGAAGGCGTTTAGGGGGAATATATTCAGTCTTTTTATTACCTTTTTTATCTCCTTGGGATACTCCTTAGTTGTTCTTGAATGGTTAATCTCCGGAGTTGAGGTTAATTCTAGTGGAATGATAAGAGTATATATATATTAGTTGTTTGATTCCAACATCTAAATGTTATTTCACTGACATTCCCCTTGGGATTTTGAGTTCGTTGGAAAAGAATATTTCTAGAGTTATTACATACAAATTCATGGATGGTGGTTTCAATCAAGACCATATGGGTATTCAACTCTCTCAACTCCGATGATTGACTATTCACCCCATTCTATTGATTATGAACAATTTTTTTTTAAAATATCATCAGTGTTAAAAACTACATTTGGTTGAGAATTCCATTTTTGATGAATTTTTTATTCAGGAGCCTTAAATATCATTGGGGTTATAGGATTACATATTTTGTAGGTGGAGGATGCATGAAATTTTGATGAAAGGGGTCTATTGTTGTAGTCCATTTCCAAACTCCATGTCTTATTGGTTCTTATATCACTTGTTCCATGCTGTTGCAATGGAATCATACTTCTTTTGAGGATGTGGCTATTGTTGATTTTGATAGGGTCTCCCATGGAATATTTTTACACAATACTCCACCTAGTATATTTGGGGGAAACAATCTATTGGGTGGTGTGTTTCCTTGAAAATACCATATGTCATTATAAGAGTGGGTGGGGATGTCTTTTGAGTCAAATAAATATTTTATACCACAGTGGCTAACTATTCCAACATTATATTAATGATATGATTTTTAATAGAAGAATTACATTACCTAATGTACTCCTCAAACATGTGGTATAACTTTATCCCCAAATTTTTTAGAGTTTTGTTCCATCAGGTCAATCAATGAACATGAATCTATTATTGTTTTTCTAAAAAAATCCCCATCGAGCTATTTCATCCCCCATGATTCTCTCGATTGGTGTGAGGACATCAAATAATTACTGGATGAGGAGTTTCTCACTGATTTGGTGATGTTGATTGATTTCAAAAAACATATTTAATCAGTCCCAATACTCATAAATTACTCCCCTTATGCTTGATTTATCCTCGAGATCTCCATAAAAATACAACCGGTCCATGATTCTAAAAAAAATTCTCTAAAAGAAAGAAATTTCAAATCCTTCCAACATGTTATGGCATTAGGTTATAAAAAATACATCCCTTATTTTATAGTTCCATTAAGTGATAATTGTAATGATCTTAGATTTGTTTGGTATTTAGATATATATATTTTTTTAATGGTTTATAAAACCAAATTAAATTCATTTAAATTCTTTTTTGGATCCTCATCAGACAATCTTTGAAATTTTGGAAGAAGGTGAATTTACTGAGACTCTAATTCAATGTTTAGTTCATTATTTGGGAATAAAATATAATTTATTTGATAGTTAATGTCTGGTGGATCCAATTCTCAAATTATTCTATTAAGTTAACTTTTATAGTTTTCATCAATTGGTTCATGTTTTATGTTTGAATTTGAAGTGTTTCCAATTTTCGTGATATGAGAATAGAGGTATTCTCTATCTTGTTTAATGTTGAATTTTTTCATAGACTGATATTGTATGATTCAAGCTCAAAGAAAATGTTCAATATTAGGGTGAAGATATAACGTATCCTCAATATTATTGTGATTAATGAATGAAAAAAATTGAAATGAACAAATGTTTACAATAATAAAATAAAAATCATGAATTTGAGTTTATGGTCAAAAAAGAAGAAGTAGAAAAAACAAAATAAGAAGAAAAATTTTTATTGGGTAATGAAGGTATAAATATGGAAAGAAGAGAATAAAATGAAAAATAAAATAAATACCTCTAATTAGTTGAAATAATTACATGAATCCCTAGAAATAGTGGAAATTTCAAAGGGATTTTTCATGCATACTCTCAAATGATGTTTGTTTTTTGGTTATTTTGGGGTAGTAGATCAGTTGACCAAGGACATCTCTCAAAGTATGATGTAAATTTCGAAAAAAATTAATGTTATTTTAATGATAAATAAAACGGTAGAAACACACAACATATAAGGATGAAGGGTTTCCGTTTACAAAAATATAAGAATTATGCTAGAATAAGATTGTATTTTTTTATTTTTATTTTTGAAATGGGATGGAAAAAATAAAACGAGAAGTTGTTTTTTTAGAAAACTATTTTTAGAAAATGTAATCTATCTAACTCTTCTGATTAATATATATATTAATAATTATAATTTTAATTAATTTCCACTTAATTATGATCCCCAAACTTGTTATCCCTCAAACAATATAAGAGTTAACAGAAACACAATAGTGAATTTTATTACACCCTAGTCTAGCTTCAAAACATGAAATCGCAACACCTTGATTTTATTTATGTTATTAGGCTAGATTATTGTTACTATAAAATTAGGTAAAATATCCACTCTGTAAATGTGTATTAATGTATTTTATGTATTATATTTTATCTCTAGAAATTGTTCCCTTGTGGTTTTTTATTACTGATTAAAATCACGCTCTCACAATTCACACAATATTCAACCTCACGTGTTATGTGTTAATTGGTTACATACTTGATTAGTTTCATTTAAATTTAAAACATAGGTAATAAATCATATTAATTGAATTATTATATCCCATTTATTCAAAATATATAAATGAATATGTTAAGAGGTAGATTTATTACTAAAAATAAATACTCATCCATGGGCGATGTAGTCATCATAGGAAGATATTGCATGTGAAAAAGATTAGAAAGGATATAACCCAACGGAATTTATACTCTTGAATTCCATCCCGATGAATATGAGTAATTAGTAAAAGAATATAACAAAATATAAGAAAAAAATAGTAAGTAAGATGTTTATTATGAAAACCCCAACATTACAACATGAGAATGGGATAAAGGATTCGATGATGGGATCCTTACATCAAGAGATATCACTATGAGTGTAGGGTGTTCAAGATCCATTAAGGTGATGAGATTACTCCTCTTTAAATCAAAATGGTATCAATTCACTCCTTGGATTAACTTGAAAATGGGGTGCCAAAGGTTCGAATTTATAGACAAAAAGGGATGTTGTTTTGAGCACCTAGGTTATGAGATACAACTTGTGTCTCAGATTTCTGTTAGTAAAAGACCATATATCAACATGGAAAATAAATAAAAGTTATTTTATGGAATCATGGATTTCTCAATGTTAAATTTGGTTCCCCATTTATGAATAAATTTTGAGATATGGATGGAATAAAGAACTAAATGTTTGACTTCAATAAAGTTCAGTTTCCGGGATGGATTAGCTCAGTTGAGCCATTTTACAGAAGAATATAGATTCATGGTCGTCATAAAAGGTATATCCCACTAAATTCTAGATTAGATAAAAAAATTCATCCCATTTGAATATAACTATATCTTATAACATTTACAATAGTAGACATATGTCATTGGGCTTCCATGCAATTTGGCCCATTTTCCTTATGCATCCTCTCTAGACCTCCAATTCACCTCCTCCTACCTCAACCGATGATTATAACTCACCCTTTTCCCAAACTGACCACCACCAGGTAAATGGAATCCTATGTCATTAATTAATATCATCAAATTAATTATTTAGGAAATTAAAATCCCAATAAAACATGGAATAACCAATGAAAAACTCAATATGAGACCACATAAAACCACTAACAATTAAGGGAAATATACTTCTTACATGAACAAAGACATTATCCATTAAAATGGCCTAAATTTATTACCTAAATAAATTATTAATTTAAATATAAATAAATGAAACATTAAATATATCCACCATGGAACATACAATACAGAAAATATTGAACAGATGTCTGATTTCATCCTCTTTTGATATCCTGTATGTGTCACACATGAGATCAACATCAATTATGAAAATATCTCCATTATTTAGATAAATCATCCCTCCAATAAACTATAATATGAAAAAATATCATAGGGATCCATATGATATAAGATAATGAGAGAAGGATGGGAACCTACATCCAATACAAATGAACAAAAACCTCAAAACAAAATAGATGTAAATATAGGAGAAGGGTGGTGAGGGGTTTGGTATCTCCATTTCATATCCGTATTGATCAAAAAAACTAAAGGGCTTTCTATATTTTAATAACAAAAAAATATCCATTCACCCTTTAAACTAAAAATATATATGGCTCTAGTTAACAATGTGAATAGGGGTATATGTTTTGTATCCTCTTCTACATAGATGGAAGCCCCTCTGTCTTCATACATTCACATCGTACACTATATGGCCCCTCCTTGAATCATACTGATCATCATCCCATCACAATTATACACAATTTATAGCCGTATAATTTCTATGGAATGGTCATTATTTCCATGAATGACTCCTATTAAGTCATGAAAGGCTTTAAGTTGAACTTTTCAGTATTCTAACATCCTAGCCACGACTCTAACATCCTCCTAAACACTCGAGACACATAAAAATAGAAAAAAGACTAAAAATCCACTTTAGTCACATTAAAACTCTTATAACGCATTACTAGTCTATATTATCCAAACTGACCCCCACCAAACAAAAAGGTCAAATTTCGTCAAAAAATTCACAACTCAAAATGATGTTTCTTATAACAAAGAATTCCATCCAAATTATGGATTTAAGCCTCTTAAATATGATTAAAAACTAAAAAACATGTGATGAAACTTTGTAATAGTAAATTTGGAATGTATTAAAATATGAAACCAAAGGATTGATGTGATATAATGTGGGTGGATAGGGGTTCCTTATATAGGTGAAGATGAGGGACATTAATTTGTAACCATACTATTAGTGAAGTATAAAGAAATAATCAGATGTGATTTTTAGTGATTTAGGCATGTAAAGGTTTCTGATAATTATATGATTGAATCATAATCATAAAAAATTAATTCATGAATTAGTTTCTATCAAATCAAGGTTATAAAATTCAATACATTTAATTTTGCCCCCTTTTCCACTTTATACCTTGTTCAATTATTTGACATAGTAATTTTTTACTAAAAAATATGAGGACCCCTCATTCCTAATATTGAATTGTTGATTCCAAATTTTGTAAAAAATTATTCTATTTTAATATCTTAATATAATAAATTTAACCTTAAATGAAAATATAAAATATATAAAAAATTAATTTTTATAAAAAATCATTTTTAAACATTTAGTGTTGTTCTTATTACATTTTATTAATTAATATTCATTAAATGGGTGATAATGTATTTTATTACGACTATGAAAAATAAGTTTTAATAAAATCATTCTCAAATTATGATATTATATATATATAAGTACATAATAAAGAAATGAACAATTCTTTGAAATAAATGTTTTGAAACATGAAAATATATTTATTATAATTCAATAAAAAGTAATATTAAATGGATGAATATTTATTTCAGTATATGTATTAATAAAAAATTTAATTAAAACCACACTTTAATAGTGATCAATTATGATAAAAATACACTATATATAGAAAAACCATTCTTTAAAAATATATATTTTAACATTAAATGATTATATTCATATTTATTATATATTTATATTAAAATAATTCTGTTAATTTCGTAAATATATTTTATAAGATCAATCAAGTGAAGTAATAATTTTTTAAAATTGATTTTTTGATAAAAATATGTTCAATAATATGAAATTTATTCTAACAACTAGATTTCAATATTTTAGATTAGTAAAACAAAAAATATTATGTTGAGATTAGTTTGAAACATCAAAATTCAAATTGTTACATATTCAATATACCTATTTGATACATGTTTAATTAATAAACATGTATCCAATGACCACATAATAATGGAAAATCGATTAAGGATAATATACGAAATTGTCATATTTTTTTCATATATATAATGATACAAACCTAAATAAAATCATTCTCCTCATTCCTGCATTTAATTTCAATTTTGTTTCATATTTATAAAACGTTCTCCCACTATTTTAATCAATGGTGGCATTATCTTCTTTAAATATTATGATTATTAGATTTTATGCCGTATTGGTTTTTTAAACCATTACTGTTGTTCCCTTTATAATCTTCTAACTTATTTTTCATTTAGTTATCATGTAATTTATTTCATTTTAAATTGTAATTTTCTATCCTAATTAAATAATAAACATAATTTTCAGTATTGAATCCAATACTCTGATGTTTTAAAATAACACCATGTTTGATAGAGCATACGACATGCAACACAAGCCTAAATGAACCACAAAATATTAATATTTTATTACGACCATTATAACCTACCCATTGAATTGGCGGGTATGAATAGTATTACATTATTTAATATATATATATATATATAAAGGACCGACCCAACAAAAATTAATTGATTAAGGATTATGATATAAATAATCAATTTTTATTAAGGTTATTTTACTCATTAAAAACCCTTTTCTTCAGAAAGTATGTCTTAATTATTTTTGTGAATTTTTTAATAAAATTATGGAACTTATATAAATATTATTTAATAAAAAAAATATAATTTTTTATATCATAAAATAAAAATTATCTTAGGGTGAAATTTTCATAATTTTATGAAATGATCAATTTTCTAATGTATAATGAAAAATACAGGTTTTAATTGAAATCTGAATTTCTGTATCAATTATTTAAAATGATGCATTTTGATTATTTAAAATTAAATTGATAAGTTTTAATTTTATTAATCCTATTATGTTAATTGGAATCAATTTTATAATTTAATTTTTATAAGAACATATTTATACATTAGAAGTCATTTTCTAGAAAAATTGTTTATATGCCCGCAATTTGTTATTTTATTAATTAATTAAATTGACCACTAATAGATAATGGTTTTAATGAAATTAATATATTTTATATTCAGTTTTTTTAAAAATTTATATAATTTTTTTGTATAGAATATGAGTAAATCTTATTTAATGCTCAAAACAGTAATTTTTCAAATGTGTTTGTTGTGTTTTAGACACTTAATTTAAAAATAATTTATTTAAATTGAATGTATTTAATTTGATAAAATTCACTTCTTATTTAGAATCCATAAGTTAACATTTTTTAAATATGACCCTTTTAATTTTTAGTCATTATGAATTGCAACATAGGTAAAATGTATCCCCCCAATAAAGGGAAAACCAGGTTAATTTATGTTAAAACAAAGTGCTAATGTCACAATTTTCAATATTAATTCTTACTGCATGAAGATAATTATACCCTAATTACATAATTATTTAATTCTAATTCATTAATTTATCATTTTCCATGACAATTACGTTATAATATTTATGTAAAAGAAAGTTACAAAATGCCACTATCATAGTTTTAAGTATATATTATCTGTCCACATAGAAACAAAAGTAAATTATGAATGATTATAAATTAGTATATTTAAAAAAATTGATTTTTTCATGATTTATTTTTATTTATAAATATTAGTAATTAAGTAAATACCCCGAATTCTTTTGCAATGCCATCACTATATTTCTTTAATAAATTGAAATATAAAAAAATTTCTTCTCGAAATATTAAACGTGATATTTAATGAATGATTTAAAGAGTTCCATGTTTTTTATATATATTTATTGAATATTAGTGTTTATTTAAAGGATTAAATTATAATTAAAACTATTTCTTTATAACTCTAATGTATAATTAAATAAATAGTTTCGTAATTTTCATTAATAAAATTTGATCAAAATAAAATTTATTCGAATTATTTTAAAACAATTAAAATAATAAAAGAGGAAATCGGCATCATCCATTTTCAATTTATGATACAATTTACACAATATAAATAAAATTTTATCCCACTAAGGGTGGAATATTTGTTATGACCATTAAGGGTTAAATAGGTTAACTAAGTGGTTAACCCAAAAAATTGTTTTTAAAAAACTAAATAATCTGTTTCAAATAATATTGTCTGATGATATTGAAACCATATAATACATTATATTCGAATCCAGGACCATTTTGAATAATATTTTTGAGAATTACTATATTATATTTTACAATTTTAAGAAATTCCAAAAGATACCCTTCACATCACTTATAAAAGGAAACACCTTTTTACTTTTCCTTAAGGAAATATGAGAAATGAGATCCTCTATACCCTAAAATATTTCCTCATAAAAATACCTATCTTGTTTTTATAGGTTAATTACCATCTATAAGACCATCCTTTATACCCTTAAAAGGAGAACAAAAGAAAATCTCCCAATGAAGAGGTAATAGCCATTACTGACTATTTGATGATTATTTCATATTCTACTTCCACGTAGTTTGTAGTAAACTTACTAAGATAATAAAGAAAATATAATAAATATACTATTATGTTATTATAATTATGGGATAACAAAATTACATCTCTTTTCCATCCTACAAAAAATAAAAAACATTATTCATGCGTACATACGGCTCACCATCTCTACATAGAGGGGTAATTCATGTTTTATCACCACATCACATAGATGGTAAAAATGATATAAATAATTAATATATATGATATTTATTACATAAATATAATTATTTAAATATAACATAATATATATCTTCTTATATTTAATTCCACTGAAAAGGGATATTAGTGCTCATGCATTCGTATGGACTAACACCTCGATGAAGTGATGTGAATCATTTTTCATTTATGAGCTCAATAGTTTGTAATAGGGATAGATTTAATGAATATATATTATATATATGATATAATAAATAGTATTTAATTGTTTATCATTATTTACCTTTTCTTTTGTACCATTCATCAAAAAGTGCAAACCTTTTTATGGGTAAGTACGAATTACCATCACCATGAATGGGTTAAATCAATTTTATGTCTCTATATTTTTTATATTAATATAAAAAATTATATCTGATATTTATATCAACTTTAAAAATAATTTAGTAGTTTTTGATATGATAAATGATAATGAAACAGAACTACCAAACTAAAATATACAATCAAATGATGTAGTTGTTATCTGAAACTGGGATTTTAACAAATAAATATTAACAAATTGGTGATTATATATTATTAGTAAAATATATTTGGTATAATATATTTTCGTATGGTTATATAATAGATTTATAAAAAGTATATATTTGTAATATAGGATATTAAAATTCATACAAATTAAGTCAAACTTGAGGTAGTAGTTTTCTCCTATAACTTTTTATCCTTTGAGACCAGTCGATATTCACCGCTTATTTCTTTTGTGAGGTTAATATAAAAACAATTTTATATGTTATTACGTTAATCTCTTTTTATTAATGGTATTTAAATTTTGCCTTTAATTTATTTTTTTCATTGGTGTTATTATTCAAAATTTACCATTGTGGTAAGGGTTCATTTCACAATCTCATAATTATCGGGGATTGTTTATGATTATGATTCCATTGGGGAAGTTTTTTCATTATATCATAATAAAATCTATTTTATTACCCACGATTTATTTATGGTGAATACATTTTTTCCATTTATATTCCACTTTTTTGTAATCAATATATTGAAAGATTTAATTTAAGGACAACTAAATTCATTACTCTCTTTATCCGAAAAAATATTATTTTACATTTCCATGTTTTAAAAAAAAGTATTGAACTTTTTACTAGTCTAATATTATTTTTAATTACATTTTACAAATTTTGGAATTTTTTTTAAAAATTTAAAAGCATATTTTGTTTTTCTCCAATAACTCACTCTTTAACTTTTTTACAAAAGTGGGAATGAAATATTTTTTAACATATGTTGTATG
Organism: Viscum album; assembly: GCA_963277665.1. NCBI lineage: Eukaryota > Viridiplantae > Streptophyta > Magnoliopsida > Santalales > Viscaceae > Viscum > Viscum album. Next base: position 149,333,355 of record OY728156.1, on the reverse strand, counting down.
AAATGAATTTCCCACTACAATGAGAACTATTTTTTCTGAAGCATAAATATGTTTATAATATTGTTTAGAAGAAATGTTTTTCTTTTATATTAGTTATTTTTTAGACTTAAAATGTTTGTTTTCAAATTAAAAATTTTATTTTTCTCAAGAAATTTTCCATAGATATTTTGAATATATTTCCACCTATGTCAACATTATTTATTAAATATTATTATTAAGGGGGTAGAATTTTATACCCTATGATTTTGTGAAATATTTGTTTATAATTAGTTTAATATTTTTGATATTTCTCATTTCACACAACACTATAAATAGTTTTTTTATATTAATGAATTATGATTGGAATGAATTATACAAAACACCAAGTTAATCAAGCACGTAAAACAACATAAATTTTCTCTTTCTTCAAATATATGAATGAGGCTTGATTTAATTACATCCAATATGTAATTTCCTTGATTGCTTCTATTACAAGAATGAATGAATTCTAACAAACAATAATATATTATTAAATTTTAATTATTTAAATTAATAATATATAACCAAGCCGTTAAATCGGTGGTTATAAATAGTATTAGTTAATTTAGAAAAATATATGGTTTACGCAAATATAATCTGAATTCATTGGTCACCAATTAATAAGAAATGTATATGAAAACCAATTTAATATAATGGAAAATATTAATATTATTATGGTTATAATGTTTTTTACCATATTAAAGTGAATTAATTAAAATTATAGAGTGAAATTAATGTAATATATATAAATTTTAATTATTCTATAAAACATTTTTTATATTCATCCAATATATTTTATATACAGAAGATAAGAACAATCCCAATTTTATACCTATGATCTTTTATTTTTATTATGATGTTTATAAAACCTTTTAATAATGTACCCATTTGAAATCCAATTTTTTCAAAATTAATGGATTTAATATTTCAAAATAAACTTCATATTATATATTCTCACAAAATAATTAGGTTATGATAAATTTTTTAAAATTTTCTGGGATGTTTAATTTATCAATATATAGTCAAAAATATTGAATTTTAGTTCACAACAGCAGTTTCAAATAATCTAATTAAAATTTTAAATTAAATTTCAAATAGGTAAAATATTAATTTTATAATTATTTTATTTAATCCAATTTAGGCCATTGTTATAAATGTCACTTCAAAAATCATTATAAAAATGTTGCAAACTTTTGCACATTTTTACCTTAAAAACCTGCATTGTCATCCTATATGTGAGGATAAATTTAAATTAATTTCCACCACATAATTGAATTAAATTTGAAAAAATGGAATAAATATATGTAATTATCATTATTTATAATTTATTATGAGATATAATTAATTTTTTACCAAAAAAAATTAGTGAATTCCTTTAAAATTATTTATGGCGATTAAGGAAAAATTAATCATAACTAGGGAATTAAATATAATCATATGGTCCAAAATGAACTAGAAATTTATAAAAACCCCATTTTTTGGACCTAGTTCATCCATAAAACTTAAATTATTTATTTATTTTTTTATGACTTTTTTAGGTTAAAACGTCGGTACACTGAACTTCATTTAGCACATGCCAAGTGTGCCCTTTCCCTTCCTTATAAAAGGCCACCACCTCTCCCACTTTCCCAAACCTATAAAACAACTTAGGTTCATCCCATATATCACCAATAAACATTCCAAAACCCATTAATTATTATATTAATCCTCTCATTGGTCATAAATACTTTCAAGGAATCCCTTTGGTGAAAACCAATAGGAGTTACCCGATTAAGTGGTAACACCCTCCTTTAAGATTCTTTCTATTATTTCCATTATCCAGTCGCTAAAATATTATTTTTCCATTATGGTATTGAAAAATAATATTTTAAATTTATTGGGTTTTTAATGGATTTAGCATGAACTTACACATAATTCCATCTAGTGGGTAACAAACACACTGTTTACATTTACGACGAACTACTTCCTCACAATATTATTATTGTTCATTTTTTCTCCCAGTACCTCTCATGGTGTAAATTATGATGGAAAATCTGTTTATATAAGATTTATGTGATATTTATATATTTTTTATGCTTCATTAATTATTATTTAAAACATAAAAATATTATTTATATCTTGTGTAAATATGATAATTTAGTTTGAGAGAGTATGAACTACCTCCCCCTCAATGAAATGTGATTAATTCACACACTACAAGGAATGTATTGAGGATATGTTTTGTTAAAATATATGATATATATTAAATTATAATTATACTATAACAACATTATTTACATATATACACAGACATATATTTCACTTACTTTCATTCTTTCAATACGTCAATAAAACGAAAGTACTGTTTCATTATATGTACGATATAGCGTCTCCATGAACGGTGTATTTCATTTCATAATTCTACATTCTTAATATTATCCTAATATAAATATCATTAATATTAAGGATTATTTATATCATGGTTTACATTATTTAAATCATGATATAACTATGATGACCAAAGATATAACAAATTATGATACAAGTGAAAAACAAAGTGAATATTACACAATGTGTAACCATAACATGAAGTTGTTAACAAAAAGGTAATATAAATTCATAATAAACCAGTATATGGTATTTTATATAACAGTAATATTCCTTAAATTATGTATAATGAAGTTAAATTAAATGTACATGAGTTTTTAATGAGTATTATGAGAGTCAAGACACATGGTAATGGAATTTCATCTGGCTTTTTTATTTCCGTGAGAAACATGCTTTATTCACCACCCATTCCTTTTGTGTGGTATATATACTACCCATGGATGTATAATATAATTAATATAATTAAATTTAATGGTATTTTAATTCAAATTTATTGATGTTTATTTCATGGAATTTATGTTTCAAAAGTTACCAAATAGATAAGGTTATTTTATTTTAATTTTCCTTTATCGAGGTTAATGCCATGTTATGTGTCTATATTTTTCTATGAGGTGTATATACTGCCATATTCATGTTATATCATGAATATCTGTCACGACCCGTCCTCGGGGCCCGTGCCGTGACTACCCCAAACCCGCCTTCCATAGGCCAGGGGCTGGCGACTAGCACCAAGGCATAAAATCCCAGTAAACAGGGAAGGCATTGCCTTTATAAGTAACAACCACACAGAGTCAGCAAGCGGAATGTAAAGTGCAGAAAGGTAAAGGGGCCGGAAATACAAGCCCAACTGTAAAGTACAACTGAAAAGTAAAGTACAGCAACTGAAGAAAAGTCGGCGGCCTCGTGTCGTCCACTGGCAATCCCACCTGAAGGGTGGGTACTGATAGCCTCCAAGCTCCTCGGGTCCCACGTCCGCTCCGTGCACGTCCCGACCAGTGGTCCACCTCCAGGTACCGTCCTGCTTCACGCCCCAACCGTGATCAGCGCTGTCCGTCGTCTGCAACCAACACAACAAGGTGCGGGCATAACCCGTGCAGGGGTGAGTACAACTACTCAGTAAGGACCCCGAGACCCCCGAAGGTCTCCCGAAATCCACAAAGGATATAGCACAAAAGAAAGATGCAATCACGAAGTAACATCTGACTCGACTTAGGTATATGCCCATACATATACCTAGGTCCCCAATTCTAGCTCTGCTCACGAGCTCAAGAACAACTCAATCCACAAAGGAAAGCAAGGCTCAAATCCACAAGGAGAGTTAACAGTAAATCCACAAAGGATAGTTCAACACAATCCACAAAGGAGAGTAACATAAGATTCAGCTCAACCAGGTATACTATTTCAGATGACGTCAAAGATGATCACTGATCCATCTAAGTCGTCGGACCCACGAAGGATCGATAGGTACTAACCCCCGCAGAAGACCCACACAGGATCGGGCTCACACAGAACCTGTAGGCAGTGGCTCACACAGAACCGGTAGTAAGGACCCACATAGGATCGGGCTCACACAGAACCTGTAGCACTGATCCACGTGGGATCGCTGAGTGCAGTAGTCGACGCAGTCCACTGAGGATCTCTGCACAGTCGTCGCCGCAGTCCACGAAGGATCTCTGCTCTGCCGTCGTCGCAGTCCACGGAGGATCTCTGCTCTGCCGTCGTCGCAGTCCACGAAGGATCTCTGCTCTGCCGTCGAAGTCACAGCCAGCGCTAGGGTTCCCGCACAAAGCGAGCTCGTTTAGGAGGGTCCGCTCCACGAGCCGAGAGGCTGATACATCAACTGACACGTAGTCCGAAGTTGATGTATCAAAAAGTTCCGTATCGACAACAGGATCTCAACGCAACAGACGGCGCGTCAATCGGACGCCCGGTCTGAGAGTTATTGGCATTTTCGTCCCAGGGGCCCGGTTGGTTTTTAGGGCAAAACCAACCCGACCGTACTCCACCTGTATCCGATCCTCGGGCAGAGTATGCCAAAAGTTCCGTCTCACTTAGAGGAAACTACCACAGCTGACGGTACGTCGATCGGACGTCCGTAGCTCAAGTTATGAGCGTTTCCGCTCCGAGGGCCCGGTTGGTTTCGTGTACGAACCAACCCGGCCGAACCCAAAGTCTTCCAAAACCTTGAGTATAATATACCGAAACGACCGTCTCGATCCAAGGATTGCGTAGCCACTGACGGTTCGTCAATCGGAGGTCCCAGGCCCATGATATGGGCGAAAGACTGAAGGGGGCCCAAAACGGGGGTTCTGGGCCCGGGGCGACCCGGCCCGAACCCCCCCTGGGTCGGCCGAACCGGGTCGCCCCGACCCGGCCCGACCCGGCTAGGCCGGGTCCGGTCCGGCCTGGGCGCGGCCCGGCCGACCGGACCGGCCGGCTCGGCTTCGGCCGAGCGGCCGAGGGAGCCGCCGCCGCTGGTCAAACCCGCGGCTCAAACGGAACGCGGCCCCGCGGGGGGCCGCCTGTCACGCGGACGCGGCCGGGCCGCCGCGTCCGTTCCCGGTTCCGCGCGGCCGCGGAACCGGCCGCCGTTGCCGCCGCGGCTTCAGCCGCGGCGGACTTCCTCCACGGCGGCGCGCCGGGCGCCGCCACCTCCGGTCGCCGGCGCCGCCGCGCCGGCGACCCGCGCCGCCGCCGCCTTCCGCGGGCCGCCGGAGATGCTCCGGTGGCCCGATTTGCCTCCCGTCTGCGCCGTTGCCCCTCCCGGATGCCGACCTTCACTGCGGGATCAACGGATCGCCCCTGCCACGCGGTTTGTCGTCGTCGTCCGCCATATCCGCACAACAAAATAGATCGGCGGAGGGTTGCCGGGTCTTGTTCGTTAGACCCGCACCCTCCGCGTTAGTCATAAACGTCACCGGGAGGGAAAATCAACAACAATTTTAATTAAATTAAAATTGTCGGAGATTATGTTCTTTACTTAAAAAGAATAAACACGGGGAAAAAGATAAAACAATCCAACATCCCTTACCTTGTCGTCGTCGTCGGACGAGGGGTCGTCGCGGAATCGCTCGTCGCGGAGGAAGGAGGTCGTCGCGTCGTCGCGGTATCCGGCGTCGCGTCGCCAATCTCCGGATCAAGAACAAACGGATTTAATTAATTAAATCCGTTGTTATTGAAATTTAAAAAGGGAGAAATAAAAGATTCGATTCTCACCTTTGTTGCCGATCGCACGTTCGCCGCGGAAGAAGAGGCACCGAAGAAGAAGAAGAAGAAGAAGGTCGCGGAAAAGTTGTCGACGTCGCGCATCGTGCGTCGTCGAATTCCGGTTCCGGCGTTCTTCGCGTTCTTCGCGTTCTTCGCGTTCTTCGCGTTCTTCGCGGAGAGGGTGGAGGCTCAGAGGTATAGCAATCCTCCAAAATAGACAAGTTTGTCTATTTTATTATTTTGCCAACAAACGTAAAACGCATAAGTAACGACCCAATTAATTCACGAAGAAACAGTCCATTTAATTCATGAAATAAACCGCCCAATTAAATGGTCTGTTAAGAATTAAAGAAAACGTGTCGGTTGACTTTTCAGTTACTTTGACGGGTTTTCGCGGGTGCGTTACTTAGCGAAAGAAACGGCGGGGCTCGTGCGGGTCCCACCGCACAAATATCCTACCAAGGGGTAGGATATTTCTGGATAGCATCCTATCCAGTTCAACTCAGTTCAAGTCGCCTTTAAGTGACTTTAAGTGGCTTCCATGCAGTTTAAGTGAAATAAAATAAAGTTGTCGCACAAACTTTATTTTATTTCTGACTTAAGCCGCAAAATTTAAAAACCACGTCTGAGCAAACGCAACTCCGGAAGAGGCGTTTCTAAGCAAATACCGGCGCTGCGATTTCATCGGTGCCCTCAGAATTTGATTCCGGGCACCGGTTCAAAAGATAGAAAAACCCGCTCGTCCGTTCACTGAACGTACCCGAGCCAAACTTCGGAAATTGATTCCGGGCACACCGGGCCTCGGAATCAGGTGCCGTCTGAAGCTGTGCTCTTGTAAAATTCCAAAGAAAATTAAGAAAAAAAATTTCCGTGAAATTTGCGGGTCTTTACATTACTCCCACTTCAGGGCTTTACGTCCCCGTAAAGATACATCAAAAACTAGGGGAACAAATGGGGGTACTGAGCACGCATCTGAGCCTCCCGCTCCCAAGTGCTCTCCTGGAGGTTCCCGTGCTGCCATCAGACGCGCACAAGAGGAATCGACCGCCCATGTAGGACCCGCTCCTGTCGATCCTCGATCTCCACTGGGACCTCCGCAAAAGTCGCTGCATCGTACACGTCCAGCTCCCCAAAGTCGATGATGTGCGTCAGGTCGTGCACGTATCTCCTCAGCTGAGACACGTGGAAGACGTCGTGCACCCGGTGCAACTGAGGTGGTAGAGCCAGGCGATAAGCCACCTCTCCTATCCTGCTGAGGACCTGGAAAGGCCCGATGAAGCGTGGAGACAACTTGCCGCCTCGGCCAAATCTCCGTAAACCACGTCGAGGTGAGACACGCAAAAAGACGTGGTCGCCATCCTCGAACTCTAGTGGCCTCCGCCTTCTGTCAGCATATGACTTCTGCCGGCTCTGAGCTGTCCTCATCCTCTCCTGGATGATCTGGACCTTCTCTGTCGTGGCTCGGACCATCTCTGGTCCCACGAGTGCTGACTCCCCAGGGTCTGTCCAGCACAACGGTGATCTGCAGGGTCTGCCGTACAACGCCTCGTATGGTGCCATCCCGATGGTGGAGTGGTAGCTGTTGTTGTACGCGAACTCCACCAAGGGTAGGTGGTCCTCCCAGCTGCGACCAAAGTCGAGAACACATGCACGGAGCATGTCCTCGAGTGTCTGTATGGTCCTCTCCGTCTGACCATCCGTCTGAGGGTGGAAGGCTGTGCTCAGATGGAGCCGCGTCCCGAACGCCTCCTGCAACCCCTTCCAGAGCCGGGAAGTGAAACGAGCATCCCGATCGGAGACGATAGATGATGGAACACCGTGAAGCCGTACGATCTCCTGGACGTAAAGACGTCCCAAGCTCTCCACTGAGCCCTGCTCTCTGATGGGTAAGAAGTGTGCCGACTTGGTGAGTCGGTCGACAATCACCCAAATGGAGTCGTGACCTCTGGAAGTACGTGGAAGTCCAGTCACGAAGTCCATAGATATGCTATCCCACTTCCACTCCGGGACCTCCAAGGGCTGTACCAAACCTGCTGGTACCTGATGCTCTGCCTTCACCTGCTGGCAGGTGAGGCATCGTGAAACGAACTCTGCCACAGCTTTCTTCATGCCCGGCCACCAGTGCTGTCGTCTGAGATCCTGGTACATTTTCGCCACTCCGGGATGTACCGCCAAGGGAGAAGTGTGAAACTCTCTCAGCACCTCCTCTCGTAAAGCGACTGGTACGAAGGTACGTCCTCTGAAAAGGATGTCGTGCTCTGCTCCAAGGGAGAAGCCATCAGGCGCCTGACCTGAGGATATCAGTGCACGCCGGGTCTCACAGTCAGCGTCCCCACGCTGAGCCTCTCTGACCCGCTGTAGAAGTGGAGGAGAGACTGTGAGAGACTGAAGAAAGGTTGCTCCGTCTCTATCCACGAAGGATATCTGCAAGGAGGCTAGCTGCTCCGTCGCCTCCTCAAGCAGCTGAATGCCCGTCCTCCTGCTGAGGGCATCGGCTACCACGTTCCCCTTCCCAGGAGTGTAGACTATCTCAAAGTCATAGTCCTGGAGGAACTCAAGCCATCTCCGCTGTCTCAGGTTCAGGTCCTTCTGAGAGAAGATATACCTGAGACTCTGGTGGTCAGAAAAGACTGTGAAGCGCTCGCCCATCAGATAGTGCCGCCAAGTCTTTAGAGCGAAGACCACTGCTGCTAACTCCAGGTCATGAGTGGCGTAGTTCTGCTCATGCGGCCTCAACTGACGTGATCCGTAGGCGATCACGGCCCGCTCCTGCATCAGGACGCACCCGAGTCCAGTCCCTGATGCGTCGCAGTAAACTACGTATCCAACTCCCTCCTCAGGCAACCTCAAGATAGGTGCGCTGGTCAACCTCTGCCTCAGCTCCTGGAAGCTCTGCTGACATCTGTCTGACCACACGAAGGGTTTCCCCTTCTTCGTCAACGCTGAGAGTGGTGCCGCAACTCTGGAGAAGTCTGGCACGAATCTCCGATAGTATCCGGCTAGGCCCAAGAAGCTCCGCACCTCTGTCACGCTCTTGGGTGGCTCCCAAGCTAGCACTGCCTCGATCTTCGCGGGATCCACTGCAACTCCCGCCTCAGAGATGACGTGTCCCAAGAAATGGACCTCACGTAACCAGAACTGGCATTTTGAGAGCTTGCCATAAAGCTGGTGCTCTCGGAGTGTGTCTAGCACAACTCGCAGGTGGTAGGCATGCTCCTCCTCAGTCGTCGAGTATACCAAAATGTCGTCAATGAAGACCACGACAAAACGGTCGAGGTATGGCTGGAAGATCCTGTTCATGAGGCTCATGAACACTGCTGGAGCATTGGTTACGCCGAATGGCATAACCAAGAACTCATAATGGCCATACTGACACCTGAAGGCCGTCTTCTGTACGTCCTCGTCTCGAACTCTGAGCTGATGATAGCCTGACCGGAGGTCTATCTTCGAGAACCACCGCGCTCCCTTGAGCTGATCGAAGAGGTCATCAATCCGTGGCAGCGGATACTTGTTCCTCACTGTCACCTGGTTCAGGCGACGATAGTCAACACACAGTCGCAAGCTCCCGTCCGCCTTCTTGGCGAACAAAATCGGGGAAGCCCAGGGTGAAACACTGGGTCAGATAAACCCCTTGCTCTGCAAGTCCTCCAACTGTACCCGCAGCTCTCGAAGCTCGGCGGGGGCCATCCGATATGCTGGAGTACATATCGGGGCTGTCCCGGGGTACAAGTCGATGTAAAAGTCTACCTCTCTACGAGGAGGTAGCCCTGGAACGTCGTCGGGAAAGACGTCCACGTACTGGTCCACCACTGCAGGAAAAGCCGGACTCCGCACGTCCACTGCTCCTAGGATGAGGCTAGCCAACTGATGAGAGATGGGCTGCACTCTCCTCCGCGGAAGTCCATCCTGTGCTGCAAAGGTTCCCTTCTCGCCGGTGAAGGTAAACCTGCTCCCGTCGGTGCGAACACATCGCACCTTGCGCCTAAAACAGTCGATCTGGGCATGAACCGTGGATAGCCAATCCATGCCCAAGATGACGTCGTAATGCCTCGACGCCGCTACAAGGAGATCTCAGCCGAAGCTCTCGCCTCCTAGAGTAAGCTCACACTACCGGCACCAGTGCGTAATCGTCGAGTCTGCTCCCGTAGGAGTCTCTAGCCGTAAGGATCGAGCCAACGGCTCAGTCGGAATCTCCGAGCTCCGAACAAGGGCAGAGGCTGTGAAAGAGTGACTCGCTCCTGTGTCTATAAGTACTACAGCAAGGGTGGAATAGACACAGATCGTACCTCGAATCATCTCTGGCATGTCGGGGTCGTAGGCCTCCACTGCCTGGAGCTGGGCCTCTCCCTGCCCGCCGGCTCCCTGTGGTCGAGGTGGCCCTCCTGGTGGTGGTGGGGGTAGAGCCTGGAAGCGTCGCCCACCACCCGCTGCTCGGCCAGCTCCTCTGCCTCGTCCGCCTCCTCCCTGCGGACCGCCACGGTCGACCCTCTGCCTCTGCCTGGGTGGCCCCTCCACCGTCTGCTGCTCCTCTGATCGGCGGGTCGGGCAGTCACGAGCCATGTGACCCTGCCCGCCGCAGGAGTAGCATAGCCTGCCTCTCGGAAGGCTGGCACTCCGCTGTGTGCCCCGTACTGCTGAGCCGGTGTCCTGAGGCCGTCTGCGTGGGGGTCTGGTCTGCCTGGACCCGAGAGTCATCCGTCGGCTACCTGCTGCCGAAGACTCAGCTACCTGCCGCCCTGCGCTAGGTCTCGCCGCTGAAGAAGGCTCTGCCAGGAAGCTCTCGATCAGGAGGGCTCGCTCCAGCACTCCCGCCTGGGTCGGAATGCTGAGGGAGATCAGCGACGCCCGAATCTCCTGTCGCAATCCCTGCTCGAAGGTCCGGGCCCGGAAGAAGGGGTCCCGTACCATGTCGGTCGAGTAGCGAGATAGGTCCGTGAACCTCTCCGCGTACTGAGCGACCGTCATGCTGCCCTGGCGCAGCTGGAGAATCTCCTGGATGCGCACCGCTCGGAGGGTGGCCGGGACGAACTCAGAGCAGAAGAGGCTCTCGAAGTCCGCCCAGAGCAAGGATGTCTCATCGTGAACCTGGAGCATCAGGCTCCACCATCGTCCTGCCGCCGCCTGCAGGAGGCTCGCCGCGAGGATCACCGTGAGATCCACTGGTGTCCTCACTAGCCTAAAGATCCGTACCACCGCCTCTAGCCAGTCCTCGGCGGCCTGGGGGTCCGCCTCACCGTGAAACCTGGGCGGTCGCTGGCTCTGAAACTCATGCAGTGCCCTGAGGCGACGTGCATCGTCAGCGTCTGGTACTGGTAGCATCGGTGGCTCGGCGGGTAAAGCTACCGCCGGTGCCACAGCTGGCAAGGGGCCCTGCACCGAGGCCTCGTCGCTCGGTGGGCTGCCGTCGCGCCCTACACTCGGAACCCTAGCTGGCAGTCGTCGCGGGGCCATCCTGAAAAGGAGAACAAGAGCACCACAGTCAGAACAGTATACCTGGTGAGCTGGCACAAGTAATCACAAGGAAAACTTGAGACTTTCATAAAGCAGTTCAGTATACCCGGTGAGCTGACACAAGTAATCAGAAAGAAGACTTGAAACACACACGCAATCAATGTTTTCATGCATTAAGTCGGAAATCAGGAGTCAGGGTCCTGGTGTACGGATACGTCGGCTGCCGCACCAACACTGGGCTCCCTGAACTGATAACCACACTCAATACACTAAACACTATTGCTTCATATAGAAAGAAAAGACGATCAGAGTCTGCGGTAGAACCGACCACCTCTGATACCAATTTGTCACGACCCGTCCTCGGGGCTCGTGCCGTGACTACCCCAAACCCGCCTTCCATAGGCCAGGGGCTGGAGACTAGCACCAAGGCGTAAAATCCCAGTAAACAGGGAAGGCATTGCCTTTATAAGTAACAACCACACAGAGTCAGCAAGCGGAAAGTAAAGTGCAGAAAGGTAAAGGGGCCGGAAATACAAGCCCAACTGTAAAGTACAACTGAAAAGTAAAGTACAACAACTGAAGAAAAGTCGGCGGCCTCGTGTCGTCCACTGGCAATCCCACCTGAAGGGTGGGTACAGATAGCCTCCAAGCTCCTCGGGTCCCACGTCCGCTCCGTGCACGTCCCGACCAGTGGTCCACCTCCAGGTACCGTCCTGCTTCACGCCCCAACCGTGATCAGCGCTGTCCGTCGTCTGCAACCAACACAACAAGGTGCGGGCATAGCCCGTGCAGGGGTGAGTACAACTACTCAGTAAGGACCCCGAGACCCCCGAAGGTCTCCCGAAATCCACAAAGGATATAACAAAAAAGAAAGATGCAATCACGAAGTAACATCTGACTCGACTTAGGTATATGCCCATACATATACCTAGGTCCCCAATTCTAGCTCTGCTCACGAGCTCAAGAACAACTCAATCTACAAAGGAAAGCAAGGCTCAAATCCACAAGGAGAGTTAACAGTAAATCCACAAAGGATAGTTCAACACAATCCACAAAGGAGAGTAACATAAGATTCAGCTCAACCAGGTATACTATTTCAGATGACGTCAAAGATGATCACTGATCCATCTAAGTCGTCGGACCCACGAAGGATCGATAGGTACTAACCCCCGCAGAAGACCCACACAGGATCGGGCTCACACAGAACCTGTAGGCAGTGGCTCACACAGAACCGGTAGTAAGGACCCACATAGGATCGGGCTCACACAGAACCTGTAGCACTGATCCACGTGGGATCGCTGAGTGCAGTAGTCGACGCAGTCCACTGAGGATCTCTGCACAGTCGTCGCCGCAGTCCACGAAGGATCTCTGCTCTGCCGTCGTCGCAGTCCACGGAGGATCTCTGCTCTGCCGTCGTCGCAGTCCACGAAGGATCTCTGCTCTGCCGTCGAAGTCACAGCCAGCGTTAGGGTTCCCGCACAAAGCGAGCTCGTTTAGGAGGGTCCGCTCCACGAGCCGAGAGGCTGATACATCAACTGACACGTAGTCCGAAGTTGATGTATCCAAAAGTTCCGTATCGACAACAGGATCTCAACGCAACAGACGGCGCGTCAATCGGACGCCCGGTCTGAGAGTTATTGGCATTTTCGTCCCAGGGGCCCGGTTGGTTTTTAGGGCAAAACCAACCCGACCGTACTCCGCCTCTATCCGATCCTCGGGTGGAGTATGCCAAAAGTTCCGTCTCACTTAGAGGAAACTACCACAGCTGACGGTACGTCGATCGGACGTCCGTAGCTCAAGTTATGAGCGTTTCCGCTCCGAGGGCCCGGTTGGTTTCGTGTACGAACCAACCCGGCCGAACCCAAAGTCTTCCAAAACCTTGAGTATAATATACCGAAACGACCGTCTCGATCCAAGGATCGCGTAGCCGCTGACGGTTCGTCAATCGGAGGTCCCAGGCCCAAGATATGGGCGAAAGACTGAAGGGGGCCCAAAACGGGGGTTCTGGGCCCGGGGCGACCCGGCCCGAACCCCCCCTGGGTCGGCCGAACCGGGTCGGCCCGACCCGGCCGACCGGACCGGCCGGCTCGGCTTCGGCCGAGCGGCCAAGGGAGCCGCCGCCGCGGGTCAAACCCGCGGCTCAAACGGAACGCGGCCCTGCGGGGGGCCGCCTGTCACGCGGATGCGGCCGGGCCGCCGCGTCCGTTCCCGGTTCCGCGCGGCCGCGGAACCGGCCGCCGTTGCCGCCGCGGCTTCATCCGCGGCGGACTTCCTCCGCGCCGCCGCGCCGGGCGCCGCCGCCGCCGCCTTCCGCGGGCCGCCGGAGATGCTCCGGTGGCCCGATTTGCCTCCCGTCTGCGCCGTTGCCCCTCCCGGATGCCGACCTTCACTACGGGATCAACGGATCGCCCCTGCCGCGCGGTTTGTCGTCGTCGTCTGCCATATCCGCACAACAAAATAGATCGGCGGAGGGTTGCCGGGTCTTGTTCGTTAGACCCGCACCCTCCACGTTAGTCATAAACGTCACCGGGAGGGAAAATCAACAACAATTTTAATTAAATTAAAATTGTCGGAGATTATGTTATTTACTTAAAAAGAATAAACACGGGGAAAAAGATAAAACAATCCAACATCCCTTACCTTGTCATCGTCGTCGGACGAGGGGTCGTCGCGGAATCGCTCGTCGCGGAGGAAGGAGATCGTCGCGTCGTCGCGGTATCCGGCGTCGCGTCGCCAATCTCCGGATCAAGAACAAACGGATTTAATTAATTAAATCCGTTGTTATTGAAATTTAAAAAGGGAGAAATAAAAGATTCGATTCTCACCTTTGTTGCCGATCGCACGTTCGCCGCGGAAGAAGAGGCACCGAAGAAGAAGAAGAAGAAGAAGGTCGCGGAAAAGTTGTCGACGTCGCGGATCGTGCGTCGTCGAATTCCAGTTCCGGCATTCTTCGCGTTCTTCGTGTTCTTCGCGTTCTTCGCGTTCTTCGCGGAGAGGGTGGAGGCTCAGAGGAATAGCAATCCTCCAAAATAGACAAGTTTGTCTATTTTATTATTTTGCCAACAAACGTAAAACGCATAAGTAACGACCCAATTAATTCAGGAAGAAACAGTCCATTTAATTCACGAAATAAACCGCCCAATTAAATGGTCTGTTAAGAATTAAAGAAAACGCGTCGGTTGACTTTTCAGTTACTTTGACGGGTTTTCGCGGGTGCGTTACTTAGCGAAAGAAACGGCGGGGCTCGTGCGGGTCCCACCGCACAAATATCCTACTAAGGGGTAGGATATTTCTGGATAGCATCCTATCCAGTTCAACTCAGTTCAAGTCGCCTTTAAGTGACTTTAAGTGGCTTCCAAGCAGTTTAAGTGAAATAAAATAAAGTTGTCGCACAAACTTTATTTTATTTCTGACTTAAGCCGCAAAATTTAAAAACCACGTCTGAGCAAACGCAACTCCGGAAGAGGCGTTTCTAAGCAAATACCGGCGCTGCGATTTCATCGGTGCCCTCAGAATTTGATTCCGGGCACCGGTTCAAAAGATAGAAAAACCCGCTCGTCCGTTCACTGAACGTACCCGAGCCAAACTTCGGAAATTGATTCCGGGCACACCGGGCCTCGGAATCAGGTGCCGTCTGAAGCTGTGCTCTTGTAAAATTCAAAGAAAATTAAGAAAAAAAATTTCCTTGAAATTTGCGGGTCTTTACAATATCATTCTTTTAATGATATTTTAGGATTCATTTCATGTTATTAATTCTATTTTTTATGATCTAATGTCATAAAATTGATAACAGTTTATTGCTACAATCTCAACATTTATTGAGATTAATTATGATTATGATCCCATTGATGAAATATTTTTATCCATATCTCAATTAATCATATGAGATTTATTACCCTATAACTATTAATGTTATATCCAACTCATGGTAAAATATTTTGACTCTTTGTAACAAAATATGATGAAGAATGTGTTTTTAAGAAATTCCAACTTTACCTCCCCCATTGGTTGGAAATTTGTGTTCCATAAAATGCATTTTTTCAGAAAAGGGTTCCCAATAGTATTATACTATCCTCCGTTAATATTTCAAATAATTTTTTACCCTTTTTATCTCATACTACTATTTTAAACGAAATATTTTTTTCACTTTATGAACAATGAAATATTTTAACCTTCTTACCATGAAAACTTAATTTTCTTTTTACCTTATACAGCATGGCTGGATTTACCCACTATCATTTATATGATGCTTATTTTTCATGTCCAAAGGGATAATTTTTATTAAAATGTTTTTAAAATTTACTTTCAATGAAATAAATATAAAAAGTTTTTCAGTATTCGTTTATATTTTTTCAAGGAAATGGTATCCAAAACATTTTCATGAATTATTTAAAAGTTATCAAAGTACATACAATGAAATGGGTTTCAAAAACAATTTAAACTTATTTTATAATTATCTACTAAAGATGTTTTCAAAATTATTTCAATCCTTATTTTTATGTTTTCAATGTTTTTTAAAATAATTGTTTTTCAAAATATTCTCAATATTATTTTAAATGTTTTCCAATAAAATGGTTTTAAATAAAATTCCAAGCCTTACATATAATTTTACATGGTATTTACGATGTAATGGTTTTCGAATCATTTTATGGAATATTTTATAAATTCTCAAGGAAAATATTTTTCAATATATTTTCAAGATTCTTTTATAATATTTCAAGGAAAAAGGTTTTCAAAAGGTTTTCATGATTGGTTTATAATTTTCCAACTAAAATGTTCTTACAAATGTTTTCATGATTCATTTATAAGTTTTAAAGGGGTTAGTTTCTCAAAATTATTTCATGCCTTCATTGTTTGTTTCCAATAAATTTTAAATGAAAATGGATTTCTAATGGTTTTTTCTTTTAAAAATACTTTTCAAAGAAGAAAGGATATTTTCCTCAGGAAATTCCTTCCAAATATCATTCCAAGTCATTTTCCATCTAGGATGGCTTTTATTGATGTACTGATTCCCTTATAGAAAATGATCCAAATGTTCTATTCATATATTTCATGAATTTTTTAGGTTTTTATGGAAGTATGCTTATGATATACATTTTTATTCCATGGGGTTTATGATTTTTAGACCTGCATATTTTCATGGGTTATGCATTAATGAAATTATTATGAAACCTATATATCTATACAATGCATTAGATATATATTTATATCTCATGAGACAATGATTTGAATCAAGTTGGTGGGCTTGATCCACTATGAAAATGTGGGAAAACCCAATCCCTTACAAGGAAAGGACTACGACTGGTGATAATGGTGTGTATCACCCAATAGGTTTACTGACCATGAAGATAGAATATGGGGAAACAGAATTCCTTATAAATAAACCACTACGATTGGGGATGAAGATTTTTCCCTACTACTAAGTCCATTTTCCCATTAAGTTCCCTGATAAGTTCTAGCAATGCATCTTGACTTATATGTAATGATATCACATGTATTTTTTTTCCACAATTCCATGTCCTATACCTAATTTCTGATTTCAGGGATTATGTTTCTTTATTTCCTTTTGATTTATTTCCTATTAACTACCATGTTTATTCCATTATTCATGTATGTGATATTTTAAATGTAGGGTATGATCTTATAATGTTATGATCACATTCTCATACCTCTATTCTTATGTTTATGCTTACATTTATACATTATATACCCTTAAAGGGCATCTTATTTAAACCGTTTTTATGTTTAATTCCCTAGGTTATGAAGATATTTATTATGTATGATGTGTCTTAAAAATATTTTAGTCACAAAGAACCTATTGCAATATAATATAGCTCTCTTATGTAGGAGTGTTTGTGTTTCTATGTTTTCCAAAGGCATTAAACTAATACGGTATTTGGGAATCTATTTCTGTAATGTTATACATATTACACAAAAATGATATAATTTTTTTTACATCAATATAGGTTTTTTATAATCATTGTTGAGCCAAATTTTCTAGATATTTTTGAGGTAGTGGGAGGCTTGAGTGTCTTTTTATAGTAGAGGAGGGGTGACAATCTTGTAAATTTTGGAAAAGGGAATTCCACCCATGTTTTTTCAATTACATGTGCCTCTATAAATAGAAAACATTGTATAAATGGGTGGGTAGATACTAAATATTTCCATAAAATGGTTTTTGGACTAGTATTTTGGTTATTTTGGCCCTTAAATTTTAGGTTTTGTTCTTTGTTAAGAATGTTTTCAACATAACCGTTGTAATAAATTTTGATAACAATAAGTAATATTATTTTTTAAAAAAATTTGATCTTATTAGAAATTAGAAATTATAATGATTCTAAATATAGAAATATTTTTAAAAATTTTTAAACACATAAGTGGTATAAATTAATTTAAAAATAATCCCACATATGGGATGATAGTGCATGTTTTTAATGTGAAAATATTGAAATGATATTTACATTTCTATATCAAATTTAAAAGTTAATTTATTAAAATTAAATAAACTTTTATAATAGATAATATATTATTATAATTAAAATTTAAAACCATTTAAAAATATTATTTATCAGTATAAATAAATTTGATGAAAAAAAAATTTTGAATTAAAATTCATTTTTCAATATTCATTTTAAAATGAATCTTCATAGAAAAATAAAAAAAGTAACAATAACCTAATTTTTATGATTAAATTTAAATTATTATTTTTATTTTGACATATTGAATTTATAAAAGTTCCAAAAATGTGATTGAAAATAGGTTCTTAATTTAATGGCGGTAAAAGTTCTTCAATAATGATATTGTTTCTATACGAAATATTGAGTTTGTAATTATATTATGGAAAGATAATTTATAAGATGAATGTAAAAAAATTTTGATTTGATATATAATAAATAAATTATATATATATAATCTCTTATGATGTTAGAATTTAATTAACTGTGTAAAATGCGACTAAATAGTTTTTTGTTTATATCGGGTGTTGGGTTTATTGATGAGCTATCAATAAATTTAGATTTATTCTAAAAAATATGGTATATTCTTGGAGTGATACATTCTTCATTCCTAATAAAACTAGTCCTTATAATTTTAGGGTTATTAACATTAAAATTATGTGGCTAATTCTATATCATTGAATTATTTTGTTCCAATGGTGCGTATTCCAGTTTGTGATTTCTCAACAGTACATTTACCAGAAGAGTCGTCTGATTCCTCAACAGTTTGTCTATGGTATTAAGAATTTGTATGGGTTCATCATAGTATGAAATTTTAGGTTCCAATTCTATCTAATTAGAGATGATCACAAACCCTGGTTCTGGAATTAACTATCTCTGAATAGATATATAATAGACACCAAAAATCATTTATATATTTGAAAGAATTTTCAAATGTTAAGAAAAAACTCCAACCCATTAGTAAATTTTGATGGTTCTGATGTACCTACGAATTAGTTTCCCTTTGTCAACTAACCCGATAACACCCTTTCATGGATATATTTCAGGAAAACATAATCTCTGTCTTTTAACTCTAAAATTGTCTTCCCGTTATTAGCAAATCACTTTTTATTCTATTGAGATAATTTAATATGAGCATGAGTATCCTTTACCTTTATTGTTGTATATTAAAAAATATTTGGGCCAATGAGTTTCCTTTCACCAATTTTATCCAAACATGTTGGTGTATTAAATCTCTTTCCATATAATGCTTCATATGACACCATTTTAATACTTGGATGAAATCTATAATTATAGGAACACTCAAGGAATGGTTGGTACTGATCCCATATAATATGAATGAATATTTGTCATGAACTCAACATGTATTTTATTTTTTTAATTATTCTTTTAGAAAAACCATCAGTTTGACGATGGTTGGTAACAATCAAATGATGCTCGGTATCAAGATCCTTTCAATGACTCTAAGAAAATTTCTAGGTAACGTGGGGATAACTATCAATAAAAATTGACAGATGTGTGACACAAATTCATACAACTTCATTAATATATATCCTTATGAGGAAATGAAGAGGAAGGTATTATCTTATGAAAAGGAAATGGGAATATTTTTTAGGTGATAAAAATAGCAGATATTGGATCATTCCTTATAGGAGTCTTTAGTAGTCTTGTGAAAAAGTCCATAGTCATTTCATCTCATTTCCAAACACGAATATGTAGTGTTTTTCTGGGTCCTTCAAGATGTTTCCTCACAACTATCACTTGTTGTAAAACCAACAAATGGACATATAATCATCTATTTTCTTCTTCATGTTATCCCACCAAAAATGTTCCCTCAAGTTTATATACATATATATGCTTCCATGGTGTATAGGATAATTATATCTATGAGATTAATCAAGCATTTCCATTTTCATCTCAGTTTTAGATAGAATACATAACCCCTTTTCGAATTTTAGATAACCATCTTTACAAACAAAGTATAATAATTTTCCATCATTCAGAACATTTATTTTTTCTAAAAGTCCCCATCATAAAATTATTAATTCATTATCATCTAAAATAAATATAGATTTGCAATCAGTTAAAAAATTATTAATATATCCCCATCATTAGAAATTCCCATATCCATCATTACTAGATGTATGAAGTTAGGATACTTCTCAATACTCATCTAGTTTAGAACTTCATGATCCATTATAATCAATGAATATGGTACCTTATTTTCTTTCCATGGGTGGTAGTGTATTAGAAAATAGTCAACCTTGAGTAACTCAAGACATTTATGTTTTTCAAGATGAGATCTTTTTGAGAGAATATGTATTTTAGGATCTTATGATCCATGTATATTTCACATCTTTCAACCTAGAGATAATGTCTCAACATTTTCAAAGTGAATATTGTAGCCGCTAACTGAAGATCTAGGGTTATATAGAAATATTCATGAGTATTCAATTTTTGTGATGCATAAGAAATAAAATTATCATTTTTAAATAGGACACAACCAAGTCCCATATTCTATGCATCACTATATATAGAAAATACATCACTCCTATATATTAGTTTCATAGTAAGATAATTTACTAATTTTCACTCTAGTTCATCAATGGAATATTCATATTCTTTTTTTAGAAAAACATAACCCCTTTATGTGAAATCATGGTTAATCAGATAGATAATCAGGAAAAATTATGAATAAATCAATGATAATAACAAGCCAAACTAATGAAACTATATACCTCGGTTATTTTTTTTCACTGCCCATTATGTGACTACATATTTCTTTATGGGATCAACTAAAACACCATCCTTTGAAAGAATATGTCCATGATAAGAAACATATTGAATAAAAAATTGCACTTACTAAATTTTCCATATAAATCTTCACTTATAAGAGTCATAATAATGGTTTGAAAGTTATTCTCAGAGTACTTGGAGATTTTAAAATACACTAGAATATCATCAATGAATACCAAATAAATCATCATGATATTCCTTGAATACTCTGTTCATTGGTTCTACAAAAAAGAGAGGGTGAATTAATCAATCAAATTGAATTACTATAAACTCATAATTTTTATACCTCATTCAATGAGATATATTTTGAATGTCATCCTTCTTCACTAAAAATTGGTGATAACAAAAAAAAATATCCACATTGGAAAACTTTTGGGCTCCTTGAATGTCTTAATACTATCTATTATTTCTTCAACTCCAATAATTACTATGTGTATATTCTATAGGGACTATTTGATATTGTAATTTTTATCAGTGATTAAATCAATGGAAAATAATATTTCACACTCTGGGGGATGTCCATGTTATTCATATGGAAATAATTCAATGTATTCTTGTACGATAGAAAAATTATCAATTTGGAGATTACATTCTACTTCACTAGGTGTTGTTTTATATTATTCCACATGAATTTAATTAGGAACTTGGTGTAGATATACATAATTATTTGGTGGGGAAGATCATGCTCTAAAGGTAAGAGATTATACATCTTCCTCATAAATCAGAATTTCCATTCTTGCAATATATTTTGGAATCATATTTCAAAATTCATTCCATACTAAGTATAATATGAAATTTATCAATAGGTATGATAACAAGGTTGGCAATTAAGGCTTGTTTATTTGTCATAGTGGTGCATGCACAACACGTTTTTATTTCAATGATAATTCCCATAAGAGTTTTGACGTATATTTACCTTATCAAATCAAACATGAAATGTCAAATTTTGAATGAAATCTGGGTAGATATAAAAGAGTGAAATGATCAATAATTAAATATAAAAATTTTTAATTTTGAATATAGTAATAAGTTACCTCCCCCTATATCATTTGGTACTTCTACCTTTTTGTAGTGGTCAAATAAGATTTGTTATATCTCATTGAGCACATCTTAGATGGATTTCATTATTTCCTGGGAATTAATTTGTATAATTAACAAAATCCCTAGAGGTGAAACATTGGAAAAACGTGTTTTCCTTCTTACCTATTCACCCATGAGCCTTGTGACCCCGATCCTAGAACTTGTGACAATCTCTTTGTCCCATCAAACATTTCCCAAGGAGGTTTTTTTAATCAATTTTTACAAGATGGAAAAGGATGAGTATTATTATTATTCTTACATTAAATACATTTTTTGTGATTCTAATATGGCCTTTTATTTTGTGTGTTTACCTTAAATATATTGATTCTTTAAAATTCCTTCTCTGTTTTTCTGGAATATAACACAATTTATTCCTATGATGAGAAACTCTAACAAACTAGGGCCCTACCGAGATTTGGTGGAAGAGCTTCAAAGAAGTGGTCGTTCTATTACTTTTATTTCATATGTAATTCATTTCATACATAGATATCCTTGTAAATGTAGCTTCATAATATAAAAAACCTTATTCTTCCTTTTTCTTTCAGTTAAGAGACATTATCTTTATCTCAATTTTCTGATCATGAGGGAATTATATATCAGGTAATGTATCCTTAAGTGTTCTTAATACATGAATTCAATGTATTTCTCCTCCCCAATATTATTGATCAAGGACCACCATTAATCAACATCACCTTGTATACAATAGACTACAAGTTTATCCTTTTCCATGTAACTAAATTACATGCTCGTAAATAACTTCTCCAAATCTTTAATCTTTGGTTTAGCTACAATTGGATTAGTTTTTTCACTAAACCCTAGAAGATTATTTCATATAAAGTGTTAAACTATAATATATTTTCTTCATTGAAAAGGTTTCTCCATTCTGTAATGGTTATTTATTACAACCTGATTATATTTCTATAATATAGCCTGAATTTTATTTAATGAAATACCTTATTTATTGGCATCCATTACCGGGAAATATCTACATTTTCCATGAATATTGATACCATTCTTCCTTCTAGAGACCATTTATAGAAAATGGCATATACTGGATTAGATCGTAACAATATTAAAATTGTATAACTCTAAATATGGATCAACACATATAATAAATTTAAAAATTTATGCATAGGTAAAATTGTAATCATAAACAATGATTCTATGGGGATATCTTTACTTTTAAATACATTATAATGAGGTTTTTTGGAATATGAGAAATATCCTCAGCATATAAGATAGTGTCCAAACCGTTACCTAGTAAGGGCCATTTTCATGTACCAGGTTACACTAAGTCAGGCTTGACACACCTTCTCCGAGTTGTTACTCTTATATACATCTTTTCCAGAACCACATCCACTTGTAGTATTCATACAAGGATTTATTTATATGAAGACCCACTAAATCTGAATATTAGAAAAATTTTAGTATGTTCATGTATAATTTTCCTCTAAGTCTATCTTATGTTTATGTTCCTTAAAATAATTTTTATAAATCTAGATTCTAAAGATTATGATAAACATTCTTTGATACCAATTGTAGCACCTTGACCCTAGATGTCTGAAGCTGGTGCAATATTTTATAACATTTTTATGATTACAGGGAATCAAATTTAAAAGGATTGATCGGTTTAGAAAATTTTGAAAGCCATATTACATACATGATTCCCATAATAAATTTTTAAATAGAATGTAAAAACATGTTATATAATAAAATGAAATAAACAACATCATTAAAACTCATTCAAATGATTCCTCATTATAACATGGGTAAAATAAAAATAATATTTTTTAGATCAAGCCCTCAATATGGGTATGTATAGAGGCAGAAATAATCATTAAATGATAATAATTCAAAATGGAAATTTCAATAGATGCTAACACATTACATTAAAATAATTAGATAAGGAATAATCAATATGGAAAAATAAGAAACTAAAAACACATGCCATATAACTAATAAACATTGAATAAAATGCATCCAAATATTTTATCATATGAAAGCCACATGTATAATAAAAATGATAACTAAAATATATAGAAGGAAATTATTAATTATTAGACATAATGTTTAAGGAACATGACAATATATAGTGTCAATATCCATACACTATATAGTTTTAAACTACATGTAAAAGACCAGATTAATTTGGCAATCTTAATTGCCTCATGAGACATATTGATGCATCGAGGGGATATATAAAGTCCATTCCACACCCATTATTTCATTTCCAAATAATTCCACATATCTAATAATATATTTAATAAGTATAAAAAATACATTATCAACTATCCATATTGATTAAATGTTAATTATTTATCAATATTCCCTTGTTAATCAAATAACTATCAAAGTGAACAGTTTATGTAAAAATGGTATATAGTCTAGGAAATATTAATGTACATAAACAAATAATATGGATATTAAAATGATTTAAAAAGGGGATTGTTTAAAGTGGTCTTTAATAATAAATAATAATTTTAGATTGTGATGACTGTCATTTAAAAAATTCTTGAAGTGAATAATCTTTAATCATTCCAAAGTGTCTGATACCACTTTAAAACATTTGAATCATAAAATCCATGAAGGAATAACATTAAAATAAACTAATAATATAATGAAAATAATTTGATTCATTAAATATCATTTCAAGGGTATTATATAAAACATATAAAAGATATGTGGTTCCTAATAATATATATGTCTCAAGGGAATGTAAATTTACACGAAATCCCTTACCATACATTTCCCATTTTGTAATGAGTCTTTAACCTTGTATATAATGGATTTAATAGTACTAATAACTTCTTAAAAATCCAGAATAATTTTTAAAATATCATATATTAACTTTTTATAATATCTTATTACCCATTTGATAATAATCATTCATTATTTTCACTATTTTGGGTGTTAATTACCTGGTTTATTGAGTATGTTTTAACTTGTTACTTGTTGTTATAATTAACTATATCATCAATAAATAATATCTAACAATTTAAAAAATGATTTAAATATCATATATATTCTGTATATATTAATTTAAATAATTAAAAATATCTGTAAATAGTAAGCAAAATACACCATTCATAGAGATGGTAGACCATACTTACGCATGAATACTACTATATTTTCTTTTAATTATTAAAATAGTAATAAGTAAATGATAAAAATATATATAATTACATATGTAAAATATTAATTTCCTATATGTCAATTATTTTTATTAATATCATTTTTAATTCCTTCCATGTATAGAGTGAATGAATAACTTCTATTTGAGGAGGCGGTTATCCACACACCCACAAATGATATTATCATATTAAAAAATGGAATGTATAAAGGTATGTGATAATAAAGAATTAAAATATGATCAATATATAGTTAACATAATATATATCATATATAAATATAGTGTCCATTAAAATGTCCACCATGATATATGGTAATAGAAAAATTAATAACTTTGCTTGATGAGGCAATAGTTCCCCATACGTAAGAATGATAAGTTCATTACCCATTAGAAAGAACTGTGTGTATGTGAAGGAAAAAACCATAAAATAATAACATAATTGTATGTTGAGGATGATTGTGTTGTTATATAATCATGTAATAAGTAGAGTTGTGGGGAGGATAATAGAAATTAAATTAATTATCTATAGTAAAGATATTACCTCTTCATTGGGTAACTCCATTTGGTATGCACCGAGTGATTCCTTGGATTGATTTATGAAAAAAGTGTGGCCTATCAGATTATTGGAGGAATTATTAGGACATATTTGGTAGATCCTAGTCGATCAATAGTGACTTTATAGGTGCAAGTAAGTAAGAGGCTTGTTTACCTTTTTATAGTGGAGGAGGAGTGCCACTCTTGTAAATTTTGTAAAATAGAATTCCACCCACATTTTTGCAACTAAAAGTGGATCCAATAATAACCCATTTTTAATAAAAGGGAGGATACGGTCAAAATATGGTGACAAAAAGTATTTTTGTAAATTTTCTAGGTAATTTTGTCCCTTAACTTTATGGTTTAGTCGTTTGTTAAACTTAATTTCACCTTAATGGTTGTAATTAATTTTAATCACTTACACTAATATTTTTGATCAAAAAATAATTTTAAGTTATTAGAAATTGTAAATCATTATGAATCAAATTATTTAATTCATTTTACCAAACTCTAATAATTGAAGTGTCATAAAATAATTTAAAAAACAATCCCACTAGCGGGATGAAAATGCCGAATTTTAATGTAAAAACATTCAAAAGTTTGTTATGTTTTTATATCCAATGTAGAAGTGAAATTAATTAAAATTACATAAAATGAAATATTATATAATAAATTTATTTAATTAAATATTAAAACCATTTAAAATTATACTTTAACCTTATAAATAAATTATAAGAAAAACAATTTTATGTTTAAATTCATTATTTTCCACTATTAATTAACAAATGAAACATCATAGAAAATTATAAAAAATTTAGTGTATAGAAATAATTTTGTTAAAATTTCAATTATTAAGTATATTTTTACATATAATATTAATATATGTTCATAATATTCTATTTAAAATCGATTCACAATTAAAAGGCGATAAAAGTGAATTAATAAAATTATTGATTTTTATACGAAATATTGGATTGTTCTTATCATATAACTATAAAATATATTGGATGAATGTAAAAAAATATATTATTTAATATAAAATAAAAATCATTACTATATAAACTCTATAAATGGGTAAAATTTTAATATATTTTTCAAAATATGGTTAATTAGTGTTTCTTTTGAATAGAGTGTTGTGTGTATTGCAATGCTATCAAAAAAATAAATTTAATCTAAAAGGAAAATATTGAAATGATTTGTTGTGATACATAATCATTTGTGACATCATATTTATTCCTCTATTTTTTAAATCTAACCATACTTTGGATATATTAGAAACCATTCTAGAGTGTGAGCCTACATTGTAAGAAATTAATTACCAGGGGTGGAAAATTTTTTAAGGGGACTGGGTAAACTATTGAAAAGAATGTAAGATCTTCTTGAAAATTATCACTATCAGTTCATGGGTTGATTTGATGGTCAAGATTATGTCTTTTCACATGTAGAAGGTGAACACGGGGATCATATGTGTGGAATAAAAGGCTCAGAAAAAAATAGACTGAGAGTTAGTACTAAGTAGATACACATGGAAAGGAATAAGTTGACTTATTCTATTCATAGGTTGATCTATATGGGACTGAATACAATGAATGAATATAAGAATGATATCACCCATATAGAGGACGGGGTTCTCTAGAAATTGTCCCACATAACTTCTTATAAAGTGTCAACCCATCATTTTAAAGAATAGTTTGTGATGTTCATGGGTGAGGTGGAGTAATATTCATCTTAAGTGGAGAATTATGAAGATTAGTGAAGTAAAATACAATAAAAAGTTGATGAGTATCATCCTCAAACCGTGGAGTGACTGGCATTGTATCCCCGACTATGATGAGTACTTTAATTACATTTCTAAAATCCATATATTTAATTTTTCAGTTGATTTCATTAATAAATAAATCATGTATAAATCTACAAGCCCACCCAAGTAATCCTCAATGTGAGAAAAAACAGATCGAAAATAGAAATCCAATTATACAAGATCATTTGATAGGGGGTATTGCTTCCAAGTTAAGATATTCTATCTATATATATTAGAAAACCATCGTGATGAAAAATGAAATTTGGTTTGACTATAGGTTTTTTATTTTTTTAAAAATGGGAAAAGTTTCCAAAGTCACACAGCCAAATGTGTTCCAATTATTCTTGAGAAAATAAAATGTGGGGAGAGTCAAATTTTTACCTATGAATTATATATCGATGGATGGAGGATGTGGATTCATTTATGTCTCTTTAAAGTTTTCAACACACGAGTTATAGGATTATACTTTTGACGAATATTTACTTTGAGATGTATACCATTAATGGGTGGTGAACCTATTTTGGTGATGCACCATGACTATAAGGGAGTTTGTTTGGAGAAGAGGATTTCAACTCTAGGATGTGTTCCTTATATGGGTGGAGGGGTCATTTTACCATGTTTCAACATCATAGGGGAGCCTATTGTAAAGAAAAAGGTGGATGCATATCAAAATTAAAGGTAAAAATGTGTGCTGATAGTGGAGTAAGATACTGAGAAATAGTTTAAGAACTATTTCATTAATGTCTAGATGCATTGATTATAACAATATGTGGTATTAAAATTTTTTAAATAATATGACATGGTGGGGAAAATGAAAATTCCAAATTGATGAGAGACATAATAATAAAATTTGATCTGGCACTAGGTAAGAGATTCTTGATTTCTAGGTCTTGTCATCTTATGGTCATATAGATTTGAAAAAACTGATAATGGATTAAGGTCATATATCATATACCCTACGTCGGATCATTTATATTCCTACAACTAAGACTCATGGGGAGTTTAAAATAATTTTCTAGTTAGAAAAAAACATTAATGTGAATGAAAGGACCTGGAGGTGTTAAATGTCATCAAATATAGTCCCATCTTTGTAGGGGAATATGGTTGATGTTTGTGATTCATAAACTGGAACCTAACAATACAAATATGAATCATGTATAGGAGAATGGGAGATTTTATGATTCATGTGAATTCATGATATCAATTAGGGAATGAATTTAGCACCAAATAATAATAACATCAAATTATCATGAAATAGGTCTCATGCAAAGATATGGGGTAATCATTCCAAAGATAAGATACATATGAAAATTTTTTAATATATTGAGGAGACTATATTCCTAGATTGAAAGAAATTTGTTATTATATATGTATCATAGATGGGGTGACAATACAACACCACATATCGGGTAATGTCGTTATCAAGATATATATATTTTTAGCCAGTTTCATGGTTGGATACTAGCACTATATGGGGTTAGTCCTATTGGGTGAATATTGTGGTAACATGCTATTCTTTGTCATGTGAAAAGTTTAAACCATGATGTTTAATGTCATATGGAAAATACATCAAATACATATCTTCACATGTTATTGTGAGGATGAAAGATGAGAAAATATTAATTGTCCATGTGAGATAATCGATACAAAATCCAGAACCCCTCATGATTCAAACTCTTTATTTTGAAATAAAGGGAAATTTAAGGCTTATCAGGTAACAAAAGAGTGGATATAATGATTATGGCAAGGAAAAAAATGATATTTCAAACACTTATGTGATCTGTGAAATTGAAAATACTAGTGCATCATGACACTCTTAGACTAATTCAATGTGTCATTATACCAGAAGTTATAAGAAGGATACATAGAAGGTATTTGGACTTTTTAAGAGTAATTGGTAGTGTAAAATATAAATTTTCCCATATATAATTGGATTTTAATTTGTGTTTATATGTATATTTAGGGTGGATTTTGGCTGAATGTAAAACACATATTCCACTATTATATCATGAAGAATCAATTGAATAATGTTTTTGATCGATTATTGACCATTTTTAGTATAATATAACTCTTAGTTACTGCAAGAAGACTTATAGGTTATGTTCCCTGGATGAGAGAAAGGTATATCTAGCATTGTGGTCTCATTATATGGGGTCCTATTAGGCGTGATTGATTTTTGGGACAACTCAATCTCAAGGGAAAATTTAAGTAAGTGAAATGAGGATATCCAAGAGTGGCATGAGCACTCTATGGTTACACTATAATGTGTTATCCTTATAAAAATGTCTCTTTAGGTTTATGTGGATATAAGAGTATAAAATCCACATTTTTAGTTTTAAATGTATTTTGGATACCAAATTGGTCCAATTTACTATGCCATTTAAGGTCATTGATCTTGGACCAACAGGGATGATAGTTTGTATTAAATAAGAAAATGATAATATGCAACATTAATTTGTGGACCCATTACTGATAAAAATAACCATTAGGGGAAAATACAACATTTTAATTTCATGATACAAGGTCCAATGTAAATATGGATTTTAGGTTCACGCAGGTAAGAGATCTTTCACATGGGTGCAACCCCACCACATTGCACATGGTGGTCTGAGACTCATTGAAATTATGTCGAACACAAAGGTAAGTCTTGGTAGATTATACATTTTAGGGATGATAATGGGATGGGGAATCCAAGAATCATTGCATACCCCCTTAATGTAGTAATCATGCCACATGTTGTTCTACAAGGATGTGTAGTGGATGAGTAATAAAAAATCGTTAAAGGACTTATATGTCAGTTGAACTCATGGACACAAGGGGGTTATAGAAGAGGATGTGAGATCTAGTTCCAATTATGGATAAATCCTAAAAAGTAAATGTATAAAGTCACATCATAATGAACAATGAGTGTATAGTAATATATTCTATATATGATTTAGTAATATCAAATCATGACATCAGTATGTACCCATGAAATGGGAATCACTTCATATGTAATTTTATAATGTGGTTTGGTTAGAGACTATGACCAAAATGGGGGAATCATTCAAGGTTTGGGTCCTATGAATCAAAAAAAAAATTCATCTTGTGATATGGATCATTCCACATAGTTTAATGTCATATAACATAAAAAATAAAGGGTAGGAGTTTTCATATATTGAAAGAAATGTAATACATAGTTTCATAATAACACTAGTATAGGAAAATTTATAGTCGTTATATTCATCATGTTTATAGTAGGGGGTCCCTTCATTTATGGCCATAGATATTGGAATTGTGGAATTTTGGGGGAGTTTTCTATGGCACGAGATGTAAATGGAGGGCGGAATAGGCACAATGACACATAAACATTCTCATAAATGAACACACATAGTTGATGTCTATGACACATGGATTGGTTTGATACCGATTTGAGGTCATAGAGTGTGGATTGGGAGGTTTGGGTGGTATATATAGCTAGAATAGAGAAAACCAGACAATAAGGGAGGTCCAAAATGTCTAATTAGTTTTTTTGATAGAATATTTCATCTCATGGGAGGATGGGTATATAATTAATATATCATGATGTGTGGACTAAGAGATTTTAATGATGATTAAATTAATGTAACTCGGAATAATGGTGATACACTCCATGTGGTGCCTATTATATGTAAAACCCATTATGATATAAGTGACCAATACTAATTTAGAGATTCTTGAAATGAGTTTTCATAGTTTATAGTCATTCTTTCTGGACTATGTGGGGATCCCTAGCAATAAATATATGGTAAATCAATCATGTCTGAAAAAATATACTAAAACTCATAAGTCATCATGAGAAATAATTTCTGTAGGAAACATGATGAAGATGAAAAATAGCTACACCACTCAAGAGAAAAAAACATTCATAGAATGGTTGGGGTGGTAATGTTACGTATACCTGTGAGAGTGTAGTGATGAAATGGGACTCCATTTAAGAAAATAACTAATAAGACTATATTTGTCACCAATGTTTATATTTTATTGAGGGTGTAATGTCAAGAACAATGAATTCAACTATGGAATATGGAATAGGTTGAGGTAAATTAGGAATTAAAAGAAATTAATCAAAAAAATATATTGAAAAGCGTGTTGGGGAATGATTTATGACCTTTTTTGGTTAAAAATGTCCCACTAGTGTACTATCAAGGATCAGAAAAATAATAATTAGATTGAAGTTGACCATTTTTTGAATATAATTACCATAATTTATCTCCAAAAATCATACAAGGTGTTTTCCCCAGATGGGAGACATGTTTATTTGGTGTTGTTCCATGACAGTAAGGGAGTCAGTTCAAACATTGAGGGGTATATGGATCCAAATAGATAAATTATAAATATCATAAGGATAAAAATAATAATGTTTAGGTAATTTTCAACACTCAAAGTTTCACACCACCATGAATTTCATAATATGGATGAGGAATATTAGAATATATTAGGTATAAACTCATCTCCTTTGTGGAGTTCCATATTGACATCTCATGGGACTAAGGAACCCATAATTAAGGTTTTGGTCCCAAAGGTAGAATGAGGAATATGAGATTTCAATGAATAATTTGTTAATGGATGAGACTAGGATAGGAGATCTAGGAGAAAATATGAATCCTATGAAATTGAAAATATGAAACATGTAATTATAGAACTATTTCAATAAGAGACTGGTCACTAAGAGGAGGGGTTGTCATCTCATGTGAGGATGATGATACAATTATATAGTTTTGAATTTTTTATTGGAAGACAATATAAACACTGTTTAATTTCATATATATAGGACCGTAGGTTTTTAGTTTAAAATCATAAAAAATACATTGGTCAAAATACGTAATCTTGTATGGTGAATATAGAAGGATATACAGTTTAAACACCTGCCACCTTGATCGAATATTTGTATTTTAATGTAATATGGTGAAGATAAATATTTTTTTCTATTGTTTAAGGTTTTTGAGATTTTAATGGGGCTTGAAATATCCTATTTATCATGGAGTTTAGAGTAGAACATGATGTGAATGGATGAGTTTGATGCTACATGGAATATCATAATTGGTAGTGAAAGTATATTTGTAGTGAAAGTTAATATTTCTAGGAATGGGAGATTGGGAAAAGAATTTCTCTAATATTTTCCAAAACCATTGGGTTTAATTAGCACAACCAACAATTGTATTGGATACACAATGAGAGTTATATGATTTTAACATTTTCCATGGGTGAAGTAACTTTTTCCCTGGTTATCAGGGGGTCACCTAGAAAGTGGGTTTTTTAATTCTTATCATGTTTCTTTTTTAGGATTTCATTGTAATAAGACTTCTTGCATATATTATAGATCATTATTGGATTAATTATAGTTGGACTATTTGGTTATAGGGTTTATGGTCACATATCATCCACCAAAGGGGATCTAATCAGATTATATTTTTATATCTCGAGATAGATGCTCATACCATAAGGTCGTGATTCTTGGACTAGGTAGAATGTGCCTTTTATGTTTTTGTAAACAAAAATATAATCATTTCATGATAACTTAGGAGGTATAATGTTAACTTTTACCTGATGTTACATGGGTTAAAGGGGTCTTATTCTACACTAATTCCTCTATAATATAATTCACATAGATTAAAACCATTTATAAGACCATATGAGGTGTGGAGTATTTGGTTCACACAAGATTGTCCAAGATGGTGTTCTATTTGGGAACATTGTTAACTATGAGATCTAAATATTGAAAAGTGAAAAATGAGGGAAGGAAAACAAGTAACCATTTTTATAAGGTTACTGCTCCACATTACCATGTATTTTTTGAGAAAATTTGTGGCTGATTTCATGAAAATTTCAATATATTGGAACTATAATGTTTCTCTTGAAACCCTCCAAGGCATGCGACCTAGATGGGATGGAAGCCTACTTGACATTGTGATGTCCCTTTAGCGGAATATGTATACATGGTAGGTTATGAGGATTCAGATAATGGAATAATATTTCTATAGATGTAAATGTATGGGGTTTTTGGAAGGAATTCCACATTCATGGTCGTACCCCTACATGAATTAATGATCATTGACATTGTGTATCAATGAGTAAGTGTTAAACTTGTTTTCAAGGGGAAACAAAAAGATATTTTTTTATCATGATAATATATCCAAAAATCACTATTTATCCCATTAAATGGGATTCAAGAGACACATAGTTATAATGGGATATGATTAAGAGACCAATTCCACAAAAGAGTGGTCTAGTAGAATATTCACCAAAATAAGAGGTTTCCCTCTCAGATGAGGGTGAAAAAAAGGTTTTTTAGATTATAGATCATACAAAAAGACATTATATATATATATTATAATATCATTTATGTTTATCTATTGTCATACTTATTAACATAATGTGACCTAAATGTTGGGACTGTAGTTTAACCTCATAAAATTAGGATGAATTGTATATATTCACATAATATGGTAAGGATGATGGTGAAATATTTTAACATTATACAATGAGTATCAAAACTATATAGTTTAAATTCTTGTGAAATAGAAATTACTATGTTTTTTATAATCTTTTGGTAAGGGTGATAAATGTATAGTTTAACAGTAAGAGTAAAAGATATAACCATCTAGTTTATTGCCTAAGGTAAAGAAAAATATTGTATAATTTAATGAATTACAACAAGAATGTAAGAATACCATTTATTTTTTTTATTAAGGTTGATGTCCATGATTTTCACTATTTTAGGTCAAATATTTTTGTAAATATGGTAAATCATATTCAATGTACTACATAAGGAATCTATCCTTAGTTGGTTGTGTGAAATTATCCTTTTTCCATGGTGACTAATGAGTATGAACCATTAGACTATAATTTCTGGAAGATAATGAGGCCCTATAATTTAGGCTCTAACTTGGGTAGTTTCCTTTTGGTTATTATTGGAATCCTCAATTACAAAACTATGTCACCCTTGCAGAAGTATTTGAGTGAAACCATCTGGTTGAATTCAAAAGCCACATAATTCTGATAAACCTCAAGGTTATGTATTACATGGAACTACTACTCATCAATGGCTTCCAATTTTGATAAGAGAGTCTCTAACTTATTGGATAATGTTAAATAATAATAGATGCATATATAGAGATATTTTAGAAGAACCAGAATGGGTTTAAATTCTTTGGTTCTATTTACTGAGGAGTATGTGGCCGCTTGGGTGGAAATATGGACCATCTATTGATATTACCATATGGTAATAGAATAAATATAAAAAATTTATTCTTATTTTCCTCTAAAATCATATGTATAATTACTGATAGAGTTTTATTGAACACCTCAATATTTTTTTCCATTTTTTATGGTAGTATGAATTATGGTTTGACTAGATGATATACTTGGAGTATAGCTTATTTAGCTTGGTGGATTGATAGTTGGTACCATTTACTATGATAAATGTATGGGGAATCCAAAAATTATGGATGATAGGGTATTTTAAAAAATTAAATATGGAATTTTTATTGACATATTTGAGGGATATTACATTATTTAACATGATAATAAATTAGTGGTTTTAAGGATAGGCATGCAATGTCATGTTTTCACTTTTAGGTAAGGACCCATGTAATCAAGTCCCCCATGTAGAAAATGCCCATGAATTAATTATGGAATGAATAATATTTTTTAGCTGATGAAAAATACTAGCATAAATATTGAATATAAAAAAATTATTAGAAACTTTT
This sequence comes from Viscum album, assembly GCA_963277665.1. Classification (NCBI taxonomy): domain Eukaryota; kingdom Viridiplantae; phylum Streptophyta; class Magnoliopsida; order Santalales; family Viscaceae; genus Viscum; species Viscum album. Next base: position 149,298,786 of record OY728156.1, on the reverse strand, counting down.
TTTAGATAAGAAATAGGGAGGGCTAGAGGTATCCTAAAAATTATATTAGTGAGAGGAATCCAACCCTACATGATTATCCACGAATGAACCAACATTGAAATTATGAAAACCATATGGTGTATGTATTACATTGATAAAATAGAGGATGATTCCATGAAATTTTATTCTACATAAGTACTTATCTGAATTAAAGTCAGAAAAAAGGATGAAATTCAAATCATTTCTATAGAATTACTCCATGTTGGGTTGGTATAAAAATATATCCAAATTTTTATGTTACTCAATTAGAGAATTTTGTCATTCAAATACTTCTTCAATCAATAGGGTGTTTGGGAATTATATTTGGGAATCACTAGTGACATGATGATGCTCCTACCATCTCTCTTAATTAGGAGTGGGGAGAGAAATCTCTTTCAAATGTTCCACATAAATGGCCATGTAATACTTATTATTCTCTATGAGGGATGTGACTAGGATTTCCAAAACATTTTCTCTATTATTCTTATATTATGTGAAATGAGTAACCTTTTGATCTATGTAAAACATGTCTATCTACTCATGGGTGTTACCTAGTAAAGGGATGAGCTCATGTTTTATAATAGTATATTCCCTCTTAAATTTTATGAGGAGATTATCTATGTCACCTTTGAAATGAAACTATGGGACTAAAATATCAATGGATAACAAAAGACTATTAAGGTAGGCATAGTTCTATATATAATTTTTTATACATCCATATAATATGATGAATGAGTATGTAATGATGGAATGTATGGGAGTGATAAAAATGAGCATATGTACACCCTTATTGATCATGCGGTTATGAGTCTGTTCCCAATTAGAATATGTGAGTCCCCATCAGTGTAAATATGTTAGAAATAAATTTCTTCATCAACATATAGTATGTATTCATCTATGATGTTAAAATATACGGGAATCAATTTATTTGATGGTTGTGCAACTAGAAAATCAACTCGCTCTTGAGCCTTGATATCCAAATAGGTTCAAACCTACTGTCGATATATAGAAGGATTGATCCCATCATGCGAACTATCCTGTCTGTATGTGATGGGCTAGAATTATTGAGACCCAAAATTTTCATATGTAAATATTACATCTCAATAGAAGAATATTCATTACATAATATAATGATCCACAATATATTCCTTCAGGTTTAGTGGTTGTATAAACATGGAAACATAAAAAACTAGTTAATTAGTTATCAACATCATATCCCACCATGTTCTTCAAAAATAACAAAATTATTATACATATCATACATAATAACTTTCAACATAATCTAGTGAAAGGAAATGTAATAATGGTTGAGCTAAAATACCCATTAAAGGTAAAAATGAGAGGTATCAACATATCATATGAATAAGTGTATGAGAACCTGATAATAACATTTGAAAATCATACCCAACATGTCATATATCATAAAAATGAGTCATGGCAGGAATCATGGTAGTTCATACGACATAAATAATAAATAAATCAGTGATACTTGTCCATTAAAGATGTATATTATCCTAATATAGAGTGTTATGGAAAAAACATTATCATAGAAAAGCTTATGTCATGGATACCGATTGAGATATTCTTAATATACTAGGCTTGGACTAACCATCTTTGTACTTACATCAGCCTTGGGATAAACTATTTTATACCCACTATTTGGTCTTGGGGTATCCTCCCATGTTCCATCAATGATTATAGAACATTGATCACCACCCAATGTATTGGGGCAAGATATAGGTCCCACCAGTCATATAATAAAAATAACACATACATGTTCAACAAGATCATAGAACATTCATAATATAAAAACCCATTAAAAGAAATGGATTTCATGAAACATTTCACCACAATAATATATCCCATTAAATAATCAATGGTTTCACAAACATATTTTCATCCTAAAAAACATCTAAATAATAATATAAGATGGTATCATTGGATCATATACCCATAAAATATAATTTAACTCCAATGGATTTCATCATAGATGAAACAAATATTTTAATTGAAAAATCACATGGAATATTTCATGATGAAAATAATATTTATAAATATACACTTTCTTAAAACTATAAAATCATAAAATATTTTGTAAATCCTATTGTTTGAAAATAAACATGAAAAATATTTAAAAATATTTAAAAATAATTTAAAACTTTTATTTAATGACATGAAATAACGTCTTATTTATTACTAATAAAATAAAAGGGTGAATAAGAAAAATGGGGGGATAAAGTGTGGAATCATAGGGGAATAACCCCTAAAATTATGAAAAAATATTTGTGGAAGAAAATCACGGAGAGAATAGTAACAAAATGTATTATCTGAATGGATTCATGAATCCAGATAACCAGTAGGCTAGATCCCATCACACCATGTTTAAAATAAGGTAGCATGACTACTGATAAGTTCCTTGAATATGTAGATGAGATAGTTAATAGGCCAATGTACCCCAATCTATCCATATAAGGAATGAAGTACAATCTAAGTGTAGGTATCCCCTGTAGAAAGTTCAATGTTATTACTTCTTTACATTTCTTAACTATCATGCATGGAAAAGGATTCTGCTGTCATAGAATCTCTATGATCATACAATGAAATAAAGGAAAGAATCACCAAGCCAGCGGAGGCACAAACAATACCACCACCATTTATGAACCTAGAACGACTTGACCCATCATCATTAATAATGAATCCACAGATGGGGGATCCCATCTAATGATGTTCCCCCTATTAGAAAAATGTTTTTAAGGGGGTGGGGGTTCAAAAAAATGAATGATGTTAATAAGATAAGAATAATTCCCCCACTACATTAAATGAGGATCCACCTTAATGACCAAAAAACTAGTTATAACCACCAGGTAACTTCATGAGAGAACAACAACCCCATAAAGGGCTTTGTTATTTACATCCCATACACTCCAACATCTCACCTCCCTATGAATAATCCTTCCCATCCTTTCATAATTTCTTATTGAATCCCACTTGAATCAGATGTTAATAAAATAATCGTTCTTAATATTGTGTGACTCAGGACATGTAAAATCACTAAACAACTACAAGATAGAGGTATTCCAGTCTCCTTCAATGAGTAGATGGGTGTTAGTATCTACAAGAGAATTCCTAAAATATGTGAACTTCAAAGATATCTTGGTACCTTTATGTTTGATCTCCTCATTCATGGAGAATTAATGATTCTATATCCTTTATATGATTTAATTTATATTTTATGGAATACATATTCACCCTAGAATACATAACCATTCAACTAACACCACATTATCATATTGGAGATGAAATTATTATTTTTAAATAGATGCACAAAATGAATATCTTGTGAGGACACAGAAGTCACATTATCCATTCATGTGAATAATTTGGAAAAAATCAAATTGGTGATGGTTCATAATAGTTTTTTATGAATGAATGGTAATTACTGGACAACTGATAAGATATGTATGGAATAAATCATCATGGTAAACCAAGTAGATCTCTGACTAAGTTTCGTCTCTAGTATCTAATCTCCCCATGACCAATAATCGAATGTTAATTATCTAGGATGGTTGGGATGTGCTTCTAGATTTAATTCCAAATTTCAGATTCCCTCCTCTTATATTTCTCATTTCCTTCCCACATTTATCATTAATTACACTACCCTAGAGATTTATACCTTCAAATTCATCGAAGAATAATTTTTCTTACATGTTATACATTGTACCTCATATATCCATTAGGTTAACTCCACACTCATCTGATTAAAGAATTTCTTTATCAAAATGATGTTTGTTTGAAAGGTTAATTTTTAAAACTATAAATTCATAAAATATTACAAAAATTATTTTATTGTAATATAAACGTGAATACTTATAATGGAATATTAAAAATTAATTTAAAACATTTATAGGGGAAAATATTTGTTTCATATTGAAAAACCATTTTTTATTAGAAAATATTTCAGAATATTTTATTTTAAAAATAGATTTTTAAACATATAAATGAATCTTTAAAACACTAAGTGGTTATGATGGTGGGTACTTACATTCATTTTAGAACAAAAAATTACATTCATATCTTTTCTAAAATCCAAACATGCCTTGTTTTGAAAAAGATATGGAGATTCCTTGAAAAAAAATTATAAATCATAACAACGTTAAAAATTAAATTAAAAAATCCTACAGTAACATCAAATCATTTATTAAAACATTTTTAAATACATGAATATTTAATAAATAAAATTTTTGATCGATGAAAGAAATAAAGTCATTTTTATGTACAAAAATTTATTTTGGAATCTTGAGTATATAATGATAGGAAAATAAAGGGGAAAATGTATTTTTATGAAATAAATATATGAGAATATACATTATGTTATTCTTGAAATATAAATATTAATATTTCATCATCATAAGTAGAAACATATGCAATCCTGATAAATGATGAGATTATACCCTGAAAACCCTTTCAAATTTGTTAACATTGAGTTGTAATCCCATAAAATAATAACATTAATTTAAACATAATAAATCAAGAGAATAAATAAATTCATGATATTACAGGTAAAATTGGTTATATGTATACATCATAAAATAAAATAAATGTATAATATAATGTACATCCCATAGATAACAAAGTGAGAGAAAAATACCTTACCCCTTTGGAAAATTTTGAACTGTAAACCCCAAGATACATAGATCATAAAATAGATATGTAAATATCCAAAAATTTTAGTAGATGAATAATAAAATACATTCATGGAAATTACACACACCATATAAAATAATCTTCTGGTGAATATTGCATGCGTCATACTAAAAATAAAATTGAGACAAGAATCTTTTACCTTAAGTCCTCAATTCCATCATACCTGTTAAAACCTTATGTATAATAAATATAATTTATTATAAATATATAAAGAAACGATATATATATATATATATATCATAACATATATTATTTAATTATAAACATTTATTACCTATTTGTCACTAATTATGTGTCAAAATAACACTTTGGGTAATAACCACTTTGTTTTTTTCTGTATGTATTGATTCAGTATTTGTTGTCCAATTACACTAATAATGGATCTATAATATAATGAGAATTTTACCATGATGTAAATATAATATATATTCATTATATATTTACTTATAATAATACATAAGTTTTAGGGATATAAAATTAAATAAACCATTTAAAGAGATGGCATGTTGTATGTACGCATGAGTATTGTTTCCATTTTCTCGACCAATGAAATGAATATAATGTAAATAATGTTTAATGTTTAAATTTTAATTATTATTTAATTTATATAAAATATATTTATTATATAGATTTTTATTACCTTCCATTCCAATCGATAGTGAATGATGAATCACATAACTTCATGAGGTGGTGGTCCTTCATATACAAGAACAATACTGTCAAATCCCCAACAGAATTGAATGTAAGAATGTATATGTGATATTATAATTCAATAAGTATATTAATTTTAGAAATATTGTATATATATATATATATATTTATTTATTTATTTATTTTACCCTTATTACTCTCCATGTAAATTGAAAAATTAAAACACATTACATTGGTTCGTGTGTGGGTAGTCTACCATACAGACGAATAATGTTATTATTTTCCAACATGATGATAGGTAAGAAGGTCGATGTGGTATTCAAATTTAAAATTTATATTAATATTACATATATAACTTATAAAAATTAAATTTATCATAATATTTATCTTTGATAGGTGGTGAAGGAAAATGAATAACATTACTTCATGGGATGGTAGTCCTCATACACATGATCAAGAGTTGCATTCCCCATTTAATAGATGGGGAGATGGATATAAGTTAAGAAATTAACATAATTACATATAAATATATGTTCTATAATTATGTTATTATATAATAATATTTTTATAATATTATAGGTGGTGTAATAATAAATAAATAATGCATGTTTGAGAATTTAACCTCTTCTCCAGAGTGTGTCCTTAGGGATACACCTAAATCCTTATTAGGGGGGTTTACAAACCAAAATAATGAATATAGGATGAGGTTGTGGTAGTATGTAACTTGTATGGGTATGTAATAGTTGAAACAAATGGGTTTTTTATATGAAGTGGAGGGGAGAGGGGTGGCATATTATATGTGGGGGAGAGGACACAGATGTAATATTTGAAATGAATAAAATGTATGCATGTTTTTCTCAAGAGATAACATATCAAATTGTTTAGTATCAATAATTAGAGGATATAATGATGAGATATATCCATCCAATTTGTGTTATAATTGTTTTTAGGTCATTTTCACCTCTTCCATTTTGTTTCAACCCTCAGTAAAATTGTTTTCACATTAACCAAGGTAATTAATTTATACAATTTTCACTATCTATTATTGTATATAATTAATTTTAATTTATTATAAAATAATAAATCTTATGATTAAATATATTTAAACCATTCTTCCAAATCATATTCACTAAATCAGTGAATTGTTTTTAAAATTATACCCACAGATGTGTTGATAAAGTAGTTTTCAAACGATAAGATGTTCAAAAGTTTAAAAATTGTTTATATAAAAATTTAACATTAAAATTAATATAATAGACTAAAATATATTAATATTTAAATAATTAAAATAATTTTAGTTTTAAATTGTTTTTTAACAATTTTTATATTTATTAATTCTTTAAATAAAAAGTAGTTTTTTAATAAAAATAATATTTTTCACAATTCCTGAAAAAATAATCATTTCAGAAAATTGTCAGAAATCAAATCCATGGATTGGTTTAAATTCATATTAAAAAAAATGAGTTTATTCTATTGTAAAATATTTTATAAAATTTCAAAATTATAATTTTATAATAAGTTTAAAAAATAAACAAAAATTCCATATTAAAATAATACAGTTTTATGTATAAAATTTAATTTATTCTTATCTCATGAAAATAAAACATATAATATTATTTTAATACATTTTATTTTATAAATAATATATAAATTTCATTAAAATTAATTCATCAATACTGTTTTTATACATTTTTAGAGAGAAAACATGTTTGTGAAAATAAAAATAATTTTTTAGAAAAATAATTCCTTTATTATCATATAGTTTCTATTATCATTGGTAATTAATTGGTCACTAAAGTATTGATGTTACATAAATGTGTAAACCATAGGTTTTTATAATTTAGTTAATCCCATTCATACTTTCAATTCCACTGGCAACCAAAAAATTACCATATCAAATAAAAATCTTTTAATAGTATGTCGTGTTTCATTTTAACATGAAATTTTGACTAAAACAAGATAAAATTGTTGTTACATTTAAATAAAGATAACCCTAGGTTTTTAATAAAAACTATGAAAAAAATAAATTCTATTTAAAATAAATATTTCACAAAGAATTGGGTGTTAAATTATACCCCCATTAACAAATTTAATCTTCACAATTTGAACTTGTACATGGGAATTAGGGGTTTAACATTTAAAAATTCCTTTATGGTAAACCCAATTCATAAATTGTTTTATTCAATCATTAAATTTAAATGTGAGAAATGGATGTTTTAAGGTCACATAAAATTACACGTCACTAGGTTTTCCATATAGGGGAACATTGTTAGAAAATTAATATATAGACATGGAAGAGAAAACTAATGCCCCAAAACTGTTAGAGAATGTCAAAAAAACATTATTATGAGAAATTTGAGGAACATAAGGCCAAAATTATGTGATATGAGAAAATATAATTCATTAACTAGAAATATTGGATTTTATATATGTTTTTATGATATGTTTTCGAAATATTAGAAATTTTTTGAGAATATGTTCTTTATTGATTTCAATTTATTTAATAAGAACAATATCATTAATTGGTTGTGCCTTTATCAATTTCCACATCATTTATTACTCAATAAGTTTATTTTAGTTCCCTATGAAACTAAAAAATAATTATATCCATATATAATTATAATTACTTATGTATATCATTATTTATTTATAAAATAGTTATCACATGTTATCCAATGTGAATAATTCTTAATATATTTAAATAATACACTAAACTCTAGACCTCATCCATATATCAATTTAAATAATTCTATAAATGGATAGCATTATGACCCTTAAAAAATAAAATATTATTAAATAAAGTAACTAATTTTCCCAAAATCAACTTAACCTTATTCCCCCAATTATCATTAATTAGTTCTTAATGGTCACATGCGAAATATGTGAACAATGTGTCCATATATTCTCTAGAATCATGGAAATAACTATAATTACAATAAAAACGAAATTAAATCTTGCATTCCTTTTCATTCTATTGATACCACCATGTATTATTGAATACATTCCTTAAAAAAATGTGGTAAACATTATCAATAATAAAATAAAACACTTCTTCAACAAATTAGTTTTTTTATGTCAAAAATACAATCATGTTTACTTTATTCATATCAATTATCTCTTTATCCAAACTAAATACCATATTTTCAACACTAGTATCATAGTATGATGTGTCTTCCCTTAATCATGTGATTTCAATGAAATATCACCTTTCTATTAAATCAATTCCATATGTTTTGAGTGCCATTCAACACATTCTTTAAAGTCCATGATGAAAAAATTATATAGAACACTAATTATATATTTTATGATTTTCACAAATTACATCTAGAATTAAAAATACGAAAATATTTCAAATATTTAACTTCATTATTACACCTTTAACTAGACTTAATTATCTCATTCCTTAATATGATGTATTTACATTCATCAAAATATACTTTATCATTATTATTATGTTTATCATTGTTAATAATATTATTACATTACATACCATTTATATGACATTATTATTTTATTTATAATAATTATTATATCTATTACATGCACAACCAATCTAATTTTTTTCACAAGCTTTCCCCTATGAACATAAATTACAATAATACCCATGAATTCCGCATTTAAATAATTCCACTCTTAGTGACACCTTAAGGAAACCATTATTCTCAACTATTTCATTAACTAGGAATTTAATTTTTCCTTGAGAAATTCTTTATTTTTTTTTCATCCTTTCCACACTAATGAAATATTACCATTCCTCTAAGGCATTCACCTATGTTTGTCTTGCCACAATAATAACATATAGGAAACCAAATATTTTTTCTTATATGGTATCCACCTCCTGAGCTCTCAGCAAACACTTTCCTTGTATACTTTGGTGAGTTTGATATTTGGTAAATATTGATGTTATTGATCATATATCATGATAAATGATTATAAAAAATGACAATATACTTTAACAGAGTAATCATACCATTTGTTTTCTCATCAACACATTGTATATCACAGTTATTTGTATCCAAGTTATTTTTGTGCCCATTAATGACTAAAACCATAAAGCATAGTATGAGAAACAATATTCCTAGTGGAAAACCAAAAAAGGTAGAAAAATAAATTATGTGTTTTTTAAATAATTATACCTCATTGCAGTCTATGAATACTTAGGTTTATCCTAGGTTATTTATAGCTATAATTTATTTAAATATTTCTTGATGGTTTGTAAATATTTTTTGAGTTTATAATTCAAATCCCATTGTAGTTTAATACTAGGTGTGTAGAAACACCAATTGTCATCCACTTGGTGATGATTGAGTCTGGATCAATGTGATAATTTCAGAATTATTACCCCTTTGTACCTTTGTGATAGAACCACATCTAGGGATTGAAATTATTAAAAATCAATCTCTCTATCCTTTATAAAAATTACATGATATTTTTATATACTTATAATTATCCTTATGGTTCTCACTGAATTTTTCTCATCCTTGATTCCAAAGGCTGAACTAAACCATTCTTAGATTCTTGACTTTAGAGACCTGAACATCTAATACAAAAATATTACGTCTTATTCTAATAATTTTCTTTTCATAATATAATGATCCATGTGAGAATTGTTTTTTATAACACATTTAGAAACATTGAATCATATAAAACTAATTAATATGTGATGTATGACATCTCCCGTTATTTTATTCCTTACTAAATCCATATTAATACATATCATACATATTACCTTTAATAAAAAAATAGGGAAAAGTAACATATGAAAGGGTGATATAATATTCCTAATAAGGTTAAATATTGGACATATCAATATACCATGAGAATAAGGGATGATAACATGTGAACAACATTTTAAAACTCTACCCTGGATATAATAGATAAAAAACATGTGCTGTTGAATAAATAATGAATGTTTATATGATATGAATAATAAATGAATCAATGAACACAGGTAATGAGAGAATAAAATTCGCATAATACATAGTATTGGGGAAAATACATAATACTAGAAATATTTATGTCAAGGCTACCCACAAATATTTTCATAACTTATTAATTGTATAAAAACCATCTGTGTACCTACTTCATCTTGGGATATCATCCCATTCCCCCCATTCTTCATGTTTTTGATAACCTCATGTGTACCCTCTAAACCCATTAAACATTAATCATTACCAAATGAATTGGAGGGAGATATAGGTCCCACATGTCACATAATAAAAATCCAAAAAATATGTCCCATAAAATCATTTAACATTCATCATATCAAAACCATAGAAATGAAATGGTTTTCGTTAATCGTTTTATCATAGAATGACCTATGAAAAGGAAAAAAGTTTATTAAACATCTTTTTATAATAAAAATAATCCATCTAAAGAATGAACAATTAATGAATCATTGGATCATATCCATAGTCCATATAATGTATCATCAAAGTTGGTAAACATTGATAAAAATGATTTTTTATGAAAAATTCCATGGATAATTTCTCAAGGAAAATAACATTTTATTAAAAATATCATTTCGAAAATAATAAATTCATAAAATATTGTAGAAATACATTTATGAAAAAATAACCACGAAAAATTATAATGTAATATATTAATATCATTTTGAATATTTCTTGAGGAAAATAATATTTCATTTAAAATCTACTTTTTTAATCTATAAAATCAGCAAAATATTATATGCAACATTTTATTTGAAAATAACCTTCAAAAAATAAAAATGGATATTTAAAAAACATTTAAATCATTTCTTATGGTAGTTAACCTTTCTAATATGAAAAACTATTTTTTTAAACATAAAATATTTCCAAAAAAATTTTATTTTAAAATAAACATTGAAACATATAAATGAATCATTAAAAAATTGATGGGTCATGAGGGAGATAAATTTTATATATGTTAAGATATAGATTCCTTTCACATTTTTAATAAAATGAAAATATGCCTTATTTTGAAAAAAAAAATAACAATTTCAATTAAAATTATTTTTAAATAGGAAAATAATTTAATATATGATCTTAAATACCCATATGATTACTAAAAAATTTTAAAAAAAATTATGAAACATTTATATGGAAAGAAAATGGTTTTTTACTAAGGGAAGAAATATAGTAAATTTTATTTAAAAACATTATTTTATAATATTGTGTATATAATGAATGGAAAATGAAGGGAAAACATTTATTATCATGAAATAACCATATAATAAAGAAATTTATGATTTTATTGAGATATAGATCATAATACTTCATCATCATAATCGTAAATATAAACAATCTCAACAAATAGAGAGATTGTATCATGAAAACACATACCAATTTGGTAAGATTGAATCCAAAAAACCATAAAATAATTAAATTATATTTAAAAACATTTCATCAGAAGAATTAAAATTTATTATATTACATTCCATAGGGGTGGTATATACAGCTCAAAAAATAATATAGATTCATCAAATAACAGTTTTCCCATAAAAGTCAAATTGACAAAACAATACCTTACCTCTTTGGAAACTTTTGAATGGTAAAATCCATGAATGGTAAAAACAAAAATCGATATTTAAATACCAATAATTTTATGGATAATAATAATCAATTAAATTAATATATATTATATTCAAAACATATAATAATTTTGTGGAGAATATGGGACGTGTCTCATAGAAAATAAAAGTGATATGAAGATCTGTTAACATAAGTCTTGACATCAAAGGTACACATAAGAACCAATTATATAAGAAATATATGTCTATTATAAATCTATTATAAAACCATAATTACATATATAATAACATATATAATTTAAATATTGTAATTTATTATCCATTTATTAATAATTTCTTGTTAAAATCACATTTTATTAATAATTACCTTTTTGTTTTTATTTTAATTAGGTATTTTAGGGCCTCATACCTTGATCATGGTTTCATAATATCAAAAATTTTAAAATTTATATAAATATCATATATATATATATATAGATATATAATATATGTATTTATATTAATCTATAAAATTTAGATGTAGAAATTAAATACACTATTTTTGGAGACGGTAGGCTATATGTATGCATTAATGATTTTTCTATTTTCTCGATGAATAGAATTAAAGGAAAATAATAATTTAAAATTATACAGTCATTATGATTTCATGTATATAAAATATATTCCGTAAATTTATCCTCATTACCTTCAATGAAAAGCATTAGTGAAAAAACTCACATCACATTGTGATGTGGTAGTTTTCTTTACACACAGATGACATTATCATATCCCCACATAATAAAAAGTAAGAATGTATATATGATATAATAATTATATTAGTATAATTATTTTAAAAATATCATATAATTTCATTGAATATATCATTATTATGAACCATGTAAAATAGAAATGAAAAACACATCACATCCGTTTGTGAGGTGGTAATATGTCGTACACAAAAACAACGTTGTTATTTTCCAAAGTGATGTGAGGTTATAATTTATGTGAGGTATTATAATTCCATAGGAATAAAAATATCTTAAATACCATATTTTAACATTACATTCAACATTATATCCAGCTGTGTGAGGTGGTGATGGAAAATGAATAACCTCGGTCACTGAGGCAGTAGACCTCCATACACACGATCAAAGGTTTTTTTATATGAAATAAGTTTATATAGATAGTTGTTATTAAATTAAAAAAAGAAAATATTAATATATGTGGGATAAATGTTTTACCATATCATAATATTTTAATAAAATAGTAGGAGGGGGAAGAATAAATAAATTAAAAATATAAGTTTATGTATTTTACTTCTTCTTCATAGAGCCTCTTTATGTTTACACAGAATGCCTTCCTAGGATGGATTCACAACAAAAATATGGAATATGTAATGAATTTATGGATTTATTTAAATTATTAGAGGACTTTTTGTAAACCCCAATGAATTTTGGAGGTGTGAAGAGGTGAGGATAGTTGGTATCCTTTTATAAGTGTGGGAGATGACATACATGGATTTTATGAGAAGAAAAAATTGCACCCATTTTTCAAATAAAAAAGATACCAAAATAGTCCATTCATGATCCTATGAGGATATAAGATCTATAGTTGTATATTTAATTTTTTATTATAAGTTTATATGATATTTTACACCTTTTTATTTATGTTTAACACATCGTTAAACATATTTTAACACTAAAAATTGTAATTGATTTTTACTATTTTCCAAATTCATAATGGTATAAAATTAAATTGATCTTATTATATTAAATTAATTATTTAATTCATAATATGGAATCCAATTTTACATATTCCTTTCACATAAGACGAATAATTTATTTCAAAATCAAACCTAAAAACGCGTAGATAAATTAGTTTTCCAAACAGATAATATTTAGAAGTTAAAAAGATTTTACATCAAAAAATTAAATTAATTCCGAAGAAATAACATGTATTAATATATATATATATATATATATATTATATAACTAAAATTTCTTTTAACTTTTTTAAAATAATTGTCATCTTTGTAAATTCTTTAAATGAAAAGACATTTTTTATATAAAATAGTACTTTTCACTATTCATCTAGAAATTTATCATTTCAGAAAATTCTAAACAATTATATCCATGATTATTTTACAATATTATATAAAAAATTCAGTTAATTTTGGAATTCTTTTTAAAAAATTTGACAATAATTATTTTTGAAATAATTCTATAAAATGATACAAAACTACCTTTTATGAAAAACTCACTTTTTAAGCTTGAAATTAGAATTATTATAATATAAATAATAGAAAGCACATAAAATGAATCTTAAATATTTTATTGAATAAATGTTATGTAAATATAATTAAAAACATTCACCAAGAGTGATTTATTTAATTTCATAAAATAAAAACTTTTGTTCTCAAAAAAATAGTCTTTTAGATTATGATTTTTGTTATTTTCAAATGGTTTTTATTTCCATTTATAATTAATTTTCACTATATAATTTATTTTCTATAGTTGTATAAACCATATATTCTTATAAATCCATTAATCCCATTCATAAAAATCATTCCAATGACTAGGAGACACACATCACGTTAATTAATAATATTTTAATTCATATGAAATTAAAATTTTATTTCAAAATTGCTCTTAAGGGGTGAGTGGTAACCTGATAAATGAAATAAAAAATAAAATATTAAACCATCGATGAGATTAAAAAACCATTGAGGTAAAAAATAAAAAAAAATTATTCTATCACATTATTTATTCCCCATCAAATAGAGGTTACCTATGTACATGGAGCTCATTTGATGATATATTAAAAATTTATGGACCATCTTGACCCAGATCTAAATGCATTCCTAACAACATTTTTCAATAGTATGATACATTTCATTTAATCTTGATGTTTCTTGTAACATGATTACCTATTAGTGTTTCCTGTAAAACAATTTATGGAAGGTATTTAATTTTAAAAAATCTATAGAAAAATTAAATAAATTTCAAAAAAAACAATTTCACAAAATATTGGAGTGTTACAAGGATGTACATCAATGGATCAAAAAGTGAAACTGAATGAGTTCATGGTTCTACAGATAATGTCATAGATTCCAGACCATAAAGGCCTAGGTGATGAAATTTATCTCAACTACAGAATATCTGATCAAAGTAACAAAAAGAAAGTGACAAATATATTAATTAATATTCTCATTTACTTTATTGTAATTCGGGTCCAGGATGATATTTAGTAATCATTATAGAGAAATCACATGAATGAATATATGCTTTACTGAGAAATTATTCCATAGAATTGGGAGAATATAGTTGTTATTTGATAATGGTATCAAACAGAGTCTAAAATTCCTCATCCTAATGATAATCACTATTGTTCAATATGAGTAAAGAAAAAAAGAATACATTTTTTAAACAAAATGGTGAGAAAACACCATACATGGTCTATAAGTCCTTAGAGGCTTAAAAATCATTGAGATTCCACAGGGATTTAATTTAATAGATATATCTGAACCTATCTATGTATATCAAATTTCATTTTTATCTGATGAAAATGTTAAGGAACGTCTTAGAGGTAACCCTTAATACACGTGCTAGAGTTTCATCTTCCGGGGAAAAGAATGGTGTGTGAGGAACAAATTGTCATGATTTTTTTGATACTACTAAAATATAGGCGAATATGAACACCAAATCATCCACATAAATCTATACCAATGTTATGATGATTATCTCAATGATTTCAGACTTTTAATATTGATATGTTACCATAGAAGTTTTCAAAATGAATAGAAACACTCAATAGAAGAATGTTACATAAGGCTATCTGAAGGAAGTGGATTCTTTATATTTAGGAGCCATCCATATTTGGTTCTATCAATAAAAATAATACAGGGTTTATAGGTCCTTAAATCTGTTATCTTTGTCAATTAAAATCATTATAACATGGAAAAATATCCTTTAGACAGTAGCATTTATGTTCTTATAATCTGAAAGAGAATATAATAGATATATTCTTCTTCTATAAAAGGATGGTGTACTCAAAGAATTTATTTTAATATAATTACCGTATAAACATGTATTTTTTAACCATATTAACATTAACCTTGACCATTGAACCATAGGAAGGATGGAGTTTCAAATAATGAGAAGGGTGAGATGGTGGATGGAATCCTAGGGATCAAGGACTAGAATATTCTTATTATTCGTGGTTAATACATCAGGTTTATAACTAAATAATGAATTTTATTACCATTTATCCCTATTAGACACTATACTGCTAATAAATGTTGCAATATGATCTTCTTCAATGCCATGATTCATATGTATTAGCTAATAACTAGATTCAGATACTTATTGCTCATAGTCTGTAGGGACTTCATTCAAATCCTCTTCATCACTAGAAGAATGAGGACTAGATAAATGAGGTGATCAATTGGGAACAAGATACTATTTGGTCACATCATCTTCCTATGCGTGGTCAAAATCCTTATATTTGTTTACCTACTCCTCTAGATCAGTTGGGACCGTAGTGATAGAGTCTGAGGATATAATCCCATGTGGCCTTCACCAAAATATTGTATCATTTATTTAAAATATATTATATTTTTTCAAGATCTAATGAGTTAATATGACTATTCAATATGTTTTATGAAGGAACTAGGTACTGTCTAAGGTATGGGCCTTCCAATATGAAATGGTAGTGAACAATTAAGGCTTTATAGGCCTAAGTATGTTATAAGAATATGACGTGATCTTTGAGAACTCCGCTTGTATGGGGGAAATGAAAAGCTCCCATAATCAAGGTATATTAACAAAAAATATTGGATTAGGATGAAGAAAGTATCCCTCTAATCCTCCCAATGATTTATCAACGTGTTATTCAAGTCATTCATAGCATTGAAACTCTATGATTCATCAACCAGAGTATACTCCCATTCCCATTTTTTGTACGTATCATGTAGATAACAGGCTTCACTGAAGTCAAAGGGATCAACTTCATTATGATGTAATCCTAATTTTCTATTAAGGGTTTACTTGATGAACTGATTGTGGAAAGATGGGACTCTCACATGTATTTTTTCCCTACACTTCACACTAATGCTTCACATTATGTGTCTTCTATGAAAACCATGAATTTAGTGTTCAACACCAAATAACCAAAATGGGTCCTAAACTGAATCTTGTTTCAGGGATTCTGTTCACTCATCTCATGAAATTTTATTTTTATGTTTTAAGGGGTAAAATTTTTTTCTTCTTTTTTCAAAAATATTTGGCATCTGAGTTTTAATGATATTTATACATCAGTTAGATTCCACCAAGAACAGATAGATATCCATGCTAATAAATTGTCCCCTAACATAGAGAATGCATATGTTCCCCTAAATGGGGGAACCTCTATCCTATATATATTAGGTGATGATGGATTGGTACTCTCTAAACATGGATTCCTCTACATGGTCAGATTCCAATTACCTCTGTCTCAAATTAGAGAGGGAATTTTATAACCTCAATAAGGGATTTATGAAACTCATTTGGAATGTAATGGACATTGAAGATCAATATTTAGGATGGAATGTGGTAAATATTTGTAAGCACAACATCCTTCTAGGTTAAGGGAACAATTCTATTCAATGGGGTTTGGTCTTTAATAAATAGTGAGGTACGCCCATCTAGCTGATACAGTAGAGTCTCGATTGTGTATTCCTTGTCATTATATTAGAGATTCATTCCAATGATCACACATATTTCCTTTTCCTGAAACCATGGGAATAATATAAAAATCTAAAACTCTATTGGTCAAACTACTTTCGATTCCTTGAGAACCATCAAGAATAATATCATTAGTTGAGAGATTAAGCCAAAATACCTGATTGAAGGCTATTGTCTCACCACAGACCTATTGAAAACAACCCCTTTCTTGTAGTGAGGATGGTTCCAAATGCATCTATGATGGAAGGGGACCTGAGATATTTTCATTTGTAATTCCATTATGAACGGTTAGTAGACTTCCCTTATTATGTTTGAAATGTATTTTTGACCAATTTAAGTTGAAAAGGAATATAGTCAATATATTAATCAATTGGAGAGGGTTTCCTTCATTTTTAGAAAGGTCCGGTGGGTGGAGTATCCATTAGTGACTTACCGATGGAGTATTCAGTTAAAATATCAGAAAATTACCACTACATAATTAGTGTAGAGGAGGCACTAGTAAGATAATTATTATTATAGACTCTTAAAATGGTTTTCAATTAACATTTCGGTGATGAAACCTTATTTTCTCCTATAAAAACAAGGTGAAAACATTTCATTATAGCCTCAAAGTGTTCATTTACAATTTCATTTGTGGGGATGAGTCCCATCTCATCATATAATTGTATTAGGGAAGTGATAAACCTCTATAATCTATGAAATGATCGGGAGATAGTAAATGGGTTTCTAAAATCCATAGGAGTGGTGGTTTCGGGAAATCGGTGTAGTTATATTTGATTTCTACATGTTAGTATCTTTTTATCGCATATTATTTGATAGATTGGGTGTATTTTTCTCTATTATGAGGATGGCCCCATTTTCTCCCATGAAGTCCTCTGTTTACTTCCATGGTAATTTAAGGATTCATTATCTTCTACCTTAACTGAATTCCATATTCATGATCTCTTTCTAATTCATGGATTCTTTATTTTCTTCCCATGGAGGAATTCCTCTCTAATCTACCTTCGTCTCATAATTCATATCTTTCTCTTCTTTTACTATCAATTTTTTGTTTTTTTATAAATTTCAAAATTTTAATTGGTGGAAGGTTTTATTTTACAAAGCTGAATTGTTTCTGTATCTATGTATCTCATTTATCCCTATCTTTTCTCTTTTCATCTTCCCCATTGTGCTAAACCTCATTTTTTGGTCTACCTGAATGGTGAACATGGATAATTGGGATTGTGTGTTAGATTCATTCAGGCGCTTAGTTATTTCCTGTTCATGTGTGGCCCTATATTTGTGTTCTTTTTCAGTGAACATTGTAGATTATGTTCATTATTCCTCTTCACTTTCATTTCGATTCATATCTCCTGACCCCATTTGTTTTTTTGTGATGAACCTTATTGGAAGTTTGGAATCATCTTGGGTAGTGTTCATCTTCATGAATTTGAAGACTGTGTTTGAGGGGTTTGATTCCATATGTATTAGTGCTACTAATGGTTGATGTTGGGATGATGTGTTGGAGTGGTCTCAATAACTGACAGTTTCACTTGGGTGGTATCAACTTTGTCTTTACTTTTTTCAGGGTGACTGGTTGGACTTTTATGACCCTGTGATTTTTTATTGTTACTTTGGAGATGATACAACAATTTTTTGTTAGTTTTTGAGTGATTAAGGTGTGATCAAGTCTTTTTTGGTCAGTGACAATGAGGGATTGTTAATAAAGCTCATTTAAGTGGTATCCATTTTGGATTTTTTTCTGGAGGGTTACAGGAGTGATGATGATTGGGATGAAATTTGTATTCAGTATTCTAGGTAATGTTGGGGGTCATGGTGTTAGATGCAAGCTTGAGTTGGAGTCTATTGGTATGCTTGAAATGTGATGTTTTCATTTTTAAATTTAATTATGATTTTGATTGAATATTATTCCCAATTTCTAACATTTTTTTATTTTATATTTGATATTGAGCATTTTTTGTGGTTTAAAACTTAACCCATAAAAGTGTCTTTCATGAAAGTACTAAAAAACTGTGTTTGGAAGAATGATGGGTAGAAGGTCTCCTGTTGGTGAATGTAGAAACAAATTTCAATACATGTCTAATGAAAATTATTCCTTACATTTCCAATGTTACTAGTCCTCTATTTGGAAAAGGATATTATATTCACATTAATGTTTTCTAGAACATTCGATACCCATAAGTCATCATCTTATGAAACTTTTATTAGAGTATATTCACATTAGGTTCACTATTTTGTTCTATGAAAGATTTGTTGGGGCATGCATTCAATTGGAATATGAATCTATAGAGCATCCATGATCCTGTTACAACATTTTCCTACTTTCCAAAGGATTTTTCCATTCACCACTGTGGTTGATGATGATTTCTCCTTGATCAGAATGAGTTGATGATATTTTAACTAAAATTTACATTGAATACTCCTTGAACAATTATTTGTTGTACGAGTCTCCATTACGTATCAATGTCATGTTCTTGAATCTAATTACAAGGGTCATCTTCTAGTGGAAACTAGTTCATTATGTCTCATGACACTCTAATATCCTTGCTACCTATGGTTAGAGATGATGATGATGTTGGGAATAATTGGAATCTCCAAAATTCTCTCTTATATATTGTTTATAAGGAATGTTATTAGAATTGTATAGGGTGTTTCGAGTGAAAACCCTGTATAATATCATGATCACCATGAAGTAGTGTAGTGGGGTATACACCATGGAGGCACGTCATGTACTCCACCTAGTGTCCATGTATCCCCCGAGATACACAATGAGTTCTAATGAAGTCCCCACATGTCGTGTGATAGGTGGCACATGGTTGGTGTCACTTGAATACTTCAAGAAACCCTAGACTCCACCCAGTAGGACCCACACATTGTGTACCAGAGGATACATGCCTTGATCATGAGGATTATCCCAAGTCAATAGTTCAAATGATGGTCATATTCATCATTTATCTAACGACCAATTCTGGATCTAACTCATCAGGGAACTGAAGATCTGATGTTGTGTGATCATGCTATCAACAAATTGGTTTGTTTTGGGCCTCCAATATCCTAGAAATCCAATTCCAATCATTCACCTAAAGAATGCTCAAAGAATTATATCTTCTGGAGTACTCAGATCTATCCATCTCCATCACTATCACACCTCCTCTAAGTCATCACGATGCCAAATCAATGATTTTAGATCATTGTGATGTGATTATATGGTACAAAAATCCTTCATTCATAGACCAGTGAAGAATGAATAACATGTGGGTATAATGGGGCAAGGGATCACATAGAAAAAAATCATGGAATGAACCTCTGCCTCTATTCTTTACGGCCGTGATTTGTTCTATTAGAATGATTAATAAACAAAATAAAAAGAGATTCAATCCATTGAATCTAACCGGAAATCAAACCCTCCTTCAAAAATGATCGCACTGAGGGTCAACCATTTCATGGGATTATCTTGGTTCATTGTTAAATCAAATAACAGGGAAAGAATAAATTAAAACAAAATGGACTACAAATGGTTTGTATCATTCATTAATTAAGTTTTATGGTTGTGTCTCTTCCATTACAGACACTCATCAAAACAACGTCTATCGATCTCTGATCCAAGGCTCCGACATCATTTGTTGTTGACAGAATTATCCAGGTTCTCTCCAGAGCCTCCATGATTTTTTTGAGGATTATGAGCCTAATGTTGGGATCCATATTTAAAAAATAGAAAAAATTTCATTAGGTCACCATAATGTTAAAAATAAAATTATTTCTTAATTTATTTTATTTTTTAAAATTGTCCAAAAATTTACTTTTTTAGATTATTTAAACCGACCAGAGATAGGCCTCACCTATGGTAATGTAGTAAATCTAAATAAAATGGGAACCATATATTTATGATTCAAGAATCCATTTATAATTTATTTCACTTTCTCATGAAAACCTCTTGGACGTTCTATTTAATATATTTAATATATTTCAAACATTTCTTTTGAGCACACCAGGCCTTAGAATTGCACACCATCTCAGCGCCTAATCGAAAATTATTTATATATAATATTTAAGAAAAATAATAAATGAAAAAATCGTGGACATAACATTATCCCCATCTTAGGGATTTATGTCCCCAATAATCCAAAACAATAGTCTATACAAGGCGATGTGGGTACTGTTCATGAATCTGAGCGTCATTCTCCCATGTTCGCTCCTACATATTCTTGTGATTCCACCATGAACACACCACACACACCAAGGGAATCTCTCACCCATATAGTATCCTGTCAGTAAAATCCTTTATCTCTACTGGGTACTCAGAAGAGGTTTCCCCATAATCAATTTTTAGATCCCCCTAGTTGATAATGTGTGATTGTTCAAGAACGTACCTCCACATCTGTGACACATGGAATATGGAGTGTACCCGGTGAAAATAAAGGGGTAGAGTTATGAGGTATTCCACCTCACCAACTCTACACAGTATCTGAAAAGGGACCACGAACCTTAGATATAACTTGCTGCACCTACCAAATCTCCACAACCCTTATCGAGGTCTGACCTAAAGGATGACATGGTCCCCTTCCTCAAACTATGGATGTCTCCATCATTTATCATCAAAAGTCTTCTGTCAGCTCTGTATAATATTCATCTACTCCTCGATGATCTGCACCTTCTCAATAGAATCTCATTAAAACACTGGACCCATGAGTGTTGACTCTCCTGAGTCAGTCTAGAAAAGTGGTGATCAGCAGGGTTGCCCATATAAATCCATTAATTGTGGAAAAATAATGGTGGATTGGTAGTTATTTTTGAATGAAAACTCCAAAATAGGTAGTAAATCTTCCCAACTATCATTGAAGCCCAAGTTACAGTCATGTAACTTGTCACCCATAACATGAATGGTCCTCTATGTCTGGTCATCCTTCTACGGATGAAATCATGTGCATAAGTGTAACTGAGTCCCAAACACCTCTCACAATCCCTTCCCCAAATGGGATGTGAAATTAATATCATGATATGAAACTATCATTGATGGGACTACATAAATACAAACTATTCCTTCAAATAGAGGCTTCAAAAGCTCTCTATTTAACTCTATTACCCAATAGCCAAGAAGTGGGCTGACTTGGTGAGTCAGTCAATGATCACCCAGATGGAATCATGTTCCCTAGACGTACATGGTAAAACCATAAATAATTTTATCAATATTACATCCCACCATCATTTTTTCACCTCAAGGGGTGAGCTAATCCTGCTAGAATATGGTGCTAATCCTTTACTTGTGGGTACGTAAGGAATCAAGAAACGATGTTTTCCACTACCTTCTTCCTCACTATCCACCAAAACATGCATTAGAGGTCCTGGTACATTTTCTCCACACAAGGGTACACCACTGAAGGGGTTGTATGGAACTACCTCAGAACTTCCTACTACAACACCATTGGTACAATGGTTCTACCCAAAAAATGATGACATACTCTCCAACTTGTGAATATCCATCATGAACATGACCTATATAAATTTGAGCACATAAGGGTTCATAGTTGGTATCCCCATGTCGTGCCTCCTTAACTCACTGTAAGAGTGTAGGGATGAAAACAATCGACTGTAGGTAACCTTCATCATCTCTATCCATGATGGATAACTATAATGATGCCAACTATTCAGATCCCTTATTCAATATATGTGAACTTGGTCTTCTACAGAGAGAATGTGGCACCATATTACCCTTCCCAAGAGTATAGAAAATATCATAGTCATTTCCCTGGAGGAACTCTAGACATCTCCACTATATCATGTTCAGATCCTTCTGCGAGAAGATACACTTGAGATTCTTGTGATCAGAGTTGACAATAAACCACTCGCCCATCATGTAGTGTCACCAGGTCATCAATTTGAAGAATACCACTACCCACTCAAGATCATGGGTTATTTAGTTCTTCTCATGTCTCCCAACATGGTGCAAACCATAGGCAATCACTGCTTTCCACTACATCAAGATACAACAATGTTTGTTCCATGAAAAATAATATAACACTATATACTTGACACCCTCCTCTGATAGTATCATGATCAGGGCACTCGTAAAACTCAGCCTCAACTACTGGAAAGCCTGTTGGAACCTCTCCATCCACATGAAAGGATTCCCATTATAGATCAAAGTAATCATTAGTGTTGACATCCAAGATAAGTCATGGATGAATCTAAGGTAATATCATGTTATCCCAATGAAGCTCTACCCTTCAGTCATGCTCTTTAGTGGCTCACATGATAGTGTCACCTCCACCTTGGTCATGTCCACTGCCACTCCATCATTTGAGATAACATGTCCGATAATGTGGACTATCTAAATCCATAACTATCATATAGATATTTTCCCATAATCTTGGGGCTCTCAGAGTATGTCGATAACAATCCTTACGTCTCTCGCATGCTTCTCAAAACTCCAGGAGTGGGCTCACCTCAAAACTCGAGTGTATCTACCTCTAAAACTCCTTGAGTGTGATCAGTATGTGATCCTCATCTGCAAGTACTATAGGTACCACATGTCGATCCACTAGTGTAGGTATATATGGTGCACCGCCATGAGGTAACTCTTGTGGAATTGACCCCTGTATCGAATCCTCTTCACTAAGCATTTCAACCTCATGATCTAACTACTGAATCCTTTTTGTTATGAACCACAGAGGCTTCCTATAAGAAAAAACTATGTACCACAGTCAATGAGTGTATATGGATAGCTGACTCAAGAAGTACATGGAAACTTGAACCAGTTCTTATATGATGAATGTATCGTGGTTGTTTCCCCTTAAAACTAGTTTTCTCATGTACTAGTTCAAAAATCAGTTTATCAAATCCATGGTGTATGGATATGTCAGCCACCCACAACAAAACATGAGTAATGGCGTGAAAGTTGAACTCAAAACACTAAAATTTGTAACCCTAATGCAATCTCATAGACTCTCAGTCCTAATGTAGAACTGACCACATCTGATAAAACTATGTCACAACCCGTCCTATTGGAGACCATTCATGGAATCCCCATACCCACCTCCAATTGGATAGGGGCTGGTGACTAGTACTATTTATAATGTCACAAAAATGGGATGCATTACCTATTTAACTATACACACGAACACAAATCCATTCAAAAAAATGCTAAAATGTAAAAACCACTAATGAAAAAAATTCTTGCCTACTACAAAACCCAACCCCATAGAACAATAAAATGTAATGTTTATTAAATTAAACTACTCCAATATACAATCCAACTAAAAGGAAAAGTCTTCTAACTAAAACATCCAACCTGTATGAAAATAAGATAGGTATTGGTACTGAAAATCAAATCCATAGGAACACCTCGGACTACATGGAACTGAAAAAGATCTGTCCAGTCCTGATTTTCGATGTACTCTGTCAAATGGTTGCTCGTCTTCACAAGAGACATCCCATCTAGTCAAATCAAATATAGGGGTGAGTATAAAAACACTCATTAAGACACCCTAAAAACAAAAAATAAATACATGGTAATGGTACACTCATCTCTACAATGTATATATCTATAGTAAATATAACATGAAATTATCTAGATATACTCAAGACCCATACCTATACTCTATATTTAAGTAAAAATGACCTCATACCCATTCTAGGGATTTAGTTTGATGATTCCACGAAGCACTCAACCGGGAGAAGTCACTCTTTAGTCGGATATCCCTTATAATGTTTTTCTGGGAAGTACTTTTAATTGGGAATCACCATGAGAGAGAGATAAACTGATAACTCTAAATTGAGAATATGATACAATCACTCTGGGAGAACCAACAACATGAGTGGGAAGATAATGATACATGTAGGAGGATCACTACTAGGGCCATAGTGTATACCAAGACTCATTCGGATTCACCTTCTAAATTGAAGACTGACATCTGGTAGGATTTGTTGCATCAATAACCTTCATCTTCTTAGGTCACAATATTAGAAAGAAGATCATGCTCCGGGCCTCTAAGAGGGGACTCCCAACAGTATCCAGAAAGTCATGCTAAAGGGGTTCTTAATTCTATTGATAAGAAATGATACCAACTAAACATTAGGGGAATGAGAAAGGGGCACCATCCCAAACAGAACATTTCTATGATACAGTGTACAAGGAGATCATTCTATGTATAAAAGTGTACATAGAATGAAGAATGGTCAAACATTGTGCCCCATGACCCAATGAACTACTTTTGTACACTGGTCCGAGACAAAACAACATGTCATGTGGAAGAGGGGTACACGCTGTGCAGAAGGGTCACACACAGTGTCCCTCTATCTGGGGTCCACCCATGTACTCTAAACATGTGTGATTACAAGGTATCAACCTATGTCTTCATACTAGTTTACTAGTACATGCGGTTATACGTGTAACTAACTCATCAAAGTTGTGTGGTGGGGTTCATATCATGTTGGCATGCCTTATACACCATCCCATGTTTGTGTATCCTCTAAGACACACGTAGAGTTACAGTGAAGGTCCCACATGTCGTGTGACAGGTGTCACATGTTGTGTGCCATTTTACTACTTCCCAAAACCATAGACACCACTCGGAGGGTACCACAAACCACATATCATGGGGTACATTACATTTTCATTTAGATTTTTGAGAATCCCTAGTTTGAATGATGCTCATCTTCCTTATTGCAATGACCACTGTTTCTGGCCGCACCTCACTGGGAAACTCCAGATCCATAGTCATTCAGTCATGCCATCACTGATTCGTTATGTTTCAGGCCTCTAATCCTCATGAAAATACAATTCCAATAATTTTCATAAATAATACTTGAAGAATGATATATTATTTAATATTATGATCTATCTGTCACAATTTCCATCTCATCTTCGCTAGGTCTCCATGATGCCTAGTCATCGATTTTAAATCATTGAGTTGTGATTCAAATGTGTAATGACCATCCATTAATAACCACATGAAGATTAAATAATGCACGTTTATAAAGGGAGAAGGAATCTCATAGAAACAAATCAAGGAATGTTCCTTGGCCATTGTTCATTATGTCATTAAACTATTCTATTAGAATGGTCAATAAACCAAATAAAAATAGAATCAATCCCCCGAATCAATCCCAAAACCAAATCCTCCTACAAGAATGATCTAAAAAAGTGTAAATCTACTCGTGGATTGATCTCAATTCATTATTAAATCAAATAACAGAGAAAAAAATAAAAAAAACAAGCACAACTTCAGGGTTGGATCATTTTTCAAAGAATTTTGTTCATCGTTTCACTGTTGTTGGAAAGACTGTTCAGAACG
Source organism: Viscum album (assembly GCA_963277665.1). Classification (NCBI taxonomy): domain Eukaryota; kingdom Viridiplantae; phylum Streptophyta; class Magnoliopsida; order Santalales; family Viscaceae; genus Viscum; species Viscum album. Next base: position 149,271,910 of record OY728156.1, on the reverse strand, counting down.
GTGTCCATCGATATCTGGTCCTAGGCTCCATGATGTTTTCCAAGGTTATGAGCCTAACCATGGGATCCATTTTATTTTTATTAAAAAAAAAATAAAAAGTGTCATTTCATCACTGTAATTTTAAAATTAAAATAAATTCATAACTTATTTTATTTCTTTAAAATGTCTAAAAATTAATTTTTACATCTGCTCCCCATCAGACTATGTTAGGAATCACTTAATGTAATGTCGCTACTCTGAAAATAAACGTTCCCTAGGATTTATGATCTGGGAAATAGTTTAGATGTTATTACATGTTTTCGGTAAAAATGATCACATGTTCTATTTAATATATTTAATATATTTCGATCATTTATTCCAGACACATCCGACCTCATAATTTCCTATCATCTCATCTCATCTTCTTGATCTAATTCCATATAATAATTAAAAATATAGTATGAGGAAAAATTTATGACATTACAGTTCATACACATAGTATGTAATTCCTATAAAAAACTCTTTTAATGGTGTTATAATCTAACTAGGTATGTCAAAAAATAACATATTGGTGAATTATTCATATTTAAAACCCATGATCCTTTGTTTTAGTAATTGAAATTTCCCAAATATGTTTTTGAGGAAAACATTGAATAATCTGTTATTGAATTTTAGTCATCATTCTATATTTTTTAATGTCCTGTATTAAACATTTATTTCTGATAATATTTTCTCTCAAAAATTTATTTTAATTTAAAATTTAGACATTTTTTAATCCATTTTATTCAATATTATGAAATCATGTATTATTGTGTGATCATATGTTTCATGTACGATGCATATATGCGTACATCATTCCACTCTGGTTAAAGATCAGAATAAAATATAATAATTCAGAAAATTATAATTTATCAAAGTATACAAACTATAGCTATAAAAGGAAATAACAATCATCCAGCATCTCTGGTAACATATACATACATGATGTAATCACTAGCAAGCCATAAGTCTTATCTCAATACCATTTACCAGTAAATTATAACTATATCTATCATATATTAAATAGTAAAATATCAAAAAAAATATTACTTCATTGGTAACATCCTCATCCTTGTTAATAAGGATAGAACTGAATTGGGTTGCACATCTAATATGAAATCATGTACTCTCATATGGTAGTTGTTTTTATCTAGTAGAGATGGTCTGATCCACACTATAGAAAATATGTTAACTTATTATCATGAACATTAAACAATATATAAATTATATAAACATCTGATAAAACTAAACATCAATGTACATATATGTCATTTTAGAGCAAAAAAACTCACCGTTCAGATAAAACTCTAGTATGTAATCATATAATGAACCATTAATATATAGTTTGTTATATATGGGGGGAAATGGTCACTGATTAGGATAATCAAATACAATATAATCCAAAAATAATTTCCCACTAGGTCAACAATATAAAACATAATCTTAAGATAATATAATAACCTCATATACACCCTCTTTTATAATCATTAGATTCTCAATCAAAATATTTTCATAAAACCATCATGTTATTCCATCCTAGTCACCCATAAGAGATGTCTCAACCAATATTTATGGTATGGATAATGTACACCCATCCACCAATAGAAACATTTAGGATAAAAAATTATACATAGTAGTAAACGACCATCATGGCCCATATTATATGCTATAATATAACATATGTGTAAATAAATGAAAATAAAATTGTATCACATATAATCTATCTAATCGATTCATATAATATAAAACTAATACAGAAATCATATTAATAAAACTAACATTCTACATTATATTTCCATAAAATTTTGAATTTTTACAATTAATTCCTATTAGGGTGTTCCAAAATATCAAAACATGTAAAAAATAACTTGAGGACACATGTTGATGTTACATCCTTGTATATCATTTCCTAATATAAAAAATCCAGATCACATTCATCCACGAGTAGTCATTCCACTGGTAATAGGAATAAGCTCATATGCCTACAATTGAAAATAAAAAATCAAAAATGGGCTCAACTTGTTGTCATCCCCTGAAGGATATAACAAATATATATCCTAGATAGATTTCATCCCATAGAGAAACTACATCATAAAGATGACCCAAATTTCATTTTTCCACTCGTGTATGAAACATCATTAGATTGTATGAATCTCCTAATAAGTATATTTCACAAAATTGTTTATATGATAACCGGTAAATGTAACTATGGAATATCTAGAAAAATTTACCAAATCCACTCACACCCATTTGACTACCACCACTCTATTAATGATATATTGATTCACAGTTTCTCATATCATGAATCACACAACTGAGGCGTTATCCTCCCAAACATAGACACCAACATCCATTAAAATCACGAAATTACCATTACACCATTAATACAAGAACATAAACATATATTATAACTTAATATTTGATGGAGATTATAATAATTAAGCTTTCTTATATCATAGGAGATAGACCTGATCAATCTTTTTTCTAGAAACTAGACTAGGTATTATCCATTATTACTTATAATGAATAATCATTGCAATAATAATCTCATGTTCCAATGTTTTTTTATAATACTAAACCATGAATTTAGAGTTTATGTGAATCTAGCATTTATTTAATATTTTACCCTTACTTTGAGTATATCCATCTATCTAACTCATTAATCCATGTAGGACTTCCTCCTCAAGGACCGTAACTATATTCCACTAATATATTTCCCATAAAACCCCCATATGACCTATGACCACATCTGTCCATTTCATTTTTTTACTAATAATAAAACCCCTCATAATATATATCAACTATTATAATATAATATACCTCATCATATATATACACCCAACCTCCCAATTCCTATGAAACTACAATGAAAATCAACTCTCAATAACCCATCAAGGGAAAAATAATTGTACTAAAAATATATATTACCACATTATAAAAAAATTAAGTGAACCTTTTACCGAAAAAATCACTAAAAATTTTGTACCATAAACTTATTCAAATAAGAAATTATGAATCACCTAATTCGATTAAAATATATTATCACTCATATAAAAAAATTTATACTTCATATTTATTAATAAACCCATTTCCAAGATACATATCTAGTTTACACTCATTGAATAAGTACTAAATGGGCATCCATTTCTATACTCATGAAGTTAACCTAAAAGTGACCGTCTGAGGCCTCATTATAATTATCTCTCACTGAGAGACCCAATCATGGTATGATGAAATAAACTACTCTACAACCCCCTAGGATATTATATCTCCATGTGAACTCCAAAAAACAAATCATAGAATATAGATTTTTATTCTTATAGGGCCTTCCAATTTCATCATTTGAAACTAATCCCTTTCATACCTTGTTAGAGTTACTATAACTATAATTACAATTAACATATGTTTTCAACACATTTAAATTCAATAAATATTTATAAATAATTTTGGGATGTATTTGTTATTATTAATATGATTTTTCCACTCTGGTATGATCACATTTTTTCCAAATTCATCATAAATTATTGAATCATTAAAATAAATAAAAATATAGGGAATATGGGGATGTATTTCAAATTGAGAGAGAAATTATAAATAAGATGGATTGAATAACACCCACAATCTAGATCACATAGATCCAGTGAAATATTAATGGGACAGTAATAAAACTACATGATATTTCATAAAAAAGATCAATGATTTCTCGTTATTAAGTTACTAGTTATATAAACATTAATTACTATAACAACCCAAACATTACATACATTGTTAACACTTCAAAATTAAAGCATACTTATTACAACATATAACAAAACCACGAAAGGACTGTATAGGTATAGTGTCTTTAGAAACTGGGAAACATAAACAAATGGTTCATAAAGCGTCTACACTATCTCCCATTTATTTCATCATATCTATATTCCCTTTTGGCATATCTTACTTAATAACCTTCTTCCTGACCTGGGGATATAAAACATACAAAAGGGTGAGCTCAAATGCTCAGTAAGGTTAATCAAATGAAATATCAATCACATCGTATACATAAGCACATAACTTTTGGAAATCTTAACCTGCAAAAGAGATCATAATTTCATAACATGGGTTAAATCATGTCAGTGAAATGTAATCACAATAATAATAACATAAAACATGAAACATCGTGGCATACACACATAATCATAGAGAATCATTTCTTGTTAGTCAAGACTCATTGCCAAGACTATCTTAGTGGACAATGTCCCTTTCTGAACTGAGTCACCCTCGTTTCAGTCCTGTTTCACTGAACCGGTATAACCTACCGTTCCAGCCATGTCTATCTCATGAGATATAAAATCTTTACCCAATGCATTGGAGGGAGATATAGGTCACACCCATCTCATAATGATACCATTATTATGTGTGCCACAAAATCATAAATTATACAACATTGCATAACCCATGTAATAAAATGGGAATCTTAAACATCGTGACATCATAAAACTATTCATATAAGATAAAGGATTTCATAAAAATATAACCATCACAACATAGTCATATCAATGTAATAATAGGGGTAAAAACAGAACCCTTTATTATCTTAGATGGAAAATAATTTTGATAAAATACTTGAACTCCATTCTTGAGGAAAATATCATTTCTTCTTCAAAAACATTTTTCCTTTCTTAACACGTCATACAACATTAAACTAAAAGAAGTTGATTAAAAATAAAATTGAAAACTTGTAAAGGAAGCTTCTTGTAAATAATGTTTTAAAAATCCATTCATGCCGTATAAGTTAAAAAAAACATTCTTCTCGTACTTTTGTCGGAAAAGTAAAAAAGTACCTCGTACGAAAAACGACAAAAGATTCCTTTCATATCTTTTTACTAAAAACTCACCGAAAGGTAAAATTGGATATAAAAAATTTTAGTTGAATGGAAATAAGATTACATATTGTGGAAACATGGATTTGGATGATAAAATACACCCCAGTAAATTTCAAAGTATAAACAATCTCGGATAAAAATGAGATTGTGATATTTCCCTTACCTTAGGTCCATTTTGCTTCGTTAGTGTCCGAACCTTCTGTATAATGATTTAAATAATGTTATTGACTTATTCCAGAATCATACTTATTTTTATGATATCATATATGGGCATATTCTTAGCTTCTTAGTAGTAATATTTCATTGCTCCTTGTTATTTGGGTGTTTATAACTTTTTGTTCTTATGCATGTCTTGTCGAATAAATTATTATTCTTCTCTTTAGGTTATAGATTCCTCATTTCCAGAATTTTATTAGTGTAATATATATCATATTCATTCATTCAATTCATTTATATAATAATTATGAAATGAAGATCATGTAGAACGAGTCGCATCACACCGTGGAGACGACATTCCGTACATACGCACGAGTGATGATATCGTTCCTATGATTGTGGAATTGTATTGGAGTGTATGTATACTATTTAAGAATCAATATAAGTTTATAATAGTCATATATAGTCATTATTGACACCATTATACCCATCCAAGTAAGGTGGTGGTGGAAAATATATTACACCATGGCGTGGAGACGGTATTCCGTACGTACGCACGCGCAGTGATTTCTTTTTCCGTAGGATGGATAGATGGTGAAATAGGGTTGTTTCATACTTATAATAACATATCAGTATATCATTGATACTGATGTTATTACTTCATAATGAACCAACTAAAGAAGAAGAAGTGGAAGAAGAAATAAAGATGAAAGAATCGGTAACGGACATTACCTCTTTTTTGAAGTGCTTCTTTGAGACCTTCTTTTAGGGCGCTAAAATAGGTCTTTGAAGAAGACCAGAACCTCTAGGATGTCTATAGGGATGTGGAGAGGAGAAAGTGTCAGGGGTTGGCAGAGCTTAAAGGCTCAAAGTGGTGTGACGAATAGAGGGAGGAGGTGCCCTTTTATAAGGGAGGAGAGGGGCACCTTTGGAATAACAAAAAATATTATTTTATTATAAATTCAAGTTCGGTTTTAAATAGCTCCAAATTGATTTATTTCGAGGATAAGGTGGGTATGGGTCTAAATACTCTCATCCAATAGAATTTATACAAGTTTAGGTTCCTATTTTAACCTTATCATTTAGATTTAACATTAAGTTAAATAATTTTACTTTTACCGTGTCTTCTTGTGTTCTCATACTATAAGGTTAATAAACTTACTATATGAAGACAAACTAACCCCAAGTTGTTTATTATTAATATATATAACCTTATCCAAGTAATTTGGCCTAACCTTAGATTTTTTAGAATAAAATAACAATTACTAATATAATATTTGTTTTAAAAAGTAGTTTATGTCAATTTTGACACTATTTAGTAATTGATTTTTGTGAAAATCATAACAGAGTGATTAGTTCAAAAACAGTTAATTAAATCAATACTAACATGTCATATTAACCTATAAAATTAGTGTAATTCCTAAAAAGTCTCAAATTACATTTATTTTTGTGTTTATAACATCAATTATGTCAATATTTCATTAATATGATAATTACTGCATCATCATTGTGTCATAAATAAATTAAATTATTTAATGTCTAAAAATTACAAATAAAATACCATTATGTAGGAAATATTTTTATATTTCTAATGAATATTTATAGTCGAATTTATCTTATGTATAACCCCATATTAAAAATGATTTACTTATTACACTTTGATTTTAACTATTTTAACCCTTCTTTAAATAGATTAATAATAAATGTCCTAATCTAATCCAAGTTGGCCTAAATGGTCATATTTTATTCCTAAGTTTGTTTTTGGTCGAATTACACTTGTCCAATAGAATTAGGACATGTTTTAGGGTAATAATAATATCATTTTTACCCTTAAGTACCCTATTTACATTTAACCGTGGTAAATAAAAGTAAAAAATTACTATTCACTAAAAATTATTTTCATCTCATTGAACCACATTTTACTTACTAACATCAACCGTGTCTCTCAGAAGCGGTAAAATTATGTTTTATGAAAAATTTAGTTTTTTAACTACCACTTAGTGGTTTCACTATTCATCAAAAATTTAATGTTTTCAGAAAAATACCAAAATTTCACCCTAGGCTAAATTCGATATTACGAATCCAAAAATGAAGTCTATTTTGAAAAAAAAAATTATAAAATTTCAAAAAGTGGTTATTACTATTTATAACAGGTAGTTTTAATAATATTTTAATATCATATCGTTGTTTAGTGAAACTCGATATTGCGTATGACGTAAGCTATCGAGGAAGGTTGCGATTTCGTGTAAAGAAAGCCAAGCAAGTGTTGTGTAGAAAAAGATTCCTCTGAAGATTTATATAACATAAAAGTCTCGGGTGTTACATTCTACCCCCCTTAAAATGAATTTCGCCCTCAAAATTCGTCACTTTGTAACAAACAGATGAGGATACCTCTCCCTCATCATATCCTCAAGCTCCCATGTAGCTTATTCTAATTGGTGGTTCCTCCATAAAACATTCACCAATCGAGTGGTCTTGTTTCGTAGGACTTTTTCACTATGATCCAGAATCTCTATCGGCTGTTCTTCATAAGAAAGATCTTGCTCCAGTGGTACAACTTCTGTGCTGAGTTCATGTGAAAGATCAGGTATGTACTTTCTCAGGAGAGATACATGGAACACATCGTGAACTTGAGAGAGATTCGGTGGAAGTGACAATTGGTAAGATACCTTCCCAACACCATCCAGTATTTCGAAAGGACCGATATATCTAGGTCTCAACTTCCCCTTCTTTCCAAATCTCATGACCCTATTCCAGGGAGATATTCGTAAGAACACTTTATCACCCACTTCAAACTCTAGGTCTTTTCTTCGGTTGTTGGCATAAATTTTCTATCGACTCTGATCTGCTCTTATGTGTTGTTGAATAGATCTAACCTTTTCTGCCATTTCATCAACGAGATCAGGTCCTAATAGCTTTCTTTCCCCAACTTCATCCCAGCAAGTTGGAATCCTGCATTTCAATCCATAGAGAGATTCATAATGAGCCATCTGAATACTGGAGTGAAAGCTATTATTATAAGAAAATTCCACCAATGGTAGGCGTTGATCCCAACCACCTTTGAAATCCATAGAGCAAGCACTCAACATCTCTTCTAGGGTTTGAATTTTTCTCTCAGACTGTCCATCTGTCTGAGGATGATAAGCAGTGCTAAAACTCAACTCTGTATCCAGAGTATGCTGAAGACTTTTCCAGAACATCGAGGTAAATCTCGGATCCCGATCAGATATAATAGAAAGTGGCACTCCATGCAATCTTACCACTTCCTTTACATATATCATAGAAAGCCAATCGAGAGAGAAATCCTCTCTAATAGCAATGAAGTGTGCAGACTTTGTAAGACGATAAACTATGACCCAGATAGCATTATTTCCTTTGGATGTTTTAGGAATTCCTGTGACAAAGTCTATAGTGATGTTTTCCCATTTCCATTCGGGTATGGGTAATGGTTGTAACATCCCCTTAGACTTCTGTCTCTCAGCATTAACTTGTTGACAAACCAAGCATCGAGAGACATATTCAGCAACATCTCTTTTCATGCCATCCCACCAGAAGTACTCTTTCAGGTCCCTATACATCTTCGTGCTTCCAGGATGAATAGAGAATGAAGAACTATGAGCCTCATCCAGCAGCTCCTTCTTTAATTCGGGGATGGGAGGAACACAAACCCGATTCCTGAACTTTATTATCCCATCACAATCAAGGTTGAATTCAGGAACATTTCTCACCTTCTTTTGTAACTTGACATCTTCTTTCTGTGCCTCTTTAATATTCACATGTATAGATGGTTGAACATTCATTTGAGAAAGATAAGATTTTCCCCCTTCCATTATAATTCCAAGATCCATCCATTGTAAATCCATAAATATTGGATCTTTTGTGATCCTCATCATGGATAAACTAGCATGGTCTTGTTGACTTAATGCAACTGCCACCTTGTTTGCTTCCCCGGGGTGGTAATGGATTGAGCAGTCATAATCCATAATCAGCTCCAACCATCTTCTTTGGTGCATATTCAGCTCCTTTTGTGTGAAAATATACTTTAAACTTTTATGATCAGTATAAATATCACACCTTTCACCATAAAGATAATTCCTCCAAATATTTAATGCAAAGATTACTGCTGCTAACTCCAAATCATGTGTTGGGTAATTTTGCTCATGGATTTTCAACTGTCGTGAGGCATAAGCTATCACCATATCATTTTGCATAAGAACACACCCCAATCCCTTCTTGGATGCATCACTATAGATCACAAACCTTTCTCCACTACAATGTAGTGTGAGCACAGGTGCACTGTATAACCTTATTTTCAACTCCTTGAAATTCTCTTCAGAATCCTCTGTCCAAACAAACTTAACTCCTTTCCGAGTCAACATGGTGAGTGGATTAGATAATCGTGAAAAATCATTCACAAAACGTCGATAATATCCAGCCAAACCAAGAAAACTTCGGATCTCAGTTACTGTTGTTGGTCTCGACCATCTTTCGACAACCTCTGTTTTTTCTGGATCTACAGATATCCCATCTTTTGAAATTATGTGACACAAAAATGCAACTTTTTGAAGAAAAAATTCACACTTGGTAAATTTGGCATAAAGCTTCTCCTTTCTCAGGGTCTTCAATATAATTCTCAAGTGATCTTCATGTTCTTCCTTTCTCTTTGAATAGACAAGAATATCGTCTATAAAGACTACCACAACTTGATCAAGATAGTCTTTAAAGACTCTATTCATCAGATATATGAAGATAGCATGGGCATTAGTAAGACCAAATGGCATCACTATAAATTCATAGTGTCCATACATTTTACAGAAAGCCGTCTTTGGTATACCCTCCCTTTTGACCCTTAATTGATGATACCCTGACCGAAGATCAATCTTGGAAAAGTATTGAGCTTCACACAGTTGGTCAAATAGGTCATCAATGCGCGAGAGAGGATATTTGTTCTTGATAGTGATCTTGTTAAGTTCTCGATAATCAATTAAGAGTCTCATTGATCCATATTTCTTCTTAACAAATAGAACAGGTGCTCCCCAAGGTGATGCACTAGGGCATATGAATCCCTTATCAAGATTCTCTTGGAGTTGCTTCTTCAATTCCTGCAACTCAATTGGGGCCATTCTATAAGGTGTCTTTGAAATAGGCAAAGTACCCTGTATGAGTTCTATTGAAAACTCAACTTCACGATTCGGTGGAAGACCCGGTAATTCCTCCGGAAAGACATCATCAAACTCCCGTTCAATGGGAATATTCTTAATCGTGAGTTTCTCACCAACCATTCGAGATAAATAACCTTTATTTAGTGGAATCAATACCCATAAAATGGAATAAATTTCCACTGGAAGGTTATGTTCATCCTTGCATCGATAGACGATCATAGTTTGATCTGGAATATGAAATGTGACTTCCCTTCTTTGGCAATTGATATGAGCTCCATGTAGAGAAATCCAATCCATGCCAAGAATCAAATCAAATTCCACTATAGTAAGGATCACAAGATTTTCAGTAAGCACATTACCACAAACTTCAATCGGAGAAGAATTATAAACTTTTGATGCGACTGTTGTGCCATTAGGTGTTGTTACAGCTAACTCAACATCTAATTGATGAGGTAATACAGTGATACCCTTAGAAAATTCTTCAGAAATAAAGGAGTGGGTGGATCCAGAATCAAATAAAACATTTTCTACTTTAGAGTGGATGGTAAGTGTACCTTTCACCACATCGTTATCTTACTCCACATCGCTGATAGAAATTGCATGTGACTTCCCTTTGTATTTAGCCTTAAGAGTTTGTTGACGTCGACCATCATCATCAACCCTTGGATTAGGACATTTATTGGCATAATGTCCCATCTCCTTGCACTTGAAACATTGAAGTGTTGTATGTTCATTTTGTGTATCCCTTCCATTGTTTGCATCATTAGACATCTTCTTCCCATCATCGTGGCATTCAAATGCCCGATGACCTTCCTTTCCACATTTGAAACATTTACTTGTCCCTTTAAGACAACTCCCTCCATGTTTCTTTCCACACTTTGAGCATAATGGAAAGCTCATCTTCTTTTCAGTGTGCTCTTTAGATTTTCCTTTGAATTCCATTTTCCTCTTCTTATCAAACCCATATGAGTGATGGGTTACTCCAATCTCCATCTCAACATTGAGAGCACATCGAACGATTTCCTCATAGCTATTGAAGTCCCTTATGGCTAAGGCCCTTGGAAGACTTGGTTTTAAGCCACTAAAGAATCGATTGATCATACTCTCAGGTTGGATAATAAGACCAGAAGTGTACCTGGAAAGTCTTGTAAAATTCACTTCATAGGTACCAACAGATTCATCATTCTTTTTCTTCAGTTCAAGAAACTCTTTCTCCATCTTTGTTCGGAGAATACATGGGAAGTACTTATTGAAAAATAAGTTCTTGAACTCGTCCCATTCCGTGGACTCAATTTCATTTCTTTGCCTCGTATTCTTAATAAGATTCCACCATTGATCAGCATCTCCTTCCAAAAGATACACTGCTAGGATGACTTTATCATGTTCAGAACATTGAAGAACTGAAAATATATTTTCAGTAGTACTAATCCATTATTCAGCAACTAATGGATCAGTAGACCCGCTTAAAGAAGGTGGACGCTGCCTCATGAAGGATTCAATAGAATGTTGCTTCTTCCTTTGCTCGTTTTGAAGTCCTGCATGATTCATAGCTTGAGAAAGTTGTGTGAGCATGGCTACAAGATTTTGCATTCCAGCTCCCATAACGTTTGGTTGCTCAGGGGGACAATCATTGCATTGCCCGTCGCATTCCGCATTAACACGGTTCCTTTGGGTTCCAACCATTGACTAAAACTGAGAAGAAAAGTGTGAGCAACACTAATTACAATAGGAAAACCACATAATCAAGAATAAAATTTCACACTTAAGGTCCTATCCTAGGTTATTCATGGCCATTTCTAAAACACTAAGATTGTGTTCTATGCTTAGACTTATCCTTAAGGTTCTTACTGAGGCTTTCACATCCTAGTTTCAAAAGGTTGACTATACCTTTCCTCTGATACCAACTATTACAACCCATACTTTACATACATTGTTAACACATCAAAATTGAAGCATACTTTTTACAACATATAACAAAACCACGAAAGGACCGTATAGGTATAGTGTCTTTAGAAACTGGGAAACATAAACAACTGGTTCATAAAGCGTCTACACTGTCTCCCATTTATTTCATCATATCTATAGTCCCTTTGGCATATCTTACATAATAACCTACTTCCTGTCATGGGGAAATAAAACATACAAAAGGGTGAGCTCAAATGCTTAGTAAGGGTAAACAAAAGAAATATCAATTACATAGTATACATAAGCACATAACTTCTGGAAATCTTAACCTGCAAAAGAGATCATAATTTCATAAAATGGGATAAATCATGGCAGTGAAATGTAATCACAATAATCATAACATAAAACATGAATCTTTGTGGCATACACACATAATCATAGAGAATCATTTCTTGTTAGTCAAAACTCATTGCCAAGACTATCTTAGTGGACAAATTCCCTTTCTGAACCGAGTCACCCTCGTTTCAGTCCTGTTTCACTGAACCGGTATAACCTACCATTCCAGCCATTTCTATCTCATGAGATATAAAATCTTTACCCAATGCATTGGAGGGAGATATAGGTCCCACCCATCTCATAATTATACCATTCTTATGTGTGCCACAAAATCATAAATCATACATCATTGCATAACCCATGTAATAAAAATGGGAATCTTAAACATCGTGACATCATAATACAATTCATCTAAGATAAAGGAATTCATAAAAATATATGCATCACAACATAGTCATATCAATGTAATAATAGGGGTAAAAAAAGAACCCTTTCTTATCATAGATGGAAAATAATTTTGATAAAACACTTGAACTCCATTCTTGAGGAAAATATCCTTTCTTCTTCAAAAACATTTTTCCTTTCATAACATGTCATACAACATTAAACTAAAAGAAGTTGATTAAAAATAATCATGGAAACTTGGAAAGGAAGCTTTTTGGAAATAATTTTTTAAAAATTCCTTCATGTCGTATAAGGTAAAAAAACATTCTTCTCGTACTTTTGTCGGAAAAGTCAAAAAGTACCTCGTACGAAAAACGACAAAAGATTCCTTTCATATCTTTTACTAAAAACTCACCGAAGGGTAAAATTGGATATAAACAATTGTAGGTGAATTGAAATAATATTACATATTGAGGAAACATGGATGTGGATGATAAAATACACCCCAGTAAATTTCAAAGTATAAACGATCTTGGATAAAAATGAGATTGTGATATTTCCCTTACCTTAGGTCCGTTTTGATTCGTAAGTGTCAGAACCTCCTGTATAATGAATTTAAATAATGTTATTGACTTATTCCAGAATCATAAATATTTTTATGATATCATATATGGTCATATTCTTAGCTTCTTAGTAGTAATATTTCATTGCTACTTGTTATTCGGGTGTTTATAACTTTTTGTTCTTATGCGTGTCTTGTCAAATAAATTCTTATTCTTCTCTTTAGGCTATAGATACATAATTTACAGAATGGTATAAGTGTAATATATATCATATTCATTCATTCAATTCATTTATATAATCATTATGAAATGATGATCTTGTATAATGAGTCACATCACATCGTGGAGACGGTATTCCGTACATACGCACGAGTGATGATGTCGTTCCAATGATCATGGAATTGTATTGGAGTGTATGTATACTATTTCAGAATCAATATCAGTTTATAATATTCATATATTGTCATTATTTACACCATTATACCCATCCAAGTAAGGTGGTGGTGTAAAATAGATTACACCACGGCGTGGAGACGGTATTCCGTACGTACGCACGCGCGGTGATTTCTTTTTCCGTAGGATGGATAGATGGTGAAATAGGGTTGTTTCATACTTATAATAAGATATCAGTATATGAGTGATACTGATGTTATTACTTCATAATGAAACAACTAAAGAAGAAGAAGTGGAATAATAAATAAAGATGAAAGAATCAGTAACAAACATTACCTATTATTTGAAGTGCTTCTTTGAGACCTTCTTTTAGGGCACTAAAATAGGTCGTTGAAGAATACCAGAACCTCTAGGATGTCTCTAGGGAAGTGGAGAGGAGAATTTGGAAGGATTTGTCCGAGCTTAAAGGCTCAATGTGGTCTGAGGAAGAGAGGGAGGAGGTGCCCTTTTATAAGGGAGGAGAGGGGCACCTTTGGAATAACAAAAAATATTATTTTTATTACAAAGTCATGTTCGGTTTTAAATAGCTCCAAATTTATTTATTTCTAGGCTAAGGTGGGGATGGGTCTAAATCTTCTCATAAAATAGAATTTATACAAGTTTAGGTTACTATTTTAACCTTATCATTTAGATTTAACAATAAGTTAAATAATTTTACTTTTGCCGCGTCTTCTTGTGTTCTTATACAATAAGGTTAATAAACATAATATAAGCAGCCAAACGAACCCCAAGTTTTTTATTATTAATATATATAACCTTATGTAAGTCATTTGGCCGAACCTTAGATTTTTAGGGATAAAATAACAATTACTAATATTATATTTGTTTTAAAAACTATTTTATGTCAATTTTGACACTATTTAGTAATTGATTTTTGTGAGAATCATAACAGAATTATTAGTTCGAAAAAAGTTAATGAAATCAATAATTACATGTAATATTAACCTAGAAAATTAGTGTAATTCCTAAAAAGTCTCAAATTACATTTATTTTGGTGTTTATAACATCAATTATGTCAATATTTCATTAATAAGATAATTACTGCCTCATCTTTGTGTCATAAATAAATTAAATTATTTAATGTCTAAAATTTACAAATAAAATACCATTATGTAGGAAATATTTTTATCTTTCTAATGAATATTTATAGTACAATTTATATTATGTATAACCCCATATTAAAAATGATTTACTTATTACACTTTGATTTTAACTATTTTAACCCTTCTTTAAATAAATTAATAATAAATGTCTTAATCTATTCCATGTGGGCCTAAATGGCCATATTTTATTCCTAAGTTTGTTTTTGGTCGAATTACACTTGTCCAATAGAATTAGGACATGTTTTATGGTAATAATAATATCATTTTTACCCTTAATTACCCTATTTACTTTTAACCGTGGTAAATAAAAGTAAAAAGTTACTATTCACCCAAAATTATTTTCATCTCATTGAACCACATTTTACTTACTGAAATCAACCGTGTCTCTCGGATTTTTGAAATTCCACTCACAGAAGCGGTAAAATTATGTTTTATGAAAAATTTAGTTTTTTAACTACCACTTAGTGGTTTCACTATTCATCAAAAATTGAAAGTTTTCAGAAAAATACCAAAATTTCACCTTAGGCTAATTTCGATATTACGAATCAAAAAATGAAGTCCATTTTGAAATATAAAATTTAAAAAATTTCAAAAAGTGGTTATTACTATTTATAACGGCTAGTTTTAATAATATTTTAATAGCATATCGTTGTTTACTGAAACTCGATATTGCGTACGACACAAGATATCGAGGAAGGTTGCGATTTCGTGTAAAGCAAGTCAAGCAAGTGTTGTGTAGAAAAAGATTCCTCTGAAGATTTATATAACATAAAAGTCTCGGGTGTTACAATTACAACATGGAATAATACTTTATTTTACATTGAGTTATAATTCCTCATTATTATAGATATATACAGACTATGATAATATTCCACTTCGTAACCTTTGTAAATGGAAAAAATAAGCAAGTGTGATCTCAAATATTAGGTAAAAGATAACATACATCAGAAGCTAACATGTCATATAAATGGAATAATAAATATAGAAAGTTAGGGTAAAAAAATGATGCTATATACATAAATAACTAAACATAAAATAATCCATGGATCAAAATAAGAATTAAAAATGACATGGATACTATTAAATGATCTCATAATAATGAAAATTATGTGAATTAATATTATCATATATCATAAATATATTTTTTAGGGGTTTTGATTAGATGTTAAACATAATGGTTAATGATGATCCTATTACCATATCGTTGTTTTCTCTATAGACTAACAAGTTCACTACGGGGTTATATAATCCTTTTACTAACCATCATATAAAAGTCTAATCATTCTAAAATATACTAAAATAGAATAGGAAATATGGGGAATAATGTTCAAAAAATTAAACGTTAAAATACATATATAATTTCAAAATAAAACTTATCTTATAAGATTTTCTTGTATATAATAAATGATTATGAAGACATGTAAATATCGTTAACCGGTTAATAAACTAATATGAATGTTTAGTCAAAATTCCAATAAAACAGTATAATATTAATCAATGATTAATAATTTTTAAATAAGTTCCCTTACATAGAGAATAATGTGGAATTATAGATATCATGTACAAAAAAATATATAGATGATCAATGTTTTCATAAAATTGAATAAATGTATTTCCAAAGGTAGGGTATAAAATAAATAATTGTTAAATTTATTATTAAAATAATAAATTTATGATAAAAAAAATTTTATATGCATTGTAGATGTAAAATAACTTTAAAAATAAACTGCATGGTTGACATGATTTGATGGAAATGGTGAACTCTCCCAAAATTGAGATTAATCCACTAGTAAGCCAATAGAGGCTCCATTAGATACATCATAATCACACTTACTATATTTTCCCCCCTATGTGGAATAATTATTCCACAATACAAAAAATATATGTTATACAAATGCATTTGGTCATGGTCTATTATTAATATGCATATCTCTTAAGATAATTCCTTTCTACCAATGGATTATAAATATAGTATAATGTGGCATAAGGTCCCACATGGATATGATATATAATTAAAATACATAAAATCATAATATAAAAATATTAAAAGATTGATTTTAAAATTTTTTTGACACTATATTTACATTTAAAATTGAAATTATAAGAGAGAGAAAATACCCTTTCTTAAATTATACATTTCATCCATGGGTTGACCCTTAGACCGAAAAAAACATCTAAACAATGCAGAGAATTATATGGGAGATATTATATTAGAGATGTATGATGATATAACATGAATTTTTTGATTTTTAATTTAGATGATTGGGGGGTATTTATAGTTTTATTGATTGGAATCACATGGAATAAAGCAGTAATAGTTTTTATTATTCCATTGTCTCAAAATTTCTACTACTCCCTAGAGATCCCCATTACCTCTTTTAGTGGTAAAATATAATGGATTTTTCCATGACTAGTCAAAGAGAAAAACATGAATATGTTCTCTCTATAATATATATAAATAATATAGTATTTTATATTTACCTGTTTTAAAAAAATTGTAATAATGTTTTTAACAAAAATTACAAAATTTCACCCCTTACTAAATTTTGACATCCTGATTCAAAATATGTTATTAATGTTTTTAAAATAAATATTCTAATGATGTGAAATTTAAATTTTTAATAATTATGATACATTTGAAAAAAAATTGGTACTTTAATAAAATCCATTTCATTAACGAATGAATTTTTACATTATTTCCACTTAATCCCTAGAAAAATAACCCTTTATTACACCATATTCCCCGTAAGTATAAGTTGTGTAATGATATTTAATTCATATGTTGGAATTTAATAAATTAATATAGTAGTTATTTGTTCTAACTTTAACTTCTCATGTATATGATCCTACTCAAACATCAATTATTAATTTTATATATGGACCAAGTCTAAGTGAACCCCTAGAAAATGTACCTCCATAAAAACCAATAATATTTGTATTTGATAAGAGGTTTGCTTATCACAAGTTGTGGTTCCCCCTTCTACACTAGGAAACTATTTTCATTAAGTTTATTAATATATTTTTTCTATAATGATTACTTTGTAATAGTTATAACAATAATAGTTATAGTTTCTAATTTGTATATAAGAAAAATTTTCCCCTTTATTCTAATAAATTCATGAATATAAATCCAGAAAAAATTATATTTCTATTGTTTTTTTATCTCATAAATTTAATTTTATTGCACATATATATTTGTATTTTACCATTACATTTTATCAGTATTTTTTATATTAATGAATATGAACTCAAGTACATTTACATTGTACCCAAATTACTATATTTTGTATATTTTCTATTACTAGTTATAACTTCTTTAAAAATAAGTATATGTTATTTTTAATGCATCATTTTTTAATTTAAATATGTTTAGTTTTAGTTATAATTTCATTTGAATTTTATTCTCCCTAATTTATAATAACCATGTAATTGAAATTATAAATCATTCTATGAACAAATGTGGACCATCCATTATCATATAAACCTCATATTACCATATTTAATCATTTAGTTGGCTTTTCCTATAAGGATCCCTCCTAAATTAACCATTTAATTTCACAATTAATTACCTCATATATCATGGATATAAATCATATTTTCATGACATGATATGTAAAGCTCCAACTAAACTTGATAAATCAACATAACATATGAAGGGTCTAGAATATACATAGTAGAAGTGATATATATAATATTTTACAGACATGAGAATGTTTTGGTGGAATTATTATCTAATAATCCATAGATATTATCCACTCTAATGTTTTACATGACCAAATATATCTTGAATTGTACTTCCAATTATTTTTTATTCCAATAAATCATTTTTGTGGAGATATATTTTTGATTAATTGTTCACATAATTGATTTCAAAATACTTCTTTAAATTATTAGAATCACTTTATTTTCTTTTCCATGCGACCATGATGTGATTTTGCATGTTTCTTACCTTAAAAGATGTCTCTTACCAGAGTTTGTGACCATGTAACTTCCTCCCTCCAATTTCATATTGAATATTGAAATCTAATTCCATATAAGATTTAATATAGTTCCATATGAATGTTGGGGTTGTAACTATTATTATATGAATACTTTTCTTGGGACAAATACTTGTGCCAACATACTTGGAAGTCAATTTGACATGACCTTATCATGTCATGTGATGTTTGGATGGTCCATTCCAACATGCTATCTATTTGAGGATAATTGGTTATGCTAATATTATCCTCTATGATAAAATCGTTTTTTAGAATCAATTAAAATTATGATGTGAACCTTAGATCATATTAAAATACTATTTATAAGGGAATATATTGGATCTCCCAAAATCAATTATGGAAAACCTAGAAAGACAATATTGAGGTAATTCGTCTCAAATTCCTCGGGACATGCTATCATTAAAAGATGATATTTAATGGTCATTACTTCATTATTCCAATTAGATGTCTGATGAATCCCCTTCATAAAATCCATTTGAATATTTTATCTCTTTATCTCTAATATAGGTAATGGTTTTGTAATTACAATGGGATGCCATTTTTTAGGCTTCACATGTGAAATACAAAGCATCTTGTAGTGTTTAGATATAATTTATCACTTTATATTTTCCCCTAGAAATGTTCTTGGATATACCTCAATATCATTATAGAATAAAGATGTATAGAGAATTTTGAATTAGGATATCTATTTGGAAAATCCATCATTACATTAAGAATTGATGGAAAATATAACTACTTAGAAAAACATAAGAACTATCTTTTCTGATATTAATCTCTAAAAATGTTACATTTCTCACATAATCCAAATTCATTTATTGGGACTCATTATCATATTAAGATAGCCTCTCTATGAATAAATGTTATTTAATTATATAAAATAATTAAAATGTTTCCCATTCAATTGTAATACCCAATTCCATTCATACATAATCATAGATAATTTGACCATTCGTTACCATAATTGTTGATAAGATAACATGGTATTTTTTACTCAATACATAGGGTACCTTTTTTTATTTCATATAATGAAAATGTATAAAGAAATCATAAATATTAATCAGTTTTAACCATATCCTATTATTCAAATTAAGGAAATTTGATGTAACAGAATATTTCAAAATCATATGGTCAGTATATATTCAATTTTCAATCCATATGGATAATGTCTCTATATTTTAGTGAAAAATTAATCATCTATATATCAAAATCATTAATTGTATAATTAATCACGTGGGTATCCAATTATGAAGATATATAATCCACCACTATATCATTTTTCATTAGAACACATCTAATAAAAATTTATCATCTATAACTATCACTATAAAACCATTATTTACAAGATATAAAATTGAATATAACTAAATTTACCAATATCTTCTTTATTCCATCGACGATATATTTAATATCCTTTTTCTATGTGAATTTTATCCCCTTACACGTTAAAAATATTAATGTAATTTCTTCTTGAATGAATTTTTCAAAAAAAAACTATGATATCATCTACCTATATCATGGATACTATATATATAATTTATTTCTGTGGGACATAGTCTTCCCTTGAAAACCGTTGTGTTTAAAGTGTTCATTAATATAAAATTATTACATTTATTATTTACTATGAAATAAACATGTTGAATCTAAAATTCCCATTTATAAAATTTCTCATATAATTACTTTTCCCTTAGACCCTAAATCAAGATTTGATAATTTGTATTAACATATTCATAACACTTATATAAAACTGGGATATCATCAATAAAATTATCCAAATACTTCTTAAGATAAGTATTTATTACCATATTTATTAAATCCATATATATGGATTTCTCATTTCATAAAAAAAGCAATACTCTGAACTCATATTGATAATATATTTAATGAAAATATATCATTAATATATAATCCCACATAACTTTTAACTAAAAAACAATAGAAAAGATAAAAATTTGATAATGAGTGGGACCAGAGAAGATGATAAAAAGATATGAAATAGGTGGTAGTGGATACATAATTATTATAGTAATTCCACTAATTTCTCTATAACCAATGAATAACATCATTGACCCATATATCTTATTTTTAGATAAAATAATTGGTACACATATGTAAATATATAGAAGAATGAAAATAGAATCTAATAAATATTGTAATTACTTATTTAGATGATAAAATTTCATTTGATACATTCCATATGATGTCTTAGATATAGGTTTTATATTATTAATAATATCAATATATAATACACTATTCATATGAGAGGAAATGTAGAAAAATCATAAGAAAATATATCAATATATTCTTCTACAATGGGTAAAATTATATTCTCAAAACTATATTAATCATGTAAGATTTCATTTAATATATTTCCTCACCAAGTATTATTTTAAGATAAACTACTCAGGGTAGTCCCTTAAATGATTTGTGTAATGAAATTTCTCATCTAAGGACATGTAATTTAATATCCACATTATAAAGACTATAATTTTTTTCACTATAAAAATTACTTATTTATAAATCAATATCTATAATATCAATTAAATTAATTCAAAACCCATAATAGGTATAACATGTTTATTCACAGAAAGAAAACTCTCACCGATCTTAATTTCAATATCTAAATGTAACACTATTGTAGTTTAAGTGACTCTTTATGTTTTATCTTATTAAAGCCTCTGTAATGTATCAAGAATAGTTAAATATTATTTATAAACATGCATGATATGAATTAATTCATAAATCTTTAATAAGATAATTTATTTACTAAATTTCATGTATAATCATTGAATATTTTTTCGCATAAATTCGATCATAGAATTCGGTTGTATCTGTTAACAAATCATTTCCTTGATCCTACGTACACATTTTAGGAAATTTAGCTTTCCATATGAGTAATTTTTTGAGTAATGTATCATCCATTTAAATTTGAAATATTTCACAGTGATTAAATATCTCATTAATTTATCGTAACATACATGAATTACATTTTACTCTCATTTAAAACATATATCTAACACCCTTAAGAATTCATCATGTTGTTTATTTATACATTTTATATATATAGGAAACACTAATCATAACTTATTTTATTTTAAAGTAGTTTATTATATATTTTAATCAATGATAATATAATTGTTTGGTCTTTATTAATATATTAATGATTTTACAAAATCCTTCTCAATCATAATATCACATATTAATATCATCTGACATTATAAAAAATATTGAGAGATAAAATATTTATAAATACATGGAATTAAATAATCAAATAAGATATTTATCTTTATTTTTAAGGGAATTAGAAAATGTAAAACTTGTCTATTAAATTTATCAAATCTTCCTCAAACTGTACCACAATATCTTACCCCTTTATTATTAAATTAAATAATTTAATTTCTATCCCACCATTTTTCTCCTAACTCAAATAATATTTCTCGAGAAAAACCACCTTAAATAAAATCTAATCCATGTTTTATATATCATCTACCCTCTTAGTATTTTGATATAATGACCACCATAATTTTTAAAATCCCCTTAAATGATAAATATCCATGATAATTTTTCCATTATCAATGTATTGAAATGTAAAAATTATCTCTTGATGATTCTTTATCCATTTATATTCCACAATTGGATTAGTGGACTTATATATTGAAGGAGGTTATTTCCTTGCAAAATGATATATACAGGTTAATCATTTATAAGGGAAATCTATTTCCCCGTAAGGTAAATTTTATATTTCTAGACATAAATTAATTTACCTAGTATAATAAAAATATTTTTATCACCATCATTAATTATATTATACATATTATTATGACAATCCTAGTATTTTCCTAAACTTGTTACTTGGTGTCCATTTCTTTTAAAAATACTTCTTATATAACAAATAGAATATCATTATAAGTAATATTATAAACTCATAATTTATGAAAATTACACACACACACACACACACACATATATATATATTCCTAAAATATATTCATGTAAATTTGACACATAATATAAAAATTGAAGAATAATACCTATTCTTTTCTATAGATAAAATATAGGATAATTTCTAATGTTCCCTTAAATCTTGTTCCTATAGTATCTATAAAATTTTTCATGGATTCCAACTATAATTCCACAAACTGTATTCTTCCATAGATGTTATTATATTTATTCCATTGTTATTAAATTACATGGGATTACATACCAATCTTTATAGTTTCGTAGTCCGTGAGAGAACCTAAATATAAACATTATAATATAGCATGACATATTACTTCATTTTAGTTGAAATATTTATTACATATCATTATATATAGATAAATTCATAAGCAATACTCCTCACCATGTCATGGGAAAAAGGGAAACATAAGAAAAGAGTGAGATGAAATTCTACGTAAGGAATTAAAAATAACATAAGCTAATATTTTATAATAATGAAATAAAAATATAGTTGGAATATGTAATCAAAAGGAATTGTATCAATGAATACAATTTTGAACATAATACATGGATAATATAAGAATAAAATAAGTATTTTGATTTGAATAAATGATTTTATAATTATAAAAATTATGTGTATACATAATTTCAGACATCATAAACATATCACTGGGGCCTTATTCCGTGACATCATACTTTATGGGAAAGGACATACTAATTACCCTATCATAGTAGTATTTGATGACCTACCTGTTCACTGATAGTCTATAAATTTGTAGGCTCCACCCATCACATAATATTCAAATTAATTCAATTATATAATAAAAGTAAATTGGAAATATATTTTATACTGTTCATAAATGATAAAAATAAAAATAATTAGTATAATTTCTCAATAAATATTTTCTTAAGTGATTTTAATATATAATAAAAAATGATTATATAGTTATTTTAAGATATTCATAGAGATAATGAATTGATATTAATATCTAGATTAATTTTCTTGAATCTAATTGAGAATAATTAGATATTTATGTTTTTAAAATAATTGACCTTATCAAGTGAATAATTTGAAGTTTTAATTATTTGTTACATTATATGATTTAGATGGCCACTATATTTAAAAAATATATAACATGAATTTATAATAGAGGGGAACCAATTAAAATATGGATAACTCCACTTTAAAAATGAAGAGTATGAGATTATACATATCTGATAGGAATTAGGGATATAAAATTTCCTTAATGACAAATTAAAAACTCGGAATGATTTGATAGTAAAGGAAAACTTCTGCCAAAATAGAATTTAATCACTAGGGAACTAATACATGCTCAGAAATCTATATCATCATAATCATTCATAAGAAAAATCCCCATATGAGAAATAATATATCTACAATACCATAAATAAAAGGAATATAAATTGATTTTTTATCAGGGGAAGACATAGAGATCCATGACTCTTAAGCGAATCCAATAATAACAATGACTTATGAATTTTGTGTAATTTGAGAGGAATGGAGTCTCACATGAAAAATATATAATTATGAAGTTTTTTAAAACTATAATATCATATTATTAGAACAATTTGATGTATATTAGAATGTTTAGTATATTGGAAATGAAAATTGTATTTTAAATGTTAGTGAAAAAGACTATTATCTTGTTTGAAACTCTAAACCTAGAGTTGATCCTTAAATAAAATAAATCATTTTAGAATTGAATGGATTTTTGAATGAGAGAATAATCAAGGGAGATAATAAGAGAGAAATGAAACTATGAATGTGTGGAAATGAAATAGGGGTAGATATTAATTATTATGGTTATTGGAGTACCAGGGAATAAGTCATATAATATTTTAATTTTACATTATATCAAGTGATACATTACTACCTTGCGCTTCAATACATCGCTTAATACTCAAATATAATATTTAGTGAAAACAAATCAAACATAATTACATTAGATATGTATGTACGTTCATAAAAATATATTATCACACCTATGGTGAAAAAATTTATGTACAAAACCTTTTATTTATTTAATGTTCTTGTATAATTTTTATAGGTAATTTAGTTTTTAAAATATTTGGTAATTTTTTGAGTGTATAGATTTTGTGCCTTTGGTTTTATATTTATTATGGTGACCTGACATCTTACATGGAGATGCACCCTATGGATCCTATGATGGGAATGGATGTGTTGTAGCTCAGGGGCTATACTGAAGTTATTCCTTTTTTGGTATTATATAAACGTAACACGAATAACCATTATATATCAGAATATATCATGGGATATCATCCACGACAAGACCATGAAGTCCTATGCTATGTATTCCCAGTACATGGTGAACCATGGTGTTGGCCATGATTTTATTTTGTGGGGGATTGGGAGTTAAGGGACCTGGAACACTATCTTCTAGTGGTTCACTATGGAATTGTCAAAGGTTTTCCCCTCATAGGTTTCTAGGGGATAGATATAATATTTTACAACCATGGTATGAATTGTGGTATACCCCAATACATTTTAAAAAAAATTAAACACCTGAATTTAACAATGTAACCTCTTTAAAAGTAGATCCCCTAACTATCACTTCCCTCCCACTCTTAACCTACAGCCCTCGTCTATGTAGTAAATGATTTCATATTTCCCTATTTGTTTTATATTTGGTTGGATTACATGTAGTTTCATCCAACAATAATCAAGTTTCCCCATCACATCATCTTCACTTAATCTTGATTCCTTCTAAAATTTATATCTTCCATATGGTATCAACAACATAGGGATTGTACTGACTAATTTTAATGGTGTGAATTCTATTTTTTATAGTTTTTTATTTCCTCTAGTGAATCTCTCATTCTATATAATATGGATTATTTTCATTGGTGAATGGGTTCTAACAGCTACTATGGGGTTTCCTTAGTTAATGGAAGGCGGTTTCAGGTGACACTCTTGTTTTATTCAAAATTTATTTAAATGAATTACAAAGGGGTTTCTAAATTATTCTATGACATGTATGATAGTTTTAAACAAATATTGTGTATTTTATGAATTATTTAAAATGGTTTTCCATTTTATGAGAAGAAACATTCTTTTAAATTCATTCTTGAAATTTTAAAAAATTAAAATGGTTTGTGGTGGGTTGAAAAATGGCCCTTCATAATAGATAATGATAATTATAAAATGATACTTAAACATTGGAACCTAGGTATATTGGATAAATACTAGTGTTAGGTATCATTTTTTATTATTATAAACTAGATAAATATATTGGACTTAGATGAAGGTTGTGGATTCATATATGGGTGTCACCACACCACTAGTAAAAGGTATGTACACCTTAGTGGTAGGTTAGATCTGGTGTCATGGGATTGTTGACACCATTATTCTCATCCTAAGTATGACCTCCTTATAGTTTTTTCGTGAAAAAAATATTTATTTATTATATAGAACTATGATATGATGTCCTAGGGTGGTTGATACAGTAGATGAACTTGGTCTCTTCCCTGATGAATAAGTATTGAATGTTTACATTGAATTTATTTTTAATTCAAAACTGTTAATACAGGAAACATATTTTATTACCATAAAATTTAATTAAATCATTTCATACTATTTTTTTAGAACTATCATCCATGTTTTTATCTAGAAATAATTACCAATAAAACACATGGTGTGATCCAACTGGGATAGTGTTTCCTTCAACCTATATACACCCAATGGTTGTGTGTAGACTTTGTTTTGATAGGTTTAGGTACTTGGATAGAATCACATGAAGGTAATGGGTATTCGTATTAGTGGATCTATATTTAGTGGTGATGACATGGTGGAGACATGATCATCATGTTTGGGTACATTTATGATTATTTAAACATCTCCTACTCAAAATACATTTAATATATCTTTACAACTTCAATACATGTGGCTCTCCCTCTTTATTTTCGTTTTGGGTTAATGTGTATGTTGTTTCCATGTTGTATGTAGTTACATATATGTTACTACATTTGATTTATATTTTGTGACAACATATATTTTATAGCATGAAATTTGAAATTATGGAATGTTTATTCCATGTTAGTAGTGTGGTCTTATTTGGTGATTTTATTGGGTAAAATATTCCCAAAATGGGTATTTTGATTTCCTAGCACAAGTTTCTAACATGAGGTCATTAAAATGCCCATATAGGCCTTTTATTGATCTAGTTAGTTGCACAGTTTTGGGATGGTATGGGTTGGGTAATGAAAAATGGTATCATATCATTATGTTTTTTGTTTAACTTATTTGGGATTTTTGTTAGATAATATATAGGATTATCATGGAATGAGTGAGGGGTATGAATAATATTCTCAAAAAAATTTACTATATAACAATGAGTTTCCATATAATTTTGGGAAAATAAATTTTTTAGTTGTTTTTAACCTTACTTATATGATCGTGTGTCGGATGTATAACATGAACATAAGATATGTCACATAAAAGGAAGTGATTTGAAAATGTTAATCAAGATTTTAATTATTTTATGAATTATTTTGAATTTAATATAAGATTACTTACATATTTATAATTTTATTTTTATTGAAATTAATTCATATGATTTCCCCATTATTAAAACCTAAATCCCTATTGTGGGAGAAGTAGATAACTTTTTACAAGTGAATTCCTTGGTGAAATAGAATATTATTGTGGCTAATCATTTAATGGACTAGGCTATGGAATTTGGATTGGTTCTTCCCCCACTACAACTAACGAATTATTATCTAGATAAGAGTATTTTCCTGTACATGAATTCATCCTTTATAATCCCCTATCGTTTTTATGAGTCTGTGGATTGGTGGGAATGGAAATAGAATACTTCCAAGCTTCTTGAGACTCAAGAATTCATTAAGGATAAATGTTTTGCAATTTCACATAATGGCCCCAACCAAAAACAGTGAGAGTCAAACACTTAATAATATTAGCATGAAAATCTATAATGAAAGGATTTTAAGTTATTCTTCACCTTTAGTTTTATATAGACACATTATAATTGAACATGCCTCATTAATTTTTCTATCTCTCCAACAATGTGATAAAATAGTTATAGATTATTCCAATTCATTTTATAAGATTTTATATTTCACAAAATATTTGGTTTCTAATTAGAAATTTAAGTCTAAAATATATTAAATGGTTACTTTTCCTAAAA
Source organism: Viscum album (assembly GCA_963277665.1). Classification (NCBI taxonomy): domain Eukaryota; kingdom Viridiplantae; phylum Streptophyta; class Magnoliopsida; order Santalales; family Viscaceae; genus Viscum; species Viscum album. The sequence goes on along the minus strand of OY728156.1, from coordinate 149,243,845 downwards.
TTCAATATCATATATTTATTTTTAAGTTAAAGACCTATTCTGAGTTTTTAGACCAATCATTGATGATATAGATCGACCATGTTTGAGGTGAGCCAAATAATACATACATAAATATTAAATATTATTAGCTGAATATTTAATTACATGTAATTATAATACATATAATAAGAATAAAATTTTAGTGTCTTTGGATACATGGATATATAAACAAATGGTTCTTAACATAAAAATATCATCTCCCACTATTTTTGTCACAACTAGAACCTTTAATAGACATATCATATTAGGACCTTTTTCCGTGTCCTAGGGGAATGGAAGAAATAATATATGGTGAGATCAGATACTCAGTATGGTTAAATAATGAATATATCATTAATTGATCATTCATAATCATAACATAAGAATAATGGCATGATAACAATATTTTATCATTTGAAAATCATACCAAACTATTCTTTGATCATAATCATGAGTCATGGAATAATATTGGGTACCTCAAAATACAAGAGTGAAAATGAAATCAATGAATATAATCCATGATTTCATAACATTAGAATATGATAAGATCATAAAACTATTCCATAAAGCATGTTATAATAATATTTATATATATTTTATCTCAAATTTACCGACTAAGAAAATCATCACATGTTCTGCCTAGGAAAACGACCAGTTACCTAATTTTGGTATTGGGATTGCCTCATGTGTGTTTTCATATTGGGATAACTTCATGTGTACCCTTTGATATAATAAAAAATTATTATTAACTCAATGAATTGATTTTTTATAATAGACCCACCAATCACAAAATAATAATCTATTCATATGTATTCCATATGATCATGAAAATATTTCACATTTCATAAAAGATTTACCAATGGAAAAGAAAATGGGTTTCATGAATATTTAATAATGATAATAAAAATATATATATATAATTAATAATAATGGTATAATATGATAATATTCCCAATTAATAAAAATTATCTTCAAAAGATATTACCACAGATATATAATTCCTTAAAAACTCCATTTGAATATTTATTGAGGAAAATAAAAATTTCATATTGAAATCACATATTTACAATATAAAAATTCACAATATATTACAGATAACTTCTTCCTAAACAATAACCATAAAAACTAATAAAATTATATTCAAATCTATGATTATTCTTGATGGTGGGAAAATTTGTTCATGCAGTGTACATTAAAATAAATATTATATTCATAGCTTTGGTAAAATGAACCTCATTCCAAAAATTACAATCATTGTAATTTTGAAAAATATTATATAAATTTAATATGGAAAAAATGACATAATAAATAATAGTATATTATTAAAAAAATCATCATACCATTTTAAATAAAATATGAACATGGTTGAAAATATTTTTTCGAAATAAATTGTTTATGTTTTCATCAAAAATATTTTTTATGAATTTTGAGTACATAGAAAAAAATAAAGGAAAACTTGTGATTTAATAAAAATAACCAAAGAAGAATAATTTTTTTTATTTTTTTGAGATATATCAAATAATTTTAGTGTTTTTAGTTTATTTATAAATAACTCAGATAAAAATGATCTTCCTACGTAAAACCCTTACATAAATTTCGACTGACATAGTAAGAACTCTAACATGTTGTATAAAAATTTATATTCATTATAATTTTTGAAAATTAATAATTCTTAAAAAAATATATATTTCTTCTTATATCACCCTTATTACATGATAATTAACATAACTTTATTAAAATCATTATTTTGTGTTATAACTATTTAATTTTTCATATGTGTTTAGAATTTTTTTTATTGTCCCTAAATCATGATCATGTTTATTTCATCAATAGAATATAAATTATAATATAAATATAATATATATTTAATATTTTTGATGAACCTTCCATGAAATTTATAGACAGAAAAATGAATATCATCATTCATGGACGTGGTAGTTCATTTGTAGGCCTGAAAATATTTTTTTAATAAATGAAAATATAGAAAGAATGATAACCAATATTATTTCAATCCATAAATATTATTATATCATATATATCATATATATATATATATATATATATTAAATACATCTCTTCATCCATAAAATTGAGGTAGTTATGGAAAATGAATCATATCACTATGTGGATGAGACAATCCATATGTGTTCACGAGTAATACCTTCATTTCTCATTTTAATGAAAGGTGGTCTAAAATTTTTATTCCAAATTCATAAAAATATGTTATTATATTAGTGATATAATATTTGTCATGTTATGATGTATACAATTGTTTTATAGGATATGTAAGATGAAATAATATTGAATGATCTTGGTTAATATTTATAGCTCTTATTTGATGACCTCCTTTGGTATACGCCATAATCCTTGACGGATTACTCTTAGGAGAAGACTAAGTTATCTTGGATAAACTCACGGAATTTAAGAGTGTTTTGGATTAGGTATTTTAAATAATAAATATAAAAAATTGTGCTAATATTTGGGGATAATATGTTCCCATTTATAATTTAGGGAAGGGACGCACATGAAATTATTTAAAATATATTAATAATATAACATCAAATTCATGTGAAGGTGGAAAAAATAAACAATAATTCGTAGATTAGATAATATATTGTTTCAATATATTCCAGAATTAAGATTTAGAAAATTTTATTTTGAAAATTTAGCCTCATCACTTAGATTAGCCCCCTCGAGAAAACGTTTTTATCCATAACCATGGTAGTAAATTTATTACATTTCTTCCAAGTAATTATGAAAAACCAATAAATTGGATTCATTAAAAAATATTTATATGATGATTCAAAATATAAAATCTTTTTTATAATATTAAATTTTTATAATTGAGTGAAATTAATCTTAAAATAACCATCTAACACATAATGAAAAATAGACTTTAGAAAAATACATTTAAACAATAAAATAGAACATACATTCATTCCAAGATTTTAAAAAACTTTCAAATGAGTTTAAAAATATTATATTAATATATTATATTTACATATAATTAAAAAAATTACCCAATAATGATTTCTTTAATTTATCCTGATAAAAACACATTTCACATATCAAAATAGTTTTATGAAAAATGTGATTCAAAGCCTAAATATGAACTTCTACCAAAATAAATTAATATTTATATTCCTATGTAGATAATCATATTATATATAATTAACTATCATTAAACCCTACCCATATATATTACCCCTACTAATCCAAAAATGACACAATGGAGATGATGACTGACTGAGTCCCGCCTTTAGTAGGCCATGGGTTTCAGACTAGAAGTGATGGTACAATAACTGTAAAAATGGGATAAATTATCCTTTAAAGGAACTTGGGAATGATAGAGATAAGATAGATACACTAATCAATACATTCTCATATATAAATAATATAAATCCCATGTAAATATACTTAACTCCATAATATACTATTTCAATTTAAAGCGAAGCTATAAGTACAAAAAAAGTAATATCATTAACAACCACTATGTCCATACAACTCATGCATAACTAAAAGCTAGTAATATTGAATAGAATCTCTATCCTTCTCATACCGACATGAATTTTCAAATATATGTGTGTTAATAAAAATAGTATAAATTTTATAATCCTCCCTGAATCCTCTCATGAAAATGAAAAATAAATTATGATAATGAATAGTGATTAATAATGAAACTAAATAATCACCTAAATAGATATATTAAGATCACATCCTCACTAGGTATATCTATCACCAAGTGACATATAAAAGAGATCATATATTATAACATCCAAACTACATTTCTTTTATTCCTCTTTGTCACACGTCATGATCCATCCCCATCCAAAAGTAATCCATAGTGAAAATACAGAGGCTATGTATCAAAATATTCACCTCATGCATCACATCATCTCATATCAAATTTCTATATAGTATGTAAGTAGTATTTCGGGATCCAGCTCATCCCATGTGACATTTCTCATAAATTAGGTATATACCACATGCCATTATATCTTATACACAATGTATGGTACTTGATGCCAGCATGGCTTATACATGTCATAGAAATTATAATCCTTTGGAAACTATATGTGGTGACACATGTGTGTGAAATAACTATAATCCATCCCATCCATCTAAATACATATATTGAAAAAGTTAACCACAATGAATAACAATTCATAATACTACTTAGAGAATAGAATGGGACCAAAGGGGGTAGTCATCCTTCTATCCTCCCACTAGAATATTGGGAAAACACCCTCTCATAGTCCAATGGGTGTTAGTAACTCTTACAGAAATTTTTGGAATATAATATAAAATCATTGAAAATATGAGATATAATATATCTCACAACTATACTATGGGAATAACCTAGTTTTACACTCAACTGAAACTATTATCTCTCAAACTGTTGGATGCCACTTCTAAAAACTATATATCTTATAAGCACACATGAATTAAATAGATCAGTTGAATAATTCATTCATTATCATCAATTCATTACATTAAATAATTCATTAAACATTAATTATGCGTCAAAATTATTCAGAATTTCACATTTCAGTAACCATAGATGTGATGTACATTCCCTCTAGGAATAATTCGACAGAGTTAATGGCTCTAGATATCATATATTTTTCATTCCAACAATATCAACCCCATGGGTTAAGAAACTTATTAAACATTATTAATATTTGTATAATTCTTTTTACTCATGGAAAATACCCTAAGACATTCAAAAGAGAGATAAAACCATGTACACCCACCATCCTCAAGAAGTTGGAAAAAATAAGATAAATGGATAAATATTAGCCATTAGAACAATTCATATCAAACATGAATTTAGATTCATCACACCAATGGTTAATCTCATCTTCCCAACGTTCTGAGCATTCTAACTATATCACTGACATGATCCTTTGTATTCCCATGTATCATGCCATCATAAACATCAACTACTCTAACAACCTACATCCTAAAGGCCATATCACATAATCTATCCTAGGCTCATCCATACTATACTCATTTCACAATGCAGGGCTTGTATCCAAAGTACATAAAAAGGGAATGCAAGAATCAATATATTCTATAAGGAAATCATGGACTTAATATAATTCATTTATCATTCACATGAATATGGGTTCTCATGACCCCCTAAATCGAGTCATCCATCCATAAAAAATAGGATATCTAGACCATAAAAACATTAATTATAAAAAATGATTTCATGACATCTTTAATTAACTGATCTAATAATTAATTGGTTCCGATTATAGGAATATTAAGAAATATTCTATAGTAATAAATTTAATTTCTTTAACAGTATCTCTGTCAAAAAATATTTTCCTACAAACAAATAAAAAAATTATGATTTAGCACGCCTTTTTATTATTATTCAAAATAATAAGTCTCATGCTTCATGTTATATATCAATTTCATTGATATATGGAATAATTTTTTCAAATAAACATGTATATTCACATCAATTTGTGTATCATCATATTACATGTAACATCAGATTACAAACATCCCCCTTCATAAATTTTTTAAACACACAATCTACTATAAACATAATTATATTCATTAACATTTTACAAAAACAATAAGCATGATAAATCAATATTAAAAATTTTATAACATAATAATATAATTTACATCACACTATAAATAAAATTAATAGGAAAATTGGTATCATGGTATAGAAACATTAACATGATATTGTAATCCAAAATCAAATTCCATTCTTCAATATGGTTCATAATTATTGTTTTAATTTCATTGAATTATAGTAATATAAAACATGGTAATGTTATGATTTCATGTAAATAAATTATAATAAATGAATACATTACCTAAAAGACTCCAAAATTCTTGAAATGGGATGGAATCCTATCATATGTCAGGATAACACCTCTTCCATGAAGTCTTCATCATTCCTAGGTTTTCATTCCACAGTTGTGCCAACAATAATGAAAATCCATTAGAACGTGAATAGAAAACATCAATCGCATGGAATTATCAATGAGATAGGTAATTAGATATAATATCCAAATTAAAATACTTTTAACATAACTTTGAGTATTTTGGTTCAACAAAGGATGATTTTGATCAATCCCCTTCCAAGGGATCATGAATTTACTTGAAAATCCTCTCTAACAACTTGGAAATTATGAATAAATGTCGTTGGGTTTGAAAATGTAGTTGTTGTTTAATGTTTTATAATTCAATTCCATGTGCATGTTTATGATATGAATTGGTAATTTTCATTGTAAATGGTCCTCATTTTATGTTCATCCAAAAAGTGAATCTCCTCACACCATAAAGATTTCATTTAGCTCACATCACAAATTTCATATTAATGACATGGATTTATCTTGAATTGAATTTTCATGTGAAGGATCACCCTATTCACAATGTAAATATTTACATCATGCTATAAATTTCGATTCTAAAACCCCCTACAAAATATATAAAACCCATTAATTCTACATAACTAATATGTGTCATAAAACAGATACATATTATGTAAATTCCCAATGATTCCAAATATTTACAACCAATCATCACTATAACACCTCTATCCCTCCAATTTGAATGATGGCCCTCAGAATAATTCAATGGGATGAACAATATACAATAGGTACATTACATTAGATACCTCTCAAATCATTATCATCCTTGAAAATAAAAAATCAAACCGAGAGATAATGAAAGTGAAACATGTCAGCCTAATAGCCAACCTATGTGATACGTAACAAGAATATCATAATCATAGGAACTATACTACTTATATTTTAGGAACCAATCACAAAACCCAAAAAAAATAATAGACCACTCTTAAATATCCTCTAGGAAAGATGCCTCTCAAACACAGGCAAGGACACAATAAGAAACAATAAGAAACCATATCATACCCCGAAAATAATTTCAACATCAAAAAATTAGAATTGATATAAGAGAATATCTAAAAAAAATATCTCATGGAACAACATTCATATCTATGACTCATGTTCCGAGTTACTCTAATTTATTCCAATTTTTCACCAAAGCACAAAAACCATGGGAATAGTAGACACGAACATCACCTTCTCTTGATGGGATTCTATCTTCACAGGTCAGTTCTCAAAGGTCACATCATCATGAAATTAAATCGTCATCCAATCACTAATTTGAGAGTCATCAATAATGAAAAATAATATATATGACACCTGAAAAACATCACGTATCCAACTCATTTATGGGGGATTTTCTATCAGATATGACATTTGTAAGAAACCATATCTTCTTTTTAGGTATGTTTTTCTTCTTCCTAGAGTTTGTGATAAATGTGGAGTTTCTTGAAGTTTTTTAAGTATACGCCATGTACTCGGTTACCGTGCATAGTCACATGCTGGCCGTGCAGCAGCCTTGCACATGGACAGGTGGGGTGACCTAGACACCACTTAATGTGGAGAACGGAAATGGAAAGTACACTTCATGTCCTCCAAAAGTATATATAGTGTATTTTGTTTTTTTCATTAAATGCACCAGGGTCACGTCTGATGGACATAAACAACTCCTTCTAGGTTTGGTTCTTCCGAGAGTGAGGGTACAACCATGGATCTTCGACGATCCCCCTAACCTCCATCCATCCTTCGAATCAAACACCATCAGTCATGTTGGAATCACAACGGTGAGTTATCTCTTCTCCTTGAGCTTCATTTCCCAATTCCTTCTCTTTATCATGTTATCCTCCATTGAATTTTTTAGATGTTTTTATAGAATTTTGGTGTTCTAAAGATATTAAATCTACAAGGTTCATGTTTATTGATATCCTAACCCCAAGGAAGATGGTTTGTGCCTTTACATAGATAGTCTTTGAGTTTTATGTGAAAAATTGAACAATACCCATGAACGGAGTATTGCGCTTTTAACATTTCAGCCCCATTGTTTCTCTGCTATGATGGTATGTCTGAGTAGATGGTTATTATTGTGAATACGGTGAACTATTGTACTTTGGATGTATTTCCCAAGAATGATTTTCCTATTTTGACCATTGGGTCTTGATTTCCTTCTAGGTTGTTGTTTACTTATCCATGCCCAGTATTGTAGGATGGTGTGTTTGTTGTTCTGATATGCTGAGATGCTGTAGAATTCTAGAAAAGTAGTTCTTGAGGATTACATAGGCTGATATGCACTACTACGCTTTATTTACCTATATAGGTCTGTGAGAACCTGGGGTATAGACCATATGGAGAATGGACTTTGAGGGATTCTCCATAGTGTATTTATAAATTATGATGCGAGAACATAGTGGGAATTGACGCTGAGTGCTTCCCCAGAGTGTCTGTAGTTCCACGACGTGGGCCACAGGGGGAATTGACATTGATTTCTTCCCTAGATCGCCTTTAGTACCGATACGAGTCTATAGGTGGAATTTACGATGAGTGCTTCCTCTGAGAGTCTATACATTAGATGAACCAGAGGGGTGAGACTGTGTATGCTGCCGTGAAGGTTGCTTGTACTTGATAGGTTGGATAATAAGGGATATGATGTGGGTACATACCATAGGGTTACTAGTGGGGTTATATGTTTTTTTTGTTGCATGCTATGTAGTGTTTGAATGCTTAAAACTGTTGATTGTTTAATCCTTATTTCATTCCTTGTTTACTGCCATCAATACATTACCTGCCATATATTCACTAAATGTTATGCACAAATCATATGGTGGGTTCCTACTGGGATTTAGTTTCACACCCTGTTTGGACCATGCATTTAGAACCCACTAGATTATATTGTTGTAGGTATAGATAAGGGCAATCTCCCTTCTACATCAGTTACTTGACTTGCTGTGGGGATGGAGTGCATGGGATGATGCTATGGCGTGAGATGCTGAGGAGTTATTTACTTGCATTATTTTTTACTTGGTATATTACTATTTTATTCCTACATTGTGATTTTTTTATCTTCTTTCCTAGACATAGGTATCATGAATCATTTATATATATGTTCTCTAGCTTTTTTCTACATTCAATCTTTAGCTTTCTCCTTTTGTATGGATTATTACTACTTCCGCTATTATATGTATTTGTTTACTCCCGCTGTCCACTCTGCCAATGAGGGCATAGTTTCCCCACTATCACACCCAAGGCCCTCGCTGCTAGTGGGAACCCTCTTGCATTTGGGGAAATGCACTTGATTCCATGTGACCAACCGGGTACAGGGCGTCGTTAGGTGGCTTTTGGAACTGAGACATTACAACATTGATCCAACATGATCCAATACATTGAAAAGACTAATAAATATGGGTAAATCACACTACTATGACCACATAATTATGACCTCTATTGAGTATTATCCTTTATAAACTTGTAATATATATCATCAAACACTAAAGGCCACCTTATATGTTCATATTAGAACTTATAATGAACCTATTATACCTTCATCCTCTTGTTAATAACCTAAATTTCCCCTAACATATTCTATACTAGTTCTGAACTAGGAATTAATGACTCCCCAAACCTAGTCCATCATAATATAGAATAGAAATCCTTGTTTTACACATCATAAATTTCTCCATACAAATGGAGTATTAATAACTATAATTTCAATAAATATCAACTAAAGTTAGGTTCTCCATACATGAAATCTATAGTCCTATACCTCAGAATCCCCCATCAGGACTCATCCACATTTTACACTAATGGTGACCCCACAATCATATAGAAATGGAAACCCATTACTCTAACCTCTATTTTATCATGATAAATCACTGAGGGTTCTTCTATCTCTCTGTATAAATCTCTAGATTTATAAATAGAATTTATATGTAAATTCCAACTTAGTGAATCAGCTACAATATTTCACTTATGTAGTTTATACAAAATATCAAACTCATAATTCTAAAATAATTCCATCAACTGATGTTATCACAAGTTCAATTCATGTTAGGATAATACATAGCTTAGGTACTTATGATTGGTAAAAACCAAAATACACATGTCGATGAGGTAGTGTCCTTAAAACATAAAATAAAACAAGAATTCCATCAACAAAATATCATGGGTGGAATAGTTATTCTGATGGGAACATAAATTTTTATACCCATATAAAACAGATGATCCCCAATACATTGGATCACAACTCAAACCAAGATGTGAGGAATTATAGAAAACATCAAACTTGACTCCCCCTATTGGATGACAATGGTCTACAGTGTGGAAGAACATCTCCTTAGGTACTCAAAAAGATACATGAAATAGTTTAGTCAATAAGAACATACCTTCCTTTATTAAAAATAATTTTATTACAGTCAAATACAAAGATAAATCTCTTAGGAACCTCCTATAGTTGTCTACATGATTGATGAATCTTCTCACCCCTACAATAGTATTGGGGGATTTCCAAGAAACAAATGACTCTATATTTTATGGATCTATAGATACTTTCTATGGGACATGAAACACTAAAATAAAATATCTTCACTGTCTTATATCTCTCACATCAACCACCATCCAAATAGATACTACTAATAAATAACTCCCAAAATTTTATGCTGATGATATTCATGATCCTCCTCATATATAGGGTAGACAATTATTTAATAGATTAAAATAGCCATGAATATACCAAAAATTTATTGGTACACTATAATCTTCAAAACAATGAGAATTATTGGACCCTTCTTCACATAGAACAACATCACAATGAACACATAATACCCATGACAACAACATAAATTATTCTTCCACATGTCTATATCCTCATCCTGCATCGGATGAAATCTTGTACATATATTAATCATTGAGAACTATCTAGGTCATTTAAATTCATCAAATAAATCATCATTCCATGAATGATGATATATGTTAATTAAATTAACTTGGTTCAAGTGATGATAGTCTATATATAGGTGAAAATCGAAATGATTCATCATTATGAACAAATTTGGTGCACCCATGTTGAAACACTCACCCGAATAAATCCTCACTAAAATAGATCAACATGCTATACTCACAAATATTAAAACTCATAAGGGTACATACTATTTTTATAAATTGAAAGAGAAGACTTTTCAAGTTGTAGATATATCCCAAAATTGATCACCTATTGAGGAGGTACCACCACAATATCCTTAATAAATACATCAAGGTACTCTTTTAAAACCATGGGAAACATCAATGTTTGAACCTTTGATTAACATAGAATTAGCTAGTCCATCATGTAGGATAAGGTTAAGACACACCACAAACCCATCCTAAGTCATCTATTTCGAAAATAAGTTCTTGTATCTCCATCATCATCATAGAACATAACCTCTCATGTAATGAAATCCAAATATTCATCACCATGTATAGAAAATCCATGTCAATGATGATGTCATATTGTTGTATCTATAAATATAGTATGTATTCCAGTGATTGGTGCTTCCCCAGTACTAGATCAATGTCTAATCATACATTATAAAAATAAGATCGACCCCTAAACTAGTGTATTCAATTCCAAGGGAATTCGAGGCCTCTCCAGATCATGAACCAATGAATGGAAGAGGGTATGTTATATAAAGGAGAGTGTAGATCTGGAATCAAACAAATCTGGAACCCATGTAGATAACATGAAATCGGGTACCTCAAATTTTATGAATCTCACCCATCACAGGAAACACTAGAGCATTATGTTGACGAAGACCTACTCCAATTCCTCTTCAACCATGATGAATAATTCCTCCATGTCCTTGATCTACTCATTGTTCAGCATGATCATCAATAGGCTTTCCACTGTCTATCTAATGTACTTTATTTTTATCCCATAGTGGAACACCATGATGTTACTACCTCAACTAAAACTATATCAATAGAGAAACCATACGTGTAACAGCTCATGTATGAAATCTTCTCAAACTTGTTAGGCACTCTCCCCACCAATGGCCTCAACGTACACAAGTAAAACATGAGTATAATCCACTAATATAATTATGAGAGCCACCAATCCATGAGAAACAAGATGATGAGGGTAGGGCCTACACATGGTTCATAGAAAACACTTCTCTCTATGAATCATGGAACCCATGACTATTTTCTCCTTCATGTGGAATCATGAAAACTACCCTCTCATGATGATCTAAATTGGGCCAGATTCCCCTCAACAACCTCTACTCTCACCAGAAACTCCAGATATGTTGACATCATGAATTGGGTGACATAGTCTGAGATCTATGGATATAAAGAATCCACAAAATAATTTTCTATATCCGAGTCATATAGAATAAAATATAAATCATATCTAAGAATAGATATAAATTGGATATCAAACAACCACACACTATAACCCCCTATTAATGTTAGTGTAGCAATTCGAAACTAGATGACCTTACAGTTGAAGTAAGAAAAACCACTCAGAACTAGTATCTTTATTTCTCCAATAAGATCATCGATTCCTCACAATACCAATAGAACAAGATGCACCACTACCTTATTTCTCTACACAACTTCATCAAAACTGGAGAAATAATGTGGTCCTTCCAATAATAGGTCAAAATGAATGTGATCTGCACCTCTTATAACTACCCATTTTATGAATGAGTCTCAAATGGATCCCCCATAACTATATAGAATTTAGAATTTAAACTCTCAAAGAGACATACTTCATTTTCCATTGTTGTCTACCTCTACCCTACGATAATATATTTTCACATTTCTTTGAACATCATCAGTGTGTCCGAGATAATGATATCAACCCCAATCCAATCATAAAAGAAGATCAAATTGTTAGAATTCTAAATCTAGAATATAGAATAATTTCAATTAATTGTTAATTCAACTCTTTTATTATATTATGGTTTATTATATCCGAAGGTCCACCCATTTCAGAAACAATTACAATGAATAATGATGAATGAACCATTCTAATTTATCTACCCTAAAACCACTAACAATTCATTTAGTATGTCAGTAATATTAATGTTTTGTGAATCAAATCAAAGGGGGACCAAAACACCCATGTCACATCTAGCCTCCTATGTCTTCCTCACTCAATAAAAAAAGATTTAATGGTTTCCCTACCAACCCAAATAATTTAACATGATAATAATTATATAATCCAACATATATGATAACCTGAACCATTGATACCACTTTTTCCTGACCCCTCCCCCTTGGAGAACATATCATTTTCTAGAAAATATTGAATATAGATGGTGACCGCCTGATTCCTTCCTCCAGTAGGCCCCAAGTTAAAGACAAGCATTACGGTAAAATAAGAATACAATTGGGAGGCAATATCAAATAATATATCATAGTTAGGAGAGATATTAGATAAATACATTAATAATAACCTACCCATATGTATGAAAAATAAATCCCATGTTCATACATTTAATGAGTTATAAAACTAAAAAATTGAATTGAAAGATACAACTTCTTAAAATTAAAACACTACAGTGATCCCAATTCCCAAAAAACTCATAAAAATAATAATATTTTATTATCCATCATGATATACAAACATCTTATACTATCCTAAAAAATATTATATGTATATGTGTGGTGAGAATAAAAGTATACTTTATATGGTCAACACTAGAAACTATAATAAAAATATTATAAAATCATTGTAAATAATCGATAACATCAAGGAACAGAACTTATCACTATAACATGTATACAGAGTTAGCAACCTCACCAAGGATTTCTCTCACCATGTAATGAATAAAAGATATTATTCATTATAATAAGTAAATAATAAGATTACCCAAATACCACTTCCCTAGTGGTTTCTATATCTACCCTAGTGTCACACATCATGATCCATATCCCTCCAAAAGTAATACAACCTAAAAAAATTGGCCTATGTATCAAAGTGTTCACCTCATAGATCACATAATAAACTCATCTAATATAACATCTTCATATAGTAACCATGTAGTTATGTGGAGACTCAACATCTCATATTACATGTATCATACATCATGAATTATATATATGACAATCACAACATGTGCAATGTGTATGGTACCTCAATCTGTCACAGCCAATACAAGTCATACCTAAAATATTCATTGGATAATATATCTGGAGATACATGTTTGGGAAAAATACAAATTACATAAATTTTTTCTACACATATCTATGGTAAAAACATAACTCTATTCATACAATCACATAATACTACAAATATAATAGAGTGGGAGGGAGGTGGTAGTCAACTATCAATCCTCCCAGAAAAATCACAGGGAAAACACCCACCCAATGTCCAATGAGTGTAAGTATACCTAACTGAAATGGTTTGTTTCTTTTGTGAAATCATCTAACATTCATGATATAATACAGCTCACAACTACAATATGGTCATAACCTAGTCTTAGACTCAACTAAATCAAATGAATCTCAGACTCCTGGCTACCACTACATAGAACTATATATCCTATAAGAACACAACCAATAAATATATACATTGATTACATCCTTTCTGTTATCATTTAAATTCATTAATTATTTCATTCACCATTAATTAAAAATATAACTTATTCCACATTACACATTTCATTAACAATTATAATGATTTTCATTCCCTATAGGAATAATTCAATTGAGTCTATGATTCCCAAGATCATCACTTTTTAATTCTATAAGAACCAACCCCATGCATTAATTCATTTCTTAATCATTCTGTATTTCAAAGTACTCGAGGAAAATATCCTAATCTTAGATCAAGAGAGATAAAACTAGTACATAATACCACCCAAAGTAGTTGGAAAAGGAATTATGATAATAAAAGTAACTCATCCATCAGCTATTAAATAGATTCTTCCCAAGGAAGAATCCAAATTTATAACTCAAATTTGTAATCCTTGATTCAACCCATTCTACCTGCCCTAGTACAATCATCATCTTCTTTCATGCATGTCCCCATGAATCTCACAACCCCTGATATTAACTGTTTCCAAAACATTGAGCCTCCCCACCCATGTCTCACTATTTATCTCAGGCTCATCCCTTCCATGTTTATATAATATCACAAAGCTTGTATCTATAGAAAATAAAAAATGGAAATAGCCAAAAAAATAATCTTTAGGGATAACTAGAAAATAAAATAAAGAATTCATCCTTCACATGAAAATGATACCTCACATCCCACAACTCATGTAATCAGGAATTTATAAACAAACATGCACTTTCATCCCCAAAGACTTATCATTACAAAAAAATTGTTTTATTCCATATCAAATTGATTGATTCAATTATTAATAGGTTCCAAATATGGGTAACCAAATAAATAATCCATAACATGCTATAAAATTTTATAAAAAATGTTATCCAGCATGAAATCAATTTCAACAAGATCAAGGAAAATTAATTCTCATTTAACATACAATTTGATAAGTATTATCACCAATCATTAACATGTTTAACATTATTTATATATTATTTTAACACATGGAACACTATTTTACCCTTAATCATACATTAACACAATAATTTTAGAATCATTAAACTATAAGGAACAATATAATAAAAACATGAATCTTTCCAAAATCATTATCCAACCAATTAATTATTTTAATATTTCATTATTTAGCATTTTATCACGATTTAATCATGTTAATATAAATATAAATTAATGTTATCTAAATAATAAAAAAGATAGAACACTATATAGAAAATAATGAACCAACCATTACCATGGTACAGAAGAAAATGTGATCTGTATCAAAAAACAATTCTATTGTTTTATCTATTTAATCATTTTTATTTTACTTTTATTCACATACAAGATGATATTTCATGCTAAATTTATGATTTCATGTAAATAATTGATAATCAATGAATCCCTTACCTCATTCCTTCCCACATTATTGAAATAGGATGAAATTACATCAAAAATATTCATCAACCCTCTCATAATAAGTCTACGTGCCTCAAAGGATGACTCACCAAAACTATTCTAAAATAAATAAAACACAATTTGTATATATAGAACAATACTTCATTGTATGGAAAGTAGAAATTGGGGGGGGGGGGACAAGATGAATGATCTAAAGTATTAAAGTTAGAATATACCGTGGATTTCCATGGGCCAAGTGTAACACCCCAGGATTTCATATTGTGTTACTTCTTCAAAATAATTCAATAACTTGCACTACACGCAACACCAAGTTCAAGCGCACCATGACTTACCAAACAATCTGTTCTATATAAGTTATGAATAGTATTAACTAAATTTTTAACATTATATAATCCTTATAATTTTAGAATCCATATTATGAGTTTCCCATACATAATGTATGAAAAAAATCATTTTTTTCTGATAAAAAAGTATTTTTCAAAAAATGAACTTTTACCAACTTTTAATAGTGAACCATTTTTAAATCCACAATTTTAAACATTTATATATTCAATTTGACTAAATAAATTTATTATTTAGAATGGGTACATAAACAAATTACAATGTAAAACCCCAATATTCCCTGGTACGCTTCTCTTTGAATAATATAGTAGCGTGTGTTGTACGCAACTTCGAGTTCTAACACACACTATAACCAATCAAACTAGCTGTTATGAATAGTAATACCTACTTTTTGAAATTTTAAAAATATTATCTCTCAAAATGGAATTCATTTTTGTATTCGGAATATAAAATTTATCCTAGGGTAAAATTTTGTACTTTTCGGATAACTTTTATATTTTGAGGAATAGGGAAAATTACTAAATTTTAATTATAAACAACGTTTTCAATCAAAATAATAAATAGTTATAAATTTTGAATTTGAGTGGTTTTAAAGTATACATAAAATATATTTTTACCATTTAATACAATGATTTTCATTGGACATAATTTCAAAATTAAACCTAACATAAATAAGGTTCAATCTTTTTATAGTTATTATATCTTAAAAACACACTTTTTGTTTTGACACCGAGAATTAATTTTAAATTATTTTCAGCCACTTCTGTGTTTTGAATTTTGAAAAATGGATTCCATATTTGTAATCACGATGTCCCAATTGTGTAAATATGTAACTTATATTTTTAGATATTTTTAATAATTACTTCGGAAAATATTTTATTTACCATGGTTAAAAGGTAAATCCGGAAAATAAGGGTAAAAAATAATATTATAATAATAATAAATGACCAAAAAACGCGTCCTTGCCTTATTTTTGGATACATGTCCGACCATGGGCATTTTTGGGTCGATTTTGGGACCCCATGGAGCCACGTTTTGGTGATAGGGGCACTTTATATAAATTAAGTTAATGTAAATACAAAAATGGCATAAGGTTATATCCTTTAGAAAAACAATTTTTACTTAGGGTTAAATATGTCAAATTTTTTATTATAAATATTCATTAGAAAGATAAAAATAATTTACTAAATAATTTTATTTTATTTATAATTTTTAGACATTGAAAAATTAAAAATATATATGACACAATAATGATACAGTATGTTCCTTATTAAAAAAGGAATCAAATAATTAGTATTATAAATGTTAAAATAAATATACTTTGAATGTTTTGATGGCATACACGAATTTTACTGGTTAATATGAAATGTTAGGGTTTCATAAAAGAATTTTTTTCGAATTAATAAATTTTTTAAGACTTTAACAAATATCAAATATTGAGTAGTGTCAAAATTTACAAAAATGAGTTTTTAAAACAAATATTATATTATTAATTTATATTCTTTTCATAAAAATATAAGGTTCTGCAAAAGGGATTATATCATTATTTTTTTATCATTAATGGACCACTTTGGGGTCACTTGGATGTATATAGTATTTTTATTAACTATATAATATAATAATACAAACTGACATGGTAAATCACAATATAATTAACTAAGAGTTAAAATTAAAAGATAACGTTAATATAATGACCCAAACCTGTATAAAATCAATTGGTTGAAAATATTTCGACCCATTCCCACCATATACATTTAATGAACCACTTTATAGCCATTAGAAACCGAATATAAATTTATTATAAATTAATACTTTAGGTTTTTTTAAAGAGACCCTCTCCCCCTTGTAAAGGGACCCAACTTCTAACCAATTATTCACACCTTAAAAGCCTTTTGGATCAGACAAACCCTGCCAGAATACTCTCTCATATTCCTTCAATTCAACCTAGAGTCATTATTTTGATCATAATGCCTTCCTATGGAGACCTTTTGATCAAATCACAAAGAAAGAACCCAAAGAAGTGGTAATGTTTTCACCTCCCTCTTTCAAGTTCCTTTCTTCTTCAACTTCATATTTCTTTGTTATTTATATTATAAAATAATAATTCCAGTATCTCTTATATAATATGATGTTATTATAAATATGTTACAACCATATTCAGTATTCTTTCCATCCTTTGAATGACATGTCACCATACGTGCGTACGTACGGCTTACCGTCTCCACGTCGGGGTGTAATTGTTATTCAAAACATTATTATTTGGTTGGGTATAATAATAATGTATCTGTGATGTAAATAATAAATATGACATTATAAGGATTCTTTATATATGATATACCATCCAATTATATATTATTTTAATATCAAAAGAATGATATTTTCGCTCGTGCGTACGTACAGATTACCGTCTCCACGACGCGATGAGATTCATTTCCAAGTTCACCATTCATCGACAATTCTAAAAATATATATTACTAATAAGTATGTAATATATGACATAATAATGCTACTAGTGAGATATATATATTTATATATGTATAATTATTTATTTACTTACATATATCTTATTCACTTACTTCAGTTCAATACTATATTAAAACAGAAAAAGCGTTTATGCGTATGTACGGACTACCGTCTCCATAAACGGTGTTTTCTATTTCATATATATGTATATTATACATATTTATATTCTAAATATATATGATATATTTATCATGTTTTATATTCTGGAAGTATTTAAATCATTATCTAAGTGATACAATCAAGTGTAACAAGTTAAAATATGCATGATAAAGAAAACGATTATTACCCGAAATGTAAATTTAACATGGAAATAATTATTAAATGGGTAGTATAAAGTCATAAAAGAATCATGTCTGATATCATAAATACTAATATGGTTCTGGTATAATTTTATAAATACTAATATCATCATACAAGAGGTTAAACATACCCTCTACTAAAGGAAAGTGCAAGGTAAGGGGTTTTCATCTCACTCCTTATTCCCGTGAGATTCATGCCATATTGCCACAATTACCTTTTGTGTGGTGTATTTACTGCTCATAGTTGTATTATTTGTGTGAAACACTTTAATATATGTGTATTTACATATTCATTTTATGATACCTCTTTCATGGGTTGTATATTTTGTAAGTTACCAAATTGGTAAGGGTTAATTTCACAATATCATTATTATCTGAGGTTGTTTTTACGTATGTATCTACTGGGACATATTTATAATCCATGTCCATGTTTTATGAAAATGTTTTCAAAGTGATTCTTTTTAGTTACTTTTTACTAAAATATAATGTCAAATGTTTTAAATATCTATTCTTCTAAATCATTCTCATTAATGTCCATGTCTTCAAAATGGGTTTTAAGGATTTATTTATATGGAAATTAATGTTTTAAAAATATTAATTCCTTTCAAAATTTTCAAATTATAAGGGACACATTGATTAAAAAATGTCTTTAAATGACTTTTTTTCTAAATTGTGGGACTTTTAAAAGTTTTCATGAAAAAGCAGTATTTCTCTCAAAGTGTTTTACAATTCAATTTCATCTATGTCAACATCCTTTGATAAATTTTACACTTGATTGAAGTAGATTAATTATTATACAAATCATCCATATTGTATTTATGGTTTTGTGATATTTTTTACTATGGATGAGTTATTTTCATGCCATTAATGGTTTATGAATAATGTTTTGGCCTTTTGTATGCTAGTTTTAATAAAAATGTTTATGTTATATTTCATCCTCTTCATAAGATGAATGTGTTGGACTAGTATGTTCCAGGATGGGGTCTGGTTAAAGAAGACCCTCCGGGTTGGTGTCCGGTTATTAGAGACACTCCGGGTTGGTGTTCGGTTATTAGAGACACTCCTAGTTGGTGTCCGGTTATTAGAGGCACTCCGAGTTGGTGTCCGGTTAATAGAGGCAGTCCGGGTTGGTGTCCTGTTATTAGAGGCACTCCGGGTTAGAGTCCGGTTACAGAGGCTCTCTGGGTTGGGTTCCGGTTATAGTTATCCCTTAGTTCATGGAACGATACCTTGAAATAGAAATTAGGGTTTGGCATTATGCATTCTAGCATTATGAAAGTGGTTAGTGATATTGCATTTGATTATTTGACTAGTAGAATATCCATGTGAATAAGTAAATGGCATTATTTCATTTCATTTTATCCATATTATGCTGAATTTCAAGTTTAGAAGGATTTTTTTAGAAAATAATTTTCCTTAAATGGTTATGAACATTTATGAATGTTTCTACTATACTGTTATCCTTACTGAGCATCTGAGATCACCCCTTTCAATGTTTTATTTTTTTCCAAGATTTCAAGAAGTTTATTGTGATTGATATACAGCGTTAAGATAAGGGAATAATGGCGTTCATAAAGGATTAATTATGTAGCTTTCATTTTTATGATGTAATGTAACATTCATGTATGTACTATATTTTCCAAGACTACTTAACTGATCGGTCTTTTTGGACATGATTCCTTGTAATCATTCCAATGTAATAAAATAATGCACCAACTCTGGGTAATTGGGGTCTTGGCGTTAAATCAAGGATGGAAGACTAGGAATTCTCCCCTTAAAAGGGATCCATAAATTTTACAAAAACCATCAGTGGACCCCTATTACTTTTGGAGAAATGTCATAGTGTTTTAAAAAGTTGAGGGTGTTGTATGTTTTATAATGAATTTCCATGATGCAGTTAATGATTTGAATGGTACATTTACTTTTTAAATGGAAGAATATATATGTTATAATAAAAATTTATTTTACCTCAAACCACATTTTCTACATTTAATTCACCTATAAAATTTCATATTTCTAATATTATTTTATCATGGATAGATTTTCAGGGTGCAAGACTCAACCTATTCAAAACATATAAATTTAAATAATATTAAAAATTTACGTTCCATGAAATTCCCTACACATGCCGTAAAACCATTTTTGGTTGTAAAAATCACATGCATGTAAATCCTCTATTTACATTATAAAGTATCCTAACTTCCATCATTTTATATCCAATCACCACAAAGCACCTCTAGCACTACCCTGAGTGTTATGATCATTTGAAACACACAAAGGGTTGGACTAGGTGGATTTGGTACCATGAATTAATGGATATTTATGATAACTTAAATTAGATTTGAAATATAATGTCACATTTAGATAACATTATTTAATAAAAATAAATGCAAGTTTTATAAAAAATATACATTTTTCTCTATTTACATAAAAAACACTATTCAGGAAAATTAGAAAAATTCACCCTAAGATAAAATTGAAAAAATGATTTAAAAAAATATATTCATTTCTTAACCTAAAAATTCAAAAAATTGCATAAATTAATTATAGTGCCAATTTAAAAAATGAAATAAACCATATTTATAAAGAAATCATATTTTTTTTTGGAAAAAATGACTTTAATAGAACATGAGTAATTATTTATTTTAATATAATTTATTCATTTTAGTTATATAGATGTTTTATACAAATTTATAATGAGGTTATTCATATACATACCTCTAATTTAATTATCAGGTTATTATGATCACATCTAAATAATAATATTTTTATTTTATATCACAATTTTTCTAAATCTCGGTTCTTTTTTATTAAGAATGATATTATGAATAGTTCTATTTTAAACTAAATTTTTATATTGATATATTATACCCAAACTAAAATTAATTTTTCCATCAAAATTTAATCACTCCCATGAAAATAACTGAGGATGATTATGCCTCATCACCTCCTTTGGTTCCCATGTAGCATCCTCATATTTTTAAATCCATAAATGAAATTTTTCCATGCGATTATACATGTTTTATAAAACAATGAATCTTTAATAAAATATTTCTATTAGTTTTTATTCATAGTATAAATCATTCTCCAGTGGTAAAACCTCTAAAATTTCTAAATGAAAAGGATTATGTATGTACTTCATGAAATGTGATACATGGAACACATTATGAACTGAAGATATTTTTAGTATAAGGTCCATGTGATAAAATACCATCTATAATTGATCATAAATCAAGAATGGGTTGATATATCAATGTTTGGGGTTTAACTTCATTATAAATTTTATGACATTATTCAATTTATAAATTCTAATTAATACCTTCCCAATAACTATGACTTCTAGATCTTGCTGACAATTTCCACCATAACTCATTTATTAACTCTATACTACATTGATTTATTGATGAGTAGATCTAACTTTACCTTGAATTTTTTTATCTCTCTCATGTACCAATAGCTTTAGTTATCTGAATTTACACTGGCATATTGGAGTTCTACATATATTTTTGTTGATGGATTCATAATAATCCATCAGAATTCTCATGTGAAAGAAATTATTGTAAAAAACTCCACCAATATAAGGTGTTGATGTCAACTAACCTTGAAATCCATAGAATATTATCTCATAATTTATTCTATGTTTTGAATATTCCTTTCAAAATAAACATTTTTATTAATGTACTACTATTACTCAATCTTGTAATCTATACTTATTGTAGACATCTCATAAATGGAAAGGTAAAACTTGAATACTAAT
This sequence comes from Viscum album, assembly GCA_963277665.1. NCBI lineage: Eukaryota > Viridiplantae > Streptophyta > Magnoliopsida > Santalales > Viscaceae > Viscum > Viscum album. The sequence continues at coordinate 149,221,093 of OY728156.1, read as the reverse complement.
CAGATGTAATAGAATGTGGTACTATATGAAGAAATATCACATCCTTAATGTATATCATGGAAATCTATTGAATATATATATATATATATATTAATATATGGAAATTAAACATGTTCATTTCATAATCCAATTAACTATAACACAAATAGCATTGTACCATATGGATGTTTTATGGAGTCTTAGGAAAAATAAACAGAAAATCAATCAAATATAAATACATGTTTGTGTAATGATTATAAAAACCCATTAGACTTATACCGCATATAATTAACAAGTATTCATACTAAGCACCATGTTACATTATCGACGTCATCTTTCTTCTTGTTATCCCAACATAAATGTTCCTTTAGGTCTCTATAAATATTCATAATTCAAGGATGTATAGAGAATGTTGATCTATGAGAATCATTGAACCGAAACTTCTTGAATTCTATTATAATATGGGAATATAATCTTTTCCTAGAAAATATCATTTAATGAAAATCAAGGTAGAACATAGAAAAATCTATCAGGTATACTAACAACTCTAAATCTTCATTCATAAGCTCATTAATATTCACATGGATAGATGATTGGATACTCATTTAATAAATATAATACATAATCCTTTTAATTCATGATATTAGGGTCCATACTTTTAAAATAGATAAATATTGAATCTTTTATGATCATAATCATAGATAAGATAACATGATCCTTTCAACCCAAATCAATAGCCACATTGTTTTCATTCCCATGGTGGTATATTATTTAGAAATAATAGTCATTATTCAACTACAGCCATATTATCTAGAATATATTCAACAATTTTTTTGTGAATATATAATCTAAACATTTATTATTTGTATATTTTAATCATTTATCTCTATAAATATATGACCACCACATATTTAATGAAAATATTACCATTCTTAACTCCAAGTCATGGGTCGGGTTATTTTTCACATGAAACATTAATCATGAGATTCATAAGTTATCACCATGTTCTTATTCATAAGATCTCATACCATTTCTTTATTAACTAAATTAATATAAATCAGTTACCCCCCTCTACTACAATTTAGTTTTATAAATGTTATGCCGACCAATCTTCCCATTATTTCCATGAAATTTATATAAATTCATTATGATAACGGTACCTGAATCCCTTACAAATTAACATGGAGATCAAATTATATATCCATGATAACTAATATATAATGCATTGATAATATCAATTCAATTTAGAAAAACTACATATCTAATCCACAATGGTTTTTTATGGGACAATTTTCAATAACTTTAATCTTTCGTGGATCAGCTAATGTACTATCTTTTGAGATTATATGGTAATAAAATTAAACATTTTCTATAAAAAATGCAGACTTAATTTTTTTATATCTATCAATTCCATTGGTATTGAAATAAAATTCTTAGGGAATATGTTTACTCTTCCTTACTCATAGAATATATAATAATATCATCTATAAATTCTTCCTCAAACTAATCAAGGTTATCTCTAGATATTCTATTCATTAATCCAATAAAATAGTTAGGGAATTATTAAGAATAAATGGAATCACTATAAATTCATAATGTATATACCTAGAATAAAAGGTTCTATTATGAATTTATTTATTTTGGCCCTCAATATATTTTATCAATAACGACTATAAATTTGTAAAAGTATTATTCTCTACATATTTTGTTGAACAAGTCATGAATAATAGTCAACACTTACAAATTCTTGATTATGATATTTTTATGTTTTTTATAATCAATATAGAGTCACATTAATAAATATTTCATTATAAAAGAAAGAATAGGTGCACCCCATGGTGATGTTCATGGTCAAAAGAATCTGTTATCAAGATTCTCTGTGAGTTATTTTAATTCATACAACTCAATCATGGTAATTCTATATATAGTTTTTAAAATACTTCGTAATTTCCTTTTAGAAAATCAACCACATGATTTGGGCTAGGAAACTCTTCTGGATAGATTCAAACTATAATAACCTCAAACCTAATAACTTCTAGATAGTGTGTATTAAATTTGAACTAGATACAAGGAATAACATCCTAATGAACTGAATAGTTTAGTAGTATTGGTATCATATTTATATATTTGAAGATAACAATACAACTGAAAAGTTAAATTACACAACGTTTATTACATTATCCATCCATATTTACACTTATCATATCCATATATATCAATTATAAAACACTTCTTGGCATCCTTGTGAAAATAAATCATAACAAACATTGATTTTAGATGCTCAGTTTGTGTATTCATGTAGGGGATGTTGTCTTCAATAATTAATTTTAAACAATCTGGAAAAGTGAATAAGTGAAACACATAATAAAATATTATGGTCCCTAGGGTTAGTCTTTTGGTATGAATAAATACAACAGAATGTTTTTAAGGATGATTATTAGATAATTTGGAATGTTTTGGTCAATCCAAATTTCATTATTGGTGTGATTATGTGATGTGATTGAGTGACCATTTATAAAATAGGGGTGTGACATTTTTCTGAATACCAATAATTATTCAATAATAGGAAGTTCCAATCCACCCATGTAGCTACAAAATTTATAATTAAAGGGTTTCCGGGAATATTTAGTCAAAAATCACCTCCAACAAACATAAATACTCATTTTTTTATCATTCTATTCCTTATATTCTATGATTCCTTAGTTTTATCATTTTAAAATTTCACTACGGTAACTAGTCTTTTTAACTAGGTAATTTATCCATGATTCTTAAAATAAAATAATCCTTACTACATAATTTAGAACCACTTGTTTCATATATTAAATATAACTTATGAAATAATAATATTTTTTTTGTTTAAAGTTTATTTTATACAAGTACTTATAATGTATAAAAACATAATTTGAACATTAACAAGGGTAATGAATATATTACTCTTTAGGGGTCAATATAGTCAATATAAAAGTATAATTTCTATTAAAATGGATCATACACAATATATTAAAATAATTATTCATCACTTGACATAATATATGAGTTTTAGTAACTATAAATCATTTAATAAATTATCATTTATTATAATATAGCATTAGTGAATGTTTTGACATTATTCTATAAATATGAATTTAAAAAATATCATGATAATGATAGAGTTTGAATATATTATGGTAAAGTCTATATAACATGACATGTTATTCAACAAAATTATTGTAACACAATAATTCATTTTATTTATTTACTTTTGTTATTTTTATTATCATTTATTTTATTATTATATTTATTAAATTAATATATTCATATTGTTTCTTAAGAAATTAATTTCATTTAATGATTAAAAAAAATTAAAAAAATCATAAAATATTTAAATTAATTTTATATTTCTAAAAATAACAATCCATATTCATTTTATTCTTTTTTACCTATGCAAACACATACTTTTTGTTTAAATGGATGAGGCTGATATTTTTAATTTTTCTTTACATAAATTATTATATAAGTAAATATATTTCAAAAGTGCCCCCAAACACATTTAAAAATATATATGAAGGTGATACGGTTATAAAACTTTCGTGAATATTGTAATTGGATAAAGTTAAACCTAATTTTAAAAGTTAACTATTTATTTTAACTCCTTAGTTAACTCATTTTATCCTTAACTGTAATAATTAATTTTCACTACTTTACTATTCATTAAGAGAAAATAAAAAATATAACCTTATTATATGATATAAAATATTATAATTCAAAATATGGAATCCATTTTATAAAATTCAACTAAAAAGTAGAAAATTTTATTTTAAAATTTAACTGGTAGACAAGACTAAAAAACTATTCTCCAAAGAGATTGTTCTCACAAGTTTGAAATGTTTTAATATATAAATTCAATATGAAATTGATTCCACATAAATATTTTTTATTACAATTTAATTGAGCTAGTATATATATAATAAAATTTTTAAATAAAAATATATCTTTTAAATAATTTAATTAAAAAGATAGTTTACAATAAAAACTAGTATTTTTAAGTTTTCATTGAAAATATGAAACATTTTAGAAAAATCCCATAAATTCATCATATGATAATTTTGATAATATTATATGAAAAATTATATAAATTTTATTAAGTTATTTTTCTAAAATTTGTAAAACTTAATTTATCATATTTTCACAAGGAACGATGTAATTGCTTTTAAGAAAAATATAGTTTCTCAGAAAAAATTTGTTTTCCATTCAAATATTTTTTATATTATTTATATTTAATATATATTAATTGAATTTATTTTCAAAATATACCAGAAATATAATTTTATTAATTTAATTAATCTTCTTTGTACCCAACAATTTAACAGCTAGGTTATAATTTTCATGTTTAAATAGCAATATTTTAAAATAGTATCATGTTTCATTTATACCATATGTTGAATGAATCTCATGATATTAAAGATATTGAATTTAATTAAAGATAAATATATCATAAATCCTAATTGTGTCACATTCAATTATAATACTATTTTTTGTATTTTATATGATATCAAACATAATTTTACTATTTTAGAATCTTAGGGTGTTACATTCTACCCCACTTGAATAAATTGTTTTCTTATATTTATACATGATCATGGTAATCAAGGGTTTGAAATTTTAAAACACCGATATTGAACCACATAATAAAAAGGGTTAATAAAATATCCTCTTAACAAGAGATAAAATGGATGTACCATGGTCATCCAGAAGAATAAATTACTAGGTTTCAAAGTAGAAGAACTTTTGTTGGAAATAAAAACATGTACATGGTAGAGAATACTAACACAAAAATATTAACAGAGAGAAATTGATATAGTTTATCAGAAGATATTGAATGATTTAAATAATTATAATGAACTCAATGAATTAAATATTTAATGAGTTAATATTCCATATTATTCATTAGATATAATGGAAATATAATAAAATTATTATATCAAAATCCTTTTCAAAATGTTGAGGAATTCCACGATCATTGTGATATTAAACACTAAGAAATATAATTAAAATTTAATCATTTTTATATGATTAAATAAATTTATACGTCATTAATTACTCCACCAAATGATCATCAATAATAATTTCATTATACAAAAATCACTAAAATTATGTTTTAATAGATCAAATGATCGACAAAAGAGTATCAAGTTATTAGTTCTATGTATACTAATGGAAAAAATTGTTAGCTCATGTTATCCAATATTATAACAAAATATATAATTACTCAATAAGAACTATGAATATTAACCATAATCCATTTCATAAACTTGTAACCTTAATACTAATCCAAAATATGTCTGACCAAATGAAATGTTCAAAAATTTAATATGAATGTCATAAAAATAATATTATTTTCCCCATAAAATAAAATAATGTTATTGATGTCACATATAAAATATTTTAATACCTTGAATACCATAATACCTTTATAAAAACATTATTTCTTTAGAAAAATATTGTTATCCTCATTCCTTAAATAAAATATAAAATTACGAAATAAATTTCATTTTTCAAAAAATATAATAAATTCTAGCGAAGATAGCATAAACCATCAAATCACTCACCAATTCGATGTTCACCAAAAATATCCCATGAAAATATATTTATAATTATTATTTTAAAATAGATCACATATTAAGGGTTATCTTTTATCAATCATGTATGTTCCAGGAAGTTCAACCTTCCACTGAATCACTTTTCCTAATCATCAATGTCATTCAACATATACTCAGAAATAAAAATAGAAAAAGTATTATAGTATATTCCTTACATATTTAATAATTATTATAAATAAAATATAATAGAAAAAATACACTTATAACATATTTTTTGAATCCAAACACAATCAAATTATTCCTTCCACATTTTCTTTAGTAATAGAATAAACATGACTTTGATCCCTTAGTTTCATTGAGTTATATTCCTTGGATGGATGTGGAATTAATTTTTTATTTACCCATATCATTATACATGAAACACTTACCATAAATGATTTCTTTCATACCATTTAAACTACAAGAATCATATCCTTTTTCTTATTATATTCTGAAAACGCCCATTCCCTTCAGGAAAGTACTACATTGTTGTATTCCACAGTTACAACATATTGGGAAATCTATCTTACCCTTATTCCAAGTATCCATCTTTTCCTCAATCATCCTCTTCTTCTCTTTTATAACTTCCAATATATATGAAATTGAGATTTATTTTTCTATCTTAATAGAACAAGATACTATATACTCATATAATGAGAAGTTTTGGGAGACTAGTTTCTTTCAAAAGATTGTCTTAATCTAATCAATGAAATGATCATTCCTACTCTTTGGATTATATGTATTGAAATGGTTCCCAAACATTCCTATATTTCCTATTTTTATAAAATGGAATACACTATATTAGATCAAAACCTTTTATTTGATAATGTATAAAACAAAAAATAGTTAAATAGTTGACATAAATTGAAATATTTATGCATGGACAACCTCAAATTAATAAATTTGGTTTATTTTGGAATGTTTTCATATCATAAAAATAATTTAAATTCCTATATAATTATTTGTAAATTATTTTTTATTCAACCCATGAATATCCACTAGGTGTGTCAAACTAGGTGTACAGAATGGATTGTTTTCATGTACAAGGTAATGTTTGAGTCATTCTTGACGTCATATTTTTAGAGTTATTACCCATAGGTACATCTAATCTAGAACCACATATGCTTGTAATATTCATACATGGAAGTATTTATAAGAAAACCATATAATAACTAAATTACTGAATATTAAGGATTTTATCCTATAATTAGTATTATCTTTAAGGTAAATCTTATGGTTAAATTTTCTAATATAAATTTTCCTAAATCCAGTTCCCAATGTTTCTACCAACAAACATTTTATACCCACTATAAATACCCTTAGTCATATAACCAGGATTATATGGTTACATTATAGAAAATTAATTAGATACAAGTAATTTTATCCTAATGGAATGAATATTTTTATTATTATTGGTAAACTAGATACATACTATAAATTCACCATACAATTAAAAATATATAATACACAAAGTTTTTTCTATGTGAAAACCAAATTTCCCAATATCATATCCCTATATATAAATTAAAAAACTATATAATTACCCCCATAAAATTAACAATAAGAATGTGGTAATATCATATGATCATAAAACATCATCATATAGTGGAATATTTCATGAATAATTATGCACAATCAACATGTCAATGTGAATAATTTAAACATGTTCCATTTAAACAACAACTTTTTCATAATATGGTTGGAATAAATGATGATCAAATAATGAAAAAAAAATTATCACATGACCATAAAACTTATACATGAATTTTATATCTAATACAATAACAATAATATTTAAATCAATTTATGATATTATAATTAAGGAATTAGTAATATCTTTAATCTAAAATATGTTATCATGGACTTTTAAAATATATTTTAAATTTTGGGGTAAACCTAATCAAATTTGGTAAACTAATTTGTCTCATGAGACATATTGATGCATAGAGGGGAAATATATAATCTGTAACCACCCATAACATACTAATTACAATTCATACCTCAAATTAAGTGGGCCGAAAATAATCAATATATAAATTCGTATTGAGAAAAAAACATTCAAAATGTTAATAGTTACCACAATATGATAAACATAATCCTAAACCATTAATGGTAATAAAATTATACATACTCAATAAAAAATGGTCATATACCATAAAACGTAAGAAAATTTATGATATCAATAGGACATATCCCCAATGTATCATATGTATAATAACCTATTGATGTTTTTGATGAATAAAAATGCCATAAGAATTCCTTTAAAAACATTATTGAGGAATCAAATTCACATTGAAAATATCTTTTCTATAAAATCGAAAGCTCGGAAAATATTTTTGAAAATATTTATTTTATAAAACAACCTTTAAATTATATAATTTAATTTTTAATAAATTTATTGTTCACGATTCAAGGAATTCACTTCATAAAATAAATGATAGAATAAATATTCCTTTCACATTTTTGGAAAAATTAAGACGAGCGTTGTTTGAAAAATTACATGAAGATTTATTTAAGAAAATATATATGAATCCATTAATGGGTAATAATTTATTTAAACGTTATTATTATAATTTTAAAAACATTTTGGTTGGTATTTTTAGAAAATATTGTTTTGGAAGATAAGTGATTTTCGGCTGATGTGATAAATGAGGTCAGATTTTCATTAAAATATTTTCTCAATTATTTTAAATAAAAAACAATGGGAAAATAGTGATATTACATGAAATGATCATGAATAAGTATATTAGATGAGTGTATATTTTTTTCAATATATTAATTCCATATAATTCTATCGAGAATGTAGTAAACATAAATATTCACAAAAAATGTTGAGATTATGAAATAACAAATAATTACTCTGGTAACATCTTAATCATAAGACACATAAAATAAATAATAACTAATGAAACGTTAAACCACATGATATATTTAATTTCATGAAATTACATATCAATTTGGTATTATATAAACAATAGAAAAAATTATGTTGTGAATATTACATATGTCTCGAGAAAGTAAATGTTAGGAAGGAAACCCATACATGAGGTTTGACTTCCTTCATATGGGTTTGAACCTCATATATAATAAATATAGGTTTATTATAAATCTATTAATGAACCATAATCATATATATCATATCATATATGGTCCTCTTATAACATTTTATAACACATTTTAAATAATAATTCGTTATTTTCTTTATATCAGTTGGTAATTACCTTGTCCTCTCATCAATGTTTTTGTTATGAATTTTTTGGTTCTTGTACATATAATTCTGGTCCATATACTCTATAATGATATTAATGTTATATTTATTTCATTATATACATCTTTAAGACCATTATTAAATATTTTACATCGAAACTAAATTACATCGCTTCGTGTAGAGGGTAGGTCGTACATACACGCAATCGACGATATCATTCCATTAACGAGTGTAATGGTAAGGAAGTGTAAGATATATTAATTTCAAATAATGTATATATATTAATTTATAACACATATATTCATTGAATATATCATTTTAAACATCCATGTAAAGTGCAATTAAAATAAACCACATTATTTCGTGAGGTTGTAGTTCGCCGTATAAATGAGCAACATTGTCATATTTTAAATATAATAGAAGGTAGGAAGTTATATGTAATATTATAATTATATAAGTATAATTAAATCATTAATATTATATATATATATTTAATCCATCATCATATTGAAACATTATAAGTGTTGATGGAAAATGAGTTACATCATTTCTATAGGTGGTAGTCTTCCATACATATAATTGACGATTTCATTTTTAATTTTATAGAAGTGGAGAAAGATAAATATTATTATGTTTACATAACAACATCTAATTATTCGGTAGATACATTTTAATTATATTTTTTGTGTTAATACATATTTTACAGTGGTAAAATTAGATCAAAATAAAAAGAGTATAGTGAATACAATTACCTTTCCATAGTGAATCATTCATTTTATCTATTCATAATTAGCCATTGATTAGACTTTTGTGATGAATATAAAATATAGAATGTGAATAATTATATTGGGGAAATATTTTGGATGTTTTTATCCAATATAAATGGATTTATTGTTGTGAATAATTGAAATAAGCGAGTATCCTTTTGTAATTTATGTTGAGTATGTGTTTTTTAATACACTAAATTATTAGATAATGAGAAGTAATAGTCACCCCATGCGGACCCAAAATTGAAAATTAATGGGGTCCAAGGATCAGATTTTCAATAAACACCACAAAAAATAAAAAATACATCTTTTATGTGTTTTTTCCTTAACTTCTATGTTATATTACTTTTAATATTTTAGTTTTCCACCATGGTAACTAGATTTTTAACCATGATGATTTATCACATAAGCCGAAAATAAAATGATAATAATTATATAATTTTAACACACTGATTCTATGTATTTTTGAAGAATTTTCAAATAAAAACACCATCTGTGGTGAATATTAATTTTAAAACAATCATGTATAATGTGAAAAAAATGTTTTAACATTAACCATGAAAAAATAGTTCTTACTCTTTAGGGGTGAATATAGTCACTATAAACAAAAAATTTGTACATGAATGCAAAAAAATTTACATCATTAAATACAGAAATGAAATTCATAATATGTGATTTCTTTTGTAGTTTTATATCATTTAATATAATATCCTTTATTTGAAAATAATGACAATGTTAATTTTTATTTTATTAATTTATTTTTAATTAAAAGATAATAATAAATTTATGGAGTTAAAATATATTATTTTTTAACCTGTTTAACTTGATATATTTATCTAAAAATTTAATGGAACACAATAATTCATTCAATTTATAATTTTTTATATTTTTAGTATCATTTATCTTATTTTTCTATTAGATAAATAAATACAACATTGTTGTTTCTTAATAATTTAGTCTAATAATATGATTAATACAAATTAAAAATTAATTTCCCGAATGAAATTTATTTCATGAGTATAAAAATTACTAACCGTATTCTTTCACATTTTTATTTTGACAATATATGAACACATAATTGAAATTTAATAGAAATAGGGTGACATTTTGTCTTTTTCATAACCTGAATTATTATATATGTCACATTCATGGAAAGAATCAATGAAAATATTAAAAATATTTTTGAATATGATCTGATTAAAAATAATTTCATCCAATATGAATTTAATCCAATATGAATTTCATAAGTAATACAATTGTGTTCTACCATAAATGAATATTTAATTTAAACGACAAATAGAATTTTTCTTGAAGAAAATGACCCTTTTATTTTGAAATTACTAATTCAAAATCATTGACATTAAAAGATATTATGGAAAATATTTTCAGGTGAAAGATACATGGAAACATGTTATAGGATATTTAAATAAAAAATTGTTCATGATCTTGGTAGATGTCGTTCATGTGTACAAAAAAAATATATTTTTCACACTTTTATTAAAAAAACATGTTCAATATATAATGAAAATTTTCCTTTTAAGCCTTTTAATATAAAGTGTAGAATGCGTAAAATTTACTTCAAAAAATAATAAAACAAGAATAAAAACATTCGTTTTATAAAATTAGATAAAATATGGACATGGAAATAATTATTCTAAGCCAAAAAGAAAAATATAGTTAGTTTTCATTAAAAATATTCTTTCATAATGTTTAGTACATTAAGAGGGGAAAATGAAAGGAAAAACTATTATTTAAAAAAATTAATAAATTATAAGAAAATATAAATAATTTATAACATATAGAGCATATATCTTCATTATCATATATTTTAGGAAAGATAATCATGGAAAAAATGAAATTGTAACATAAAACTATTACCCCATGTTTCACTTACGTCTTAAACAGTCCAACCTCTGTAATGAAAATTTTAAATTTATTATACTTCTAAAAAAATCATATTCATACTTATAATATCATAAATGATTTAATTAGAAAATATTTATACATTTTCATTAATAATTATTTATTAAAATCAATGTCATGCATGATAGCTATTTCATTTTTCTTCTACATTTCGATTCAGCTGTTATGGTCCATGAATCATGATCTTGATTTTATAATCTCTATAATGTTAATATTTATATAAATATCATTAATATTCACTATATACATATTTTTAACCATTCATCAAATATATAAATATAAAAAAGAATGACATAATTTTGGAGTACGGTAGTCCATACATATGCATGATTATTTTATTCATTAATTTAATGATAATAAGGGGAAAATATAAATAAGATTTTATTATTCCATATTCGTAATTATATCATAAATATAAAATATAAATGTATTAAATCCATCATTATATCTGCCAATATACTGAGGTGATGAAAAATTGTCTATATAACTATGTAGAGGTGGAAGTCTACATGTACACACTTGTGATGCTTTCAGTTCCCATTTGAATAAAATGATGTAGAAATGGGGTTTTCAATTGGTAAATACATTTTGATAAAAAACCTTTCATTGATTTTTGATGATATTACACCTCAAATTTTTACTAATAATGTTACATTCAATGGATTTCATGTTTATAGATTTCATTAAATGTTTTATTTTATACATATAATTGTTGAATTATTTTGTTTTTTTTTGTCTTTATATATGGTTTAGAGATTATACTATTGAGTATCTTTGTTTCTTAAAATAATTATGGAATAAATATTTAGTATGTGTAGTTGAACCTAACATTGGGGTATATCCCCATGTTTAGAACCCCACATTTGTGATAAATGTTCTATTTTTGAATCTCACTTTTCTTAAGGAACCTCGCAATTAGGTAGAAATTTTTTTATAGGTGAAATAAGTAATCTCACGTTGAAGATATAACACATGTTATGACCCAAATGTTGGTGTTGAATTTTTCATTGAGGAAATATATGTTTGGATTGATCAATTAAATGGAAACCATAATTTGTAATCACCCTTTAACCAAATGATTCCCTTGTTGATCCAGTCATCTATGGGATTTAATTATTAAATTATTCTGAGGTTTCTACTAAAATTAAATTGGATTATATATCTATTTTAGTATATTCAAAGACCCTTTAATAATATCTACATTAAAATAATATTTTTTTATATTAATAGTAAAATTTATGATTTTTCATAACTTTTAAATTTCATATTTAAAAGTATGATGTGAATTCCAAAATCATGAATTTTCAAGTAAATCTTTTTAATATTCTTATACTGAATTAATTTTTTCTACTAATCTGTTATTATATCAATAGATACATTATAATTCTCTAATTCTCATTGTTTCGAATCCCTTTATTTAAAAATAATGTCATAAAATTCATGATAACAAAAGAATATTTATATTTGATTTTTCTCTTTATTGATTAAAATAAATCAATTTGTAATTTTATTCATGGAATAATAACACAAACATAAATATGAGTAATTTTTATATCATATATGTTTTTTTGATGTTGTCAAGACTATGTTTTTGAGACACACTTGTTGTATCTATAATTGAGTGTCGGACCTGCAGGTAGTGTTTTATCGTCTCTCTGATGATATATATGAATTTTCTATAAAGTCTTTTTGAGTCTCTTCTAGAGGACTAAACTCAGGTAGAAAATATTTTCCTTAAAATATATCTTCATATATCGGCTGAAATATTAGAATTAGAATTATTTTATTGATAAATTTTAGAACAAAATCCAATATACTATTTGATTCCAAACACTTTAGTTTTGAGTGATTCAAGGACAAATTTTTTTCACAATTTTAAGGTCATGGAAAATATATTGTAACATGTTAAATGTTCATTCATTCAATTATATAGATCCCCTAGAAAATTTTATGCTAGTGAAATTGAAAAATCTCATGGAGAGAGTGTTAGTGGAGAAGTATAGGGGATCATTATTCACCAAATACTTATAATTTTTTTTTTGAAAATTTAATTTTTTGAAGAATATTTTTTAAAAATTAATGACGTAAAATTAAATTTTAAAATTTCAAGGGGTATTAGTTTTAAAATTTTAATGTGTTATAAAATTAAAAAAGTAACCCCCCACTTATGTCTTTTATATCATATATGGACTATAATTGGTATTACAGATGTGGCCAATTAAATATTTATTTTATTTCTAAATATCTGAGTTAATGATCTAGGGGGTGATTGATGTTAATTTATGATGATAAATAAAGAATATCAATGATTTGAGATATATATTTTAATGTTTATAATTTTTAATGTCGGAATGATTAACTGATCATATATTTTAAAAATCATGATTTTAAAGCATATCCTAATGATATCAAGCTATTTTATATTTCTATAGATGAAACAATGAAATGAGATTCTATTAATGCAGATGAATTGGTGTAAGGACTTGTCCATAAAACATTACATAATCTTACATTAAATGAAAATTTTACATTGAGGATCTTTTAAAGTTTAGAGATTCAGAGAGTTAGGTCATAACGTATACATAACAACTTGAATAATACATCTAGAAACATCTACTCAGTTCCCATTAAAAAAACCCTTGAAAAAAAGAGTAATGTCTAGTTCCATGTTTTAGAGAGCACGAAATTTCCTTGATCTCATCCTTGACCCTATTCCACTTTATGTCATGTGAAAAACATTTCAAAAACATGGGATAAGCATTAAAAGCTCAGTAAGGGATACACAAAGAGGGAAAACTGCTAGTTTCTCAAAACAATATATAAACCACGAATATTTTATCATAAGTAATACTTTTCACCATTAAGAAGTACTAAGTAATATTCATTGAATAAAATATCAATACATACAATTTTGTAACCATAATATTTCCCTAAAACCCATATAATGAACACATAACATGTAAAAATAACTTGGGACATAAACATAATTAAATGTAATTACCATAGGGTCGACTTCCACACATATCACTAAATGGAATAGCCATACGGCTGAATTCCATAAAAATGAATTGAAGGTTATAACGTAACCACCCATCCTAGTTTATCACGGCACCACTCGTCATTTGGTTTATCACATAACCACCCATCAAATTTTCTAGTACCATTATAAAATCATAACACATACAATAAATATAAAGGAAATAAACTATTTCCACATTTCAATCACAATATATCACATAAATATATTGACATAAGAAATCCATTTTAAAGACCATTTTCAATTCCAAAATATATAAAATATTATATGGTATTTATTTTCCTTTTAAAAACATTACGACTTGTTATGTAAGACAATGATCAAATACTACTCGCGGCGGTAGAAAGATTGTTGTCAGCGCTTACGTTAAATGAAACATTCCTATTTTTCATTTATTAAAACACTTCATAGAAAAAATAATCCCTTAGAATGAATTTAAAAGAAAAAGGGTTTTAATATACACTATGTAAAATAAGTAGGTATATGTTCTCGAAATATTCCTCAATGAATGGAGATTTAGACAAATTCCCTTACCTCGTGTCTCACTTGAGTCATTCGTTCATTAATCTCCTGAATAATAATCTAATCATAAATTAAAATTTCATAAGAAAATTTTTAAATTTATTAATCATTTTTTATCAATTATTACCATGTTATAATCAATATGTAATCATTTAAATTAATAATGGTTGTTTTGTCGATATTTGGTACTTGAGTCAAAAATAAGATCCTTATAATTACATGTTGTCCATGTGGTAAATAGTACATTATCTCCAGATTGATATTCATTATTTATATATCATAAAAATTATATATATTTAGTATATATATATATATATGTATTTATAACTGTACATAACATTTTGGAGATACGAAATGAAATGCACCGTTCAGGGAGACGGTAAGTCGTACGTATGCATTAACGCTACTTTAATTTCTTTTTTGTACTTTAATGGAATTAAAACATAATGATACATAGTTATATTATAATTGTAGTATAATATCACATATAACATCATTAAAACTATCCTTTTAAATGTCCCACATATGGAATTAACGAGTCATATCATTTTGTGGGGGCGGTAGTCCGCACACCCTCAAATGAAATTATTGCATCTACCCATAATGGTAGGATAAAAATTTTAAATAAAGAAGCATAAAGAAAACATAAACATAATATATATCACATATAAATATAGTTCCATCGTAATGGCCACCAGGAGAGGCGGTTGGAGACAATCGAACAATCATCATTTCGAGATGCATTAGCATTCCATCGATGGACACATTATGTTCTTCACCAATTAAATAGAGGTGTGTGTAAGTGTAGTTAGAATCATTCTCATAACAACATACTAGTATATTGAGGATACTTTTTTTGTTATATTATAATGGAATAAAATAGTTTAGGGGTTGGAGAAGTAAAATAATAGAAAATAAAACAAAAGAATTAAAAAGAAATTTTTACCTTTAATTCGGGTAACTTCCATTGGTTTGTACCAAAAAGATTTCTTGAACTGCGTTATGCCTATGGTAAGGAATCTAGGAGGAGGGGAGGTATGAATGTAGTTTAATTGGGCAGATTTTGGATTATCCAAGAAGCTTGAGAGGTTTGAGGAATTTGTTATAAGTGGAGTCCTTTTATAAGGGGTGGAGGGGCTCTTTAAGAATGTTTGAAACATATATTTTATTATAAACTTATTATCAGTTTCAAAAGCTCCAAAAATTATTATAGTAGAAGATAGGATGATTTATCGTCGAAATGAAATTATCGAATAATAATTTGACAGGTTTTAGATATTATTTTAATATTTATAATCTTATTTATTTAAGTTAATAATTAGTGGGGTAAATACTGCATCATTATTGTGTCATAAATAATGTAATTTTTATGATGTCTAAAAATTATAAAAGAAACATCTGATGTATGAAATCTATTTATATTTCCAATTAATATTTAATTTCAAAAAGATATTTTATATAACCCCATGTAAAAATTAATTTACTAAAAGATTTTTGTTAATGTCATTTTTGTCTTTACATTAAATTACTTAATCTAAAATTTCATTATCACTCTTATGTGGCTCCATGGAGTCCCAAAATCGACCCATGGATACCCATGGTCATCCATGACTCATCCAATAAGTTGGGGACAAGTGTTAAGGTAATTTGGTATTATTATAATATTATTTTTTCCTTGAAATTACCATATTTACCTTTAAATGCGGTAAATTAAAGTCAACAGTTACTATTCACAAAAAAATTATTTTCATCTTATTGAACCAAATATTACTTACTAATAACTACCAAGTATGTTGGATTTTCAAATTTCAATTCACAGAATCGGTCAAATTTCATTTAAATGAAAAAAAATAGTTTTTGAACTACTACTATGTGGTTTCACTATTCATCAAAAATTGATGTTTTTCAGAAAAATACCAAAAATTAAGGCTAATATATATTTTATATGCCAAATTAAAAAATTATTTATATTTTAACTAATTCAAAACATTAAAGTTCCATTAATTAATTTAAAATTAGTTCCTATTGTCAATGAAAATAGCGTGTTTTAAAAAAACAATAACTATTAAAAAATAAATACATATTTATGTCCAATTTCAAATTGAAATTAATTCCTATGACCAACATTGGATTAAATGGTAAAAAAATAATTTAATGTCACATTAAAACCAATTAAAAAGATAATATAAACATATTAATAAATTAGATTGATATGAACTTTTGAATTAATACGCTGTAGTTTTCACTATTCATAAAAAATGGATTTTATCTAAAAAATACCAAAAATTTCCCCTAAGTAAAATTTGATGTAAAAAATCTAAATAAGAACTTAGTTTTGTCAAATAGATCATATAAATTTGATAAAAACTATATTTAAAGAGGCTTCTTCATTAAAAGGCGGTAAATCGTCCTTTTACAGAATATTAGAGTATTTTTTATTAAAATTAGATTCATTCAAATTTTAATCCTCTAACTATTATTGGATAAATGTAAAATATTTAACAAACATGTATAATAATATTCTAGTTATATCTAGTCATTCCCTCTAATACATAGACTATGAGTTAACTACCATTTAAAAATAATATTATTATATTACTAGTGTGTAATGTAAGATTTCAAAGAAACCCGTTGTTGCGTATCGGGTACGCAATTGAACATAGAAACCCCTTTTAAAGTAAAATTAACATTTAATTCAAAAAATATTAATAAAAATATAATTTATTATTTCTATATTTACTCGGGATGTTACATCCTTCCCCCCTTTTGGGAATTACGTCCTTGCAATTTTATTTACTTATCAAATAAGTGGGGGAATTTATCCCTCATAGCATTATCAGATTCACACATTTCCACTTCAACAATATGGTTTTTCCAAAAAAAACCATGACATGATGGATTACTTTATTCCACAACACTTACACCCTTTGGTCAAGAATCTAGAGTGGTTGTTCCCAAAAGAATGATTATCTTCCAACTAAACTACATATGTACTCAAACATGAGATGGATCTGGCATGTACTTTCTCAATATTAAATCATGAAAAACATTGTGTACTTGGGATAAACTTGGAGGTAAAGACACTCTGTACAAAACTGATCCAATTTCCTCTATAATTTCATAAGATCCAATGATCCTCAGACTCAACTTTCCCTTCTAGACAAAACGCATCACACTTTTCCATGGAGAATCTTTGAGAAATAAATGAACACATACTACAAACTAGAGATCCATCCTCCTGTTATCTGCATAACTTTTCTGCATTATTTGAGATGTTCTCATGTTCTTCTAAATCAACTGAACCTTTTTTTCATATCATCTACCAATTCTGCTCCCATCAACTTCCCTTCACCTACTTTATCCCATGATGATAGAGTTCGACAATTCGTTCTATATAATGCCTCAAATGGATACATTTGTATACTAGAATTTAAACTGTTATTATAAAAAAAATTAAACCAAAGAATGATGTTGGTCCCAACTTCTCTGGTAATCTAGAACAAGCACATATGATATCCTCTAGGTTTTAAAATGTTCGTTCTGACAGACCATATTATTGTGGATAAAAAGTTGTACTAAAATTTAATTCAGTACCCACTGACTTCTGAAGGCCTTTCCAAATGTTAGATGTAAACCTGGGATCACGATCAGATACAAGGTTGAGGGGAAAAACATGCAACCTAACAATCCAATTAACATACAACTGATAAATTTGATCTAGATACAATGTATCTCAAATAGGAAGGAAATGAGCATATTTAGTAAATAGATAACTATATCCCAGATTTCATTATTACCTCGAGATGTCTTCAGTAATCCCACAACTTAGTCCATGGATATATTTTACTATTTCTACTCTAGAACCAGTAAAGGATGAAGAATACCTTTAGGTAACTGCTACTCTTCTTTAACCTACTGACAATTTAAATACTTCACAGTAAAATCAGCAATATCTCTTTTCATTCCCTCCAACCTGTAATACTCCCAAATATCTCTGTATATCTTAGCACTGCCATGATAAAATGAAAATGGGGATCTGTAAGCTTTATATAATAATTCCTTCTTCAACTATGAATCACAAGACATGCATAATCTTTTTACAAACCTCAAAACAAAATCATTATCAACATTAAAATCAGGCAACTTACCCTTTTGAACCAACTCTTCTTTTTTTCTATAACTCACTATCTTCTGTATGCTGTTGATTTATTCTATCAGATAATGATGATTTCACTGACACATGAATCAAAACAGAAGAATTTCGTTCACCAATAACTTCTATGCCAAAGTTCATTAAATCAAAAACCAAAGGATCTCGTCCCAAATGTGACTTGGTTAATGAAGCATTACATTTCTGTATCAAAGCATCAGCCACATTATTTTCTTTTCCTGGATAGTAATGGGTCGTGAAATCAAAATCCTTGATTAATTCTAGCCATCTCCTCTGTATCATTTTAAATTCTTTCTAAGAGAATATATACTTTAAAAATATTTGGTTATGATATATTTCACATTTTACTCCATACAAGTAAAGCCTCAATATTTTTAAATAAAAAACAAAAGCATCTAATTACAAGTCATCTGTATGGTAATTTAACTCAAGAGGGTTCAAATGACGTGAAGCATAAGCAATTTCCTGATTATTCTACAAAAGGACAAAACCAATTCCTTTCAACAAAACATCACTTTAAATAACAAACCCACCATTTCTGGAAGGTAGTGAAAAAATTGGAACATTCACAAATCTTTTTGTTCAATTCCTGAAAACAATCATCACATTCTTTTGTCTAATTAATCTAAACACCTTTTCGAGTTAACATAGTCATTGGAGTTTATAACCATGAAAAATTCTTAAAAAACCTCTGGTAATAACCTGATAAACTAATAAAAATACGAATCTATGTTAACTTTGTGGGTCTTGGACATTCTTCAACAACCTTTGTTTTAGCAGGATCAACAGTTATGCAATTTTTTGAAACAATGTTACCAAGGAAAGAAATTTTTTGTAACCAAAACTCTCCCTTCCAAAATTTCCCATACAGTTTGTTTTCTTTTAAGGTTTTCAAGACATCCATTAACTTACTTTCATGTTCCTCTTTAAATTTAGAATAAACCAAAATATCATCAATGAACACAACAAAAAACTTATCCAAGAACACATGGAAAATTCTATTCATAGGATCCGTGAATATTGTAGGTTCATTGGTTAAACCAAAAGAAATAACTACAAATTCATAATGGCCATATCTAGTATGAAACATGGTCATCAAAATGTCTTCTTCCTTTAATTTCAACTAATGGTACCCTGAACTCAAGTAAATCTTCAGAAAATACTGAGCTCACCATAGCTGATCAAAAAAATCATCAATATGAGTTAAATGATACTTTATCTTTAGAATGATGTTTTTCAATGCTATATATTTAATGCAAGGTCTCATTGAACCATCTCTATTTTTAACAAATAAGTCCGGAGCACCCCCTGGTAATGTGCTAGGTCGAATTAAAACTTTATCTAATAGCTCCTGTAATTTCTTTTTCAAATCTAAATGTTCAATTTCAGCAATTCGATAAGGGGGTTTTCAAATTAGCTTATCCTCAGGAACTATGTCAATAGTAAATTCATCTTCTTGATCAGGTATCATACCAGGGAATTCATTAGAAAAAACATCAAGGTACTCATTAACCACTAAAACATCATTAATCTGAAAATTTCCGTTGTTTTCAATAATATGTGCAAGGTAACATTCTTTTCCATCTTTTACTCGGTTTTTAGCTTCATAATATGTTTTAAAAAACATGGGTCCTTTATTGTATACAAACTGAAAATCGTTCTTAAACTAAACCACTTTGGCTCTGCAGTCAATCTTATCTTGATAAACAGACAGCCAATCCATAGAGAAAATTAACATCAAGCTCTACTAGAGGAAAAACAATGAGGTTTGTAGGAAGATTATTTCCCCACCCAAGGATAGGGAGGTTCTTATAATTTCATTTTGTCACAATGTTTCCTCCATGTGTTTACCATAAGTTCATTGTTCCTAAAATGAGATGGAATTCCCAATTTACTAGAAAAATTCTCGGAAATGAATGAATGTGTAGACCCTGAATCAAAAAACACATTGGAATATTTTTAAAAAATAAACAGTGTACATGATACTACTTCATTCGATGTCCCAACATCTAATGAAGTAGTCACAAAGTATTTCATAACACCTCTCTGCTTGTATTCTAGCTTCTTTCCTTCATTTCAGTTCTTTTTTTGGACACTCATTTGCATAATGACCCATTTCATTACACATAAAACATCTTACAGATGGATTTTTATTTCCTAGTTGATCATCTTCCTAAATGTTACGAGTAATATAACCGGACATTCCACACCATAAACACTTTCCAGACATTGATAAAAATTCTCTTGGGTGTTTTCTTCCACAACTCTCATAAAATGGATATTTAGTTTTCTTACCATTGGGCTTATTTGATGGATTCATTCCCTTTTCCTGGCAACTGGACCTCTTATTCTGTTGTTTGTCAAAGAACACATGTTCATTGGAAAACTTCATTTCCCCATTATTCACACATCGAACATGTTTTTCATAAATTTTGAACTCACATGAGGCTAATTCTCTTCAATATCATGGCATCAATCATGAGTAAAATCAATTTAACTTACTATCAATATCACTGATGAAATTAGGAGCATTCCTTTCCAGTCGAGTGACCTTTATTTCATAAAAAACGACTAAGTCATCATCCAACTTCAATTCCAATAATTTTTTCCATCCTAAGTCGAACCACATTAGGAAAATATTTCTCAAGTAACAAACCTCTGAATTCATCCCAGACAAGCTCATTAATCTCCTCACTGAATCTGCTATTTATCACCATCAACCACCTCTGATCAGCTTTACCTTCAAAAAGGATAATAGAAGGACTAACATTTTGTTGTTATGAACAACCTATGACATCAAATATTTTCTCTAGTTCTTTAATCCACCCTTCTAATAGTACAGGGTCAGATGATCCTTTTAATGATGGAAGATGTTTCCTCATGAAATGCTCCAATACTGACATGGTCCTATATTGTTGATCTGGAAAATCTTGTGCATGGATACCACCACCATTTATATCCTGATTCAACTATCCATCACTACAGGAAACTATTCAGTTCAAAAACTGACCATCTCAGGTAGCTAATTTGGAAGGTGGTCTTCCTCCTGATGTCGTCCCAACATAGTTGCCCAGTTTCCTCTATGGAAAAATATTCTGAACACAGAAATAGCATAGGAAAAGCAACATGGTAATCTGTAAATTCTATATCATTTCATAAATTTATTTATGGATATTAATTTTACAATACCCTAATTCAAAAAAGTTATCAAATCTGACCTATGATACCAACTTTAAGGACCCAGCTTTAAAACATTACATAATCAAGAATTAAATGAATAATTCACATTGAGGATCTAATCAGCTTTAGAGTTTTAGATATTTATGTCATAACGTATACATAACAACTTGAATAATAAATGTAGACAAATCTACTCAGTTACCATTTAAAAAAACTCTTGAAAAAAAGTTTCATGTCAAGTTCCATGTTTTAGATAGTATGACATTTCCATGATCCCATCCTTGACCCTATTCCACTTTACGTCCCTTGATAAACATATCAAAAACTTTGTATGAGCATAATAAGCTCATTAAGGGATACACAACGAAGGAAAACTATTAGTATTTCAAAACGTCAAGTAAACCATGAATACTTTATCATAAGTAATACTTTTCACCTTTTAAAAGTAGTAAATACTCTTTGTTGAATAAATGATCAATACATAAATATTTTTAACCATAATATTTCCATAAAACCCTTATAAATAACGCATAACATATAAAGGTAACTTTGTACATAAACACACTAAAATAAAATAAAAATATGTTCGACTTCCACACATATCCCTAAATGGAATAGCCATACGGCTAAAATCCATACCCATTGCATTGGAGGTTATAACATAGACACTCATCCTAGTTTATCATGGCACCACCCATCATTTGGTTTACTACATAACCACATGTCAAATGTTCAAGTATCACTATAAAATCAAAATACATACAACAAATATATAGGAAAGAAAATATTTTGACATTTCAATCACAATATGTAACTAAAATATAATTTCATAACAAATCCATTATAAAAACCATTTTTAATAAATAAATATATAAAAGAGTATATGGTATTTATTTTCCTTTTAAAAAAATTACGGCTTGATAAGGAAGCCTAAGATCAAATAATACATGTGGCAATGGAAAGGTCCATGTCACCGCTTACGTTAAAAGAAACATTCATTTTTGGTGTTTAGTAAAATGCTTCGTAGAATAAATATTCCCTTCTAATGAAAGTAAAATTTAAAGGGTTTTATTATAAACTTTGTAAAAGATAAGGTATATGTTATTGAAATATTCCTCAACGAAATGAGTTTGAGATGAAGCCCCTTACCTCATGTCTGACTTGACTCGTTCGTTCTTTAATCTCCTGAATAATAAACTCAAGATAACTTCAAATTGCCTAAGAACTTTTTTTAGGTGTATTAGTCACTTAATATCAATTATTACCATGTCATAAACATTATGTAATCATTTAAGTTAATAATTGTAATTTTCTCAATATTTTTTAATTGAGTAAAAAATGAACAACATATAATTACATGTTTTATATGTGGTCAATAGTCCCTTATCTCTAGATTGATATTAATGATTTAGATATCATATAAATCATATATATCTAGTATATATAAATGTATTTATAATAGTACATAACATTTTGGAGATAAGAAATGAAATGCACTGTTCATGGAGACGGTAAGTTATATGTATTCATGAATACTATATTAATTTTTTTTCCTAAATTAATCGAATTAAAACATAATGATACATATGTATATTATAATTCCATTATAATATCATATATAACATCATTAACACTATCATTTATACATCCCACATATGGCATTAACAAGTCATATCTTTTTGATGGGGCGGAAGTCTGTAGTTCCTCAATTGAAATTATCACGATTACCTATAATGGAAATAGTAAATATACAACATAAAGGTAAAATATAGAATCATAAATAAAAAATAAACATAATATATATCATATATAAAAATAGTGTCATCTTACAATACACCATGAGAGATTGTTGGATATAATCGAAAAATCATCGTTTCGTGAGGCGTTAGTTTTCCATCCACAGAAACAGTATGTACTCCACCCATTAGTTGGAGGTTTGTGTAAGTGTTGTTCTAATCCTTCCTAAAAAAACATCCTAGTATATTTAAGATACTAGTTTTTTTATAATATAAACTAATAAAATTATATCAGGGGTTGGAGAAGTAAAATAAAACAAAATAAAACATACGAATTTAGAAGAAACTGTTACCATTAATTTGGGTATCTTCCTTTGGTTTGTACCAAAAGGACTTCTTCAAGTTCCTTATTCCTGAGGTAAATATTCTAGGAGGAGTAGAGGGATGTAGGTATTTTAATTTGACATATCTTTTATGAGCCAAGGGTCTTGAGAGGTGTGGGGAATTGGTTAGAAGTGGTGTCATTTTATGAAGGGAAGGAGGGGCTCTTTATGAATGTTTGAATCGATAATTTTATTGTAAACATATCTTAGGTTTAAAAAGGTCCAAAAATCATTATAGTTGAATATAAAATTACTTATGGTCGAAATAAAATTATCCAATAAGAATTGAACAGGTTTTGGATATTATTTAGATATTTATAATCATATTTATTTAAGTTATTTTTAATGAGGTAAATGCTGCATCATTATTGTGTCATAAATAATTTTATTTATTTAATTTCTAAAAATAATAAAAATAATACTATGATGTAGGAAATCTTTTTTTCATTACAATGAGTATTTATAGTATAAAATAGAGCTTATATACTCCATGTAAAAATTAATTTACTAAATGATTTTTTGTAAATGTCATTTTTGACTTTAAATTAAATTAATTAATCTAAAATGTCATTATCACTCTTAATTGTCTCCATGGGGTCCCAAAATCGACCCAATGATGTCCATGGTCAGCCATGACTCATGCCATAAGTCTATGATAAGTGTTAAGGCAATGTTTTATTATTAAAATTTTCTTTTTACCATGAATTACCCTATTTACCCTTAACTGCGGTAAATAAAAGTCAAAAGATACTATTCACCAACAATTATTTTCATCCTATTGAACAAAATTTTACTTACTAATAACAAGAATGTATGTCAGATTTTCGAAATTCAATTTACCGAAGAAGTAAAATTTCATTTAAATGAAAAAGTATGTTTTGGAACTACTACTAAGTTGTTTCACAATTCATCAAAAATTAAGACTGTGATATATTTGATATTAAAAATTCAAATATTATGTATATTTTAAAAAATTCAAAATATAAAAGATTCATTAATTAATTTAATATTATTTCAAATTTTCAATACAAATATTATGTTTTTAAGAAACAATAACTATCAAAATATTTATACTTGTTTATGTCCAATTTCAAAGTGAAATTAATTCCAATGAACAACATTGGATTAATTGGTAAAAATATAATATACTTACACAATAAAACCAATTATAAAGATAATATAACCATATAAATAAATTATATTAAAAGGAACTTAAATTAAAATACAATATTTTTCACTATTCATAAAAAATGAATTTTATCTGAGAACTACCAAAAATTTAACCTAAGTAAATTTTGATGTCCCAAATCTAAAGAAGAATTTTATTTTGTAAAATAGAACATTTAAAACTGACCTAAAATACATTTAAAGGGGTTCTCCATTAAAAGGTGGTAATTCGACCTTTTAAAGAATATAAGAGTATTTATTCATAAAATTAGATTCATTCACATTGTAAGCCTATAACATTTTTTGGATAAATGTAAAAATATTTAGCAAACATATATTATCATATTTTAGTTAGTTATATTCATTCCTTCCAATACAACAGCTAGGCATTAACTACCATTTAAAAATAATATTTTATATATTATTAGTGTGTAACATAAGATTTCAATGAAACCCGTTGTTGTGTATCAAGTACTCCATAGAACAAAAAACCCATTTTAAAGTAAAATTAATATTTAATTCACAAAATATTAATAAAAAAATAGAATGTATTATTTCATTATTTACCCAGGATGTTACAATAGGATCCAAATTCCATATCGATGAATGAAATTATTTTTAAAATTAGTCCAAATATGTTCAATCATGTCTCCAAATGTGATATTTATTTTGAAAAGTGTAAAATAATCATATATTCATATAAAGGAACTGATGGTGTGTGAAAAATAATATATAATTAAGCTATTTTTTAATTTCATACCTTTAAAATGTATAAAGGGGAATTCTTTACTAAAATAAATGGAAACCATATTAAGATAGTCAATTGTTTTTATACTCTTGAAACACCTATACTTGAACCTGATCGTGATTTAAAAGTTATAATTTTTTCCAGATATATATAATTTAATTAATATTTTTAAAATATAATCAACATGAATTAAAAATTTAAGGATAAATGAATTAATTGGAACCTTCTAAATATGATATGAATAAATAATTTTAGGCCAATAAATTGATCAAGAAGGAAAATAATTCTCTCAAATTTTCTATTTCTATAAAAAAATTTAATTTAAAGGACTATTTTAGGTTATATGCTGATGAATTTATATATTTTTATTTAGGATAGAAATTTTCTCTATTGGAAAAAATATTTATTTTGATATTTAATAAAAATTAAATTGTTCAAGAACTCATTGAATTTCTATAATAAAAATAATTAAGGACTAATAGAAATTATATTTTATGAATGATAGCAGTAGGGACAAATCAAACATTATTTATCACATGACAAGGAAATAAAAAAATTTAAAAGAAATATAAGAATATTTAGATGAAATTTTATATCAATGTAAGGGTAAGAAATCCATGAAGTCTTTTGGGAAAGTTTATGAAGTTTCAACAAGCTATTCATGTTCTATATCTAATCACGGCAATATAAAAACTAAATATGTTCTTTATAACTCAGGAAGATGAGGTACAATCTATTATTACACATTTTATTATGAATTTGGTAACTAGTCATCTGAAAAATTTGTTGAATATTAATCGCTGTTAGAATTGAAATATAGAATACGGATGAAAAATTATAAAATATCTCAAAAAATAAATAATTTTGTCTTATATTTAAAGGATAACATAACAAAGAAGCTCAAATAATTGAAAAAAAGTTAAATAAATGGGATTCAATATTTATAGAGCATGTTAGTAAAATTAAAGTGTTACAAAAAGAAGTATATTCCATAAACAATAGGCTAGTGTTTTTAAAAAGGGGTGGTATTTAAATAAATCCCTCTAAAAGATTAATCGTAAGAATGAAAAATAAGTAATTGGTAGATATAGTGAGAAACCTAGACAATATATAAATTTTTTTATTCCTAGGTCAAAAAAATTATAGCATGTCTTATGTTAAGGTTTTTATTATTGAATTAAAGGTAACAATGATAATGGTTATATTATAAAAATCCCCAAATATGTTTTTTCAATGAATCATTAATTTATAATGATTTCTCTGTAGATTATTTTTTAGTTTATTTTATAATTAATTTGATCTTATTTCCCACTTCCTAACTCATTTACACTGTAATTCCCAAAAGCATTTCATAATCAAAATAAATTTCTTCTTGATATTTTTTTTGGTGAAAATACATAGGGTCCAAAATTATATATGATAAAGGGAAAATGGTTTTTATATAAAAATGACTGAATATTTTCCAAATTGTCATTTATTAATAATTATTAATGGATGTTTGGTTACCTTTGATGGTGATGATAAAACGAGGATCATTTGAGTTGGGTAATTAGGGGATCAAATTTCTATTATGATCAAAAAAATTTTCTAAGTTGAAATGTTTAAGAACAATATAATATGTATTTATCAACTATTTGAGGCTTTTTTTCCATCTTATGTTTTAAATTATGCATGGTCTTATTTTTAGAATAAAAAACATATGTTTTGAGAAACAAAAAAATACTTATACATTTGACCCTAGTTCATTATTTTACAAAATGAAAATTAATTAAATTTTAGCATATGTTAATCATGGATATTGTACATACATAATCAGAACTATATTATATTTTCCCTATCTACGTTATTTAATAATATGTTTTTTATTTACCTTGTCTTAAATGTAATGAGAAAAGATGTTTACATTCCTATAAAATGGGAAAGCAGTAGATGTCACCTTTCAAATCAATCTATAAGGATTCTATATTTATTCCCATATATTTTATCTACATGTAATTTTTATACCATATAGAGTATCATGATTGTTAATAATAATTTTTTAGTTGATTAATTTTTGATATTTACTTTGGTTTACATTTTTAAATTTAAAATTAATGCTTTTATGTTTGTTATGATTTCCTATAAGATGGTTATAAATGAAATGATTCTTATGTAATTTTCTTTGATAATTGATCATGTATAATAATATTAGAATGAATAATTTATTTCTAATATGGGAATCAAACATTATTTTATATTCTAATGACACCTCAAAAAATTGAATTTCATGTAGAAAAAATATTACTATTAAATTAATGGACAGTATTGTATTAAGTGATTATTTTTTACCCAATTATTTTGGATGAATATGTTAATACTATATTCATATTATTAATGGATAATTAATTAGATCTTTTATCAATAATATTCATTAGGAGTTGTATAACAACAAAAAATTTAATGTTGGGTACTTTAATAATTTTAGATTAATGGTGTATATCTTGAATACTGAGGAAAACCTTGTTATTGTTCCTCAAAAGTATGATAAAGGAATATTTATTTTATATTCCAATAATTTTCATTCGTATATAGTGTTTAATATAAATTCATAAACAGTTGACGAATTTTTTATTGGGATGTTTGATGTGATTGATCACCTTCGTCACATTAGAACAAAAATAAATGAAGATATAAATTATTTATGTTACATGAAACATGATTATTCTAATGGTTAGTGTGATATTATATTAGAATATGATCATGATCAATCATGTTTTAAAGATAATTAAACTACTAAAAATAAATTTTTCTTACTAATAGGTCACATATATAATTTTGTTAATACTAGGATTAATGTTTGAAATGTAGTTGAGTTCTGTAATTTTAAATACAAATTTGAACGTAAGTCTATGGAATAATATATGAGTTATTAGTTTTGTGTAATTTTTATACAAGTGGAGATAAACCATCATAAATGAAATAATTCTTGGGAGTTAGTTTAAAGGACCTTATTTCATCCAATAATAAGAATAAAATAGGTCTTTAGTAATAAGAAATATTCGTTGGATATAATTACTAGATGTAAATTTAGTCTAGTTTCTATAGGGTACCATAAGGTGGAAGGTATATATTATTAGGAGAAATTTTCCCATATTTCTAGGCATGAAGCAATTAGAATCCTTTTAGACAATGCATCTTATATGAATTTATAATCATACCCGATGAATAGAAAATATATTTTTAGAAATTTTTAATTAATTTCGCATGTTTGTGTTTAACAACCCCCCTGTTTTCAAAATACACTCTCTTATAATTATGATTTTAATCTTACTAAATATCATTATAGTCATAATAAGCACAAAGGTATTTGTATGAAATATGGAGTTATTTTATTTTAGAAAATGGTTTTTCTATAGGTATGGATGATCCTACTTATTTTAATAATAAATTTGTCTGATATTATATTATTAAAAATGCATGAATATTATATTATTTTTTGGTTCTATTAATGAAACCATTTTGAATTCATTTCAAAACTTCTGCAATAAGATTTTTAAATGAGTTTAATTGGAGAAATAACATTCTTTCCTCGATTTAAAATCCTTCACAATTATTGGGAAATTATATTAAACATAATAAACAGATTTTATACTTATTTAAAAATATTATACTCAAAAATTGTAATCCATAGAAAACACCTAAAATTACTAATATAAAAATTGATATGGATAATGATGGTAAAAAATATGAAAACATGTTTTATAGTGGAATTACTTGGATTTATTTAGATCTTACTATAAGTAGACTCGATTTTTTTTGTGTTTCAGTGAAATATTTATGTCAAATCCAAAGGAGTATAATTTTAAATATAATAGGTGAGTTTTATTGTTTTCATAAAGAACTATTTATTTTTAAGTTCTCCATCAAAAAAATTCTCTTTTTGAATTAATCTCAAATTCATATGGTGATTTTGGATACTGAATATTAAATAATATTTTTTCCCTATTAATATATAACTTTTTAGGAATTATTCTAGTTTCAACATCAAGTAAAAATGTAAAATTATGTTTATTTTTTAACTATTCAGAAAAACTATATATATATACTGGATGTTTTTTGAATATTTCATGTGAATTAAACACCGCCTTTTATATTTTTACCTTAATTTTGATCATTTTCCTATTTTATTTGATAATAACAATGCTTTAAATATTTCTAATAATCTATGAATCAATTCTATAAATATGAATATTCATATTCGACTTCCTTTTGTTATAGATCATGTTTGTAATGGTGATAGTTATTCTGATATTTTTAAAACTAAGAATAAGTGTGAGGATTCTTTTACTAAACCTCTTCCCAATAATTATTTGGATTATATTAAGGGGTGGTTTGGATTTTTTTTATAATGATTTATTATGATTTCTTTATAATTTATTTACATAATAGTATTTTGTTTTATTGAAATTTTTAAAAAAAATATCTGAGTTGAGTCAATAAAATATATTTATCTTTATGGGTTATTAGGGTCTTCTAAATTTTATAATGTATTAATAAAAATTATAAATTTTTTATGAGTTGTTATTTTGAAATCTAAAATAATTACATTGGGATTCTACATTAATAAAATCAAATGTCACCTAAAACCATCAAATGTTTCATTTCATTTCCTTAATCTTATATCCCTTATTTCATCAATCCCTGAAATTTTTATCTCTCAATTCCTCAATCCCCAAAACTTTATATATTAATCCCTAAGTAACTATTTTAAAATTTAAATGAAAAATAGAACCAATGAATCTAGTATTTGTAGTGTAAATAGATAGAATATGAACTATCTTGATAATTGGGAGCGGTAAAGGAATGTTTTTAACATTGAATGGAAATTCAAAACTAAAAAATTACTAAATTAATCACTAATTTTTCATGTTATATAGTTGATTTAAAGTGGTGGTAAAACATAATATATTTTATAATGAAAATTGATAGTGTTATTATATGTCCCTAGTCTTAAACATTTCATAATATTGAGTTAATTCACGAAATTACATTGAGGATATTTTCATGTTTATATTTTAAGATAATTAGTCTATAAAAATTAAATTACTTCTAAAATTTTACAAAGTATAAACTTATACTGTATCCAATTTTTTTCGAAATAATAACACTCCTTAAATAAAATAATATTTCTTTTCTTGATTAAAATATTCTTTAATTATTAAATTCTTTTACCCATCTATATACCCCGTGGAAAACATTTAAAAAACATGGCATGGGGATAAAAAATCTCAATAAGGGATATAATATAAGGAAATAAAACATTCATCCATGAATAAATACAAATAAATGATCATACTTTTTACTCATAAAACTTAATCTCTTTAACATACCTCATGAAATCAATATATTTATGAATAACTCAAATAAATTATAAATAATTAAGGAAAATTGTGGAATCCATAATATAAATACATTATAGATTTCACGAACACAGAGGGAGTCACCATCCTAGTTACATTTAGAACACCCATCACAATATATTCCCTAAATCTCTTAGGAGAAACCTTAATGTTTACCTCTTTCACTTTACCCAATGCACTGGAGAGCCATCACTGGCTCACCCGAACTAGGTTTATAACTAAACCACCCATATTTGGTTTATCACGTAACCACCCATAAAATTTCCAAGTACCATTACATAACCATAACACATAAAATATTGAAATTATCAACATTTCACTCATCAATCAGAATAAATAAATTTAATATATTGAAATATTCAATCCATTTATAAAACCATTTAAAACATTTAATAAATATATTTTTCAATCGATGTGACCATAACACTTTGAAACATATAAAGAAATTAAAATTTTAAAACATTAATGATTTTATAAATAAATCCTTATAACCATTTTTAAAACATGGACATTAATGAGAAAGATTTAGAATATTAAATCATTAAAACATTTAAAATATTGTTTTAGTTAAAGAGGAACCTACCACTTGAGATAATGCATGAATACAAATAAATAAATAATAACATTAAATGAATAATATAATATCATGAAAATAATAGGATTCAAGATATAATATGTCATAGAGTAGTATACACACCTTATAGGATAATAGTGGTGCACAATATCATTGTATACCTCAATAAAAGTTGATTGAGATGTAGTCCCTTACAAATATTCTATCATTAGATTAATGATAAATCAATGACATAATAGTGTGTGAAAAAATAAAATACACCCAATATAAGAGGATATTAAGTGTAAAATATTTAGAGGTAATTAAAACATATTTTTAGAAAAACAAATCCAATGATATGGATATTTAGCTCAATGAATGGAGATTGAGTTATGATTCCCCTTTAAAAGTTCATATAAATGATGTAAGAATTAATCAATGGGGTTATTATGTGTTGAAAATTTATATATTGACAAAATTAAGTAGAAATTACAACAAAAATAAACAAACAGTGATTCCACATATAATCTTTCTATAATATAATCAATAAAGTATGTATAAAACACAAAGAGTGGAAATTGAGTTTAGATAATCCCATACAAAGATCATTTTTAAATAAAATAAATAGATTATGTTTAATCAATATATGTACACATAAAAAAATTATAAAAAAATATTGGAAATAAATAGTTATTTGTCACATAATCTTTTCACAACATAATTAATAATTAGAAGATTAACCCAACAAATGGAAATTGGGTTAAGGTCCCATACTTTGAGTCCAGCTTGTCTTGTTCATTATTTATACCATAAATAATAATCTTAAGTTAATTTATAATTGATTCGAAATAATATTAAATTTTATTATTCCTTTTATATAACTCTTTACCTTTTTATAACAATCAAACAAATATCCATGTTCATATAGGTTGTTCCGTTGATATTCAGTACATGAGTCAAAAATGAACTTGTTATAATTAAAAATTATCCATGTGGTCAAAATTGCATTAACTCCAAAATAATATTCATGAAATAAATTTAATATATATATATATATATATATATATATATATTTATGTATTTATAATACTACATAACATTTTGATATATGAAATGAAATGCAATGTTCGTGGATACGGTTGGTCGTATGTATGCTTGAACGCTACTTTCATTTATTTATCATATTAAAGAAATGAAAACTAAATTATGCCTTGGTATATTATAATTACAGTATAATATCTATGTTATATATGTTACACATGTTCATTAGTTCCATTCTTTATACATTCCATATATGGCATGAATGAGTCATATCACTTTGAGGGGGCGGTAGTCTGCACTTCCTCAAATGAAATTATTGTATTTACATATTATGGAAAGCATAAAGGTATGTTGTAAATCAAAAATAAATAATCATAGAGACAATATTAATATATTTCCATCATAATGGACACCATGATAGGAGGTAGGATAAAATTTAACAATCATCGTTTTGTGAGGAAGTAGTTTTTCGTACATAGAAATAGTATGTTCGTATACATTTGATGGAGGTGTGTGTATGTGTAGTTAGAATACTTATCAGAAAAACATACTAGTATACTGAGGATACTAGTTTTTTATGTAATAATGTAATAATAAGACCATAATTAGTGTAGAAGGAATATAAAAGAAAATAACTTGAGAGAAGACATTACCTCTAAATCGGGTAACTTTTTTGATTTGAGGAAAAAGGATTTATTGAATTTCCTTCTACGCAAGGTAAGGATTCTATGATGAAGGTAGGAATATTTGGATCTTATTTGGTCATAATTTGGATGGTCCATGGGGATTTAGAGGTGTGAGTTATATTGGTAGAGGTGGAAGCCTTTTATAAGAGGGAGGAGGGGCACTTTAGGAATGTCCTGATATAATAATATATTATAAATTAATTTCGGATTAAATATGGATAAAAAGTCATTTAATTTGAATATTAAATTATTTGTGTTCGAATAAACATCATCCAATAATTTTAACACATATTTTTAATATTTTCGTATCCATATGGTTTTGGTTTAACCCTTATTTTACCCTCTTTAATCTTATAGTGATATCATGAAATTTACACATCATTGGTTAATGTAATTATCATATCATGTCAAAAGTCCCAAAAAAATAATTTATGAAATATTTGGACTTTTATTAACAATTTGGAAAAATCTATGATTTTTAGGAATAAAATATCATTTAATAAACTATTTTATGTTTTATGTTATGAATTATATTAATTTTGGACATTCTTCATACATGGCATTTTTAAAAATTTATAACTACCTGACTCCTTCAATCAAAAGGTATTAAAACAAATATAATATATAAATATAATCCATAAAATTCTTAGATGGTATCAAAATAATAAAATTACATTTTTTTAAATTTTTATAAAATCATTTATCTGAATCTTTTATTAATGAATCAATCACTACATCATTATTTTTTCATAATTAAATTTATTTATCTAATGTCTAAAAATTATAAATAAAATACCATGATGTAGGAAATAATTTTAAATTTATAATTAATATTTATAGTCAAATATATCTGTTATATAACCCCATATTGAAATTGTTTTAGTAAAATATACAATATTATGTTATATTTGTTTTCACATTAAATTAGTTCTTATAAAATGTCATTTTCAAATCCAATTGGCTTCATGGGGTCCCAAAATAAACCCAAGGATGACCAAGGTCAGATATATCTCATACAATATGATTAATACATGTTTAAGGGTAGTTTAATATCATTTTAATATTATTTTTTACCCTTATTTACAAGATTTAACGTTCAACGATGGTAAATAAAATAATTACTGATGTTACTATTCATAATGTCAAAAAATAATAGTTACATATTCATCAACATTAGAACATATGATTTGAAATATGGAATCCACTTTTAAAAATTCAAAAAAAATAGGTTTATGTAATTAATGTAAAAACAAATCGAGTTGTTAGAACCAAAAAAAGAGTTTTTAAGAAGTAATAAATATCAAAAGATTGACATGTTTTTATGTCCAATTTAAATGGGAAATTACTTAAAATGAAAAAAATTGGATTAAATTATAAAAACATAATCCAATTATACATTAAAACCATTAAAAAAATAATATAACAATATAAATATATTATATGAAAAGACAGTTTTGAAATAAAATGCAATATTTTCACTATTCATTAAAATTGAACTTTATCAGAAAATTACCAAAAAATTAACGAAACTGAATTTTGGTGTCCCAATTATATATAAGAAGTCATTTCTTATCAAATATAACAGATAAAAGTGAAAAAACTGAATTTAATGTGGTTCTCCATTAAAAGGCAGTAAAACAACATTTTTAGAAAAATACTTCTTTTTTCATATTAAGAAATCATATAAGATAAATTTAAAACATTGAATTGAATATATAACATATATTTTTCATTAAATAATAATCATAAATAGAGATATTATTTTACAAACTCAATTATTATCTTTTTAAATTGGTTTTTATAAAAATATATTCTTTATATTAAATTGGTCTTTATTTCCATTTATAAAAAATTTGGTAACCAATAAATCATTATTTAAATATGTTTTAACAATATTTTCAAAATTCAGTTGATACATTTCATTCTCTTCATCCCAATGGCTAGGATTTAACTACTATTAAAAATAATGATATTATTACTGTATTATTTTTCGGTATAACTCAATGTTGTGTGCAATGTATGATTTTGGAGAAACCCAAGGTGGCGTGTTGAGAACGCTATCAGAAAAAGTATACCATTTAACTTAAAATTAATATATTTTTCATAAATATTATTATAAAAGAAAAAATATTATTCTATAAATACCTGGGCCATTACATCATTTCCCCCTTTTGGAAATGGTGTCCTCACTATTTCAAAACTCAGCTCTAAAACTTCATTTAAAATATGATATCGATAAAAGAGTCAACAAAACAATCACTTTAAAATAAATAAAGATAAGTAAAAAAGGTCACCTGAGATAACATATACTAGGATTCTAGGTATGAAAACATCTATATAGAATAAAAACTAACCATCATGTTCTGATTGATAATGATAGAAAACAAGATCTGGAGAAAGTTAACTACCAAAAAACCATTAGCTTATGATGGGTTAAACGATATTTGATTCCCAAAAAGGAAAAGTAAATGAAAAACATCTTTTATTTACGCTACATTTCATAATTTTGAGGAATTTATTTATGATATTGACTAAGAACATAAGAAAATATACTTACTTTTCAAGTAGTGTTTCAATCTTTAATAATTTTATACCACAATCTCATATTTTTTCCAAACGATGAGTATTCAAGATGACATGGTCACACTTGAAGCACTAGAATAAAAATCTAGAGTATCCTGTAATCCAAAACATATGAACAATATATTTATCATATCTTTATACGTTAACCAAAACTAAAATCGTTACTAATATATGAGATAATCCCCAAAAATGATAATCCTTTATAAAAAGAAACACTACTATTACTCTCCCTAATTCGACAAGAAATACCCAAAGTTCAACAAAGACCAGTCATTACACAATTTTCCATAAAAATTATCAAAATAATCTAATCTAATATTGAAACCCAAAAATTATAAGGTTTTGATCACATAGTCTTTCATGATAAATCCTAATATCTATCTCAAACTAACCTCTAATACTCTTAAATCCTCATACTGAAAATTAATTAACCTAATCACATATTCTCTATGATCGGTTAATAATTTCCATAAATAAACCAAATCACCAATTTCCAAAATACAAACATATACTCTTCCAAAATAATATTTCAAGCATTACTCCACAAATGAAATCCCATAGTATAATATTTTCCTTAGGGATGTAGTTTTCCCAAAATATAGAACGTCTTACAAAATAACATTTATCACATAATCAAAAAATAATTTTCCTATAATAAGGATATGAATTTGATTAAACATATGTTCCCAAAATCAACTTATTCATAATCTACAAAATCTTTTAACAGAAAATATAAGTCATACTAATTAGGAACATCACTTTGTAGAGTGGTAGGTGATGCACCCACATCTCCCTTAAGTTATTGGTTCGATTCCTCTGGCCTTGCCAGACAAGAAGGGTTATACCTCATCCTATAGGTTATCCTATTTCTAAAACCATATCATTAATATAAAATTCTAAAAAATAAGATAATTTTTTAATAATTAATCATAACTAGATTTATCTTCAAAGCTTATCTAATATATTTCATTTTTCATACCAAAATGTAATAAAACATAATCACCTAAAAAAGATCATATGAACCCATAAGTTAATCTATTATATCCACACAAGAAAATATAGTTCTTCCTTGAATAAAATTTTCACATATAAAACTTCAGGGTTACACATACTAGAAAATGTCCTCCAATGTAATACCATCATCAAGATGGCATTAATACTTTTAAAATTTTCATCATCATAAAATATTTCATAACTCATAAATCCATTATATGTAGAATTATTACTAATTCATCATTCTTAAAAATCCATTAACAATGAATTTACACCTTATTTATTAATACATCATTCATGTAGATTGAATATCCTTATAAATTATTAATATCAATCCAAAGATGCTTCATTCTTTATGGATATGAATATAAATCATACATTGAATCTAGATATCATGATCTTTCAGGTGTTACCTTTATATTTTGTCATGTAGTCCTACTTTAAAAAAGTAAATGTTTTCTATAATTCTATATGTTCTCTTTTCGATAGAATTGGACATGTTAAGATCTTGAAATCATATTAAAAAGATACCATGACCCATAAAATTGCTTTAGAAATTAGGTTGTGTGGGATAAATCAAAAAATTTCTTGTAGGTGATTTTAATACTCAAGAAGCTTTAAAAATCATTCCAATAGTCTTTTTCTAAAACAGTGATGATCAAATCATTGGGGAGGGATAAGAATGTTGTGAAAGATCTTTTTCCTTCCATCTTGACAAATGATACTTATTCTGCTTAAAATAATCAACACTTAAACATGAAAAGAATTATTATTATCAAAAAGGTAATCCTCTATAGGGTATATATAATATCAAAACTTTTATGTTACTCTAATCCATCATCCTCTTTATATCTCCATTATTCAATTTTTTATCCAAACAACATATTTTATCATAACCCTCTAAAATTTTCTATATGATTATAACCTTATTGGTTATATGGGATACTTTACCTACACGTATATAAAATCCTAACCTCTAAATTTATCTAAACGGACCTATGATTCCAACTATAAGGCCCCAACCTTAAAGATTTCATAATCTTGAGTTAAGCCAATATTTCACAATGAGGATCGTTTTATGTTTAGAGTTTCAAATAATTAGTCCATAACTATTAAAGTAAATATAAAATATTACTAAGTAGACACTTCTACTCTAACCTATTTTTTCATAGTATTAAAACTCCTTAAATTTAATTATAATTCAATTCTTGTTAAAAAATTATTGAATTTTTCATTTCTCTTACCCTTCCATACACCCTGTTAAAAACATTTGAAAAAATTGGATGATTATAAAAAGCTCAGTGAGGGAGATAAAACAACTATAGAAAAAATTAGTCCATGAATATATAAAAATCAATGAAATCATACTTTTTACTCATAAAACATAAGCTCTTTATCATACCTCATGAAATCATAAGATTTTCGAATAACTCATAGAAATCATAAATCATAATGGAAATATGTTGCATCCATAACATACATACATTCTATATTTCACAGCCACATAAGTAGTAACCTTAATTATTATGTTTGGAATACCCATTAAGGTATATTCCCTAAATCACTTAGCATAAACCTTGACATTTACCTCCACCACGTTACCCAATGCATTGGAGCGCTAACACGGGATCACCCGCCACATGTTTATCATAGAACCACCCGTATTTGGTTTATTACGTAACACCTTTTCAATGGTATATGTAACATTACATAATCATAACTCATATATTATTGAAATTATGAAAATTTCACTCACCAATCTGAAGAAATCAGCTAAATATATTGAAATATTCAATCCAATTCCAAAACCATTTATAACATTTTAAAAAATATTATTGAATCAATTTTCCCCATACCACATTGAATAATTAAAAGTAATTAACATTTTATAAAATTATTTTCCACATAAATAAATCCTTAAAACCATTGTAAAAAAATTACATTAATGAGAAATATTGTTAAGATTTAATATTTCAAACATTTAAAACAATGATTTAGTTAAAGAGTCCCTTACCACTTGAGAAAATACATGACTAAAAATAAATAAAGAAAAACATTATATGAAACCTATGATATAATTATGATAAGTATATTCATGATATAATAAGCCATTGATTATTATATACACCTTATAGGATAATAAAGGTGAAAAAAATCTAGATATGCCTCATTGAAATGAGATTAGGTTGTAGTCCCTTACCAAGACTATATCATTATATTAAGGATATATAAATGAAATAATTAAGTTTAAAAATATAAATTCACCCAATATAACTGGATATTATCTGTAAAACAATCATTGGTCATTCACACATATTATTTCAAAAAGAAAACCAATGACATGGATATGTAACTCAATTAATGGAGATTGAGTTAAGATTTTCCTTAAAATGTTTGTATAAATGACATTAGAATTTATCAATGGGGTGATTATGTGTAGAAACATTATATCAAGCCAATGTAAGTGGAAATTACTTTAATAAAAAACAAACAGTTATTTGACACATAATCATGGAAAAATATAATCTACAAAGTATGAGTAAAACCCAAAGAGTGGAAATTGAGTTTAGAAATTCCCTTACATACATCATTTTGTAAATAAAATAAATAGACTATGTGTATTCAATATAAGTTAACATAAAAAAGTATAAATCAAATGTAGGATATCAAAATTTATTTCTCACATAATTGTAGCACAACATAATCAATAATTAGAATATTAACCCAAAGAATTGAAATTGGGTTAAGAAGTTCCATTACCATGAGTCTAACTTGTCTTGTTCATTATTTATCTCCCTAAATAATAAAATTATGTTAATTTATAATTTCATTAGAACCTTTTTCATGTTTATTATTCATTTTATATCACATATTACCTTGTTATAACAATCTTATAGTTAACACGTT
The DNA here is from genome assembly GCA_963277665.1 of Viscum album. Lineage (NCBI taxonomy): Eukaryota > Viridiplantae > Streptophyta > Magnoliopsida > Santalales > Viscaceae > Viscum > Viscum album. The sequence continues at coordinate 149,180,492 of OY728156.1, read as the reverse complement.
CATATCAGTTGATTTGTTGATATTCAGTACTTGAGTCGAAAATGAACTTTTTATAATTACAAATTGTCCATCTGGTAAAAAGTAAATTCTTTAAAGAATATTATTAATTATTTAAATTTAATATATATCTAGTATATTTATGTATTTATAATATTACATAACATTTGAAGATAAGAAATGAAATTCATCGTTCATGGCGACGGTAGACCATACGTATGCATGAAGGATTCTTTCATTACTTTTTCATATTAAAGGAATGAAAAATAAATTATACATAAGTATATTATAATTAAATTATAATATCTATGTTATATATGTCACATATGATAATTAATTATATCCTTTATATGCTACATGTAATGAATGAACGTGTCATACCACTTTGAGGGGGCAGTAGTCTGCACTTTTTCAAATGAAATTATTGTATTTATAAAATATTGAATGCATAAAGGTATGATGTAAATAAAAAATATAGATGAATAGAGACAATATAAATATAATATACATCATATATAAATACAGTTCGATCATAATGGCCTCCATTATAGGTGGTAGGAGAAAATTTAACAATCATCGTTTCGTGGGGCATTAATTTGTTGTACAAAGATATTGTATGTACATATATATTAGATAGAGGTGTGTGTTAGTTTAATTCAAATAATTATCATAACAACATACAAATATATTTATTATACTATATTTTTTATTTATTCAATGAATAATCTGACAATAGTGAGTGAAGATGAAAAATAAAAGAAAATAACTTGAGAGAATATTTTACCTCTAAATCGGGTTACTTCTTTCGAATTGAGCCAAAAGACATTCCTGAATTTATTTATACCCAAGTTAAGGCTTCTAGGATGAAGTTAGAGATTTTGGGATCATATTTGGGAAGAACTATTATAGTCCATGGGGCTTTAGATATGTTAGTTATGTGGGTATATGTGGTGGCCTTTTATAAGAGGGAGGAGGGGCACTTTTGGAATGTTTAAAAATATTAATTTATTATAAACTACCTTACTATTAAAAATGGGTTAGAACTCATATAATTCGAATATAATATTATTTCTGTTCAAATAACCATCATATAATAATTTTATATATTTTTTTACTATTTTTTATCCATATCATTTTTGTTTTAACCCTTATTTTACCCATTATAATCTTAAAGTGGTATCATGTCATTTACACATTGTTTGTTAATATAATTACAATATAATGTAAAAAGTCCCAAAAAATTCATTTATAACATATCTAGAAATTTCATAACCATTTGGATGAATCATATATTTTTTTTTCAATTTTAATATCACTTAATAAACTATTTTATGTTTTAAGCTAATAATTATGTCAATTGTTGACACTATTCATACTTAACTTTTTTAAAAATCATAAAAACATGATTCATTCAATCCAAATGCATTAAATAAAATTTAATGTGTTAACATGATCCATAAAATTCATGTATGGAATCAAAATAATCAAATTAAGTTTATTCAAAAATTTATAATATCATTTCTTTGAATCCTTTATTAATGAATTGATCACATTATCATCATTTTGTCATAATTAAATTAATTTATTTAATGTCTAAAAATATAAATAAAATACCATGATGTAGGAAATTATTTTCGATTTATAATTATTATTTATATTCAAAGATATTAGTTATATGACCTCATATTAAAATTTATTTAGTAAAAGGTACATGTTTATGTTGTATTTATCATTATATTAAATTAATTCTTATAAAATGTCATTTTCACATCCAAGTGGCTCCATAAGGTCCCAAAATCTATCCAAGAATTTCCATGGTCATACATATCTCATCTATTTGGAGTTTTATATGTTATGGTAGTTTAATATTATAATAATATTGTTTTTCCCTTATTTACCATATGTTCTTTTTAACCAGGGTAAATGAAATTATCACAGAAGTTACAATTCATAATATCTAAAAATAAAAGTTACCTCTTCAGAAAATTTGGACCTTTTGATTCCAAATATGGAATCCATTTTTCCAAATTCAAAAAATATAATTTTTATAAATTAATTTAAATTTAATTCTTGTTGTTAAAACTAAAAATAGGGTTTTAGAAAGTAATAAATATCAAAATATTAATATATGTTTATATCCATTTTTAATGAGAAATTAAATCCAATTACCAAAATTAATTTAAATGATAAAAAATTAATTCAATTAATCTTTAAATATAATATAAAAAGAATATAACTATATAAATATATTATATGAAAATAAAATTATGAATTTAAATGCAGTAATGTTCACTATTCATTAAAAATTGAACTTTATCATAAAATTGAAAAAAACTTATCCAATGTAAATTTTGGAGTCCCAATAATATATAAGAAGTTTATTATATCAAATATAACATATAAAAGTTAGAATAATTAAATTTATAAAGGTTCGGCCATCAAAAGGCAAAAAAATGCATTTTTAGAAAAATACCTCTTTTATCAAAAAAATGAAATTGTTTTTATATCATATCTTGAAAAAATATAATATGAATTTAAAACATTTAATTGAATATATAAAATCTAATTTATATGAAATAAAAATCTATAAAGAGTGATATCATTTAATAAACAAAATTAGTCTCTTTTTAAATTGGTTTTCATAAAAACATGTCCTTTATATTCAATTGGTTTTTATTTCGATTTATAATAAAAATCGGTAACCAATGAATCATTATTTAAACATTTTAAACCATATTTTCATAATTCAGTTGATATTATTCATTCCCTTCATCCTAATGGCTAGGCGTTAACTACTATTTAATATAATAATATTATTACTATATTATTTTTCGGTATAACTCAATGTTGTGTGAAACATAAGATTTCAGAGAATCCCATTATTAAATTTAATGTAATATATTGAAAAAAGTGTCACATTTAATTTAAAATTAATATATAATTCTTAAATATTAATATAATATTTAATGTGTTATTCTATAAATTTCTGGGTCATTATAGTTATATTTTAAAATTTTCGGTTTTTTTTTTGAAATTGAACGTATTATTTCTATAAAAGTAATCGATAAAAAATTTTCAATATCATCTATAGAGAATTTCTAAATAATTATGTTCTATAATGAAGTAAATTTTAGTTTTATTTAATGTTTTATTGGTGATGGTTATCCAATGTCATTAGATATATTTCCTTTTTATTTGAAACCACTAAAATAAAGATAATAATGGTAATGTACCCTAAAGAAAATCATATGGTTCTTATTATATTTATTTTTACTATTTTTTGAACTAGTATTATGAAATTAGAGGCGGTTTTATTTCTAGATATAAAAATTATACTTATTCTTTTGAGTTTTAAAATGTATAATTTTTATTGGTAAATGTTTAGATACATGAATTATTGCTTTTAGAATGACTCCATGACAACCTTATATCTACAATGAATGATGGTTTATATTTCCCTATATAAAAAAGGTGAAATTTCATATATTATAATGGGGATAAAATTTCACCATAAAAAATTATTGAGTTGAACTTTAAAGGGGTTTACATTTTTTAGGGTATTTCAAAAAGAAATATTATACTAGTAAGAGAAATAGTAGAAGAGCCCTCAAATGTTCTTGTTTGTGGAAGAAAGACATATGCCTACTACTTCTGAAGGTTTTAATTATATGTAATCTATTTTATCTTGAATTGAAGGTGGTGTTTGTCAGTCTTTTCCCATAAAATAAGAGTGGATAGAACTGAGGATGGATGAGGTAATTTAGAAGATTCAACTATTGGTGATGAAAATGTTTTTTCAAGTAGAACATGGATGTTTATTATCCATGAAAATATTTTTTTAAGAGTAGAATGATTTCTTTAGTTCTCAATGGTGTATCAAGAATCGTATATTGTGACCGAAAGAGGGATTTTTCAGATTAGATACCACATAATAGATATTAGCCAACACCAATTGGGTAGTTATTAGAGTCTGGTGTAAGTGAGGTTAGTCAGTACTCTATTTTTGTACAGTAATGAGTTGAATTGATTTATTTTTTTAAATTTGATATACACTTTTAAGCACTTTATCATTATTGTTCATTAATTGCATTCAAGGGTGGAAATGAGTGGAGAAAATAAGGTGAGGACCTAAAATCCAGTAATGGGATGTTTTTAATTTTTACAGCTTTGACATGGGAACACAAATTACAAAATCATGCAGGAACTATGTGAAAGCATCTATATCAAGAGATTTGGGTCACAAGATTACCTAGGAAGGTCAATTATTTTATAAAAACCATGTTCCAACAATGAGATATTACATTAGCTAAGGTTTCACAGTTTGCCTGGGAAGTCGTATGATTTACATAACCATACACAACCCTGTGTGCCTTACACATATTGGCCCAGTTTTCCTTCCTCTAATGTATTGAACCTTTTAAACTCATTAAATTACCCTCATAATTATGGTAAACATTTCATTGACCCAAAAAAATATTTAATCCAAAATTTAAACAAGATCATATCTCCACAATGTTTTAAATATTATAGTGTTCTTAAATAAGGGAGTCCATGTGGTGGTGTATAGATCCCTATATCCATGACAACATGAGAGTAACTAACATACAAATTATATCATGCTTGTTTTCGTTATTTAATCCATGATGTGTATGAAAAATTTCCATTTTTTGGTGAAGTTCAATGTTTATTCTAATCATAAAAGTATAAGTTATGTCTTCAACCTAAATTACCTGAACCATTGGAAAAAAATATAGGTTGATTATCTCTATGTTTTCTAATATGATATCACCTATACATAAGGGAAAATAATTTTTTTCCCACACTCATTTTTAAATTTTCTTCTTATATAGAAAAGATTCCAGTGGTGAATGGAATTTTTTGGGCCTCTTTTATAAATGATCTTAGAGGAATATCATGGATAGATGAGGTGTTCCATTCTCATGTTCATTAGGGGACTTATTTTCTTGATCTCTTATTTTGAGTTGAATAGATACGAAGGATTTTAGCATATTCATAGTTTCATATATAATGAGGAGACCAACGAAGACTAGTTAATACATTCTAAGGTCTTTTTGTATTTTTGAATTTGTTATTTGGTCCCCAAATCGATATGTAATGCAGTGATGCAATACAGTCATCATTGCTACAGTTATCTCCACCCAATGGGACATGTTATAGGGAACTCTATATAGGGGGTTTGTTTTTTTCATGGTTATATTTTATGGTAACCCCATTTTTGTCTATATTTAATTCATACACAATTTATATTTACACAGGACAATAGTATATGGAGTATCTTCTATGACTATGTCTTGGAGCAACCCACTCCCCCACACATAGAGTACCCTACTCATAAATGTAAAATTTTATACCCTTATATGTTTATATACCTATGTAAGGATATCTCAATATGGGTGGGGGAGGCTATTTCATAGCCTAGAGACCCAGTTCGGGGTTCACAATGATGTAAATTATGAGACTATGTCATGGAATATTGGAGGTTAGGGGCCTTGGAACTCCACCTCCTTGAAGTGCACCACAATATAGCCAATGGGATATATTAAATAGGTTTTTATTGTAGGTACACATTGTTATCTCCCCCTGGGTAGTGTTGTGGTGTGAACATGTGATGTTTAAAAAAACTAATTTCATAAATTTACCAATGGTCCCTCCTTCAAATTAATGACACCAATATCACATTTATCACCTACTCACAAAATACACATCTACATAAACATGAGTCACTTTTCCCTTCTATGATGATTTAATTTTTGGTTTCATGTCACCAAGTTTCTTCTATGAAGTAACATTAAAGTGTCTCCCCTCCCTTCATTATAATTTTTTTCTTCCTTATTTTTTTTATTTCACTCTTATATATTGTCTCGATGACCTCAGTTTTGTATGACCCAAATTATAATGTGATTATGTTGTTTTTTATAGTTTCTTATTACCTCTCTAGGATCCCCCTATCCATATGAAGGGGATTTTCATCTTATCCAAGTGGATTCAACCAAAATATATTCCATTAGTTGGTTAAATGTTGGTGAATTCATGTGAAACTCTTAATTTAGAAAATATAATATTATTTATTTACCATATAGAGTGTGTTATAAATTAATATAATATATATATGATAGTTTTTATCAGTAGTTATATATGTTATGAATTCTTTCAAATGATTTTAATTATTTTAAGAATAATCTTTTTGGGATATCTTGAAATTTGATAATTGGATTTGGCTTTGTGGTGGGTTGATGAATCTCTCTTCATAGTGGGTCAGGATAACTTTGAAATAGGTAGAGTACATGGGAAGATGGGTATGTAGGGAGAAATTCATGTGTTATGTATCCCTTTTGGATTATTTCACATTAACTAAATATATGATACTTGTTTTTTAAACATGTTTATATATCACCTACTCAAAATCAATCATGTATTAATTTTATACGTTCATAAAAGTTACTCTCCCTCTTGACACATATTTTGGGTTTAGGTTTAAGTTGTTTCTATATGTTATGAAGTTTAAATTGTGATCTTACATTTTAGTAATACTCTTCATGATTATTTATATTTTGGAGAATGAATTTCCAAATTATATCATAGTCATCCTAGGTTCGTTGTGCAAACATGTTTTACATTTCTAGTATAAAATCCCCTACTAAAATGTTTTCAATGATTCATAGGTAGTATTTTGTAGCCTATGGGGATCTAGAACATCTTTCATGAATTATTATGGGTTAGATTGGGGGGGAGTGTTTAGTGGTGTCCAGGACATTTTTTGGCATGTATGATGTAATATTTACATTATTTCATGGGATTTCACTATTTTTTACCATGTTATATTTTTTTAAACACATTATATTCTTTTACAAGAAAATAAATAAATTGTACACGTTGAATAACTTTAATATCTTGATTTCAAATATGTCGTCCATTTTTTCAAACTAATATTACAATTATTAATTTTTTAATTTTTTTATATAGATGACACATTTAAAAAATTTCATCAATTTAAAAACAATTTGATTAAAAAATTAATTTACACATTAGTTCAACATAACCTTAAGATACATAAACACAAATTACTCACAAATATTCCCTAATGGTAGGGTGTGAAATGGTGGTACTTCATGGAGTGGTTTTAACAACATTTACCAAGTATTTTTTCCAGTAATGTTTACGTCCCTTGTAGATGATTAGGCTAAAACCCTAATTTTTTATGTTCTATAGGGACCACATATTGGGAAAACCTATGAAATTATATGACCATCCAATATAATGATCAATATACTTTATTATGGATATTCCAATTGGTTAAACCCATAGTATCTCCCTTTTACACCAATTAAATATTATCTTCACTCATAGTAATATACTATTATTCTAATAGTCACTTTATTACAATGATATCACCAAATAGACATAATTTAAAATGACCATATAAAACCATATTTACTATTATTTCATTAAAATCCATTCATATCAATCCAAAAAAAATACATTTTTCTTTTTAGTTCTTTCTGAAGGTTAAATTATGTCACATATTTTATTCTTTAGTTATTATTATACTTATTATATACATGAATTTTTTATAGAATATGATATAAGGGACATTTACATTTTACTAACATTATCAGTATTTTATATTATCCTTTATTAGTTGTATAAATCTAAATAAATCTATATATTTTCTTTTTTAAAAATCATTTCTCGACAAAAAAATTGTTTTTTATTAAATGATTTTCTTGGACATTATAGTTAAAAAGCTTAGCCTTACCTTATAAATAACATTTTTGTAGGAATATAATTAATGAAAATAGAAATTCCACTTAAGATAAATGAGAATGAGGGGGGTGGGTTCACCCCCATTCCCGTGGATGAATAAGTGGGGTTTTACCCATTTATAAAAATGTTTTAAAATATAAAAAATTAAAAAATTATGTTCAAAGGCCACATGGTACCCAGTGGTCATCCAGGGGAACCCCACCCTACTTGAACATTCCCATGTATCCATTATAATTTCATCATGTTTATAGTGGTATCTATAGTTTTCTTTTAATAGTAGAACCACAAATTGGTCACCCAATTCAACTCTTCTAAGAACCTAGTGATACCTACTACACCACATATAAGTGACACACCCCATTACCCTAATCCTTAACCTATAAAATTTAATAAAACCCATATCCTTAGATTAAATCATCCACAATATCATTATACACCATTGATATATCATTTTTCAACTCAAAAATTTTATCTTCCTTTAATATCGTATGCTTTGGATTGAAGTTACCCTTGATATATCCAACATGAAATGATGTGGGTCATTACTTATTTATTAAAATATTTTGTATTTTATTGTTTTCAGTGAAGAAAAATCTATGTATCACCAATCTACCATTATTAGGTGAAGGGATCATGCTTATATTGATATATGGTAGTTGAAAAAAACCATTATTATTTCATTGACATTTTGAATGGTTAATTAGTTTTGAGAATTTATTTCACATGTATATAGTTCCTTATAAAAGGGTATATATTGATTTCGTGTATTAATTTTACCCTATACTAATGAAGTATTTAAAATGTATTCGTATTTCCAAAATGATGGATAAATTATTTATTAAATTTCTTCTTGAAATCAATATAGTTTCTATAACGGATTAATTTATTTTTATCCCATTATATTTCTTTATAATTGATCAAATTATTTTTCATTGATTTTGAAAATGACAATCACATGGTTTTATACTCTTTTTTTAAATATTTTTCCTTTATAGGAATTGTATAATATGTAATTGAGTTTATTATACAATAATGTGATTTGAAAATTGAATATATTATTTTTTATTAATAAGAATCTATCCCTAAACATTATATAATATTATTTATTTATAATTTAATTCATATTATTTCATTCTCAATGATCTTTTATGTTTAGTGTTTCAGATAATTAGGTCATAACTCTAATATAATTAATACATATATAACATTTCAAAATGTTATATATAGTATTAGTTTTTCCCATAAGGTAAAACATTTAAAATGAATCACATTTATTTTTATGAAATATATTCATGACTTTCAACTTCAATTCTTTTTTTTTGTTCTTACTCATCCTTAAACCCTCTAAAAACATTTAAAAAGGTGGGGTGTGATTACAACATAGTAAGGGACGTAAAAAATTACATTTATTAAGCTAGTGAATGAAATAGAACCCAATAAAAATTTTACATTTATAATATTATTATATGAGAATATTAAATAAATCATATATAGTAGAATGGAACACACTTTTTGTTCAATGAAATCCTTTAAAATCATTAGTAATAAAAAATGAATCTATTTTATTAAAAATTGAGAATTATTTTTATAACCATTATTAAACTCATGTTGGAAATAACTAGCTCCTATTTAAATCCAAATTAGTCGACTTTTTGGTTAATTCCATTCTTTCATTCCATTTGAAAGAAGAAACATTAGCCGAGGAATTTGAGAGGAAAAATGGGATCACTCGTGTTATAAGATATATCAGGTTCACCTATTGTATAATATATATTCAGATTATTCATCATAATATATATTGATAAAGTACTGTATGAGTAAAAAAATATTATATTCCTGAACCTTTTCATCATAAAATCCTTAAAAACTCTTTTAAACCCATATGTAAAACACTTTTGGATATTGAAATACAATCTCTTTTTAAAAACAATTTTTCAAAAATAAATATGCAATGAATAATAAATAATGGGTTTCGTTTAATAATAAAGACAATATTATATAGGAATAAAAATAAAATAACAATTACGATATTGGGAAAATTCATTGACATCATATATTTAAAAATTGGACATTATTTTTTATTATTTGTTAAAATGTTTAAGAAAATTATGCAAAAAAAATTCTTATGAGAATATTTGAATAAAATTTAAAAGAAAAGAAATTTCCCATTGTAGTTAATTTATTTATATATAAATGAAATGATAAAATAAATTTAATAATATTGTCATGGAATAAATTGATATAGAAAATATCTCTCTAAAACATTTAAAAAAAGATTTTAGTTAAAGTATACCTTACCATGATTTAGACTTATCATGATCATTATTTATGTTCATGAATATTAAACATATGTTTACAATTAATTTTTTAATAAAATTTTAAAATTTAATTATTTTAATATTTTATTTTCTTTATTACCATGTTAAATTTATTTACATAAATAGTTAATTCCATGTTATATATTTTGATGACATTCGGCTCATATGTCGAAAATGACTTCAGTAAGTTGATTATGGTAAAATAAATCATTATTACATCATCTGTAGAATAATAATAAATAAAAATTTATCATTTTTATACATAAATTATAAATTTAAAACCATGTATAATGATGGTTATGAATAATATACAACTTTAAAATCATGGAGACGGTAGGTCATACATATGCAAGGTTAACCGTTTCATTTTTTAACCATCATGATGGAAGCAAGGTAAGTATCATTGTATAATTATAGAATAATTATTACATCATAAATATCATATTATTTATTTAAATATTATTATATTTAGTTTCCAGCTGATATGTTCTTGAAAAATTAATCACATCCCATCATTGTGGTGGTAAACCATATGTGAGCATGGACGACATTATCGTTTTTCAATGGATGGTATGTTAAGAAAATAAAATATTACTATTATATAATTTTAATTATGTAATTTTTAATATATATATATATATATATTAAATTAATCATTATATCTAATTGTGATAGTTAGTAATGGAAAAATAATTACATCACATCATAGAGGTAATAGTCCACCTGTACGCATAAATGATGTTTTCATTCATCATTCTACAGAATATCAGATAGAATATGATATTACATTAAATTAACAACATATAAATATTATTAATATATTTATATAAATATTTCATAATGTTTGAATACTATTTAATGGAGGTATGAGTATAAATAAATAGAATATTCTTTGTTATGAAATACACCTCCTCTTCGAACAACCTCTTTAGGATTACACCGAAACCATTCATATGAATTTTTTATAATAATGAGAAGACATTTATAAATTTTCGAGTAAACTTTAGGAAAAACTTGGTTATAGATTTTATGCATTAGAGTTCTCAATATTTTTGAGTAATAGATGAGAGTAGGTGAACTAATGTATGTGCGGGGAGAGGCACTCTTGGATTTTACTAAATAAGTTAAATAATATTAATTTACTTAATGATAAAATTTATCTAAACTAATATAATTAAATTATTATATGAGGATGAGTCTAAATATTCTCATCTAATAAAAATTGTGAAATTTTAGTTGTATTTTTTTGCAATTATATTTTGGTTTTAACCCATACTACCCCTTTTGTCTATTATTATGGAATCAACGTTTTTTACTATAAAGGAGTCATAAAAGTTACTATAATATTTTTTTGTATCCCATAAATGGAACATGGTTGATATTTTACACCATATCCCATTTACATGGAAGAAGATATATTGATTTTAGAATTTGAAATCATTTAATAAACTAATATATATTATAATGTATTATTTTTGTCTGTTTTTAAACTACTCATTTAATTTGACATTGAAAACATCATACATCAAATTAATTCAAATATAAATTCTAGAAAAACACTAATAATTAAAAATTTTCGAAAAGATTTATTGATGTCTAAAACACATCCAAAAATTATTAATTTTATATTTTCTAAAATCATTTATGTTAATTGTTTACTTCTTATAGAAGCCTACTGTTAGCATTGTATAGGAATTTAAAGTAACTATTTCATCTGATATTATTGAAAATAACTTACCACGATAGAAAATTTTAATTAATATGTGAAGTAACCATTTATATCAATGCTTAATTTTTTTATCCCCATCACAAAAAATTATAGTCATTAAAAAATCAGAGTTAAATTTTTTATTTTTTTCTTCCATAAAATAAAATATATTTAATAATCAATAGAAAGTGTCAAATAAATTTAACAGAAGATAATATTGGAATTAAAATTTATAAAAAATAATTAAAATAAATATTCATTTTTGAGATATTTTTGGCCGTATCCTATTATTTTAACTATAATTACATGATTTACCCATACAAGGGTGACAAATATTTACTATGATTACTATTCCTAATGAAAAAATGTTAAATTGATGTATTTGAAAAAAATTACCTCAAAATTAAAAATATTGAATCAATTTTTTAAGATTAATTCATAGAAGAGGAGGAAATTAATTTAAGATTAAAATACAAGCACAAGAAAAAACGATGTTTTAAATTTTATTTTTTGAGGCCAAAATTGTACTTACAAAAAATTTACTTATAAATATGATTCAAATGTAATAAATTAAATTTTATATACATAAATAGTTGGACTATAATTAAAGGAATATTGTAACATTTAAATCACTTTTTTTAATGACATGAAATTATAGTTTTCTAAAAATTGATATTTTTTACTATTCAATGAAAAATTAACTATTTTTGAAAATACTAAAAAAATAAGATATTTTAGATATGATGATTTTAAAAATTAATCCCATTTTTTAGAATTGAAATTAATTATTTTAAAAATAAGTATTTTGAATAAAATTTTATATTATAAGAAAATGAGTCTAAATAGGACAAAAAAACAATTTCATTTTAAATATGGAAAAATATTTATTAATATAATTTTAAATATATATCTATAAAAATTATTTATATAATATTAATAATGTGTGAAAATTAGTTTTCTTTTCATTACCTTGTTTGTTACATTCCCCTCCCCCTTTTAGAAATTATTTCTGAAAAATATTATTCATTACATGAACAAGTGGGGATGTTTCTCTATCATAGCATTTTCTGAATTTCATGTTGCTACTTAAAACATATGTATTTAAAAAAAACTTATTTTAATGAATAAAGTTATTCCACATCACATTCTTTCTATGTTTAAGAATATGTATTGGTAATTACTAATAAGAAATAATTTCTTCATGATAAACTACTTTAGGGCTCAAAAGATGGTATGAGTCTAACAAGTATATTCATAAAAAAAGAAATAAATCTAGTTAATAAAATAAACAGAGGAAAGTCCATTCAGTATGACACTGATCCCAATTTATCTATTATTTCCTATAGATTAATGAACCATGGATAAAACATTACCTTTCTAGCAAAATGCATTTCACTATTCCATAGAGAAACATTAAGAAAAACATATTCACCTCCCTCACAAGATATATCATTCCTCCAGTCATCCATGAAAATTTAATACCATCATTGATCCTCACTCATACATTGCTAAGTCATATTCACATTATCAACCATTTCTTCCCCTAACCCTGGCCCTAAAAACATCATTTCACCCACTAAATCCCAATAAGCTAGATTCTGACATTATTTTCAATATAATGCCTCAAAAGGTTTCATCTTTGTAATGGATGGAAAATTATCATTATAATAAAAAATGACTATTGAATGTTAATAGACCAAAAATACCTAGTAATCCATTAAATAATCTATAATAATGTTGTATAGAATTTTCTATCATGATAGAATCCATATAACTGAGGATGAAAATCTATACTGAAATTTAATTCAGTATATAATGAATTATAAAGGATGTTCAAAAAATTAAATGTGAACCTGTGATCATGGTAAGATACCATAGAGATAATAAATCTATGCTTCCATAGTATAATGCTGATATATATTAAATTAATATAATCTAAACATGTAGTATCTGAAATGGGATGAAAATGTGCATATTTAGTTAGTCGGTCAACAATAAGCCTAATCGCATTGTTTCTTTGAGAGGTCTATTTTCATTGTCTTATGTTCCAGATTTCAAGAGATGGAAAAAATTTATTTCAAAATGGTGATGGTGAATCTTATATCATATGGATCATTTGAAAATACATGGTTTCTTTAAGCCCAAAATGGGAAAAGAACGTCACATATGTGGTGTTGAATCACGTAAAAATTAAATAAGAATGGAAAATCCAGGGACTATGGAGATAAAAACTCCACTAAATCGCAATGGAATTTACTTAACAGAATCTCACTATAAATTAACTACCTTCAATTATGAATTAGTCAATACCCATATCATCAAAAAAATCAGAATATATATCCCAGTTGGTTTTTGTAAAACCGGATTCACATCAACAAATACTTCATTTATGCATGTACTCCCTTCTTAGCCATATTTCTTAATTGAAAGGTGATACGACCTAGTACATCTCAAATATTAAATATGGAAAATCTCACTTATATTAAATTATAAACCATAGTTTAATCCTAATTGTAAAAGGATACTTTCAAATCATTCATTAATTCTGGATGAAATGAACTCTATTTGGATAGTTGGAAATTTGAATCTTATACTAGGAGTCCTATGAATCTCAGAATGGGATGTCAACATTAATCAATTCAATCATCATAATTCAAATTCTCAAATATATGGTAGTATTTATGGTTTCCCTTGGGTATTTTTCGAACCCAAAATATATCAATAATTTGAAATCTAGAATTGGAAATCCCATAAGTTTTTACCATAACACTCTTAATGGGGACTAAAGAATTTATTCTAGAATAATCATTGATATCAAACTAGAAAAAAGGCTCTAGATATAGTCAATATCATTTCAATAGATCATTAATTCTATGTGAAGGTAGAGTATGAACATATTAATCTCTTATTTGATGTACTAAAAATGGAAGGGCATGCTATTTATATTTTTAGGGTGGTGCATAAGTACGTCAGGCCGATCTAGGATGCTAATTCATTGAAAGAAGTATCCGAAAATAGAATAAGAAAGGAACTGGGACACAAAAAGGTGAATATTTAGATAAAAATATATTTTGTTAAAGGTCAAAATCCATTGGAAAACACTAGAACCTCATGGGATAACCATGTTGATGATGAATATAGAGAGGATAATCCACCTTCTAATATTAAATCATCTGATCATAAAGACCCACCCTCTAATTTTGGAAAGGTGGGGAGTTTATGGGAGATACTATTAGAATTAGCCCGATTATTCAATTTGATATATTAAATTTTCTGGCCTCTATTCATTCATAATAATTACTAATCAATTACATTCAATCCGATTTTGATTATGCCTTTCAATTGGGAACCATAGCCTTGGACCCTAAAATGGTAATCAAAATTATAGTATAGTAGATTTTGATTGTGGATCAAATACCGTTGAAATATACAACATAAATATAGTTGATCCTGCTTCCACCCCCTTAAATTATATTGAGGAAAATAGATATATTTCAAAAAAATACACAATCTGATTTGTTTAAGAAGAATGACCTAGCATCTGACACAAAGAGAACTTGTTCAACTATAAATTATGAAATAATTTAAAGTATGGCATTGGATGATAAGGGGGATGGAAACCACAAACAAAGATCCAAATGGATATATTATTCTGAATCTTTCGGAGCTTAGCCAACCACGACACCACAAGTTTCCTAAAGATAATAATGCATCATAATAAGCATAACATTATTGTGCTAGATGAAAAAAAAAGAAACTTTTCTTCTACCATATCTTCTTTTGAGAGTAGGGGTAATCATCCCCTTACCATGAATCGGTATCAATAATATATTAATAGACTATATATCTTATTGCTTGTAGGAATTGAAAACCCTTACATTATCGGCACTAGTGGGCATTATATCACAAGAAAATTTATAAGTGAAGCAACTTTTCATTTTATTCATTATTATATATTCATTAAATAATTACCAATACATGATATCCCTTTGGCTGGAAATTATTACTTAACTCCAATTTACATAATGATCCTTTTGTTCTGATTAGATACTTAAAGGGGATTATTAACTTGGATGAGAGTCTTCAAAATGTTTAACACAACACTACAACTACGGAATTCAATTATTTCATTAATGATATAAATTTTTGTGAAGTCAATTTAGTATGATATAAATTTAGTTGGTACCAATGACACATGAAGATCATAAATGATATAAAAATTTAATGTGATTTTTTTAATGAGGACTCTATGAACATCTATGACTACATAGCATTTTATTCCTTTCATTGGATTAATTTTTACTATCACCCTATAGTTTTATGAATTTTTTTATTAAAAAAATAAGCATACACATCCATTAAGTTTTAAAAATTCATGGGGTAATCTTCTATATTGTGATAATATTTATGATTATTTATTGTCTTTGGTTTATTATACAAAACCCTTTAGAATTAAACTTCAAACTAATATTTCATAAGCAAAGGATGAAGGAATTGAGTAAACATACCGTTATCTCCTTGGAAAATGATATTAAATATCTTTAAAAATACCTTCATCTCTTATATGAATTTATTACCAAAAAATATTTCTCAATAATACATGGAAAATAATGTGAGATGTCTTTGAAGCTCAATGAAATTATTAGACTCAATGAATGAATCCAAATTGATCTTGTTTAAAATTAAAAGAAAAAATGGAGGATATTGAAACACATAGTTCTATAACTCTCATCAAAGAATAACATAGACCAATAGAAATTATTCTATTATAAATGATGGTGACTAATACTAGAATATATTAAATAACTTTACAATCATGTTGTTCATTTATTTAGGAATATTTTCAATGGTTATCCATCATACATGGTCATGATGGAGGAAATTATACCAACACATTTAATCAACAAAGAAAATATTAGTATTGCCTCAATCCTTCTTGAATTTGAAATTAGGGAGGATTTAATTGGATTTAATTCAAGTAAATTACCTAGACTTTATTTGTTTCAAAAATCATTTTTCCAACATATTGGAACATAATTCATCATGGTGATTTCTCTTTGGTTTCTCATTTATCAAAGGTGGTTCTCTAAAATTTATAATAAATGATCAATTTATTTCTCCAATTCCATAAGTGTACAATCCTTGTGAAATCACTCAATCCAATCTAGTTTCTCATATACACACGATCCAAAAAAAACAATGTGGATGATTCTATCTAAAATGATCAATAAAATTTTATGAAAAATCATCTGTTGGAGTAAATTTTGTTTTATTAATGGAAGAACCATTAATTATTTCCTTATCACAACATCAGAATGTGTTAATCTCTTACAAATGACCACTAATGGAGGTAATATGTTCAATAATCATGATATAAATAAATCCTTTGATATTTTTGATTAGTGATTCACTGGTAAGGTCATTAATTTAGTTTTGTTTGATGATAATTCAATGTATTTTGAAATTTATTATCATTAATCATAAAAAATTCTTATTAATGGATCTATATAAGGTTATATCACATTCTTAACAAGTGATTGGAAATGTGATCCACTATTTCCATTTTGTTTTCTATTTCCAAGGATTATCTTAGTGTATTACTTCATATTATGGTTAATAAAGGTGACCTAAAAAACATTGGAGCCACTAGAGGATTATCTACCCCATTATGTTTATTTTTTGCTAATTATATGATCTTTTTCACCCATGGTGACAAAATAAATATATGAAAAGTCTATTCTATATTATGAAAATGTGTTGGGTCATGAAATTATTTAGAATAAATCTTTTATCTACTTTGGATAAAATATTACTGCTTGTAGAAAAATAAACATTACAATTGAATTGGGAATCTGGTAAAGAACTCTTCTTTTCATATATTATAGATTTCCCATGTTTTTTGGAATATCTCATGCCATCAATTTGTATCATATTAAAATTTATATTTTGAGACTATTGGCCTTGTATAATTGAAAATACATTTGAATAGAAGGAAGAGAATATCTTGAGAATAGTGCTGTTATCTTAAAATTTGTGTAATACTTGTTGGTTTTTTAGTGTAATGTTATAATCTCAAAAACATTATCATAACCATCTGTAATAATTTTTAGAGTGGAATGATTCTTGATAAAAGGTATGCTACCATTCCTTGGAAGCATTGTTTCGAGCCCCATCCTCTTATAGGTCTTGGTCATAAAAATTTAGGTCTTTTCTATCAATCCATTAATGATCATTTTTATAAAGGATCATAATAAATAAATCCTACTATATGATCTATATTATAGAAAAGTTTCTGGGAAGATTCAAATCTAGAAAGATGAGTTTTGTTGCTCCTTCCACATATCCTTCTTTTAAGCACATTTTAGAAAAATCAATTTAATATCATTGGTTAGCTAAAAAGAATTATTATATTTGTTTTTGGTTTGATAATTGGACTTTTATGACCATTGATGAAATTTTAGACTCCTCTGATATGGTTTCTAATTCAGTCATTATAATTAGTGAGAAAATTCCATCTCCAAATTCTCTTCCAGATTGCATCTGATTGGTGGTTAATAATTATCATTTTTTTGAACATGATGACCTTCGTATTTGAGATATATTGGTGAATGTAATTCATAATTACAAAAATTTATATATAAATTAAATATACATCAGCCCCAACTGTATAGATGAGATTCAAAAAAACAGAATATCACCATCCAGATTCACTCTTCTCAGGAGACTGTGTTTCTCAATGGTTCTTGTGGATTAAAATCTGAAAATCAAAAGAAATAACTTTTTTTGGATATGTATATTCACATTCAACATATAGAACATGTTAATCCCATCTTCATTATTTTCCACACAACATCAGTGTTATGGAATGAAATCTATGACCTATTCGAGATCCACCATCCACACATGGACTCAATTCATGATCATCTCAAATAGTTTTTTGACCTCATGCACTCCAATAAAATAATGAATCTTTTTAATGTTTCCAGTGAAGAATTTATACAAGTTGTTGGGAATCAAAATAATATTAATATTCAATGTTGTGCCTCCTTTAACATTTAATATTCCATTGTGAAAACCACTGTTCTAGTTCTAAATTGTAATCCTATTTAGCATGTTAATTGTTACAATTCTATTCATGATTTTTCTTTCCTATGGTTTCGACATCTTGAAGGTAATTTCATTCCTATCATGGATACATTTTGATTTATTTTGAACTAATCATTTATTGGTTGGAATTAATACAACTCGGATGGTGTATCTAAAGGAAATCCTAGTCTAGTTTTATTTATAGCAATTGACAAATATCTTAATTGTAATTTCCTAAAATGATTTTATGGACCTCGTGGGATTTCCACTACAATGGAGGATGAAACAAACAACATAATTAATGCTAAAGAAAATGAATATCAGAGGAACTAAAAGAATCTATGTTTTATATGTGCCTCCACTGTGATTTTACAAGATTTCAAACATTGTGAAGTTAACCTCTATTACAGGATGACTACTAGATACACTAAATTCATTGACATATTATCTTTTTTAAACATTTTTCATCAGGATTATTATTGTGAGTCTAATTATCTCATTTATTTTCATGAAATCAATTGTGTGTGATGTAATAGTAGCTAATTTATTACACTATTCATGATGTGATGATTCCTCTTCTTTAAAGAGATAAATGTAAAATCACATCATTTATACTGATGTAATTTTATATTTCTCTTTATTCTTGTCACTATTTCATTGTAAAATTCCTCATTTTTGTAATAAAAATATTCATATGTATTTTTTACCCAACCATAAACCCCTTGATATATTTTCTCATTTCTAATCTGGGACTATAAAAAGATGAAGCATTATTTTAGGTAGTTTTCATTTGGATTTATCCTTTATACAAGTAAAACATTTCATGGTAAGTTCATCAATATATAATTCCATTCAATCCCACTAGTAATGGTCAATATGCAACTTAGTCCTACTAGTGTTATGGAAAATTCTGAACTATGAGATTCAATAAAAAATTATACATTTAATTATGATTAAAAAGTCACTCATAATATCATTCCATATGTGATGAAACCTTCTTCATCACTATTATTATCTTGATAATTTCAATTTTTAATACATTATACATTTTCCTATAAAACATGATACTATTTTTAAGCATGAATAACTATTGGAAATAAGGTTGATTATACTAACACATAAAACAAAACGAGGGTAATTTCATAATGTATAATTTCTAGTAAAAAATTCATTAAATCATTAACCTTTGGGTAATGTTCTCAACAAACCACGGTTAACAATACATTATCAATATAAATAAATGAATTAGTTACAATATTTTCCTTTCTGTAATTGTAATGAATCATATTATTATAATCCTTAGTCAGTTTCATCCATCTTGGACTCCTCGTGTTCAATGATTTATATACTAATATATACATAAATATTTCTTTATTATTATATACTTTATAAATTACTCTATATAAATGATTAATTCACATTTTTAAATAAAACCCCAAAAAATATATTTTCATATCATGTCTTAGATAATTTAGCATTTATGGTTTTAATTGATGTAAATCATAATAAGTTATCAAATCATTCTTCATCAAAAGAAAACAAAGTCCCTTCTATGAAACAACATTGTAGATATAACATTCACCAATTCTATAGGTAATGGACAAAAAATTGGAATTAAAAAATAATCTTTTTCATTTCCTTGAAATAATAATCACACTCTTTTATAATGATAAATTTAACTCTTTTTCAATGTAACTTAGTTTGTGGAAATAATAATAGAGAAATAATTTTATCTTCCCTTCTCTAGTATCATTCTAATACAAAAAAGCTACAAATAAAGAATAATTTTTTTGTATTTTCAATTTGTTAAGAAAATTATTTTTAGTAGGTTGGGCAGTTATGCCATCTTTATAAACAATAATACTGGGAAAAATTATTATAACCAAAATTCACACTTACAAAACATTATATATATGTTATTATATTTATAGGTTTGTTAAACAATTCATAGATTTCTATCATGATACTAATGTATAAAATAATATACCAAAATAACATTAATAAAAAACCAAAAACAAATCTAAATAGTCATGTAAAACTATATTAATAATACCCTTGACTAGAATAGGGGTATTACATAACCCAAATGGAATAACTAAAAACTCATAATTTACTTATCTATTCTGAAATGTTTTCTTCAATATATCATAATTTTTCACCTTCAATAGATGGTACCCTAACCTGATATTAATGTTTAAAAAATACCTTGCTCCCTAGTGTAGATCAAAAAAGCCATATATATGAGTAAAATGATACGTTATCTTAATATTGATGTTATTCAATGCTCAACAATCAATACAAAGTCTCAATGCATCATCTTTATTTATAAAAAATATAAATAAGATAACCCCAAGTATGAGTATTAGAATGAATAAAATTGTTAGATAGAAACTCGTGCAAAAAAATTTTCAATTCCAAATGTTATTCTTGAGATATTTTAAAGTGGAATTTTAAAATTACCCATGAAGTAACAAATTAGTAAATTATAAACTCTTCCTCTAAGTTTTTAATAAATCGTGGAAATTCATTTGGAAATCCTCCATATTTTAAATCACCACTGGAACCTCGCTATTTTAATCAGTTTATTCTGTTCCAACAACATCATATTAGTAAATTTAAAAACCATCTAAAATCAAATTTTTATCTTCTAAATATCTTATCAATGGTATGAAATCATTTAATATAACATTATTATCTATGTAGTATATATTATCATGATAAATTAAAATCCAATCAGTACCAAATTAATAAAAAATGCTATTATGGGATTTTTGGAAATATTATATAAAAATACAACCACTAATATTAATATAATGTTTCATTTAAATATTTTTTGATTTAATATTTCCATCTATGGTTTCCCACAAAATATTTATCTTCTGTTAAGGTAGTTATATAAATATTTTACATTCATGTTTTTATGAAATTAACGAATGAAATGATCCAAAGAGAAATCAAACATCAAAATTATTAGAGTAAAAATGTAATGTGCCTATGAAGACATCATTATATTCCTAATATCATCCATAGTAGTAGTAACCAATTTTTTAAACATCTTTTTATATGATCATTATGATTTAAACCTTGATTAAATATCATTGGACACCCATTATAATAATGAACCAACTCATTACAATGAATAAATATCACAATTGATTGCCTATCTGTTACCCCATTCATAGATTGTTGATGACTCTCTTTTTTTTGTAGTCGTGATCCCTATGACCAAAAATACCAAATCAGTAACACTTTATAGATTCTTACAAACATTCCTCGAATATTTTTAACCACATTTGGAACATGTTTGGGTAATAACTATAGATTATTTAGCTTTATGCCTATCCATTTCTTGTTACCTTGACCGACTCTTATTCATATCATATTGAGGTACATATGTTTCATCAAACTCTAGAAAATATTTCTCATCATAATGAAAACCATTATCATAACTACTGAATTCTAATGAGGCCAATTCACATCATAAAAATGGTTTTGATCTTGAGTATAATCTATTACATTTTTGTCAAAGTCCCAAATAAAATATTATATATACCAGGGAAGTCAAGAAAAATTGTCTTCATACTTAACCATTGATTATTAATTTTCTATATCCGGAGTCAAAAAACACCAGGGGAATATTTCTCAAAAAAATATTCTTAAATTTATCATGATCCATGGAATCAAACTCATCTCTTCCTCTATAATTATCAAAAAAATACAACCATATATTAGTTTCACCTTTAAAATAGTAAATATATTGAGATTCATTTCGATATTCTGAACATCCCAGGACATAAAATATCATTTTTATAGTGGTGATCCCTCCTTCTACTACCAATTTATATAAAGTTATACAGAAAATAGAATAGTGTTGCTTTATAAAATTCTAAATGATTTACTTGTTAATCTATGGTAAATGTGGGTTCTCTCTGTAATAATTTCCACCAATATTTATATATTCAGTCAACTAGTCCATCATAGTAACCAATTGCTCAATTCCATTTCCAACCATTCTAGGATTCTAATTGGGGATGATATATTCCTTGGAATTTATTCTTACTCAAGTATACAAATTCCCTCTATGTATAACCATTATGAATATATATACATCACAATCCATTATTTAATATTATAGAAAATACAATTTTAGTGTATATGGGAACATACAAAACAATTCAGTATCAAGACACACCCACAAAAAATACACATTATATAATTCAAATTTCAAAAAATTACACTGAACCAAAACACCACACCCGGACCATCATCACATACTGGTAAAAAATTCAATCCACCCTCATTAGAAATCATGAAATTAAAATAATCTAACCTCGAAATAAAATTCCTATATATACCTTTATTTCATAATTCCATCACTGCTCCCTCATCACCAGAGTCAACCACCACAAGCCCCAACAAATAACACTAAACAATCATTGTTTTCTCACACGCTAATAAATCATTAGGTCCACAGACAAAAAGGCCGAATACAAGAATCACTACCAATAAAACCATAATATAGCACCATGGTAACACTAAAAACTGAAGACAACAATTCTAAAGCACACAAACTCCAGTAGTGCCTTGAAGCCCTATGAAATCTAAACCAAAAATCCCAAAACTAAGTCGTTAGCACTTCTCTACATCCCACTATAAGAGGCGAATAAAAATTGGTGTTATAGAAGGATGATATGAAAATAATCTTCAACATAGAACCATTTTTTAGCCAAATAGTCCATCTCAAAAAAATCTATAATTGACCAAAAAAGGAATCGTAGCACCATCGCCACAAAAATAGAACCCAAAAATCCAAAATTCTATTAATTTTGATAAGAAGAGGAATAAAACATAATCCAACAAAATGAAAACACTATAACTCTATAAGAACTATGAATCCCTTTGAACGCTGAACCACAAATCCCAAAACCATGAAGTTACCTTTGTCTGGGATCCAACTAGGAGAGGATCATAGGCACTTGGGATCATAGAAGGTTTATCATCCAAGGATCTCTTCAGTAAAAACCCATCAACAGGCTCAAGAGCCCATCATGAAAATAGTCTTCATTGTCGTCACAAAAGAGAATAAAAGAGCCATCAAAGCCAAGAGGGTAGGAGGAAGGGGAGAAAAGTATTGGATTAGTAAGAGAGGATACAACCAAGAGACAATGTGAGAAAGCCTATGAGAAATGGGATGAGAGGATAAGAAAGAAGAGGAGGAATTCTAGAGAACTCTCACTATGATAGGGATTTGAGAGAAAGGGAGTGGTGGTGCTGGGAAACCCCAGTGTGAGGGTAGGGGCTGAACAGACATAGATTAGATGAAGAAACATGGAAATCATTAAATAAAATATCATTTCAGCATAACTATAACGTCAAATATCTCATGTATATTCTATAAAATATTTCATATAATTTAAAATTATCAAAAACTATTCTTTGATACTACTTATAATTAACCATCCTTAATCATAACATAATCTATTTTCCATATAATAGAAATCACATTCAGGTATTCTGAATGATCACTTAGTTTTTGATTTTTTTATAATTATGTCATAAATAATACATAAAACCCTCATATATAACAATGTGGAAAATTTTACATACAATCCATTTTTTCCACAATATCAAACATTTAAAATAAAATGAATTTTATTTTCATGAAAAATATTCAAGACGTTCAACTTGACATATTCGTTGTTCGCACTAAAACTTAATCCCTATGAATAAATATTAAAAAATGCAGGATGCACACCCAATTATTTTTAATATTCAAAAAAGAAATAAATTTTTCACTATACTAAAATACACTAAAACCAATATGTTTTTACAATTGTCATAATATTCGTTGACCATATTTAATGATTCATATCATCTTTAAAAATACATACTTTTTCCTCAAATAAACCCTTCAAAACCCTGATAAAACAAATTATAAACCCTTTTAGGAAACATACAGAATTAAATTCATAACCTTTTTTCAAATCATATTTTTAATAATTGGATCCTTGTTAAATCCATAGGGGAATCATCCTAGGTTAATTACCTAGTTATTTTATTTAAATCCAAGGATCATTATCCAGTGCATTGAAAAGGTGTATTGGGATCACTTGTTTTATAATCCTTATCAAGATCAACCATTGAATAAGTTTTATCATAATCATCTATCATCATATATAATAAAAATGTACCATATCATGAGTAAAACCTTTTATGATTTTAACTTTTCCCCTTAAAAGCATTTAAAAACTATTTTAATACATTATACAAGACACTTTTGTATATTGAAATACAATTTACTAAATAAAAACCATTTTTTAAAATAAAATAACAAGAATAAAGTGAAGAATATTTTTTCACTGAAGAAAAAAATAAACTATATTAAATAAATAAAAAAATAAATAATGGTTTAGGTAGATAGAAAAGTTTTTTATGTCATATATGTTAGAATAGAACAGTTCTTTTATCATTTAGTCAAATCATTCTATATAAAGTAAGTAAAAATATTCCCCTAAAATTTTAATTATTTCAAAAGAGACAGACTAATTCCTTTATATTTAATTTATATCTATATCAATATATATATAATATAATTTTAATAATATGGAAAAGTAAGAAAAATTTATATATTATAAATGATTTAAATATTTAAAAAGTGGTTTTATGTCAAAGTGTCTCTTACATTGAGTCTGACTTGTAACATACATTATTCATATTCATAAATAAAAAACTCATTTTAATTACATAATTTCATATTAGAATTTCTCAATTTTAATATTCCTTTTATTTTATTTATTACCATGGCATTTTTAATTACATAGTCATTTAATTTCAAACTAGACATTTGGATGATATTCGGCCCGTATGTCCAAAATAACATCTGTAGGTCATACATGGTTAAAGATGTCATTATGAAATAATATCTCTAATAATAATAATTACATAATTATAATTTTTAAAAAATCAATTATACATTTGAAGACAATTTTTAATGATATTTATTATAAATTTACTATGTTACAATGATGGAGATGGTACGCTATATGTAGAGATGGATAATGATTTCATTTTCAACAATTATGATTGAAGGAAGGTGATTACAATGGTAACATCATATACTTATTATTATATAATAAATATAATATTATTTATTTAAATATACTTATATAATGCATCTATAACATGTTGTCATGAAAAATCAATCACATCACTTCATTGAGGTTGTAATCCACATGTACGAATGAATAATGTTAACATTTTCCAATAGAAAGAACTGAAATAAAAATATTGATATATAAATATTAAAAAAAATTATAAGTATTTAATTTATATAATATATATTTATATATTAAATCCATCAATATAACCAGTGATGAAAGATGGTCATGGAAAATGAAACACATCGCTTCGTGGAGGTCGTAGTCCATAGTTATAAAAAATGATGCTTTCCTTCCGAATTTTATATAAGTAGATAAGGATAGATATTATTTAAAATTAATAATAATATATATTTATATGTAATAAAAATGTTTACTTATTTCATCATTCTGGAAGAACACTTCAATGTGGTATAAGAATAAATTAATAAAAAACGCTTAGTTAGCAACTATACCTATTATTCAGAAAAACTCTTTATGTTGACATCAAAATCATTCCATGTATGGATTTATAAACAACCAAATTCATATAGGACTTGAGGAGTGAGTTTGGGAGATAACTGGAAATGAATTTAGGAAATATAGTGCTTAAAATATGCGAGGAAGAGGAGAGATGAGGCATCCTTTTATATGTGAGGGGTAGGACATCCTTTGAATGTTTTGATGTTTTAAATCAATATAAATTCATTATCGTGGAAAATTCCAACCAAATTGGAATAATTAGATTATTTTATGAGTATTTGTCTCAATATTCTCATATAATAAAATATTTACATATTTAGGGGATTTTTCACAATTATATTTTTGGATTTATCAACCCATTAACCCTTTTTTCTATTAATGTTGTATCAATGTTTTTTTACACTAAATGATTCATGAATGTTAGAATAAAAGGAAGTGTGGCCCATAAATGAATAATGGTTTATATTTTCAACCATATACAATTACTTTTTCTGATAATAATATTTTTAGTAATTTTAAATTAATTGATAAAATATTGTTTATAAGAAAATATTAGTAATATAATTTTTCAATAATTCATTTAATTTTAATTTGAAAAATACATGATGTAAAACAAATTAATTAAATTTTTAAAACCTAATATTTTATATTTTTCTAAAAAATTAGAATATTAGAACTCACCTAAAAATATTAGTTTTATTTCTTTTTAAAATTATTTACTTTAATTTACTAAAAACTGAATAAGAAATATATGGGCACTGTATAGGTGTTTAAGGTATTTATTTAATCACTAAAAAATATATATCTTATTATTTAATGAATAATTAATTAGTATATCAAATAAAAATTTATAACATAAAATCATTTATTTTTATCTCAATCCGAAAATTATATATATATATAAAGTAAGAGAGTGATAATTTTTTAATATTTACTAAAAATATTACATATGTTATAGTCAATGGAATGTTGAAGGAAAATAAAATATTTGAAAATATTTTATGGTTAATTTCTTAACACTCTTATCCAATAAAATAAATAGAAGTGTTAGGAAGAGCTTCAGTCCTTCAATTTATTTTTAAGCATAATTACCTGATAAACCCTTACTCATGTGAAAAATGTTTACTATGGTAGCTATTCATAATGACCAAAAATTAAAGTGGCATATTTAATAAATTTAAACCTACTAACCATATATATATAATCATCTATTTATGAATAAATTCTGAGAAGTGTCTCAAATTAATTTAATACTATAACATAAAAGGCAATGAAAACAGTATTTTTAATGCATTTTAATCCCATAATATACTTATACCAAAATCAGTTACAAACATGATTCAAATGAAATTTAATTTATTAAATATAAATAATAAATAGTTATGTTACTTTTTTTTAAAATTAAAATCATAATGGGACATTTAGATACTATTATTTAGTGAAAAGAAATGATAGTTTTTTAAAGAAAATTGTTTTTTTACTCTTTTTTGAAACATAAAACATTTTATAAAATTATCAAAAATTCATCCTATGGAAATTTTTATATGTTTATAAAGAAAATTAATTTTATTTTGTAAAAATTTTATTTATATAATTTATATTCTAAAAATTTATGTAAAACCTTATTTCGTAAGGAAATTAGTTTAACAAGAATAAAACTCTTCTATATTTGATTTGAAATAATTACATAGTACTATAATAGACAATATATTTTTATAAAATCAAATTTAGAAATAATAATAATCAATTAAAATTATTTATCATCACATTAACTGGTAGACTATATTATAGTGTTCAAATGATAATGATAATGTAGTAAATATGATATTATGAAAGAATAATTAGTTATAAATGGAATCTATTTTTGATTATTTATACCCAATAGTTATGAACCCTATTATGGTACATATAATATTCCAATTTCATATTATGGTTTGATTTAATATTTTTATTAATGCGTTTTTGTTATATAGTGTGATTCGAGATGTTGTCAATATGTTGTTTGTTATTTTAATGTTATATTTAAACATCATGGGATGCCTTCAATATCTATGTGGGATTATTATAAAAAGAATAATGTTTGGCCATGTTTTTACTCTCATGTTCCCAACCATTTTTTTATTTTGTTCCCCCAAAAAATAAGTAATAGTTTAGTATTTTTATATTTATAGCTCTATTCATGTCACCAAAAAAATTATGATTTTTATTTGGCTAGTTGTGTGTATGTAGTTAGTGGATAGGTACAAGGATAAGAAATTATCTCTTTAGGATGAAGGTAGTATTCCTAGGATTATATAGGATGTATAATGTAATATAAATCATTTTTCACATGATTCATGATTATTTATGGTTATTCATTTTTGTGAACTTATTTATTTTTTATTAATTTCAGTTCATTTTAGTAAAACGTGTTCATTTATAAATGGAAAATATAAGATCATCGTTTATTTTCATTTTCATTTATTATGATTATAATGAACATTATTATTTATTATCATTATGGAATCAATATTTATTCTTATGGAAGAAAATATATTTTTATACTTACACCTATTGTGTACACCCATATATTTAATGTATATTATTATTATTGAATTACATGAAGATATGGAATGAAATTATTTATTCCCTAAGAATAGACAATGAGATCATTTCTAGAACTGGGTATGTGTTGGAATATAGATGATACATTATTTCACAATGAGATAGTTGGTTCTTTTCTTTAATATGAGATGAAGTTACATATATTGGCCTTATAGGTTAGTCATTTTATTTTTTAAAATTCGCTATTATGTTATGAATGGGTCATTTTAAGTTATTATAGTATAGTTTGATGTTCATTTAGTCAGTTATGATATGTTTATATTTTATATACTTTAACATTTATATTTATATTAAATGTTCGGTCTCATGTATGGGTGTGTCTTGTGGAATTTCTAGTTAAAATCCTTTTAAATATGTTGTGTTGTTTTTCAATGTTATGTTTTTTTCATAAAATATGTTGTATATCCTTGTCAATTTAACTAGCATTTTGTGATCTAGAAAACTCCATATATTCTATTCAATTTTTTTATGTATGATAGGTAGAAGCTTATATTCACATGTCATAGTGAACATTTTTATCAATATCATTATATCTTGATGTTTATCTTTAATTCATTCAATTACCATAACCATTTTTAGTATTCATATAATACCTTGTGATTTTAGAATTCCTCTATAATATCCCTATTTTCTCCCCTCTCAGAATGACCTAGTTGGTGATGGACACAATGTCAGTTCCTCCCCTTCCGGAGGGGGAGGTACCTCCATCGTCTTTTGATGGGGTCTTACCTATACATTTCCCTCTATTTTATAATATTGAATCCTTTCCCATTTCCCATATATTTGTAATTTCCCTAAAGTGCAATCCATGTTCGAAGTATTCCTACAACTATCATTCTCGAAATTGAAGATTACGAATTCCTTTTCTCTTCTGAATTTGATGCTGGTTTCATGCTTCAAACATTGTCGGCCATAAATGGATTTGTTCGATAGGTTTTTTCTTAAGAGAACAGGGATTCATGGAATAAAAAATGGTCATTCATTTCAATAATAGTAATATTATGATTCTATTTTCATTAGAGAATGACTTGATTATGGCTTGTTCTAATGCCAATTGTGTCTTCAACAGATCTCACTTCTTCCTATTCTGGTATTCTTATTATTTCCACCTAAATAATGACTCCCAAAAATATATATTTTGGTTTTTTCATGAAATTAATATTCTTTTATTAACCCATTAGTTTTTCTATGGTTATGAGAGTTGGTTTGGACAATATCTATATCTAATAGAAGAACTTATGTTGTTTGATCCCCTATTTCGCTGTGTAGTTTCATTGAAGTAGTTGTTGGATGATTTCTAGTAGTGTTTATTTGGATTGATATTGAGGAATAATTCTGATACATTAAGACAATTATCTTTGTGATGGGGGCAAATTTTTTATCCTTATGCGTGTGTTTGGGTCCCCTAATGATCGTGTGTCAATATGGGATTTTGAAATACCCCTATAATATGGATGTGGTTTTTGGGTAAGGTCATAGCGATAAGGGTATGGAATCTAGGTCTTAATGTCAAAAGATACATGCGTGGTTTGGTTGTACGTTTTAGAAAATCATTATCAATCCTCAATCTTGTTCTCTCATAGGGGCAGCTAACCAGTTGGGTTTGGATGAAGTATCAGAAGTTTATTTCACCCATAAAGAGGAATTGACTTTAAAACATGATTTGAAGGCCAAAAATATATCTTTTAGATTTATAATTGAATTAGTTGAGTGAGATTTGACATTGAATGAATTGTTTGGGTCAAATGTAAAGGAGGTGACATGTATAATAGGGATGTTTGATCAAAGAATCAATGAATAAAAAGATTATGTAGCAAGGGATGATGGTTCAATATGCTTCATGGTTTTGGAATACAATATATAGGTCATAGGGTTGGGGAGAATATACTGATCAAGTCTAGTCCTCAAAGGGATATTCTAGATATAAATCATGAAAACCATTTTAATGGTTTAGAGTGTGAAGTGTTAGTCCAAGAACATAAACAAATTTAGGTAGTGAACATGAATGTAGGGAAGGGATTATCTGGGTAAAATTATATTGATGAGATATCTAGTCAATTAACATAAGATAGTGTAGAATAAAGACGTCTTAGAGGGATACACATCCCGAGGATGAGGAAGGTCTAAAAAGAAAATTGGGATCTTCAATGCTATCTTTTGATGAATATTTGGAAATCTAAAGGAAGAGTAGACTATTATAACAAATACAATCCAATGGACTTAATTTCATCCAAAAATATGAAGGCTAAGGTGATGAACTCTGGAACCATTTTTAATGAAAATAAGTTGATTTAAAATCATGTTTATAAAGATCTGGAGCAGGATGATGGTTTAATGGAAGACAAAAAAAGAGGCAGGGAGGCTTGGTGGTGGAGAACCACTCTTGTATTGTGGTCATCACTGATCGGGAATCCCCAAACAAGGATTTATTGGTTGATTAAAAGCAAGATGTAGGTAAGGAATCTAATAATAATGAGAAAATTTATAATCTTATCAATCAGTCCAACGAATAAATGTTGGATTAGGAATTCCATATTAATGCCTCCCAAGAGGATATTGATAATATGACCAAGAGAATGATAATTAAATAAAAAAATAGAATTAGAGGAAGTGGATCAATAAGAAAGACCATATAATATTTAATGAATATTCAATATAAGGTAGATAAATATGGATGAGTACATTGTCATGTGTTCAAGATGGATTATTGGTTTGATGATCCTAACATGAATTATTCAGATATAGATGTAAATTCACTTAAAAGAAAATTATATACGAATATTTCAACCAATATGATTGAAATATAATTCAATTATTCTCATATCTATTATGGTGTTTGAAGATTTTTATTTAAATTACTTATGGTTTTTTATTTTTTCCCTAAAATATTTTTAATAGAATGTAATTTTATATTAGTCAAAGAATATATATGTTTGAAAACGGAAGGGTAAAAAATGAATGTAAAATAAGGAAACTAATGTTTATTGGTCCCAATTTATGTGGAATGTGGAATTCCACATGAAGAGGGAAAAACTATTGGGTTCATTACCTAGTGGTAGAGCTTCCCCATAATCATGCATCAATCAAAGGTTAAAATCCAATAGGGGTGATTTTCCATAGGTATTGTAGTATTAATGTACACTATAGTACGGTTGGTACTATAGTAGGTACTATATATGAGAACTCTAAATTATGTTATATTCATCTTGACTGGTATTTCGGTATAGGAAAATTAGTCCTTTATGATGTAGGGCCCTCTAGCCATCATTAAAATTCAAGACATAGGGCATATTGGCCACAAACCTGTAATGATTTAGCTTGTTGGGGGATCCCCAAGCAGATTGATCAGAGAAGATGTGGCCACCATTGTAGTGAAAAATAATACCAAGGACTACATGTGGGATATAACAATCATGACAATAGCTCATATAGATCTGAACTTGGTCACCTCA
This sequence comes from Viscum album, assembly GCA_963277665.1. NCBI lineage: Eukaryota > Viridiplantae > Streptophyta > Magnoliopsida > Santalales > Viscaceae > Viscum > Viscum album. Next base: position 149,147,923 of record OY728156.1, on the reverse strand, counting down.
TGTTTTTCTCAATATCACGTTGGTAGGTTTGATGCCTCTTTGATAGTATATATTGGATAGGTTGATCAAGTATTGTATGTTTAGTTGAATAGATTTAGGGGAATGTCCTTCTAGGACTACTAGATATGTAATTATAGAATTGTTCATGTAGTCCTAGTATTTATATATGGTTCCCTCTAAACCCATTTGAAATGGGGATTATAAAAAAAATAAGGCCTTCAGGATATTACATCCAAGTAAATGAGATTATCTTCATTGAGTTTCATCCACTTTATTATTTTGTTTATATTTTTATTTAATAAATAAATAAACTATCACAAATAGTCAACCCACAATGAATTCATCCTATTATATACTTTTAGGGTATATATACCTAAAATATTCATAGTTACAATTGAATAAAAATTCTCACTATAATATATAATACTCTTAATTATTCATGGATTTAACCACTGCATAAATCAGGATTTCCTAAGTGTTCTACATGAATTGGGAATTACTAAACTTCTCTCTCTTAAATGAAATTTGGATAATTATACCAGGATAATATAGATTTAATTTTTATTACAAAAGAGTTCGTCTCTAAGATTATTATAATATAAAATTAAAGAAACATGAAATTTTGTGTGATCATAAGTTTTTCAGTAATGAAGATAAAAAAGGCCTCAGTAAATTTTCCCCAATGGAATTACCCTTTTATAAGGTCGTATGAAAGTGGTTACAATATGTAATTTACATCTTTTATTAATATTATATATATATTGCAATGACCATGGAAAAATCATTCATTTCTCCTTGACTATATTTGTAACAAATATCATATCACTCAATAATTCTTATCATCAATTTGGATTTCCTCCTCTGATGTGGAAAATCTATTAAATAATAACATCTAAGGAATTAAACTCTATTTGTTATTGTTTAAATAGAGGGTATATTCTAAAAAGACATGATACATCTCTCTTTTATGTTCAATATGAAATTTCATACTATAACCATATGTAAGAGTATCATCCAAATACCCCACAATAAATTTTCAGATGAATGGATTCAAAATATTATTTATTAGTCTCATAAAGTGTTTAACACTAGGTTTTAGGTATCATTTTATTTCATTAAAATAAATGTTCATAATTTATATATATATATATATATATATTCTATAAAAATGAATTACTCTATTAGTAGGTAACTTTTATAAGATATGAATAAAACTAAAAAAATTATTCACTCATAATTAAGCATATAAAATAGTACATGAAACCATGTATTAAAAACTACATATGATTAAATTCATTAAAAGTAAATTAACTAAAATAGCATAAAAATAGGGAAGAATAATATTTTTACAACTATAAAGTCCAACGGAACATTTTCAACCATGGGAATAATCATTCATAGAGCTAAACAAATAATGATAAAAAAATATCTAGAATTGATAATTAATATTGTAAAATAAGAAAATAAATACTATAGTAAAGAGAAGTGTTGTTTTTAAATATATAAGGGGTGAATTTATATAAAATATTTGGCATAATATAGTTGTTATATGAAAATTATATTATGCTATATAGTCATCTGATATAATACTAGTAAACATCTAATTATCTTGGAATTACATATATGTAATTAATATATATAATATTATTTAGATATTAAAAATATAAATTTTAATTATAAATAATTGATTTGTAATAGAATAAAATATTTTTAACTATAAATAATATATATTAATAACTTGAGGAAAATACCATTGATTCTAAAGGGCATGTTATTATAAATAACATATGTTTGTATAATATATTACTATTTAAAAAACCATATCATACTAATTTATTGATAAAATTAATGGAATGATTAATTAAAAATATTAGTCAATAAGTTTCCTTAAAAATTTTCCATTCCTTTCTGTTTTATAAATCAGAAACACATATCTTAAGTGAAATTTTCTTTCTCTAAGAACCATTTCCTTAAATAGATTTTCCATTATCTAAAAATGGTTTTGACTTTATCTATGGTATCTAATGCCTTATACAATGTTTTCCCAAAACAAGCCTAACCATATTTTTCTTAATCCATAAAATCGAATCCTTATATAAACTTGGAACTTTGTAGTTCCATAGACTAAAATTTATCTAGAATACAGAATTTGATTTCTCCCAAAATTAGACCCTGATTTATACTAAAATTAGACTCCAATTTAAATATAAATTAGACTCTGATTTCTCCTGAAATCAGAATTTGATTTCTCCTGAAATCAGACTATGATTTCTCCTAAAATCAGACTCTGATTTCTCCTGAAATCAAACTCTGATTTCTCATGAAATCAGACTCTAATTTTTCCTAAGATCAGACTACTATTACAATAGAAATCAAATTCAAAATTCATCAAAATTCATACTCCAAATTCATTATAATTCAAACTCTAATTTCCTCCAAAATCGGAATCTTGTTATGTATTATTTTTGAATTTGGTAAATATTTTTAACTCCAAATATCACTATCTTAAAAATATTATTAAATTATTGCCTTATAGTTATTAAATTCCATTAATGTAACATTCCATTTTATTAGATCCTAAATGTTATAATGTTTTTAAGCATAGTAATGTGTCTCATATTTAGATATATAAAATGATGTCGTCCTATCTGTTTTAACATAACCATATCTTAGGTGCCACATGTACATGTACCTATTAAATTCCGTGAAAATATGACTTCTGGAGGAGATGTCGACCGTTGGATGTTTTACCTATAAGAACCCATGCATTTTAATGAGATCAGGAATAGATTTTTAGCTATTGATCTCTGGAATGAAGTGATAATCTGAGAGAGCACTGCTCAAATCTATCTTCTGTGAATATTTTGAACAACTTGGTGAATGTGAGAACATATTTTTCAACCATCCTTGTAAAAATATGATTGTTTCTATTATCAATAGAGTAATTAAGATCATCGAAATATAGAGGTGCCGATTAACTACTTAATAGAGTGCTTGTAGGGATAGAATGATAGATATTGATCTTCATATCAATGGCTTACCCTGGCGTGGATAAGACATAAATTCTTGAAATTATAAATCAAGAGACATTTATCCAAGGATAGTAGATACCCTTTCTTTTTGTGTTAAAATATTTTTTAATATTTTTTATCTTGCCTTTGTTACAAGTTATATTTTTGACGGATTTTTTTAAACATAGAAACCATATCTTTCCTACACATTCTTATACTTGTAAAAACTCTGATATATTAGATTCTATAAAATTTAAGGTATAATATTTCTTATGTAAACATTTCTTTGGTTTCATTAACGGATCCATATTATCAGATCCTATGGAAGTTAGTCACATTTTATGATCTAAAGAGCGCTTGTTAATTTTTCTTGTTTAACACTTTAAAACAAATACATTCTTATAGATAAAACCAATTGTTTTTTAACATAAAATTTACCCCCACATTTAATTGAGAAATATACATCAATATTTCGTTCCTACAATTGGAATTATACTAGGTCTCTGAAATACTTATACTTTCATATATTGTTTTCTTGTTCAACATTTCATTCTTAACATTACATTTTAATGTTTATCATAAATATTTTAGTTATAATCTATTTGTTTATAACCATTTTATACTAACCACTTATGTGGAAAATACTATTTTATTTTATGAATGGTAGGAATCAATGATGGATCAATAGAAAACATATATCCTACCAGACCCCCAATTTCTGGTGAAAATGACTATGAATACTAGAGAGATAGGATGAATATACTAATTATAAATACCATTCTGCATAAATTTTTTATGTTAACAGGAGACTACAAGATTCTAGAAAAGTAAATCAAATAATTCACTAATTAAAAAAACTAGAATATCAGCTTAACTTTGAGGTGCATAATAATAAATTATCTTATATGACCAAGAACATCTATAACCAGATTTCTTCATGTGAAGTTTCTATTGGAATCTAAATGAAATAATACGTTACACATTTTTGGAACATCCAAGTTTATCAAAACAAGAATAGATATTCTTATAGTTGAATACCATGGTTTTATGTTTCCTTATGGAGAACTAGTATGAAACATTCAACTAAGGTTTATGACTACTGTCAATAGTCTTTAGTCTACGCGTGAGAATGGACTTGATGGTATAATTATTATAGACGAGATCATTGATATTATTTCCCAATGAGTGGGAATCTAAAAGAACAATGATTGATGAGAATAAGTATGTTTCAAACATAACTCATGATGTGTAATTTAGGACACTTCTACAGCATGAAACTAGAAACAATAGAGATGCAGAGATCAATAAGAAATATAATGGAAATGGAAGGGTTGGTTTCACTAATAAATCAAATTATATGGAATCCAACACTCTTGAAAGAGTTACTTGATCATAATCTATAATTGATATTGTTATATATGAATCAAGTTAGAGTGATCATTCTATGAATGAAAATTCTAATCTTACTTGAATAATGAACATGATTTTTGAAAAGAAATATTTCTAATACATATACAAGAAGTAAGACAGAAAGGATAAGATAGATTTAGAAGTGACTTTTTATGAATGCTAAAGGGCCGATAATATCAGACAAGACTGTCCTATGATCAAATGGAAATAAAAAAAGTTATTGTAATTTATAATGAAATAAGAATAAGTAATATAATTCAAGGTCTATGAATTTACTGGAAGATAATAACAACTGGAGTACTAGTGGTGGTTATTATTCTGATGAATCTTTGGATATTGAATCATCTAGATAGAAAAGTATTAGTCTAATATGAATAATTCCTACTAAAAATAAATGTCTCTTGGATAAGGTAAACACTCTTGAATATTTAACCAATATTTATTTCAGTTCTGATTATCCTAATGAATAATATTATTAAACTTTGGATGAAGAATCTTCCTCATCATAAGATAATACTTTATCTTCTTTTGAAGATTTATATAGTTTTTACAAGTAACTAAAGATTGAAAATAAAAAAAATAAAAAAAAGAGATATGGATAATTCTAGAATCTCTATTTTAACAAATTAAGTATCAGTTCTATCAAAAGATCTTGATCATAAACCCATTATTTTTAAAATGTTTCCAAAAACCATTAGGAAGTAAATTTTGAAAAGGATAAACCCTAAAAGGATACTGAAAATGAAATTTCAAAGAAATATTTTTTAGACACTAACTCAAATTCTATGAATAATGATTGTGAGGTAATAATTACGTCATCACAATAAAATAAGAAATATTTTCTTTAATGAAAATGTTTTCAAAAATTACTCATGGAAAAGAAGGTAATGATAAAAATTATTCACAACTTCATCCTCTAATGAATAGTTTGGGATTTGCTTATTATCATTCAAAATTAGTTTTTAGCCATATATTTTTTTAACTCAACGTGATTATTTTTGAACTAAGTGTAAATGTGGTGGTAATTCGAGGAAAAAAAATTATTTCAATATAATTTAATCCATAGGTTTTGATAAATCTCATTTTTCAAAGAAATTATGGTTACCTAATATTTTATTTTTTAACATTTCTAGATCCAACAAAATCACGATTCTGAAACATTAACTTCTTTATTTTACAGGAAAATATAGTAAGTGCCAAAAAAATACATGGTACATGGATAATGGATGTTCCTAGAACAAGACTGGTAACAAAAACATATTTGAAATGATTTTTAAGAAAAGAGGTTCAAAAGTAACTTTGGAGACAATTATGAAGGTGAAATTGTTGGTATATGTAATATTGTTTTTATTAGGAAAGATTTAATTTAAAATATTTTATTTGTTAATGTTATTAAGATCAAACATTTAAGAATAATAAAATTATGTGAACAATATTACCTTGTGAGTTTTAGGAATGATAAATTTCTTGTATACAATTCCAAGGAAGTGATTATTATCTCTTCCCATAGGCATAAGATACTTATAGACTAAACATAGAAGACTATAGGATCCAAGAATTACCTCACCTAAGTGCAATGGAATATCAATGTTGGTTATGGAATAGCAGAATAGTACACTGTAACCATAAGACATATGAAAACTATCATATAAATGAATTGTTAAGGATCTACCAGTTCATATATTTGAATCTTCAAAAGTCTATGATCCTTTTCAATATTTAAAGTAATATAAGTAAATCATTAAAAAATTAGTGACGTCTCAACTTATGATACATTATATTTAGTGCATATGGAACTTTTTGGGAGAACAAAAGTTATATGTATTGGAGGAAAATACAATGTATATTTTTAGTTCATTATTACACTTGATTTACATGGTTCTATTTTCATTCAATGAGATTTGAAAAAATATCGTATTTTAAATATTTTTCATCCAAAGTTAAAATTGAGAGAAATCATCCATTTATAACTATTCAAAGTGATCATGAGGGAGAATTTTAAAATTCAGATTTTAATACCTTTTGTCGTAATAAAAGTTTAACTCATAACTTATCAACTCTAAGATATCCTCAAACAATTGTGTTTTTAAAGAAGAAAATGTATTCTTAAAGATATAATAAGAGCCATGTAGATTGAATAATCTATTTCTAAACACTTTTTGGGTAGAAGTTGTTAGTACTGCTTGTTATACTATAAATCCAGTTTTAATCAGATATTTTCTTAGTAAAACCCCTTAAGAGTTATAGGCTGGTCGAAAACCTATCGTTTCTTACTTCAAATTATTTGGATGAAATGTATTCAACTTGAATATTAAATATAACATAAATAAATTCTCACAAAAACCTAAAGAAGGAATTTTCTTTGCCTATTCCATCTCTTCTATGAATTATTGGAGTTTTTAATAAAAATTCATATACTATTGAAGAAAATGTACATGTTAAATTTAATGAAATAGTTTCTTTTGTTATAAGACAAAACCACCCTATATCATTATATGTGGTTTCCAAAACAGATTATCAACCATTGATGGAAGATTATTTAATTATGAAAATTATAATGAAAATATTCATGATGTTTTTATTCTTGAATATTTTTTAGCTTATGTTGATGAACATGTTTTACAAAATCAAAATCAATTGGTTCTTATGAATCATCCTAGTGATTGTATCATTGGTGGTCTAAATCAACCAATAAGTACAAGAATCTCTCTAATGAATGAAGTATATCGTCTATCATTCTTCTTCCAATTAGTACCTAAAAGTGTTGATGAATCTTATTGTGATGATGGTTGGATGAATTCTATGCAAGATGAACTAAATGCATTTGAAAGGAACAATGTATGGACCTTGGTTGAAAGACCCTAAGAATCATTTGTAATTAGAGTAAAGTAGATCTTGAAAAATAGATGTGATTAAAATAGAATAATTTTATGAAATAAATAATTATTAGTTGATAAATTCTATAACAAATAAAGAAACAATAGACTATGAAGAAACCTATGCTATAGTAGATATACTTGAGTGTATTTGTTTTCTATTAGCATTTGCAACATTTTTAAATTTCAATCATTTTGAAATGGACATGAAGTGTGATTTCCTTAACGGATATGATTAGGATAATGTTTCTTGTATAAAAACCACCTAGTATTGAACACATAAAACATCCCTAACATGTTTACAAATATACCAAATCTTTATACAGACTTAAATAATCCCCTGGTGCCTGGTATGATAGAATTACATGATTTTTGTTGCAAAAAAAATGTTGAGGGAATTACTGATTAATATAATTTTATAAAAAAAGATATGAAATATTTTTTATTTTTAAAATGTTTATTTATGAAATTATATTCAGATAAGCTCCACAGTCTTTAACTTATTCATTTTTGAATCTTCAGAAATCTGAGTTTGAAATGAGTATGATGGGTGAGTTAACATTTTTTCATGGTTTTCAACATTCTAAAAAACCATAAAGAACTTTTATATATAAACATAAGTATTTTAAAGATCTTATTATTATTTTTTTACGGGACAATACTAAAAGAATATGTACTCCAATCAGTACCTCAAACCACTATTATCTTGATGAAGCTTGGAAACCTGTTCATTAGACATCTTTTAGAGGTATTATAGGAAGTCTATTATACTTAAAATCTAGTCATCCAAAAATAATGTTTTAAAACTTATAATATACAATATATAAATATAATCCATAATAATCCCATTTAATAGAAGTGAAAATATTTTTTTACTATTTAAAGGGAACCATGGATTTATGACTTCTCTAATCTTCTAGAAATAATTTTTTTTAAATATATTTTCGGATGATGAATTTTTCATTGTAGAATGGATAGGAAAAGTACATCTAGAACATTTCATTTATTATGAGATTCATTAGATTCTTGGTCATTCTAGAAACAACACTCAATTGCACTTTCAACTACTGATGTTGAATATATAACAGCTAGAAGTTGTGGTTCTCTAGTATTGTATATGAAACACGCACTCACAGAACGTGGGATTTGTTTTACCAAAACAAATATAATGTGTTATCGTAATGGTTCCATTTCTCTAAGTAAAAACCCAACACAGCACAGTTGTGTATAGTTGTGTACATAATGCATATCATTCTTAGAGATCACACACTTAAAATAGATATCATACTTCAATTTATGAGAACATGAGATCAACATGGTGATATATTTACAAAGCATTTTTCCTCTAATAGATATGAATACATTAAAAAAATTTATTAATGAAACACATAATGTAATCATCCATATTATTTTTTTTAAATCAATCTCTTAACATTAATATACTCTTTCTCATATGGAGAGTACATATGTTTATTCTTTTATATTTTTTTCAAAAAAATCAGACTGTGGAATGTTTTCTTTTCCAAATAAAACATTCCAGAATCTGTGTTTTCGAAGAGGAATATTATCAATAATGAAAAATATTTCTACAAAATCTAGACGGTACATTTCATTACCTATGTCATCAAAATTTCATTTTTTGGTTAGTATTTCAATCATTCTTTAATAAAACCATACCGAATTCAGTTTCCTTAAATCCAATTTTTCATTAAAAAGTCAAAAGATCCAAATCTATAAATAATTCTATGACATTGATATCAATAATTAGATCTGATCAAATAAATCACAACCATTTGATTAACTAGAGAAGATGAACTGTCACCGTGAAGCCTATATAAAGGGTCCCCTCTCCTCATATCCCACATCTTTTTTCTCAGTGCTTTTTCATTGAATCCCTCATTCTCTTCAAATTTTCCATTCAGTTTTCCCATTTTACTTAACCGAAAAATGTCTCTTGAGGTCTCCTCACATACTCATATGGAGTTAAACAATGAACTCTAATATTGAATAATATTCCGAGAAAATTTGATGGACCCTAATTTCATTACCAAGTATAACTCTTTGATTTCAAAGATTATCAAGCTTAAGGGATGGGAAAATCACTGTGTAGAAAACGAAAATAATAAGGATTAAGTGTATGATAATTTAGTAATATAATTTTATGATACAATTAATTTTTATGAACAAGGTGGAAAAGACATATTTTCCTTTATGATTTATGTAAATACTTTCTCTATATTTTACAAGAAGGGTGCAACTATCTTGGGTATACCCTACGAAGGAGAAGACATATTTTTCACGCACAGATTTTCTAATAAGGAATGTAATTTTGAGAAAGTTAATGCTATTGAATTACTTGGTCTTAAGGGAGTTTAGATGCCCAAGATAACATATCTTTCAACAAACCACATACCAGTATCCCATTGTATGTGATGTTTTTTTATTTCTAAGAAGAAAGATAAAGATTATTTAATGAAATGAGTTATATTTATGATTTATTTCATAGGGAATATAAGAAAGAAAAACCTCATTATGTACATTATTTTAACTATCATCAACATTAAGAATGGAACCATAAAATCTCAAATCCTTTTGTACAATGTGAAAGTGTTTATGATCATTGTCTTATGCATAAATTCCTTTAAAATCCCATGCATGTTAAAGGACAAAACATTCATGATCATGTTGTTAAGTGATCATACCTTGAGAAGGATGAATATTGGATTTAGTGAAAAGTTAAGTGATTCCTTTGATCTTTTTTATAAGGATGACCAAGATACCTATAGTAATTGGTATGTTGGAGAATGTTCGAAGCCAACACCTATAAAAAGAAACACCAAAGATGCTGAACCAAAAGATTAAGCTCCATCCACAGAACCAGTATCTCCTCCGCCCTTTCCCAATAAATAAACCATTTCTGATGAGGATGTATCCAAATGGATAGAGCTGAAAAAGAATAACAAGGAAGTTGATGTAGTTTTCAGAATAGATCATACTAAGGCTAAGGCCTTAAAAATACAATAATTGTAAGAGATTGATAAGAAAGATAAAATAACAATATAAATAATAAACTTTCATAAGATTAAATTATCCAATATTTGTTAAGAGACACCAAGAAAGCGTTTAAACAAGTTCATGTACCAGAATCACCCATGCAAGAACAAGTGGTAACTAAGACTCTGTTACCTAATAAGTTAAAGAAATTTATTTTATTTTATAAACCAATAGTCGAAAATGAAGTCAATTAAGAAGAATAATAAGATGATAATGATAAAGAAATTGATGATGTGATAATAATAGTTGAATAATATGAAGAGAAGGAGATCCCATCAGAAAATTTGTCAATAAGAACTTCTCAAGATGACTCATCCATGATAATCTCATAAGTAAAATCTATTAAGAAATATGATGTTATTGAGGATGAGGTCAATAATGTTCCTTCAGATGATTAATGTAGTAACGATGATATTGTTCAACATATTGATGATAAGGCTGATAAAGATGTTGATGAAAAAGATCATAATTTTTCTATTAGAGGTGTTGATAAATAAGTAGATGATAATGATGAAAAAATTATCCATGTTTCTGATGAAGAGCATGAGACTCAGAATCATGAGAAAAAAATTATAAGAAAGAGAATGGAAAGGATGTTATTGTAAAAAACCTAAGAAATATGTTGTCACAAAATCAAAGAGGTATTTTAATGAGAAAATCTAAGAGGAAATAATATGATCAAGAAGACGTTTTTTAACCAAAAAAATAATTTGTTTTGGAATATTCATCTTATTTAGGTGATGATTTTGTGGTTTTGTCCTTGAAAAAGATTGTGAACTCCAACCCTTTATTTCCCACCATTGATTCAAGAGGCCAAATAATTAAATAATCAATCAATCAGAGTTTATATTCAATAAGAATTATTATGGAAAAGTTCATCAAACATGAAGCAGATTTCAGGTATTTGAAAATTAGTTATGATGCTCATAGACGATCCTATAAAGTAATAGTAAAGTGGTCGAAGTTAGTCATAGATGATCTTAAAATCATTGAATATTTCACTGACATAGTCATTGGTGATTTGGATAAGTCTGAAGAAATTATCCTGAGGTTCTCAACAATATATTCAGATAAATTGAATGTAGAGAAAGCTAACTGGAAATAAGATTATGTATATATGAATTGGAAACTAAATTTGATTTCTCTTAATATGAAAATGGAAAGGGAAATCAGGGAAGAGATGGCTGGAAACTAAATGTCCAGGAAGAGATAATTAGGTATCAATGTGAAATAGCCAGTTCCTATGAAGAAATAATCAAATATAGAAAATGTAAAAATTAGGATCATGAATAGATTCTCAAAAAGTTCCAAGAAGATCACAAATAATAGAAGAAGATGAAGTCAACCTTGAAAAAATGTTTCAAAAGGGGAAAAATAAGGATGAATATTTTTTCAAATATGATAATTTTTTTAATTTCCTTTGTGAAATATTTGTTATCTTAATTAAATTTGATGACTTTTAATTTTATTGTCGTGTATGTTTTCTAAAACTTTATCTACAATTTTTTTCATTTTTGGCTTTCCTTTTTGAAAATAACAAAGGGGTTGAAAAGAATGTTAAAAAATAATATTAGGTTAAAGGAAAAGAATGCATATTCAAGGGGTTATTAATTAATGAAGAGACTATTAAGTAAAGGGGATTTATTTATCTATAAAAGAAAAGAATATGATCATTATAGATTTCATAAATAAAGGTGGAGTTAGTCATAATCCCCATGAGCCATAAACAAAAAGAGAGATAATTATTTCATTCAATGTTCAAAAATGAAACCCATAGCCCTTTATATTATTTTATGAAAAGTTGTTTTTGATATCAAAAAAGTATTATATTTTTGATTCAATATGTTTCCTTATGAATTTTAAATTCCTTTATGTTTTGGAAATCGTGGACACATTTTATATCGGAAATTTTTTTTAAGAATCTATTTTTACAAAAAAAATTCATCCTCTAAATATGGTTTTGAATTTATCTATGGTTTCCAAAATCTTATCTACTGTTTTACCTAACCAAGTATAAAAATAATTTTTTTAAGACAAAAAATTCATATCTTCATCTAAAAATAAAAGCTTACATATCCTTAGAATTTTATTTCTATAGAATTATGAATCTAATTTCTCCAAAAATGTAACACTGATTTCTCTAGAAATTAGTGTCTGTTTTCTTATAAAATTAGAATCGAAATTAATTAAAATTAGGACTCCAAATTCATTATAATTCAAACCTGAATTCATCATAATTCATACGATGATTTCCTCAAAAATAATAATGTAATTCTCTATTATTTTAGTATCTGATTGTCAATATTTTTTGACTCTCAATGTCACTATATAATGAATTTGATTAAATTTTTTTCATATAATTATCTAATTTTCATAAAGTAAAATTACAATTCTCCATATCCAAAAAGTGATAATGTTCTTAAGTACAGTTAATTTTTTTATAGATAGTTATATAAAACTGTGTTTTTTAATTTGTTTTAACGTAACTGTTTCCTGAGTGCCACATTTACAGGTTCCTCCAAAATTCAAGGAAAAATATGATATTTGGAGGAGGAGTTGACTATTAGATATTTTTACTATAAATTCAGAGCCATTTGAATGATCTCGGCGCTATAGTTTTAGCTATTGATCTCCAGAATGATGTGATACTTTGCGAGAGGTCTGCAAAAATCTTCTTTATGTGAATGATGTGAACAACTTGTTCAAGCTGAGAACATCTTGTTCAAGCTGTCTTGTTTGAATTAGATTCATGTTTTTATCAATCAAGGTCTTCTGAGGATGGGAAGATAGGGGTACTGATTACCTGCTAAATTGATGGTTTGCAGGGATAGAAAGACACATACTGATCTTCTTCTGAAGGGCTTACCCAAGTGTGGGTAACATAGATATTCGTGAAAGTATAAATTAAGGGAACTTTAACCATGGTTATTGGATACCACTCTCATTGGGATGAAAAATTTCAAATAATTGTTTACTTTTTGTTGTTACAAGTTTAATTTCCACTAAATTTTGTCAATTTTATAAAGTGTAACTTTCTTACACTTTATTGTACATGTACAAAATCAAATATATTAGATTTTATACGCTTTATGGTAGAATACTTAATTAAATAATCATGTATTAAGGTTATTTATTGTGTAACACGCTGATATTTTATGATAATTTTTTTATGTCTTATGTTATATGAAACACCAATGTAATATTTCACTACTATCTTGTCTTGCACTACACGCAAGAGAAACCTTCCTCGATAGCTTGCATTGTACGCAATACCGAGTTTCACTAAACAATTGCCTATAATTATAATATTATGAACTAGCCGTTATGAATAGTATTAACTGAATTCTTAATTTTATAACATTATAATTCATCATAAACATTTTCTAGAATGAGGTATGAAAACAAATCCCATTTTTCAGTTAAAAGAAGTATTTTTCAAAAAATGTAGTATTAACGCCTTTTGATGGTGCACACATTTTTAATATAATTTTCTACAAGATTATTTGTTCAATTTTTCAAAATAAACTTCTTCATTTGAATCAGTATACAAAAATTTACATTGGATAAATATTTGATACTTTTTTGATAACTTTCATATTTTGAGGAATAATAAAAATACACTAACTTTTTCTTAAAATAAATTTTTTCATCAAGGTAATTTATATGAATAAATTATAAAATTTAATGGTTTTAAAGTATAAATAGAATATATTTGTACCATTTAATATAAATTTAATTCATTATCATTAATTTTACATTGAATTCATAGGTAAAAACATATCAATCTTTGGAAATGTTTTAACATTAAAAACTGTTTTATTAAAAAATGGATTAATTTTAAATTAATTACTGTATATTCTTTTATTATTTGATTTTTTAAAAAATGGATTCCATATTTGGATTCAGTGGATCCAAATTATGCTAATAGGTAACTTTTATGTTTTTGACATTATGAATAGTAACTATGGTTATTTTTTTTACAACAGTTAAAGGTAAATCGTGTAATTAAGGGAAAAAATAAGATTATAAAATTACCCTAAAACCTGCCAAAATTCTATTTGATGAATAAAAGTCGACCCATATCACCTAAGGGTTGGAATAGATTCATTTCATGTTCTTTTGAGCATAAAAATTATATAATTATTATTAAAACCAAAGAAAGTGACAACATGTCACTCTCTTATATCTTATAAGTGTAATAATTTTAATTTTGTGATAAACATCATAAATCATTGAACATGAATAGTATCCAGAAATCTAATAAAATTATATACATCATATGAATTTATTTACAATTTTTAGGGATTATATAATTATTATTCATGATGACGCAATAGTGATGTTGAAATTATTTTATTAATTGAAATATAAAATAAATAGTTTTAAAAATATAATAATAAATATTATATAAACTATTTAATGTGTTCCATGAAATTTTAAGACCAATATGAAATGTTAGAAATCTATTAAATATATTTTTAATATATTCTCCATGTAAGTTTTTATTAAAATTCAAATAAATGAGTAGTGTCAAAATTGACACTATTGTTATTTTAGAAAAATAACATATTATAAAAATGTTTCGAAATCACAAAAATATTTAAAAATTATAAATTGTACTTTATATGGTCTAAAGTTTCATAAAGTATCAAATTATAGAAAATTAACAATACATAAGTAATTATTTATAACAATTAAAAATTTATAATATTTTATCACAAATAAAATTAAATAGATTAAATAAGGATAAATCAAGTTGATAAGGTTTAAATTAATTTCCCAACATGTCTAAAAATTATTGGTTCATGAGATTAAAACCCTATATCATAAAATATTCTTATTTTCATAATTTTTTTGTGGTTTCTATGTGTGGTTTTAATTTATTATATATTATTATTTCTTATGTTACCAAAGGTGCCCATATCCTCCCTTATTAAAGGAAACCTCCTCCCTCTCCTCTTTACCACATTTTGGGCCCTCAATATCGTCCAAAACCTATCCATTTATCTTATCCACATCCCTAGAAACATACTATTGGTATTGGTCTTTTTCAAAGACAAACTTTAGTGGCCCAAGAGTAGGTTTAGAAGAGGCTCGTCGAAGAAGTGGTAATATCCTTTACCTATTATTTCACATTAATTTCTTCTTCTACTTCCTATTTTTTGTTTGTTTCATTAAAATGTAATAACATCAGTATCAGTCATATACTGATGTGTTATTATAAAAATTAAGCAACCCTATTTCACCATCTATCTATCCTACAGAAAATTAAATCACCGAGCGTGCGTATGTACATAATGCTGTCTTGAGGCCGTGGTGTAATCTGTTTTTCCACCACCACCTTACATGGATGGGTATAATGGTTTAAAGAAAAGATATATATGATTATTATAATATGATACTATTTCTTATATATTCTATAATCCACTTCAATACCATTCAATAATTATGGGAATGATATCGTCCCTCGTGCGTGCGTACGGCTGACCGTCTCCATAGTGTGATGTGATTCGTTCTACATGATCTTCACTAAACCATGATTATATAAACAAATTGAATGATTAAATCTGATATATATTACACTAATACCATTCTTTAAATGATTTATCTATAACATAAAAATATGAATAATAATTTATTCAACAAAACACGTATAAGGTCATAATGCATAAGGTCATAAAGCAATGAACACCCGAATAACAAGTAACAAATAAATATTAATGATAAGAAGATAAGAATATGAAAATATATGATATCATAACAATTTATATGATTCTATAATAATTCAATGACATTATTTAAATTATTATACCGGAGGTTCGGATACGTACATACCATATCAGACCTAATGTATGGGAAAAACTCGGAATCTCAATTTTTATCCGAGATTTTTTATACTTTGGTATTTTTTGGGGAATATTTATCATCCACATAAATGTTTCCTCAATGATTAATATTATCCTCCTATATTAATTTAAATAAAATTTTACATATTGATTATTTTTTAGTAAAATATATGAAAAGAATCTTTTGTCATTTTTGGTACGAGATACTTTTTTACATTTCCAGCCAAAGTATGAGAAGAATGTTTTTCATAACTTATAAGGAATTAAGGGATTTTTATTATTTAATATAACATTATTTCCAAGAAGATTCCTTTACATGTTTTCATGTTTATTCTCAATTATATTTTTTATGTTTTATATTTTATGACATGTTTAGAAAGAAAAAATTGTTTTTTGAAGTAGGAAGGATATTTGCCTCGGGAATAGTGTTCAAGTGTTTTATAAAAAATATTTTTCATCTATGATAATATAGGGTTATATTTATATCCTATTATTACATTTATTAGATTATGTTATGATGGAATTATTTTTATGAATCACTTTTATCTTATATGGATTATATTTCTTGACATGATGTTTATGAATCCCATTTTTTAAATGAATTATGTTATGATGTATGATTAATGATTTTGTGGAACACATATGTATAGTTTAAATATGAGATTGGTGGGACCTATATCTCCCTCAAATATATTGGGTAAATATTTATATCTCATGATATAGACATGGCTGGAACAGAATTTAATCTGGATTAGTGATATAGGACTGGAATGAGGAGTGAACTCGGTTCAGTTATGGACTTAGTTAGCTGTGATGGTCTGGGAAATAATTCTTGACTAATATGGAATGATATTCTATGATTATGTGGGTATGACACAATGACTCATGTTTTATGTTATGATTATTGGGATTACATCTCACTACTATGATTTATCCCATGTCATGATATTATGATCCCTTTTGCAGGTTATGATTTTTTATATTTTATGTACTTATGATTATGATATGATTGATATTTCCTTTGTTTACCCTTACTGAGAATTTGAGCTCACCCTTTTGTATGTTTTCCTTTCACCAGGATAGGATGAATGGTATTATGTAAGATATTCCAAGAAGGAATCTAGATATAATGAAATAAATGGGAGACAGTGTAGATGATTTATAAACAAGTTGTCTATGTTTACCAGTTTCTAAAGACACTATACCTATACGGTCCTATAATGGTTTTGTTATATGTTGTAATAATTATGCTTCAATTCTTATGTAATAACAATTTATGTAATTTATGGGCCATTATAGTTGGTATCATAGGAAAGGTATAGTCATCCTTTGGAAACTAGGATATCAAAGCCTCAGCAAGAACCCTAAGGATGTGACCAAGAGTAGAACACAATATTAGTGTTTTAGAAATGGACATGAATATCCTTTCATAATACCTAATGTGTGAAATTTTATTACTGATTATGTTGTTTTCCTGTTATAATTAGTGTTTCTCACACTATTATTTTTGGTTTATGTCAATGGCTGGAACCAGATGGAACCGTGTTAATGCTGAATGTGACAGGAAATGCAATGATTATCCCCCTGAGCAACCAAATGTTATGGGAGATGGAATGAAAATTATTATATCAATGATCACACAACATAATCAAGATATGAATCATTCATGACTTCCAAACGAGAAAAAAAAGGAGAAACATTCTGTTGAATCCTTCTTGAGGCAGTGTCCACCATAATTTAGCGGGTCTAATGATCCATTAGTGGCTGGAAAAATGATCATTATCACTAAAAATATATTTTTAGTCCTTCAATGTAATGATAATGATAAATTCATCTTAGTAATATATCGGTTTGAAGGTGAAGCTGATCAATGGTGGAATCTTATCAATAATACGAGGAAATGAGATGAAATTGAGTCCATGGAATTGGACGAGTGAAAAAACATATTTTTCAATAAGTACTATCCTCTATTCTTTGAACAAATATGGATAATAAGTTCCTTGAACTAATGCAAAAAGATTATGAATATGTTGGTACCAACGAAGATAATTTTACAAGACTAGTAAGGTACGCTTCTGGAATTATTATCCAACTTAAGAGTAATATCGATCGATTCTTTTGGGGCTTAAAACCAAGTCTTCGAAGGGTGTTTCCCATAAGTGACATCAATAGCTACGAGGAAATTGTTCGATGTTCTCTCAAGGTTAAGATGGATATTGGAGTAATCTATTATTTAGATGGGTTTGATATGAAGAGTAAAATGGAATTCAAAGGAAAATCTAAAGACCACACAGAAAATAAGATGAGTTTTCCTTTATGCTCAATGTGTGGAAAGAAACATAGATGGAATTGTCTTAAAGGGACATGTAAATGTTTAAACTGTGTAAAAGAAGGTCATTGGGAAATTGAATGTCTTCGTGATCGGAAAAATATGTCTAGTGATGTGAACAAAGAAAAGGCTACATAGAATGAACCACTTACACTTCAATGTTACAAGTGCAAGGAAGTGGGGCATTATGCTAATAAATTCCCTAATCCAAGGTTTATTGATGATGATCGACGTCAACAAACTCTTAAGGACAACGAAAAAGGAAAGTCACATGAAATTTCTATCGGCGATGTGGAGTACGATAATGACGTGGAAAAAGGTACACATACCATCCACTCTAAGGTAGAAAATGTTTTATTTGATTCTGGATCCACCCACAATTTTATTTCTGAAGAAATTTCTAAGGGTATCACCATTTTACCTCAACAATTGGCTATTTAGTTAGATGTGAAAACTCTTAATGGCACAAAGATAGCATCAAAACTTTATAACTCTTCTCCAATTGATGTTTGTGGGAAAGTGATTCCTGAAAATCTTGTGATCCATCCTATAGTATAATTTGATGTGATTCCTGGCATGGATTGGAATTCCTTATATGGAGCTCATATCAATTCCAAAAAAGGGATGTCACATTTCATATTCCTGATCAATCTATGATTATATATCGATACAAGTATGAATATAACCTTCCAGTGGAAATTTATTCCATCTAATGGGTCTTGATTCCAATAAATGTAGGTTACTTATCTCAAATGGTTGGAGAGAAACTCACGATTAAGAATATTCCCATTTTATGGGAGTATGATGATTTCATTCTAGATGAATTACCATGTCTTCCACCAAATCGTGATGTTGAGTTTTCAATGGAACTCATACCGGGTGCCATGACCATTTTAATGGCCCCTTATAGAATGGAACCAATTGAGTTGCAGGAATTGAAGAATCCACTCCAAGATAAACTTGATAAGGGATTCATATTTATTAGTGTGTCACCTTGGGGAGCACCTATTTGGTTTGCTAAGAAGAAAGATGGATCAATGAGAATCTGCATTGATTGTCGAAAACTTAACAATATCACTATCAAGAACAGATATCCTCTCCCTTGCATTTATGACTTATTTTACCAACTACACGTAGCTCAATACATTTCCAAGATTGATATTCGTTCAGGGTATCATCAATTAAGGGTAAAAAAGGAGGATATACCAAATACGACTTTTCGTACAAGCTATGAACAGTAGTAATTTATAGCGATGCCATTTTTTCTTCCTAATTCCCTTGATATCTTCATTGAACTAATGAATAAGGTCATTAGAGACTATCGTGATCCTTTTGTGGAAGTCTATATAGACAATATTCTTTTCTATTAAAAGATAAAGGAATAACATAAAGATCACTTAAAAATTGTTTTGAAGACCCTAATAAAGGATAATCATTTTTTCAAATTTACCAAGTGTGAATTTAGGCTTCAAAAAGTTTCATTTTTGGGTCACATAATCTTAAGAGAGGGGATATCTGTGGATCCTGCAAAAACAGAGGTTATCAAAAGATGGTCAAGACCGAAAACAGTAACTGGGATCTGAAGTTTTCTTGGTTTGGATGGATATTATCGACATTTTTGAATTATTTTTCATTATTATCTAATCCACTCACCAGGTTGACTTGATAAAGAGTTATGTATATTTGGACGGAGGAGTTTGAAGAGAATTTCAAAGAGTAAAAAAAAAGGTTATCCAGTGCACCTCTGCTCATACTACTTGTAGTGGGGAAAGGTTTTTGATCTCTAGTTCTGAATCAAAGAAGGGACTGGGGTGTGTTCTCATGAAAAATGATATGGTGTTAGCTTATACCTCATTACAGTTGAAAATACATGAGCAAAATTATCCAACTCACGATTTGGAATTTTCCGTGGTAATCATTGCATTAAAAATATGGAGGCATTATCTTTATGGTGAAAAGTTTGATATTTATACTGATCATAAAAATTTAATGTATATATTCACAAAAAAGGAGCTGAATATGTGCAAATGTATATGTTTGGAGTTGATTAATGATTACGAAAGCTCCATGCATTATCACCCTGGGAAAGAAAACAAGGTGGCAGGCGCATTAAGTGGACAATACCATGCTATCTTATACATGATGAGGATCACAAAAGACGCAATATTTATGGATTTACAATGTATGGATCTTGGAATTTTAACGAACAGGGAGATAACTTATCTTTCTCAAATGAATTTTCAACCATCTATAAAAGTCATGATCAAAGAGGCACAGAAGTAGGACGTTGGTCTACCAAATAATGTGAGAATTGTCACTAAATTCAACATTGATTGTGATGGGATAATAAGGTTCAAGAATCGGGTTTTTGTTCCTCCCATACAAGAATACAAGATGGGACTATTGGATGAGGCTCATAGTTCTTCAATCTTAATTCATCCGGGATGTATTAAGATGTATAGGGACCTGAAAGAGTACTTTTGGGGGGTTGGAATGAAAAGAGATATCGCCAAATATGTCTCTCAATGCTTGGTTTGACAGAAAGTTAAAGCTAAGAGATAGAAGTCTAAGGGTGTTTTATAACCATAACCCATACCAGAATGGAAATTGGAAACCATCACTATTGACTTTGTCATTGTACTTCCCAAAACATCCAAAGGCAATAATGCTATTAGGGTTATAGTTGATCATCTTAAAAAGTCGACACACTTCATTGCTATTAGAGAATATTTCTCTATTGATCATCTTGCCAGGATATATGTCAGATAAGTGGTAAGATATCATGGAGTACCACATTCCATTATATATGATCAGGATCTGAGGTTTACCACGATGTTTTAGGGAAGTTATTAACATGCTCTAGATATAGAGTTGAGTTTCAGCACTGCTTATCATCCTCAGACAGATGGTCAGTCATAGAGGAAAATTCAAACTCTAAAAGAAATGTTGAGATCTTTCTTTGTGGATTTCAAAGGTGGTTGGGATCATAACCTACCTTTGGTGAAACTTTCACATAATAATAGATTTCACTTTAGTATTTAGATGGCTCCTTATGATGCTCTCTATGGAAATAAATTCAGAACTCCAACTTGCTGGGATGAAGTTGGGAAAAAAATATATTAGGACCTGATCATGTTGATGAGATGGAAGAAAAGGTCAGATCAATTCAACAACACATAAGAGTAGCTCAGATTCAATAAAAAAGTTGTGCCGACAACCAAAGAAAATACCTAGAGTTTGAAGTGGGTGATAAATTGTTCTTACAAATATCTCCTTGGAAGAGAGTAATGAGATTTGGAAAGAAGGCCATGATGAGCCCAAGGTATATTGGTCCTTTCAAAATACTTGATCGTGTTGGGAAGGTAACTTACAGATTGGAACTTCCACCAAATCTCTCTCAAGTTCGTGATGTGTTCCATGTATCTCTACTGAGAAAGTACATACCAGATTCTTCACATTTACTATGTTTAGAAGTTGTTCCAATGGAGAAAGATCATTCATATGAAGAATAGCTGATAGAGATTCTGGATCAAAGAGAAAATGTTCTATGAAACAAAACCACTCACTTGGTTAAAGTTTAATGGAGGAACCACCAATTATAAGAAGATACATGGGAACTTGAGGATGTGATGACGGAATGGTATTCACATTAGTTTGTTATGAAGCGATGAATTTCGAGGGAGAAATTCATTTTAAGGGGATTATAATGAAAAAACCTGAGAATTTATGAGAATGTTTTTAGGTATTACATTATATGTAACACCAATGGAATCTTTAACTATTGTCTTGGCTTGCGTTACATGCAAAAGAAACCATCCTCGATAGCTTGCGTTGTACGCAATACAGAGTTTCACTAAACAGTGATCTATTATTATAATATTATGAAATACCCGTTATGAATCATATTTACTGAATTTCGCATTTTATAACCTTATAATTCTTATTACACATTTTCTAAAATGAGGTATGACAACAAAACGAGTTTTTTGGATAAAAGAAGTATTTTTCAAAAAAATGCAGTTTTACCACCTTTGGATAGAACACAGATTTTAAATAAATTTTTCCACAAGTATATAAGTAAATTTTTTCAAAATAAACATCTTTTTTTGAATTAGTATATAAAAATTTACATTGGATTATTTTTTGATAATTTTCTTATAACTTTCATATTTTGATGAATTGAAAAAACACGCTAAATTTTTCTTGAAAACAACTTTTTTCCATGAAATATAATTTACATGGTTAAATGATAAAATATAATGGATTTAAATTATAAATAGAATATATTTTTACCATTTAATATAATTTAATTCATTTTCATTAATTTAACATTTAATTCATAGGTAAAAAAATTTCAATATTTGGAAATGTTTTAACATTTAAAACACGTTTTCTTAACAATGGGATTAATTTTTAATTAATTACTGTAACTTCTGTGTTTGTAATTATGAAAATTGATTCCATATTTGGATTCAGTGTGTCCAAATTATGTTAATAGATTACTTTTATTTTTTTGACATTATGAATAGTAACTACGATACTTTTTATTTACAAAAGTTAAAGGTAAATCAGGTAATTAACGGTAGAAATAAGATTATAAAATTACCCTAAAACCTTCCAAAATTTTTCTGGATGAATAAAAGTAGACCCATATCACCTAAGGGTCAGAATAGGTTCATTTCCTGGACTTTTGACCATGAAAATTATGTAATTATTATTAAAACCAAATAAAGTGACAACATGTCAATCTCTTATATCTTATAAGTGCAATAATTTTAATTTAGTGATAAAAATAATAATACATTGAACATGATTAGTCTCCAAAAAAACTAATAATATTATCTAAATCATATGAATTTGTTTAGAAATTTTAGGGATTAAATACATATCATTAATTATGACACAATAGGGATGTTGGAATTATTTTATAAATTTAAATATAAAATAAATAGTTTTAAAAATATTAAAATAAATAGTATATTAACTATTTAATATTATCCAAGAATTTTTTATAAGAATATGACATGATAGGAATCTATTAAATATTTTCGTTCATATATATTCTCTGTGTGGATTTTATTAAAATTCAATAAAATAAATTCTGTCATAATTGACACTATTGTTATTTTAGAAAAATAACATATTATTAAATTGTTTAAAAATCACAAAAATATTTAAAATTTATAAATTGGAATTAATATGGTCTACAGTGTCATAAAGTATCCAATTATGGACAATTCACACCATATAAGAAATTATTTATACCAATTTAAAATTGAGAATATTATTTCAACAAATAAAATTAAATAGATTAAATAAGTATAAATCAAGTTGATATGGTTTAAAATAATTTCCCAATATGTCTAAATTTTATTTGTTAAAGAGATTAAAACCCTATCTCATCTAATATTCGGATTTGAGTCAATTTTGGAGGTTTTTATGTGGGGATTGAATTTATTATAAATTAATATTTCTTATGTTTCCAATGGTGCCCCTCTCCTCCCTTATAAAAGGGAACCCCCTCGCTCTCCTCTTTACACCATTTTGAGCCTTCAAGATCTTCCAAACCCTATCCATTTCACTTCTCCACATCCCTAGAAACATACTAAAGGTCCCGGTATTCTCCAAAGACTATCTTTAGTGCCCTATGAGGAGGTTTATAAGAGGCGCCTTGAAGAAGACGTAATATCCTTGACCGATTATTTCACATTTATTTCTTATTCTACTTCCTCTCAATTATCGGTTTCATTATAAAGTAATAACATTAGTATCAATTATATACTGATGTGTTATTATATAAATGAAACAACCCTGTTTCACCTTCTATCCATCCTACCAAAAATGAAATCATTGCGCGTGCATACATACAGAATATCGTCTCCATGCCGTGTTGTAATCTGTTTTTCCACCACCACCTTACTTGGATGGGTATAATGGTGTAAATAATATCTATATATTATTATTATAACATGATAATAATTCTGATATATTCTATCATCCACTTCAATACCATTAAATAATTATGGTAACGACATCGTCGCTCGTGCGTACGTACGACTTACAATCTCCACGGTGCGATGTGATTCATTCTACATGATCTTCATTAAACCATGATTATATAAAAAAATTGAATGAATAAATATGATATATATTATACTAATACCATTATGTAAATGATGTAGTTATATCCTAAAAACAGGAATAAGAATTTATTTGACAAAACATGCATAAGGTCATAAAGCATAATGTCATAAAGCAATCAAAACACGAATAACACGTAGCAATGAAATATTACTAATAAAAAGATATAACTATGACCATATATGATATCATAAAAATGTATATTATTCTGTAATAAATCAATGACATTATTTAAATCATTATACAGGAGGTTCAGATATGTACACAACATATCAGACCTAAGGTAAGGGAAAAACTCACAATCTCAATTTTTATCCGAGATTGTTAATACTTAGGTATTTACTGGGGCATATTTATCATCCACATAAATGTTTCCTAAATATGTAATATTATCCTCCTAAAATTGTTTATATAAAATTTTAACTATTGGTGAATTTTTAGTAAATTCTTTGAAAGGAATCTTTTTTCGTTTTTTGTACGAGATACTTTTTGACTTTTCATGCCAATGTACGGGGAGAATGGTTATCTTAACTTATAAGGAATGAATGGATTTTTAAGATTTCATAGAACATTATTTCCAAGAATAATCCTTTACAAGTTTTCTAGTTTATTTTCATTTATGTTCATTTATTATAAAATTTTATGACATGTTGAGAAAGGAAAAAAATTGAAGTAGGAAGGATATTTTACTGAAGAATGAAGTTCATGTGTTTTATCAAAATTATTTTCCATCTATGATTATGTAGGGTAATATTTCTATCCCTATTATTACATTAATTTGATTATGTTATGACGCAATTATTTTTATGAAGCACTTTTATCTTTTATGGATTATGTTATGATGGCATTCTGTTTATGAATCCCATTTTTTACATGGGTTATGCTCTGATGTTTGATAAATGACATTACGGCACACATAATAATGGTTTCATTATGAGATGGTTGGGACCTATATCTCCCTCCAATGCATTGGGTAAAGATTTCTATCTCATGAGATAGACATGGCTGGAATGGAAAGTATATCCAGTTCAGTGATACCGGACTGGAACGAGGAGTGAACTCAGTTTAGTAGTGGACATTGTCCAGTATGATGGTATTGGATATAAGTCTTGACTAATATGAAATGATTTTAAATGATTATCTGTGTATTACACAAAGATTCATGTTTTATGTTATGATTATTTGGATTACATCTCACTACTATGATTTATCCCATGTCATGATATTATGATCTCTTTTGTAAGTTATGATTTTCAAAATGTTATGTTCTTATTAATATGATATGATTGATATTTCCTTTTTTTACACTTATTGAGAATTTGAGCTCACCATTTTTTATGTTTTCTTTTCCCTAGGTCAGGAAGATGGGTATTAAGTAATATATACCTAAAGGGACTCTAGATATGATGAAATAAATGGGAGACAATATATATGATTTATGAACCAGTTGTTTATGTTTCCCATATTCTAAATACACTATACTTATACGGTTCTATCATGGTTTTGTTATATGATGTAATAATTATGCTTCAATTCTGAAGTAATAAAAATATATGTAAATTATTGGTCATTATACATTGGATCCATATTATCGGATCCAATTAAAGTTAGTTCCTACGTTAAGAACTAATGAGGGCTTAAAAATTTATTTTGTTTAATATTGTTAAACATAGATTTTATTAATGTTAAAATGAACGTTTTATACCTATAATTTACCCCCCTCAAGTAACTGAGTAGCCTATATATACATTTTTAACCTACAAAATTCTTAATATCATCTATTAAATTCCTATATTACTATAAGTAATAATAATTTATTTATTTATTTCTAAATAAAAATGTTTTACCTAAAAATGTAATTTTTATTATAAATTAGTTGTTTATGTTTTAAATTGTAACATATAATATTTTGATAACTGAATTTATTAAATTTCATTTATATATATGAAAAAATAAATAAAAATCCATTATTGTTTTATTAATTAGGTATAAATATTTTAAAAACCAGTAATTGGTAAAAGGAAATAATATTTAATGACTTTTTTAATTGTTTAACTTATATTTATCATTAAAAATTAATAATTCATCAAAAAAGAATAATTTAATTAAAATACATTGATAATTTTAGATGAAAAATAAATTAACAACCACATAATAATTAATAAAAAAATTAAAAGAATAAATTCATTTAATCTTAAAAAATGTATCTCTTAAAACCATTATTTTTCTCATTATACATTATTACATTATATTTTTTTGTCGAATTTTTAAATTAAATACAATAAAATTTATTTCATTTTATAATTCTAATTTTTATATTAAAAAATATATCCAATTTTATTTTTTGGCATAAATTTGAGTTACTATGATTAAAAGTGATTTATCATGGTAAATGTCAAATACGTTAAAAATGATTAAACAGATTGGAAACAATATAAAATATAAAGAAACCTTATGTATAAATCGTGTGGATATAGTTATTCACAACACATCTAAATTATTTTTCACTTTATATACATTTGTGTATAAAATGAAAACTATATTCATTATAAAGTGAATATTTATATAAATTCCACTAATACCTCAACTATGACGAGACCCCTCATTTACCCCTCAAAAAATAGAAACTACCTTTGGTTATCTCATGAATCCGTACCCATTTTTCCATTCCGAAATATATATTATACTTTTTATATACTATAGTCCCAATAAGGTTTCCTAAATCCTTCATTATAGAGGAACCCTATGTCATAATGATAGAATTCACCAAATATGTTAACGTGCTTCCATGAATATAAGAAGTAATGATAAGTGTTTACTGTCACAATTTTAATTTACTTGAGATATGTTTCATATTCACCACATATCTAATTTTTTGGTGTATATAATTCCCCATGTATTTCATTTATCTTACCTTTAATTAAACATAATGGATTTAAAAGTTTTCAAGTTTTTCTATTTTAATGGCATTAAATTCAAATGTAACTAATTCTGTAAGATTTTATTTTCCTATATCACATTGAAATAAGTATTTTTTATATCAAAAAATTCATTGGGATAAATTTAATTTTTTTATTTCTAATGACTTATCTAAATTAATATACTGCATTTATGTTTTTTTCTTACATTTATTCTTATCATTTCACCTATCATTGGTTTATTATTCAACAAAAATTATATTTTTAAATAAATTTGACTATATATATAAATTTTTTCTGGCGTCATTCTTCTCCATGCCCATATACTTTATATTTTTTATTTATTTTAGTGTACCAAATTTAATGATTTCTTCAGATACATTCCAATGGACTTGAATTTCATTAAAAATGAATATTATTTTAATTTTTTTGTACAATGGTCTTCACCAAACATTGAATTTCGATAAAAAGTAATGAAAGTTGTCATTTTTTATAAGTTTTCATGAGAATTAATTTTCCCTTGGTTAGTGTTAGTTTTCATTAGGATCCCTCTTCTCTACATTTTCATAAAATTTTAGAGTGATTATTTCCATTTTTTATATTTATTTTTAAATAAAAAATATTAATTATAAAGGATATTTCATCTCATTTTAAAAAACGTTTAATAATTATCATATAAGTTATTTTTTCATTTATGTTAATATATTTAAATAAATGTTTTCTTCCCATAAGATATTCTCAAATGATACAACCCATCTTTCATTCTCTAGATGTCTGATGAAATGTTTTATTAAAAATCTGAATACAACCCATTTATTTCTTCTGTATTAATCCATACATGATGGGATATTGAAGGTTTTAATGTTCATTTGGCACAAAAATATATAATGTTTCATTATATGATTTGTTTTAATGAAAAATAGACCCAATTAATTTTTAAATATTTATATCTCATGAGGTAGTGATGATTTTTTCATCCTTACAAATTTGTTCAGAACTCTATGTGTGGACCATATTGATATATTCACACATTTATGCATGTACCTTAGGTACATGTTAAAAACTATATTCATAAAACATATTAATATGTTAATAAATATATGTGTAGCCCTAATTGATATGTTCATAGTTCTATGCTTGAACCAAATGGATATGTTCATATCTCTAAATGTATATCTTATTTATATTTTTAGAACTCAATCCATATAACTAAATGTTAGGTTCCCAAATATATGTCTAAAACTAATTTCATTTCACTTATGTTCAACAAGTTATTGTTTACATATGCTTTTGTCTATTCAATGTTCCTAGGATGTTCTCTATTTCTCATTTTTATTTTTTCATGTGTCCTCATTCTTACACTATGGTATATGTGTGCTTTTATAATGATTCTTTGGTGGTAATATGTCCTTATATAACGCTACATGGATAACTATTATGATTAATCGTTATTTTTAACCTAATATTTCACCCATTTTTATATATTATCACATGATTATAATCTTCCACTATATGATTCATTGATATGTTTTATCCATACGGAGCATTTTAACTCACTCGTGATTTTTGTATTCCTTAGGTAATTAAGAAGTGTGTTAAGTATGATGTGTCTATAAGGATAAAATATGAGAATATTATTTTAAGGATATTTTGAATAAATAATTTTCAATAAGACATTTAAAAATCTAATATCTAAATAAAACCCCCATGGGTTCTAGGATTGTGTTCTTTTCAATAAGTTCTAGTCTATAGATAATGGAAACGATTTAAAATATATTCATGTAATGCTCAGTTCATATTAGTTTCTATAAAATCTATTGTCTAATGTTTTTATATTTGCATGGTATTTGGGTGTTCTAGTTAAAATTTTATAAGTTAGTATATAAAATACGTTTAGTTATTATTGGGTATTGGTTTAGAAATTATTAAGAGAACCCCAAAAAATATAAACCTAGGTTTAACTAAAAGTATCATATAATAAAATTAATTTTTCATATATTATGTCATACTAGGATTTATTTTTTATATTCATATGATTGCACACTTATATATTTTATGATATTATGGTTTATTGTTTATATTGACCTATCTATTTCTATATCGATGGTTAGACCGAAAATGAACTGATTTAACAAGGGGTGAAATTGAAGCATGGTGATTTTCCCAAATATTACACAAATAATATTATAGACGGAGTTAAAACCTTATTTGAAATTATATATCGGTTTATAACAAATAACATGAACCATTTTGAATGTGAAAATTAAAAAAATTAAAGAGAACATGTTACAGAGACTTTTATTCATTAATGGTCACCAACTATTAGTGTATCTTAAAATCCACAAGTTTCTAGGATATTTTTTAATCGTATAAAAATTATATTTTATGTTCTTCAATGACTGGAACAAGAATAAATATTATTAGTTGTCTTTTGGTGGGAAGTTGAGTCAAACTAGTATGGAACATTGGAAAACAACACTAGGTAGGAGGAAGATAAAATCACTATAGAATTGGATAATTTTAATAAGTTATTTTTCATTAAATAGTTTCCAAAAGTACTCACACAACGATTGAGATATAAATCAACTTTTTGATGAAAAAATTGGATGATTTCATTGGTACCTATGAAGAAAACCTTATAAAACATTGAAGGTATACCTTTAATTTTATCATTGAACTTAGAATAAAATATAAGTCATTTCTTTTATGGATTAAAACAAAGTGTATAAAAGGCCATATATGTATGGTACATTAGAAAATATGATGATATTGGTTTATGTGCATTAATGGTGGAAGTGGAAATAATTTACACCCATTATAATCATTATTTTGGAGTCTTCAAGTTGGATGTTAAATTTCATAGAAACAAAAAGGATAAAACCTATAGAGGGAAAATGATTTTTCTTCATAGATGAAAAATATGAGAATAATAATGGGTAATTTAATCAAAGTAATGGAGAAATTTATTATGTTTGGATTATAATTTTATAAATTAGAGGAATATACAATATATAAATATTGAAAACTATTAAAATATATGAAATGAATGCTTAACGTAATTAACTATATATGGACACAGTCCTCAAAAACATTTTATTAAAAAATTAATACATATTTTCCCAATAATAAATGCTATGGAATAAGATTTATACTGTATTTGGAAGCTTATATAGATAAAAAAGTTGACATAAGCATAAAAAAATTATTATTTAAACCTCCACACGGTGCTCCAAATACATTATGTTCTCTAAAACAACATAATATATCTTTTGGTAAATACATAGTGTAAAGGGTGAGATAAAAAAACCTTTTATGGAAAAGTAAATGTATATCCTAAAGAAAGTGATGGGTTATGATTAATAAAATGATACCATAAGTAGGAAAATCATAATCATATAGACAATAAATAAAGGAATGTCATTATAAGATCATGGGATCATAACCATTTTGATGAATAAAAAATAAAATAATAATCATATTTCTAATATAACCAATAAAAAAATATAGGCTAAATTATGTCATATCAAACCTCCATCATAACAGTGTCTTCATTGGATAACCACTAATTCACCATACATGGTGTGATTATGCTAACTGTGTATGCTGCACACATGGAATCCCATGAGATTTTAACATTACCCAACATATTTATGGGCTATAATGGTACCACATATAAAATCATAGGCTAATCACTATCATGATATGTACAAGAAAATTTGTTCCCATAAATGATTAAATAAAACACACATAAATCATAATCATGATGAAACCCATGAGAATAAAGTGTCTTTCGCAATATTGACTTAGGACATAACCAAATGATATATAATATGGTTTCACAGGGGAATATTGAATAAAATAATTTTGAATATTGATTTTTTATTAAATAGAAAAATAGTTCTTAACCATGCCTACCCATTTTAGAAAAAAATTCTTAAAGAAAATTCGACAATATATGAACAAAATAATCATCTTTAGTGATTTTTCATGAAATGAACGATCGAGATTTTAAATAAGAAAAATTAAAACTAAATTATTTTAAAACTAAAATTGAACTAAAAATGGTTTTCATGAAATAAATAGTTTTTTACAAAATATTCAATGATTAAAAACATAATGGGGATGATAAATGAAATGATTGTAGACAAAAGGATGCTCTATTAAAAATTACATTACATAAGAGATAGAATTTTAAAGAATCCTAAAAATTGTAATATCCAAAAAAAAATAAAGGTAAGGAAAACTATGTATATATTAAAGTAATATATATATATATAATAATGTCATAATTCTGAATAATTTAAAATATACTTGGGAAAATAAAGATAACATGACTCCAATATATAATAAAATTGATTTGGGGGATCCCTTACAACCTTAGAAACATATTAATAAAAACCCATTACAATAAGGGTATATTGAATTTAAATTTAATGTACCATGAATAAATATAATACAATACATTAAATTATAAATTAGTAGTATAAAAACCATTTAAAACATATTAGGTTCATAAAAGAAAATTTTATAAAAGAGGGAAATTTTGAGACAAAACCCTTACGAATTAAGAAAAATTCCAATAAAAACACCATTAAATATAGATATATTGATGTTGATGTCAAAAAACCATGAATAAATATAATAAATTAGATTAAATAATCAAAAATGTTCCTCAAATTGGGAATTGTTTTGATGAAACCCTTACCTCGTTTCTAAAAGTGTTATACACTTGCACTTAAATTCATAAATAATTATAATTATTTCCTAAGTTATATGAACAATAATTTTATTCATATGTATTTGTTATATAAGGACCATGTATTACATTTTGAAGCTTATTTTTAATTTAGATTTATCTAAAATTAGTTACTTGGGGTTGTTCAAAAAAATTCACTATAAGTCTTTTTGTATTTTGATTGTGGTAAAAGGTGTTATAAAATAACTTCATAATCATTATAATTTTTTAATTTTATTTCAATTTCTTTTCCATTGGGAAAATAATTGTATTGTTTCTAATTTTATTTCAACAAGATTCAAAATAAGAAAGCATCCCTAATATGTCCATTTAAGGTATTTAAGTTTACTATACTCATTTAAATCTACTCACACATATAAAATACGCAAAACTGTTCTTCAAACATTTTAATATTGTGAAAATATAAACTTTTTTAATAAAATTAACTTTTTGAAATTCCATTTAATGTGGTTATCGGATATTGAACATGCTGTCAATGGAGGCAGTCATTATCACACACACATAATGACGTTTTCCATTTTTTTTATATTTTTTATGAAAGTATAAAATGGATATTATATTAGTATAATAAAATCTCAGTATCATAAAAATTATCTGGTTATCGTTCCTTCTGCGATATAGGGAACTTTAATGGTTTCTAAGAGTAATAGAACGTAGAACAATTTGGTGAGAGTATTACCATTAACTTTGATATACCCCCATCGCTAACTCCTTAAGAATACTTATATTATAATTTCAATAATACAAAGGATTAAAATTCATGAGAATGGTTTTGGGGAGATAATAGGGTATAGTTTTTGTCAATCCGAGGCGTTGGAATTAGTAGAGAAATGGGGAGGATATTGTCTAAATTTATTAGTGAGAAAAATGGACTATTTGTAAAACCAAAATTTAAAATTCCTATTTTAAATATGTAAATAAAATTTTAATAAATAATTTTATAGATTTAATAAAATTATTTTAGTATTACTTCCCATAATGAGTAAAAACCTCTTTTTTGAAAAAAATGACTTCTTAAGCATAAAATTTATGTATTGACCAAAAGTGTCAGTGTTTTTAATTCAAATAATATTAAGAAGATTAATATTTTTGATATAATATTTACATGACATCACATGAAATAAAAAACTTAATTACTCCATGAGTAAATTTATATAAAGAAACACACACAAAATTGATTTTATATAATATTATTTTATTTTTTAAATATAATTCATGGGTATTAGAAATTGACCACCATATTTTAATTAACATTATTTCAATTTATAAATATTAATATTGTATAAATAGGGTTTCAAAAACGTCAATTTCACATGAAATTGATGTTATTATAAAAATGAGTATTTTTCACTATTGAACTAATAATCGATGATTTTAGAAAAACCTAAAACATTTAACCATATAAAATTTAAATAAACATAAATGAAAAATAAATTTATATTAAAAAAAACAAAATTCTTATATGTACATATTAAACATTTAATTTAAAACATATAATTTATCAATATAAATTATATTATTGAAAAATATAGTTTGTAACATTATTTTTCTTAAAATTATTTGACCTCAATTTCCAATTTATGATTTGTTAATATATTAGTTTTTATATAATAATATCTTGAAAGTGTCTCCTTAATTAATTATGAAAAAAATGTATATTACTTTGTAAAATAGTTCATTGAAAATTAATATTACTTATTTATTTAATTTTATTTAACAAAAAATATTAATTAATTAATTATAGATTGAAATTTAATCTGACTACTCCACTAGTATTAAAATATTTTTTTTAATATTACATATACATCATATCATATTTTATTAATAATATTTTTATTATTTATACATAACACATAAATATATATATATATATACTTGTAATTATTCTATATCATCTTTGTATTTTATTATGGGTTATATTTTTCACAACAAACTAATTTAGTATAACTATTTGATATATAAAAATGAAAATATTTATAATGGATATATTTGAAACAACCATATTTATAACACCCTTATTTATAATGATAATATTTCATTTTTATATATAGACTTGCTCAATCATTTTTTCTTTCCACTATCACTTCATAATGATTATTTTTTATTCCATATTATACATATATTAATGTGATTTATACCATCATGGTGATATTTCTCATTATATGCTTTGTTCGGAGGTTGGTGATCCTCATGGTTGATTATAATCTATAGGGTTTTCATATCGTGATAATTTTAGTATCATTATCTAAACTCCCCAATTAATTTTTTCACATTTAATGGATGCACATTGTCCATGATGAGTAATAACTCATGGGGTATAATAAATGTATTTATATGATTTTGTTGTAACATTCCACTTATGAATGATTAATCTATCCTCAGTTTTCTTTATATCATTTAGGGAACATTTTATAAGTAAATTAGAATCCCTTTGAAATAATATAGAAGAAATATTTAAAATTATTGGAATAAAGAAATAATAATATTAAAAATAATTATGGATCGTAAAACCAAGGGTATTACAACAACCAAATAAATTGCTTCCAAAAAATTCTAATAACTCGTAACTAATGAATGTAGGTTCCGATATTCTTAACATATTCATAATTCATGATATAACATCTAATATGAAATCTATCTTAATTTCAATTATTATAAAAAGTTACTCACATACATCAAACAAAATTTATCAATCATACAATTATATTTCCATGTGTGTATATAACCTGACCATTTGAAACAAAAAGGAATTAGACCATAGTCAGATCTTATATTCCGTAAAAAATTAACTCTTTTATGTTACCACTAGTTCAAAAAAATTACAGAGTAGTCTAAATATAAATCATAATCCAAAAAATGAGATAAAAATAAAAAACAATATCATCAATTAATTTTCAATCCAAATGTAACTTACACTTTCTATCATTTTCAACATCAAAAAACCCCTTTATTATAGCATATAAAAACCTTCCTTCTTTTACTTTCAATCTTTTTTACAAAATCAATCCACCCATTGTCAAAAAATTGTTTAATCCAATTTATTTTACATGCACTCCAATTTTTAATCATTTATTTGTATCAAATAATTATATTTATTTGGTAAATATTATAAATTTTTATAGTTTTATGGGCTTTTTCATAGTTGGTGATTTTTTAGAGGAAAATATAAAGGTCTTCCTAGGAAATCATTTGTATTTTCTTATTTCTAAATGAGGGTTCATGGTTAGGAGATTGGTTACTACTAATCATGAAGCCTTATCTCAGACCATGTTACTTGAGACAATGAGGTAACACATGGTGGTTGCATGGTTTGTCAAACTATTGTACCAAACCGTGAAACTCTTCTAGTAGTAGATAAATGAGAACATGGTTGGTGCATTGATTTTCAAACCATACAGAAAAACCATGTGATGTGTTTCTATTATTTTTGATATTGATTTTTAGACTTGATACACACTTGAATTTCCTCATTCATCTTCCATTGAGATGGGATATTGACCAAGGAGTGTCCTCTTGGATATATTTGGGATTCCATGTATTCATATGAATGATTTTGATGAATTATTGATTTTTTATCTAGATTTTTGAAGGTATGTACTCGTTTATTATCATTAATCATTGACCACACTAATTATCTTGAATTAAATCATAGATACATCCAATTAATGAAATATCTATTGATTGTGACTTAATTTAATTGGATTTATTATAGATATATATGATTTTTTATCTTCTTTGTTCTTTGTGATTTCATCAAGAATCATTGAGTTATGTTTTTATCTCCATACTATTTTTGAATATAAGATTAATTGGATATTCATGCGTGATAATAGTGACTTTGTGGGAATATATTGATTGATTCTAAACATAGAGTCTTTTTTGGGGGACCCCCTGTTGGGTGTTGAAATTTTGGGAATTAATTTTTGTTTTTATGGAAATCACTACAAATTGAAACCTTTGATTGTTTATAAATTTAATTTTTTTCTAATTTATTTATAAATCATTAATTAATTCTATTGAAATATTCATTTATATGAAGTGGTGTGTGTGGTAACATTTAATTGGAAATTTTCCTTTGAAATAATGTGTTATTTTGGTAAATTGATATTGATGTTATATGAATCATTTGAAGAATGGTTTTTAAAAAATTTAAAATTCATCAAAATTATTGTGATAAGAAGTGAAATTACATGAAATGAAGGAATAGTTTTTTTATAAAAACAATTTGATGTGGAATTTTTTAAATGAAATGAATTTTTTATTCTTTAGATCAGTGATGATTGAAATTATTTACTAGAATGTTTGAGATTTATCTAATTGAATGATATCCTCGCATATTTTTCATTTACATTGAAGAATATTTGATCCTAGGTAGTTTGGTGGGGTGAATACATGTTTGTATTGTATTACCTCTATCAATAAATAGTTTAAAATAATAATTATAACTTAATTATCTTGAGGGACAGTATATTATTCATTTTTATACTTTCCTGATTAGGCCTAGGCAAGGGATATATGTAGTGTATGAACACATAGAGTCACACATCCCATTGATGTGTGAGAATCCATGAATAAACTGAATAGAGAGTCCCTTAACAATATAACTGTGATTGAAATTGATAATATATAATTTTTTTGTTGAAATAATTATTCATTCATATTTTAATTAAATTATTTATTCATTCCAATTTCTAAAAAGATGCATGTGAATGTCTAATTTGATGGAAACTCATGTTTGTTTCTGTTTTTATTCTATCAGTTTTTTTCTTTTGTAATGTGTGATTCTATTTGAACTTTGAAAATATTTACATTGAATATTTTATTTGAAATTGGTAAAAATTGGTTTAATTGTATTATATATGTTATGAAATTATTATTCATATCCTTTTGGGTGTTTTTTCTTGAATCCAAAATTTTCCTTCAGGTTTTGTAAACATTATTATGCATGGTCCAATAAATGTAAGTGTAACACCCCGAGATTTTATAAAAAAAATATTATTTTAATTTCATTAATGTCTTATGTTGTATTCTACACCAAGATTATCATGCGCTATACGCAACACCGTATTAGCTTGTAGTATACGCAACACTATTCTTGGACCGTGTTACACACAATTTTGATAATAGTTATTCTACGCAACATTGAGTATATATATATATATATATATATATTAAATGTATAAATGAAATATGGTTGGATTCTGTTATACGAAACAACGAAGGATTCTTTCACAACACGCATCCCTGACTTGGCTTGCATTACACGCAATCACGACCTTCCTCGATAGCATGTGTTGTACGCAATACCTGGTTTTAATAAACAATGTTATATTATTATAATATTGTCATGAACTAGCCGTTATGAATAGTATTAACTAAATTTTGAATTTTATAACATTATTATTCATCTTACACATTTCTAGAACATGGTATAAGAACAAAATAAATTTTTCGGGTAAAATAAGTATTTTTCAAAAAATGCAGTTTTACCGCCATTTGATTGCGCACCCACTTTAAATATAGTTTTTGACATGTTTATATGTTCAATTTGACAAAATAATATTCTTCTTTTGAATCAGGATGTAAAAATTTACATTAGATAAAGTTTTGATATTTTTCCGACAACTTTCATATTTTAATGAATAGTAAAAACACGCTATATTTTAATTAAAAACAACTTTTTTCATCGTAATATATTATGTGGTTAAATTATAATATTGAATGGTTTTAAAGTATATTTAGAATATATTTTTACCACTTAATATAATGTTGGTCATTGGACACAATTTTACAATTAAACCGAACATAAACAAGTGTCAATCTTTTGATAGTTATTATCTCTTAAAAACACGCTTTTTGTTTTGACAGCGAGAATTAATTTTAAATTAATTTCTGCCACTTCTGTGTTTTGAATTTAGAAAAATGGATTCCATATTTGGAATCAGGATGTTCAAATTGTGTAAATATATAACTTTTATTTTTAGACATTTTGAATAATTACTGCGGTAAATATTTTATTTACCATGGTTAAGGGTAAATCCGGTAAATAAGGGTTAAAAAATAATATTATAATAATATTAAATTACCCTAAAACGTGTCTTAACCCCATTGGTTGATACATGGTCGACCATGGGAATCTTTGGGTCGATTTTGGGACCCCATTGATCAACTTGTAAGTGATAATGACACTTTATTTTAATTAAGTTAAAATGAATACAAAAATGACACAAGCATATATCTTTTAGAAAAACAATTGTTACATAGGGTTATATATGTTGGATTTTATATTATAAATATTCATTAGAAAGATAAAAATATTTCCTACATAATGGTATTTTATTTGTAATTTTTAGACTTTAAATAATTTAATTTATTTATGACACAATGATGATGCAGTAATTATCTTATTAATGAAATATTGACATAATTGATGTTA
Organism: Viscum album; assembly: GCA_963277665.1. Classification (NCBI taxonomy): domain Eukaryota; kingdom Viridiplantae; phylum Streptophyta; class Magnoliopsida; order Santalales; family Viscaceae; genus Viscum; species Viscum album. Next base: position 149,109,146 of record OY728156.1, on the reverse strand, counting down.
TAAACACCAAAATAAATGTAATTTAAGACTTTTTATGAATTCCACTAATTTTCTAGGTTACTATGATATATTAGTGTTGATTTAATCAACTTGGTTCGAACATATAATTCTGTTATGACTTTCACAAAAATCATATATCAAATAGTGTCAAAATTGACACAAAATAGTTTTTAAGTCAAATATTATATTATTAATTGTTATTTTATTCCTAAAAATCTAATGTTCGGCCAAATGACTTATATAAGGATATATATTTTAATAATAAACAATTTGGGGTTCTTTTGGCATGTTATAGTAAGTGTATTAACCATATAGTGAAAGAAAACAAAAAGACACGGTAAAAGTTAAATTATTTAACTTGGAGTTAAATCTAATTGATAAGGTTAAAATAATATCCTAAACTTATCTAAATTCTATTGGTTGATAGTATTTCGACCCATCCCCACCTTAGATTCGAAATAAGACCCTTTTGAACCATTATAAACCGATTTTGACTTTAATATAAAATAATATTTTGAGATATTCCTAAGGTGCCCCTCTCCTCCCCTATAAAAGGACACCTCCTCCCCCTCCTCCTCACACCAATTTGAGCACTCAAGCTCGGCCAACCCCTGCCAAAATTTCTTCTCCACTTCCCTAGAAACATCCTAGAGGTTCTGGTCTTCCTCAAAGACCAATTTTAGTTCCCTAAGAGGAGGTCTCAAAGAGGCGCTTCAAAGAAGAGGTAATTACCGTTACCAATTCTTTCATCTTTATTTCTTCTTCCACTTCTTCTTCTTAGGTTGTTTCATTATGAAGTAATAACATCAGTATCACTCATATACTGATATGTTATTATAAGTATGAAACAACCCTATTTCACCATCTATCCATCCTACGGAAAAAGAAATCACCGCGCGTGCGTACGTACGGAATACCGTCTCCACGCCGTGGTGTAATCTATTTTCCACCACCACCTTACATGGATGGGTATAATGGTGTAAAGAATAACTATACATAGTTATTAAAACATCATATTGATTCTGATATATTGTATAATCCACTCCAATTCAATTCAATATTTATAGAAATGATATCATCGCTCGTGCGTACGTACGGACTACCGTCTCCACGATGCGATGAGATTCATTCTCCATGTTAACCATTTAAGAATGATTATAAAGTATATATAAGAAATAATAATGAAATATATGACATTATAAAGCTACTGGATTTATGTATATATATACATATGTATGTCATCTACTTACTTCCATTTCAAGACAATAAGGAAAGGAAAACAGCGTTCATGCGTACGTACGGACTACCGTCTCCATGAACAGTGTTTTTCATTTTATTTATCTACCGATTATATATATATATATATACTGAATATATATGATATATAAATCATATTTTATATTCTGGAAGTAAGTAAATCATGATATAAGTAATAATGATGTCAAGAACAACAAGTCAAAACACCTACGATAAATGAAACGATTTTACCCAAAACGCTTCTTTAACATGGAATTTACAAAAGAACGGGTAATATAATGTCATAAGTGAACCATATATGATATCATAACAATGAATATGATTCTGTAATAAGTCAATAACATGATTTAAATCATTATACAGGAGTTTCGGACACTTACAAAGCAAGTCGGACCTAAGGTAAGGGAAATATCACAATCTCATTTTTATCCGAGATTGTTTATTCGTAAGTATTTACTGGGGTGTATTTTATCATCCACATCCACGTTTCATAAATATGTAATATTATTTCCATCCACCTACAATTGTTTAATTCCATTTTTACCCTTCGGTGAGTTTTTAGTAAAAGAAATGAAAGGAATCTTTTGTCGTTTTTCGTACGAGGTACTTTTTGACTTTTCCGACAAAAGTACGAAGAATGTTTTTTAACATAAACGGAACGAATGGATTTTTGTGGTTTTATAAAGCCTTATTTTTATGAAGCTTCCTCCAAAATATTTCATGACTATTTTTAATAAAATCTCTTTCTTTTAAAATTTCATGATGTTTTGTGAAAAGAAATTGATTTTGAAGAAGAAAGGATATTTTCCTCAAGAATTCATTTCAAGTGTTTTATCAAAATTATTTTCCATCTAAGATAATAAAGGGTTCTGTTTCTATCCATATTTTATATTGATTTGACTATGTTGTGATGGAATTATGTTTATGAATTCCTTTATCTTATATGAATGGTTTTATGATGTCATGTTGTTTAAGAATCCCATTTTTATTACATGGGTTATGAAATGATGTATGATTTATGATTTTGTGGCACACATAAGAATGGTATCATTATGAGATGGGTGGGACCTATATCTCCCTCCAATGCATTGGGTAAAGATTTTATATCTCATGAGATAGACAGGGCTGGAATGGTAGGTTATACCGGTTCAGTGAAACAGGACTGAAACGAGGGTTACTCAATTCAGAAAGGGACTTAGTCCAATAAGATAGTCTTGACAATGAGTCTTGACTAACAAGAAATGATTCTCTATGATTATGTGTGAAAGCCACAAAGTTTCATGTTTTATGTTATGATTATTGTGATTACATTTCACTACCATGATTTACCCCATGTTATGAAGTTATTATCTCTTTTGCAGGTTAAGATTTTCCAAAAGTTATGTGCTTATGTATATGATGTGATTGATATTTCTTTTGTTTACCCTTACTGAGCATTTGAGCTCACCCTTTTATGTTTTCTTTTCCCCAGGATATAAAGAAAGGTTTTAGGTAAAAAAAAAGAAGATCTTTATGGGAGATATTGAAGAACTTTCACCACGATTAGAAGATTACGTTCCGAGTTTCCAAAGACACTAAACTATTACGATCCTTTAGTGTGTGTTTTTGTTATGTACTAAGTATTCCGCAAATGTAATGTAATTTCCATGTACGTCAGGCTTCGGGTCTCTACAGTTGGTATCAAAGGAAAGGTTTAGTCAACCTTTGGAATCTAGGATGCGATAACTTTAGTGAGATCCCTAGAGATATTTATAAGGTATGTCTAGGGATGTCCATAAGGATAAGAATACGTATAGGATACAGTCCTAGAACTACGATAACGATCATTGAATTTAACCTAAGATGTTAGATATCGAGGATACTCCACCTTTATTATGTTGTTTTCCCTAGCATGATTTTTGCCTCTCACACTATTCTTTTTTTGGGTTTTAGAAAATGGCTGGAAACAAGATGATTCACGATAATGAAGGATATGATAGACAATGGAATGATATTCTTCATGAGCAACCAAATGAAATGGGATTTGGAAGTCCAAAGATCATTATTATGCCGAATCAGCAATCTCATAATATTATCAATAAAGTAAAATTTGGTAAGTTTCCTGACTTGGCTAATAAGAGAAAGATGGAGTTTCATGATGATCATAGAGGAAAGAAAGTTCAATTTCCCCTATGTAAATCATGTGGGAATAGGCATCAAGGAGAATGTTTCAAAGGAACTGGAAGATGGTTTGGGTGTGGAAAAGAAGGACACAAAGCAAGTAAATGCAAAGGAAAAGGTTCAGTTAACAACGTGGATGAGGATAATGGTATTGCTACGACATCAACAATGGTTAAATGTTTTAAATGTGGAATGTACGGGCATTATGCAAACCAATGCCCTACGGGAAAGTCTCATGAAGATAATCAGTATGGTCGTATGGGAAGTATTTATGTGGATGATGATGAAGAGACTACAAATGATATGTGAGATGAAAGAATTGTTGAATCTCGGTCAATGGTTTAAGAATGTAGTGGAATGATTACATGTTTATCAAGTGTAATGTTGTACTATAGAATAAAAAGACATCTAAGGATTGTTACACTGTTGTCTTTCCTTAAGTTTTGAAAGTTTATGATGAATGGTATGAGTAACAATGAAAGGTTATTCAGATATTTTTTTTGAAAGTGGATGATATGCGCTTAGTGAAGTGATAAAGAGAAAATGAAATGCTTGAAAGTATTCATGAGCTCATGATTGAAATAAGGACTAAGTGATATCATGGTTTGAGTATATAGAATTTTGAGGATTTTGGTATGTGGAAAGTATTAACTTTTAACTGCATTCATGTTTTCACTAAGGTTCAATGGGTATTCAAGAGAATACATGATTAAGGACTTTGAATGTTTGGAATGTGACCAACAAAACATATCTTATGATATATGGGGATCAACGATGGTATTAAATCTCTGGTAATCGTTTTCACTATGTTATGGGAATGGACTCCAGTATTATGGATAAGCCTAAAGATTGGAATGGATTATGTTGAACATAAGTTAGTATTGTTTAAGGATAGAAGTTTTTTCGATATTATTGATGGGATGTTATAGTAATATAGTTTTAGAAAAAGGAAAACCTGCAGGACGGGCGACAGCCCATCGCTTCGGACAAGGCTATGGGAATCGAACCCACAACCGAAGTGCGACTGGCCTTTATCGCCTACCACTGGCCTACAGGAAGTCCCCGTTTAGTAGAAACTAGTTTTATTTTATTAAGTGGTATGATATATAAAGTATAAGTTCATTTTTGGAACCATATACGATTAATCTCACTATAAGATGGACTTATAACTTTTGCTAACCCTTTGTTTGAAATAGATGGAATGACCCATCCTTCTATCACATGATCTGCTAATGCTTCACGAATAACAAATTCAACTTCATTTCTTTATGATATGAAGTGGAAATTGTTCAATTCACGAACAACAATGAGATTGTAACAAAATCATGTAAGTATTTCTTTTAATTCATCAACTTTAGGGAAATGATCTTGAAAACCAAAAATGTTGTCCTAGTGCCCTTATATCTGATTAATCAGATGGTACCTTAGATCGTCACAAATTTATGGATTTGTGATTGTTGGCTTTTCCATAGCCATGTTCTCTATCACTCTCCATCAGAACATGATGGTTAGATTTCTCTTCCATATCCATATTTTCACCTATGTGGAAACCCAGTGATTAGTTTATTTGGGTAACCGTTACGTTTCATACTTTTGTTTTTAAAGATAAGTTTTGGTATTCCTTTTTATGATGTGGGTTTCTATCAAAGAAACTTTCAAATAGTAAACCATTTATAACCTCGACGAATTTCGAGGGCGAAATTCATTTTAAGGGGGGTAGAATGTAACACCCCGAGATTTTATAAAAAAATATTATTTTAATTTCATTAATGTCTTATGTTGTATTCTACACCAAGATTACCCTGCGCTATACGCAACACCGTATTAGCTTGTAGTATACGCAACACTATTCTTGGACCGTGTTACACACAATTTTGATAATAGTTATTCTACGCAACATTGAGTATATTTATATATATATATATATATATATTAAATGTATAAATGAAATATGGTTTGATTCTGTTATACGAAACAACGAAGGATTCTTTCACAACACGCAACCCTGACTTGGCTTGCATTACACGCAATCACGACCTTCCTCGATAGCGTGTGTTGTACGCAATACCGGGTTTTAATAAACAATGTTATATTATTATAATATTTTCATGAACTAGCCGTTATGAATAGTATTAACTAAATTTTGAATTTTATAACATTATAATTCATCTTACACATTTCTAGAACATGGTATAAGAACAAAATAAATTTTTCGGGTAAAATAAGTATTTTTCAAAAAATGCAGTTTTACCGCCTTTTGATGGCACACCCACTTTAAATATAGTTTTTGACATGTTTATATGTTCAATTTGACAAAATAATATTCTTCTTTTGAATCAGGATGTAAAAATTTACATTAGATAAAGTTTTGATATTTTTCCGACAACTTTCATATTTTAATGAATAGTAAAAACACGCTATATTTTAATTAAAAACAACTTTTTTCATCGTAATATATTATGTGGTTAAATTATAATATTGAATGGTTTTAAAGTATATTTAGAATATATTTTTACCACTTAATATAATGTTGGTCATTGGACACAATTTTACAATTAAACCGAACATAAACAAGTGTCAATCTTTTGATAGTTATTATCTCTTAAAAACACGCTTTTTGTTTTGACAGCGGGAATTAATTTTAAATTAATTTCTGCCACTTCTGTGTTTTGAATTTAGAAAAATGGATTCCATATTTGGAATCAGGATGTTCAAATTGTGTAAATAGATAATTTTTATTTTTAGACATTTTGAATAATTACTGCGGTAAATATTTTATTTACCATGGTTAAGGGTAAATCCGGTAAATAAGGGTTAAAAAATAATATTATAATAATATTAAATTACCCTAAAACGTGTCTTAACCCCATTGGTCGATACATGGTCGACCATGGGCATCTTTGGGTCGATTTTGGGACCCCATTGATCCACTTGTAAGTGATAATGACACTTTATTTTAATTAAGTTAAAATGAATACAAAAATGACACAAGCATATATCTTTTAGAAAAACAATTGTTACATAGGGTTATATATGTTGGATTTTAGATTATAAATATTCATTAGAAAGATAAAAAGATTTCATACATAATGGTATTTTATTTGTAATTTTTAGACTTTAAATAATTTAATTTATTTATGACACAATGATTATGCAGTAATTATCTTATTAATGAAATATTGACATAATTGATGTTATAAACACCAAAATAAATGTAATATAAGACTTTTTTTGAATTCCACTAATTTTATAGGTTACTATGATATATTATTGTTGATTTAATCAACTTGGTTTGAACATATAATTCTGTTATGACTTTCACAAAAATCATATATCAAATAGTGTCAAAATTGACACAAAATAGTTTTTAAATCAAATATTATATTATTAATTGTTATTGTATTCCTAAAAATCTAAGGTTCGGCCAAATGACTTAGATAAGGATATATATATTAATAATAAACAATTTGGGGTTCGTTTGGCATGTTATAGTAAGTGTATTAACCATATAGTGAAAGAAAACAAAAAGACACGGTAAAAGTTAAATTATTTAACTTGGAGTTAAATCTAATTGATAAGGTTAAAATAATAACCTAAACTTGTCTAAATTCTATTGGTTGATGGGATTTAGACCCATCCCCACCTTATCTTCGAAATAAGACCCTTTGGAACCATTATAAACCGATTTTGACTTTAATATAAAATAATATTTTGAGATATTCATAAGGTGCCCCTCTCCTCCCCTATAAAAGGACACCTCCTCCCCCTCCTCCTCACACCAATTTGAGCACTCAATCTCGGCCAACCCCTGCCAAAATATATTCTCCACTTCCCTAGAAACATTCTAGAGGTTCTGGTCTTCCTCAAAGACCAATTTTAGTGCCCTAAGAGGAGGTCTCAAAGAGGCGCTTCAAAGAAGAGGTAATTACCGTTACCAATTCTTTCATCTTTATTTCTTCTTCCACTTATTCTTCTTAGGTTGTTTCATTATGAAGTAATAACATCAGTATCACTCATATACTGATATTTTATTATAAGTATGAAACAACCCTATTTCACCATCTATCCATCCTACGGAAAAAGAAATCACCGCGCGTGCGTACGTACGGAATACCGTCTCCACGCCGTGGTGTAATCTATTTTCCACCACCACCTTACATGGATGGGTATAATGGTGTAAAGAATAACTATACATAGTTATTAAAACATCATATTGATTCTTATATATTGTATAATCCACTCCAATTCAATTCAATATTTATAGAAATGATATCATCGCTCGTGCGTACGTACGGACTACCGTCTCCACGACGCGATGAGATTCATTCTCCATGTTAACCATTTAAGAATGATTATAAAGTATATATAAGAAATAATAATGAAATATATGACATTATAAAGCTACTGGATTTATGTATATATATACATATGTATGTCATCTACTTACTTCCATTTCAAGACAATAAGGAAAGGAAAACAGCGTTCATGCGTACGTACGGACTACCGTCTCCATGAACGGTGTTTTTCATTTTATTTATCTACCGATTATATATATATATACTGAATATATATGATATATAAATCATATTTTATATTCTGGAAGTAAGTAAATCATGATATAAGTAATAATGATGTCAAGAACAACAAGTCAAAACACCTACGATAAATGAAACGATTTTACCCAAAACGCTTCTTTAACATGGAATTTACAAAAGAACGGGTAATATAATGTAATAAGTGAACCATATATGATATCATAACAATGAATATGATTCTGTAATAAGTCAATAATATGATTTAAATCATTATACAGGAGGTTTGGACACTTACAAAGCAAGTCGGACCTAAGGTAAGGGAAATATCACAATCTCATTTTTATCCGAGATTGTTTATTCGTAAGTATTTACTGGGGTGTATTTTATCATCCACATCCATGTTTCATAAATATGTAATATTATTTCCATCCACCTACAATTGTTTAATTCCATTTTTACCCTTCGGTGAGTTTTTAGTAAAAGAAATTAAAGGAATCTTTTGTCATTTTTCGTACGAGGTACTTTTTGACTTTTCCGACAAAAGTACGAAGAATGTTTTTTTTAACTTAAACGGCACGAATGGATTTTTGTGGTTTTATAAAGCCTTATTTTTATGAAGCTTCCTCAAAAAGATTTCATGACTATTTTTAATAAAATCTATTTCTTTTAAAATTTCATGATGTTTTGTGAAAAGAAATTGATTTTGAAGAAGAAAGGATATTTTCCTCAAGAATTCATTTCAAGTGTTTTATCAAAATTATTTTCCATCTAAGATAATAAAGGGTTCTGTTTCTATCCATATTTTACATTCATTTGACTATGTTGTGATGGAATTATGTTTATGAATTCCTTTATCTTATATGAATGGTTTTATGATGTCATGTTGTTTTAGAATCCCATTTTTATTACATGGGTTATGAAATGATGTATGATTTATGATTTTGTGGCACACATAAGAATGGTATCATTATGAGATGGGTGGGACCTATATCTCCCTCCAATGCATTGGGTAAAGATTTTATATCTCATGAGATAGAGAGGGCTGGAATGGTAGGTTATACCGGTTCAGTGAAACAGGACTGAAACGAGGGTTACTCGATTCAGAAAGGGACTTAGTCCACTAAGATAGTCTTGACAATGAGTCTTGACTAACAAGAAATGATTCTCTATGATTATGTGTGAATGCCACAAAGTTTCATGTTTTAAGTTATGATTATTGTGATTACATTTCACTTCCATGATTTACCCCATTTTATGAAATTATGATCTCTTTTGCAGGTTAAGATTTTCCAAAAGTTATGTGCTTATGTATATGATGTTATTGATATTTCTTTTGTTTACCCTTACTGAGCATTTGAGCTCACCCTTTTATGTTTTCTTTTCCCCAGGATATAAAGAAAGGTTTTAGGTAAAAAAAAAGAAGATCTTTATGGGAGATATTGAAGAACTTTCACCACGATTAGAAGATTACGTTCCGAGTTTCCAAAGACACTAAACTATTACGATCCTTTAGTGTGTGTTTTTTTTATGTACTAAGTATTCCGCAAATGTAACGTAATGTCCATGTACGTCAGGCATCGGGTCTCTACGGTAAGGGATTCACTTTTAGGTGGTGTATGTTTCTTATCAGTAGCACCATATGAGTTTGTGGCTTCGTTTGGAGCATTTGATCAACTCTCTATAAGTATTTATCTACTTCTTATCTGAATTTTTTTGTTTCTATGAAATGTTTTAGACAATCATCATCCTAATTTTGGGATTTTCATCATTGTTGTGTTTTTGGAAAAGATGATGTTTAATTTTTTATATTTGATTCGCTATTTTCATGAGTTATTCGTACGGTGAAATTGTTCCCATAAGATTTTATTTATGGTCAGATGCTAGTTTCTAGCCCATGGGGATCGAGAATTCCCTTTTGGCAATATAATAAATTTTTCAGTTATAAAATTGGAGGATTATCCAAGATGGTTCATGATAAATGGTATAAAAGGATTTCATCTTCATTATTTATGTTAGTAAGCAATTTTGGATGTCTTACTATATAAGAGAAAATATAATCCAGACATAAGGGTACGTTATGATAGATTGTCTAGCTACTTCTCATCGAAATGATCCTTATGTGACCATGGGTAGTTAGGAAAAGATTTTATTGAGGAGTTTTCATCATATTCAATATATTTTCCTGAGCTTCTATTTTATATTTGAGTCTCCCATATGAATTATAAATGATGGAGTAAATGACTTTTTGTCTCTTGACAGACATCTCCCATTTTATTTTTTGATATTGTGTAGTATCGTTCCCCCAATAATATGTTTGAATAATGCTCAAGATGTATATTAAAATAATATATAAAGATATTTTTTATTATAAACCAGTATAATTTCATTTGTGTGTGGTCAGGGCTCTAGGATAATTATCCACACATATTCTTATTCAGGTTTTAATTTTTGTTCATTATTGAGATTATTTCAAAGATTATAATGAAGATTTTATCCATCTAAAGACACCATCTTTACATATAACCAATAATCCATTAATGTGAAATGATTGGTTGAAAAATGTTGAGAAAATATACGAGTTCTCAGACACTCTAACCTATATTAATTTGAAATGTGTTATCTTAAAATTTTGAGGTGTAAGAAGAGGGTGGTTTGATTTTATGGTTTATCAATTGATGAATTTGGGCTTTGAGTAGAAATAATTGAGGGTACATTAAAAAGTGAGATTTTATCCAGAATTAATGTGGTTGGATATGTCGATGGAGTTCCTTAACCATATACAAGGTTACCATATTATAATTCAATAATACAAACGTTTTCTATGTTCATTCATTTCTCAGCCAATGTGGTATTTAATGGGAAACTGTAATCCAATTTTATTGAGATGGATCTTTATGAAAATATAAAATCTCATGAATTTGTGTAAAAAATAACCTCATTTTTTGAAGTTCTATATTGTTCTTTGATGAATTAACATGACAAAGAAGGTATGTTAGGGATTAAGAGAGTCCCTACTACTCCTAGAAGTTCCTTGAATGGTCCCTTTAAAGTGAAGAGGTTGTGGGATAAGTATTGTGGTTGAGACAATAGTGGTGGTTTTCGGTATAATACCTATTATAAATATTATATAGTATCTAGTACATGAATAATAACTTTTTCCTAATGTGGAAAAGTTGGGGACTAAAATCATGCTTTCTTGGATTCACCAAAGATCTATAGATCTTCTTGATGCTCAAAGAACATAAACATATCTTTCTATGTCTTTATCTCTCCTCATAGTGGTACTAGATCAGTAATTAGGGGAGGATCTACAGCATAGTCAAATGTTTCAATAATAAGGTGTTTATATCCATAATCATTATGAATAAATCCTCTTTATGTTACTCATGAGTCTCTATGGGAAGTTGATATGGGTCTTATGAATGTGAGAGGTACCATTACCATTCATTCATCTTTGTTATTTCTTTATTTGATACTAGTTTATCTCATTCCATAATATCTACCAATATTTTGGAACTAGGGAATTTTCATTCAAAAATATTTATTATATAATTGATAATCTACAACTCTTAGGATGACAAAAGAGTAGGGTATTTGCTTACCATTTTGTTCTTTTTCCCTTTGTGATGTCAAGATTTTATGTGAACTCATATTTATGGATATGAAACCTGTATATGATATTAATTGGATTGATTGGGTGATTTATCAAAAATCCCATATCAAAATTTATCTTCAATGGGCCTCCTTTACGTCCCATAAAAGTGAGTTCTGTGTCTTTTAGGGATAATGGGCCATGAGTTAAAATAGATATATACCTCCTCATCTAGAGTTAGGTATGATGATATCTATGTATACAATTGAAATGCAGTAGGAGTATTCATGTGGTGGTCTTGATCCAGTATCAAATTATTTTCCTAATGTGTTTCAATTAGGATTTTCTATTTTTTTTACTAGCGAGGGAGGTCACAATTTCTATTGACTTATTGATAGTTACCCATCCTATATCTATTCCCTATTATTTTATGGAACTATTTGAACTAAAAGAGATAAAGACTCATTTTTTGTATCATCCCAGGTAAATAAAGAATATGAAATTTTCATATTTATTAATATTTCTGAATATAAAATAATATTACTTTAAAGGGGATGATATGTTCGATGGCGTACCCGATTCACAACAACGGGATTCATTGAAATCTTACGTTGCACACTAATAATATAATAATATTATTTTAAATAGTAGTTAACACCTAGCCTTTGTATTGGCAGTAATGAATATAAATAAATAAAATATGACTATATATGTTTTTAAAATGTTTTTACATTTATCCAATAAAATATGAATTCTTAAAATAAGAAAAAAATTCAATTTTACGCATAAATACTCTAATATTTACTAAAAGGTAAATTTTTCTCCTTTTGATGGTGAACCCTATTTAAAAATATTTTTAGTCACACTTATACATTTCATTGGACCAAATATAATCTTTTTTAAGAATCGGGACATCAAAATTTACATTGTGCATGTTTTTGTTATTTTTCGGATAATGTTCATTTTTAATGAATAGTGAAAAATGTTGATTTATGTGAAAACCTCCTTTATATATAATTTATTTATATGGTTAGATTATATTTTTAATTGGTCTTAACGTGTAATTAGAATACATTTTTACCATTTAATCCAATGGTTATCATTAAAATTAATTTCACTTTGAAATATGGCATAAACAAGTGTCGGACTTTTGATAGATATTATTTCTTAAGAGCACGCTATTTGTTTGGACAACAAGAATTACTTATAAAATTAATTAATGAAACTTATATGTTTTGAATTATTTAAAATATGAATCATGTTTTAATTTGGAATATCAAATATAGCTTAGGGTGATTTTTTGGTATATTTCTAAAGAACTTCAATTTTTGATAAATAGTGAAGCCACTAAGTGGTAGTTAAACAAACTGATTTTTCGTTTAAATGAAGTTTTAGCACTTCTGTTATTTGAATTTCAAAAATCTAAAATACACGGTTTCCATTATATATTAAAATTTGGTTCAATGGGATGAAAATGATTTTTTGGTGAATTGTAAATTTTGAGTTTTATTAACTGTGATTAGAGGTAATTAGGGTAATTTAAGGTAAAAAAATGTTATAATAATATGAAATTACCTTGAAACATGTCCAAAAATTATTATATAAGCCATGGACTACCAGGAAAATCCATGGGTAAATTTTTGGGACCCCATGGAGCCACTTGGTTATAATAATTACATTAATACCTTTTATTTAAAGTAAAAATAAAATGTCAAAAACATGTATTATTTTTATAAATCAATTTTTACATGGGGATATATAAGTTATATTTCTGACTATAAATATTAATTATAAATCTAAAAACATCTCCTACATCATGGTAATTTTTTCACAATTTTTAGACATCAAAAAAATCAAATTATTTATGACACAATGATGATGCAATGTTAACGTCAGTAATGAATGATTTAAATAAATATGAATATAATGATTAAAAAATATCCAAAACATTTACAATTATTATTGGATGATTTTATTTCGAACATGGGACACCTTATATTAGAATTTAATTATTTTTTGATTTTTAGAAACCAAAAAACATTATGTAATATAATAATAGTTTCATGCTTTCCAAAAGAGCCCCTCCTCTCCCTTATAAAAACACCCCACTACCTACCCATCTCTCACACTTCTCAAAACCATTGTCTCATCCAAAATCTAATAAAATAAGCTCCCAATATCCCTATATTCATCATAGAAGCCTTACCTTAGTAATAAATAACTTCAAGATACCCTTTTTGTTCAATCCATGGGGAGTTACCCGATATAAAGGTAATGTCTTCTCTTATGTTCTTTTGTTTTATTTTGCTTCTCCAAAACCCAAAAATCTTTTTAATCCTTTATTTTGTAACAACACCAGTATCTTCAATATACTAATATGTTGTTATAATAAGTATTATAGCTACACTAACACCCACCTCCGTCTAATGGTTAAAGAACATATTGTTTCTGTGGATGGTAAATTATTTCCACACAAAATGATGATTGTTAAATCTTCTTTTAACACATATCTTGGAAGCCATTAACATGTAAATGTCTTTATATATGATATATATTATGTTTATGTTTTTCTTATGATTCTTTATTTCTCATTTATGACATACCTTTATGGTTTCCATTATGGTTAAAAGAAATAATCTCATTAGATGAAGTGCGGACTACCACCCCATCAAATTGATATGACTCGTTCATGCCTTACATGGAATGTATAAATGATGAAGTTAATAATATCATATACGATATTATACTAGAATTATAATATAACTACGTATCATTACATATTTATTCCATTAAAATAGTAAATATAAATAGAAGTAGCGTTCATGCGTACATACGGCTTACCATCTCCATGAACAGTGCATTTCATTTCTTACCTCTAAATGTTTGGTAATATTAAAAATACATGTATATAAATGATATATATGAAATATATGATATCTAAATAATTATTATAATTCTGATTATAATGGATAATTTACCACATGAACAACTTGTAATTATAAGGTGTTCGTTTTCGACTCAAGTACCAAATATTGACAAAATGACCCTTATTAACATAAATGACTATGTAATGTTTATAAAATGGAAATAAGTGATATAAGAGGAATACTAAACATGAAAAAGGTTCTGAATAAATAATAAAATAACATTATTTTATTATTCATGAGATTAATGAACGATCGATTCTAGTAAGACACGAGGTAAGGGATCCTACCTCTCTCATTCTTTTCAAGTACTCTCTTTTATGTTGTTTCTTTTATAATCCTCATTCTTATGTTGGGGGATGTTATTTTATATTCCTATAACTGTAAATCTTATGTTAATATGATGATAGAATCTATTTGATCTCATCAATCCATTTTTTGAATGTTTTAAATGGCGCTGTTAGGCTGGCGAGTTTTCGTAAGGGATTTTTCATCTCACATTTATTCTTGTGAGATTCATGCTAAATTTTCCACTATTTCCTTTTTGTGTGGTGTGTGTAATTACCATGATTTTATTCTTTTTGTAATACAATATTATTTATGTCTATTTACATATTCATTGTATGATCCTTATTTAATGGGGTGTACATTTCCGAAGTTACCCAAATCAGTAAAAAACATTTCACCCTCCTATTTTTAAAAGACATCCTATTGTTATGTATTATTATTTATATATTATTATGTTGGGATATGTTATTCTACATCCATATTTATGAAAATTTTATTTCCATGTGATGATATACCATTTTCTCTCTCATCAACTCATTTTCGGAATTTTAATGTGACGCCATTAGGCTGTCATATTTCTGTAAGGGAACTTATTAACCAAATTTCAATTATTTGGGGTAAACCACTACTTTTTGATTATGTCGTGATATGAATATGTGTGGATGACCTCTAATTTTTTTACACAAAATATCAACTTATATAGGGTGTATTTATATTTTTCACACATAATTATGTATTTGATTTATCCTTAATCTAAGGATACCGTCTTTGAAAGGAACTTTGTCTCAATCCACTTTCATTGAGGAATATTTTGTTTTATAGACAACTTTCTTTTAAAAGGTGTATAAACCCCTTTGACTTTTACTTATATTCAAAGGAAATCTTTTATCTACGAACCGTTTTACTATACGAAAAAAGTAATGTTTCTTTTTAACGTATGTGGTGACAACGACCTTTTCTCCGCCGTAAGTACTATTTGATATTTGGCTTCCTCAACAACCTGTAAACTTTTTATAAGAAAATATATACCATATACTCTTTTTTTTATTTTGGTATTTAATTTTTTTTCATAAATGTTTATTTTATGTCAATATATTTAAGAGATATATTTTGATTGAAAGGTGTAAATGTTTTCAATCCTTTATATTTGATTTATGTCTTATGATTTTACAATATTACTTGGACATTTGATGGGTGGTTACATGATAAACCAAATAACAGGTGGTGTATTGAATACTAGGATGGGTGGTTACGTTATATCCTCCAATAAATTGGGTATGGAAGTCGGTCGTACGACTATATCATTTAGTGATATGTGTGTTTGTTGATCGTATGGTTATTTCATTTAAGTATGTTTATGTCCCAAGTTACCTTTATATGTTATGTATTCTTTATATGGGTTTTATTGTAATATTTTGGATATAAAAGGGTATGTAGTGATCTTTTATTCAGTGAAGAGTATTTAATACTTCATAAAGGTGAAATTTATTACATATGTTAATGTATTCAGGGTTTACTTTTTTTTGAAAAACTAATAGTTTACTTATTTCTGTATCCCTTACTGAGATTTTTATACTCATCCCATGATTTTGAAATGTTTTTCACAGGACATAAAGTGGAATATGATCACTGATGGGATCATGGAAAACTCATGTTGTCTAAAACATGGAACTTGACATGTTTCTTTTTACGAGTTTTTATTTTATGAAAAATAAGGAAATAGAGTTGAAGTGTATACTTTGTAATCTTTTGAGATGTAATAGTTATGTCCTAATTCTCTAAAACACTAAACCTGAAAATATCCTCAATGAGAGTTATTCATTTAATTCAAGACTATGTAATGTATTTAGGCTGGGTCTCTATAATTGGTATCAAAGTTCATTTTAGATAACTTTAGAGGTTAGAGTGTTGTTTAAGCATAAGTGACAAGACGTGTATAACCAAAATGGTTAGTATAATAGATGTAGGCACTGAAATTTTTGAAAGTTGGAATGAGTTTGAGATACCTTAGATAAGTATATATTTGTGTTTATCCTCTTCATTAGTACATGATGATTTTGGTGGTATACTCACACTGACATTTTTTTTTAGTAAAGGGATGGATCTAGCAGGCACCAAAGTGATAATGGGATTGAAGGAAACTGTGGTGGTTCTTTGATTAACATACTGGATGAAATGGGAGATTCAATAATAAATATCATGGTTATTTTAAACCAACTATCACGAGTCATGATTAACCACCTAAACCTTGGTGATTTCTCTAATTCATCATGTATGAGAGAGCCAACTCGATGTGGAAGATCAAGTAATAATTATAAAGGTAACCATTAGGATTTATATGATCCTTACTTTTGAGGTAATTATGAGTTACTATATGTTATGATGGAAAATTAAAGGCATCAGATAAAATTGAGGTTAGATTATGTTATGGTTATTTTTGATGAATTTATATATTTTTGGGGATGTAGTAAAATTATATAGTTATTGGAAAATGAAAACACCTAGACCGTCTGACAACCCATTTAGTCGGACAAAGCTACGGGAATCGAACCCACAACCAAAGTGCGATTGGTATTTATCGCATACCACTGTAATACGTGACGTCCCTAGTTAGATTGACTAATTCTTTTTAGTTAGATGATTTTATGAATCAAGAATAAGTTGATTTTGGGTTATCTATTGAAATGATTAACCTATAATGGAGGATATGTGATTAGGTTAATTTCTTTTCAATATGAGACTTTAAGAGTAACTGATGTTATTTGGAGATAAATGTTACAATTTATCTTGAAAGACTATGTGATTAAATCCTTTGGAGATTTGGGTTTCAATCTTAGTTTGGATTACCGTGATGAAATTTTTGGGATAGCTATTTATTGAATGGTCTTTCTTGAACAATGGGTTCTTTTTGTTTAATTTTGGAGATTAAGATTAGTTTTTTATTTTGTAAAAGATTATATTTTTTGGGGACTATCTGATCTTGTAATAACCATTTTGGTTTTGGATATGGTCTAAATACATGGGAAATATATAGTTGGTGGATTTAGTGATTCTCAAAGAAGTTGGTTTTAGCGCTCTTAATGTGAACAATTCATCCTAAATACTCTTCCTTTGGAGAAAATATGAGTTTTCTATAGAAATATAGTATGAGATGAAAGTCTACATGAAATGTAAGTATGGTTACTTCTGTTTTAGCTATTCTCACAAATAAATTCCTCAATGAAAACTAACTTAAAACAAATTTTTTTTTTGTTATCTTTTCGTACTGGCGAATCAAATATCATTTTACCCATCACAAGTTTGTGATTTTATGGTGGTTAAAATTCTCATAATCATGTTTTCTATCACTCCCCATCAGACCATGATAGTTTTTTTCTCCTCCATATCCATGTTTTCATGGAATTGTTGTATCTGTTGTCTCAGGTGACCCTTGTAATTCTCTTTCTTTCTTTTAAAGTGATAGGTTTATGGACTCCTTTTCCGATGTAGGGCTTTCAATGATGTTTCCAAGCCCAATTTTAAAATAGTGAGGACTCAATTCCTAAAAGGGGGTAAGGATGTAAATTCCCAGGTAAATAAGGAATATGACATTTTAATATTTATTAATATTTGGAAATAAAATATTAATATTACATTAAAGGGGATCTTATGTTCGATATCATACCTAACATGCAACAACGGGTTTATTTGAAATCTTATGTTGCACAGAAATAATATAATAATATTATTTTAAATATTATTATATCTGTTTTTTAAATGTTTTTGCATTTATGAAATAAAATATAAAGTCTTAAAATAAGAAAGGAATTCAATTTTACACATAAATAATCTAAAATTCACTAAATGGTCAATTTATCGCCTTTTGATGGGAAAACCTCTTTAAAAATAGTTTTTTCCACTCTTATACATTCTATTGTACCAAATTAAATCCTTCTTTAGAATCGGGACATCAAAATTTACATTGTGTATGTTTTTTTTATTTTTCCGATAAAGTTCATTTTTAATGAATAGTAAAATATGTTGTATTTCAAGTCAAAACCTCCTTTTAATATAATTTATTTATATGGTTATATTATCTTTATAATTGGTTTTAATGTGTAATTATAATAAATTTTTTCCATTTAATCCAATGGTGGTCATTGGAATAAATTTCAATTTGAAATTGGACATAAACAATGTGAGTCTTTTGGTAGATATTGTTTCTTAAAAACTTGTTATTTGTTTTGACAACAGGAATTAATTATAAAATTAATTTATGAAGCTTATATGTTTTGAATTTTGTAAACTGTACATCATTTTTTAATTTGGAATATCAAATATAGCATAGGGTGAAATTTTTTATTTTTCTAAAGAACATCAATTTTTGATGAATAGTGAAACCACTAAGTGGTAGTTAAACAAAATGATTTTATCATTTTAATGAAATTTTACCGCTTCTATGATTTTAATTTCAAAAAACCTACAAAAATGTTTTTTATTAGAATGTAAAATTTTGTTCAATGGGATGAAAATTATTTTTTGGTGAATAGTGAATTTTGAGTTTTATTAACAACTATTAGAGGTAATTAGGGTAATTTAAGGTAAAAATAATTTTATAATAATATGAAATTACATTCACACATGTCCTAAACTCATTTGATATGGGATGGACGAACAATAAAATCCATGGGTCAATTTGTGGGACCACATGGAGCCACTTGGGTATGATAATGACATTAATAACTTTTATTTAAAGTAAAAATAAAAATGTCACAAACATATACTGTTTTAGTAAATCAATTTTTACATGGGGTTATATAAGTTATATATTTGAATATACATAATAATTAGAAATATAAAAATATTTCCAACATCATGGTAGTTTTTATATTATTTTTAGACATCCCAAAAATTAAATTATTTATGACACAATGATGATGTAGTTTTACGTCATTAATGAATGATTTAAATAAATAAGAAGATAATGTCTAAAATAATATCCAACACTTGTCCAATTCTAATTGGATGATTTAATTTGGAGCATTTTCCACCTTATATTCTACTTTAATTATTTTGGGACCTTTGGAAACCGAAAAGCATAATATAATATTATAATAGTTTCATGCATTCCAAAAGAGCCCCTCCTCTCCCTTATAAAAATACCTCACTTCCTACCCATATATCACACTTCTCAAGACCTTTTACTTCTCAAAATACTACTCCAATAAGCTCCCAATATACCTCTATTATTCATATAAGCCTTACATTAGGTAGAAAGCACTTCAAGAAACCTTTTTGGTATAATCCAAGGGGAGTTACACGATTTAAAGATAATGTCTACTCTTATGTTATTTTGTTTATTTCGCTTCTCCAACCCACAAAAATATTTTTACTACTTTATTTTGTAACAACACTAGTATCTTCAATATTCTAGTATGTTTTTATAATATTTATTCGAGCTAAACTTACACACACCTCCTTCTAATTGTTAAATAACATACTGTTTCTGTGGTTGGCGAATTACTGCCTCAAAAAACATTAATGTTCAATCTTCTTTTAACACCTATAATGGTGGCCATTAAGATGTAACTGTATTTATATATGATATATATTATGTTTATGATTTCCTTATTCTAATTTATATTTCATTTATTACATACCTTTATGGTTTCCATTATGGGTAAACGCGATAATCTCATTAGAGGAAGTGCAGACAACCGCCCCCTCAAAGTGATGTGACTCGTTCATTCCTTACGTGGAACCTATAAAGGATTTAGTTAATATAATTACATATGATATCACACAGGAATTATAATACAACTATGAATCATTATTTTTTTATTTTTTAATAATTGTAAATACAAATGGAAGTAGCGTTCATGCGTACGTATGGCTTACCGTCTCCATGAACAGTGCATTTCATTTCTTACCTCTAAATGTTATGTAATATTATAAATACATGTATATACTAGATATATATGACATATATGATATCTAAATAATTAATATCATTATAATGATAATGGATATTATACTACCTGAACAACATGTAATTATAAGGTGTTCATTTTCGACTCAAGTACCAAATATAGACAAAACGACCGTTATTAACACAAATGACTATGTAATGCTTATAACATGGTAATAACTGATATAAGAGAAATAATAAACATGAAAAATGTTCTTGAGCAAGTGTAAATTAACTTTAGTAAATTATTCAGAAGATTAAAGAATGATCATGTCAATTCAGACATGAGGTAAGGGATCCTACCTCTCTCATTCTTTTCAAGTACTCTATTTTAGGATATTTCATTAAATCTCCTCTTTCTTATGTTGGGGGATGTTATTTTACATTCATATTACTGTAAATATTATTTTCATATGATAATATACCATATTTTATCTCATCATTCCATTTTTGGATGTTTTAAGTGGTGTCGTTAGGTTGCCGAGTTTTCATAAGGTATTTTTCATCTCACTTTTATTCCTTTGAGATTCTTGATAAATTTTCCACTATTTAATTTTTTGTGGTGTGTTTACTGCCCATGATTTTATTCTTTGTGTAATATACTTTAATTTATGGATTTTTATATCTTCATTATATGATCCTTCTTTCATGGGGTGTACGTTTCAGATGTTATCTAAATCGGTAAGGGAACCTTTCACCCTACTCTTTTTAAAAGACATCATTTTGTTATGACTTTTAATTTACATATTATTATTTTGGGATATGTTATTATATAAACTTATTGATGCAAATTTTATGTCGAAGTGATGAGATACCATTTTCTCTCTCATCAACTCTTTTTCTGAATTTTAATGTGAGGCTGTTAGGCTATCAAATTTCTCTAATGGATCTTCTTAACCCAATTTCAATTATTTGGGTTAAACCTCTACTTCTTGATTATGTCATGATATGAATATGTGTGGATGTCCTATGATTGTTTTACACATAATATCCACTTATATTGGGTTTATTTATATTTTTACACATATTTATGTAATTGATTTATCCATAATTTAAGGATACTGTCTTTGTAAAGGACTTCGTCTCAATCTCCTTTCATTGAGGCATATTTTGTTTTATAAACAACATCTTTTAAACGGTTTATAAATCCCTTTTAATTTTACTTTCATTCAAGATTATTATTGTCTCTATGAATTGTTTTACTAAAAAAATAAAGTATGTTTATTTTTAACGTATCCGGTGATAACGACCTTTCCACCGTTGTCAGTACTATTTGATCTTTGGTTTACTCAACAAGCCATAACATTTTTATATGAAAATAAATACCATATACTATTTTATGTATTTTGGTATTGAAAATTGTTTTCATAAAGTATTCTTTTATATGAATATATTTAAGTTATATATTGTGATTTAAATGTGGAAATTTTTTCATTCCTTTATATTTATTTTATGTGTTATGATTTTATAATAGTACATAGACATTTGACGGGTGGTTATGTGATAAACTAAATGACGGATGGTTTCATGAATACCAGGATGGGTGGTTACGTTATAATCTCCAATGCATTGGGTATGGAAGTCGGCCATATGGCTATTCCATTTAGTAATATGTGTGGAAGTTGATCATTTGGTTGTTCCATTTAAGTATGTTTATGTCCCATGTTACCATTCTATGTTATGTGTACTTTATATGGGTTTTATGGTAATATTTTCGTTACAAAGTGGTAATTAGTGATCTTTTATTTAGTGAAGATTATTTACTACTACATAGAGGTGAAAATTATCAATTATGTTAAAATATTAATGGTTTACATGTTGTTTTAAAAAACTAACAGTTTCCTTTTTTGTGTATCCCTTACTAAGCATTTTATGCTCATCCCAAGTTTTTGAAATGTTTTTCACAGGACATATAGTGGAATAGGATCAAGGATGGGATCAAGGAAAATTCATGTCGTCTAAAACATGGAACTAGACATGTTTCTATTTAAGAGTATTTATTTAATGAAAAAATGAAACTGAGTTGAACTGTCAACATTGTAATCTTTTGAGATGTAATAGTTATGGCCAAATTCTCTAAAACTATAATCCGGAAAAGATCCCCAATTTTAATTATTCATTTAATTCAAGATTATGTAATGTTTTAAGGATGGTTCCATATATTTGTATTACTTGATTTTCAATGATTCATTCACCCTAGGTTGTTACCATATGTATCACTAGGGATTTTTTCTAGTAAAGATGATTGAACCATTTTCATGTGTGTTAATTATAGAAATCTCAATTGTGTAATGGTCAATAACAAATATTTTTTACCATTAATTGTTGATTTTTTTACATCATGAAAGAATTGAAGTAGTTCTCACTAATTATTCATCAATAAGGTAACCACCATCATAGGATCAAGAAGTATAATTACACTATGATTGCCTTCATGAGAATGTATGTCCACAATGAGTACCATGTAATTCTATTAAGTCTTACCAGCGCTCTTACATTGTTTATAGTGTTAGTTAATATTATATTCCACCTTTACATTGATTAATTTTTTTTTGTATTTTTGGTTCAAATATTTGTTTACTCCATGAATGTTGAGGATCGTGTGCATCACTTTTGATCTATTATGGGGATCGTGAAAAATCATAAACATTATTCTGATATATATAAACAAATATTTTATATTTAGGAAAGAAATTTTATTGTACGTGTGGTTTATAATAAAGTAATTCCAGTTGATTCTAAGAAAGCGAGGCCTTTAAGATCTCATATAAACTATATAATGTGTCCAATATAAGTAACTACATGGGATTTATTGGGTATTATCATAGGTTTTTATAGTATATCTCAATGATTTATTTTTTTAACCACTCTTACTTATATGGGATTAAATTTTATATGGTATTTGAAGTGTGAGGATTCCATTTACAAGTTCAATCATCAATTTATTTCAGAAACCATGAAGACACTTTTTGAATATATGAAAGGCTATGTGGTCTAAAGGGAAACATTATGTTCTGGTTTGGGTTGTGTTTTTATTATGGGTGATATCATGGTGGAATATGGTTTACATTAGATTCAACCTATGGAGAATGACTATACCACACATGATCCAAAACGTGTAACTATGATGCATTCTATTAAGGTTTGTAAAAATTACCTTTTAGGGGATACATTTAAAATTTACATTGATCATAAATCATTGAGTTACATTTTTTCACAAAAACATCTAAATATTACATAGATATGATGGGCGAATTAACTTCAATACATTGAATTTGAACTTTTTCATAACCCTACTAAGCTAAATTTCATTATTTAAGCTTTTAGAAGGAAATTTTCATCTCATTCTATGAAATATTCTTTTAATGTTTGGAAGCTAATGGATATATTTCTTCACTTGTAATTGGAAGTATATTAAAAAGTTACTGGGATTTCATTTCCTAGTGTTCAATTTATATTCCCTCTTCATTAGTTGATTCAGTAAGAGAAGAATATTGATGATGATTTATATAGAACAAGTTACTGGTAATATGGAAGAAAGAACATTGATGAGTGGTATTTATCTTCGGAAGGTTTCTTATGCTTCAGAAGATGATAAGTTATTCCCTTGAAATTGATGAACGATATGATATGGGATTGCTATAATTCATAGTGGGTGGTAAAGCCTAGTTCCATGAACATGTTCTGGGATATGAAATGAAATTTATTGTGGACTAGTACGATATGATCCATTTTTAATATTTTTTTGCATTATTATAAATTTTATACGATTTAATCCATTAATAATAATCCTTATGTCTTTCTTCAACTATTATAAATACTGACTTGGATGTAAGATGAGATATTTAAGGTCATTGTGGTTATTTTTCCACACACACCTTACAGATCAAATTTTATATGGTTAGTGATATTCTAATTAACCAAATCAGCTCACTTTATTTCCATTCATGACACATCCATGATTAGGGTCATGTGAAATGTTTATGTGCCTAAGGAAAAAGTATTTCATGGGGTTATCAATGTCATTGTTTTTTATAATAATCCCCTATTCACTTCTCATTTTCCATGATTCCTCAGTGAGATGATTATATTCCAAGTAAATTTGAGCATGGTGTACTATACATAGATTCATTTTTATAAGAAATTATCTATATTTATTTTGGTGTAATTCTCCCATCTTTTATCATTGAATTTCAAAGAGCGTGGGATTTCCACTTGGGAATGGTTTATTTTTCCTATAAAAAATGTTAGCATTCATCCATTAAGATGGAACCCTTTAAGGAATCTTATGATAAGACATTTAAATCTACACAAGGTTGGTTTTATATTTGGAAAGCATCTTTTGATAAACCTAGTTAGGTCCAACAACTTATGAAAATGATGCAATTTATTCATCTGATATTGGAAATGGTGCAAAGCCAATATATGTCTTATTTATATCATCATATACATAAATTTATATTATCATTCATAGACTAGGTGTTATTCAGAATCCCAACATGGTAGGTTCATTGATGTCTTATAAAATAGGTGAATATGCAACTGATATGTGTGGGACTACTTGAGGTTGTTGACAATATTGTAATGGTGTAATTACATTTGAACATTCCACTAAAAAAGACATCAAACCATAACATGTTACATTATCTCAAGAAGTACCTATGAGATGTTCCTCATGTGTGGAGTTGGGAGGATATCAATGTATAATAGTATATGTTTATGACTAGGTAACAATTTTATATTATGGATTCTCATATAATGGTTCATCGAGTAAATTATATACCCTTGGTCTAGGTTTTATGGCTGAATCGTTCTAATTCTCAAAAAAATTTGGAGTGTGAGGTATTTTTGGGAGATTTGGGGGCTTATTTAATTACTATAGAATACTATTTATAAAATTTCTGGTAGTAGGGATTATTTATAATGGTGAGAATTATAACATCCCAAAACTCACATTCATATACCTACATGTCTTTATTTTGATCATCTTATGTTTGGGACATGTATTGGTTGTTTTGGGTAACTTTTTAAATAATTTATATGTTTATAAGTCTATTCATGGTTGGGAAACATTTAGAAAATATGTTGAATGTCATCCTATGAAACTATTCACATCATGTTTGGATCATATAGTAGGGAACATGGTTATGTGAATTGTTAGTAATAATTGCATAACTTATCTTACAATCCATGTTACATGATATAGAGTGTCTATTCACGTGTGGTGCATGGTTATTCAAACCATGTTTCAAAGACATGAAACAATTTGAATATCCTTGAAAGATGCACACAGTTTGTGCATGGGGTTTCAAATTCTTTGGCCAAATAGTTTGATGTGTCTAAATTATCCTGAATTATGATTTTTTACTCGATAATCACCATAATTTCCTCATTATTCTTTTTTTGGAATGTGTTCCTAACCAATGATACTACTCTTGGATATTTTGTGGATTCCATTCCTTCTAGGGATTTATTTCATTTGATATTTGATTATTGGATCTATATTTTCAAAGGTAAGGAACTATTTCTTATCTTTATTCATTTTTCACTAGTATTCTATTCAATAAAATAACATATCTAAGCTATCTAACATATATATATATATATATTGTGTGTGACTAGATTTAATAGGATTTATTATTGATTATTTCATGAAATTTGTATTTTCATAGATATTCATTTATCATTTTATGTTCTTCTAGAATCATTGAGGTATGTGTATTCTCTATCACCCATTATTCTAGAGGAATTTAATTATATATTCATAAGTTCAAAAAAAATTACGATACATCCTTAGAAGTTTATATCCATTAAATCTCAATTGATGGATCCCTTGTTGGGTGTTGAAATTTTTTTAAATTATTGGGGGTATTTATAAAATTAAATATCTAAAAACAAAAACCATTGATTCCTATTTTATTTAAATTAGTTTTTTTAAAACATTCAATTGACCCTTCAGAAATAACTTCTTTCCCTTTCCTCGAGTCAACTAGATGCTTCCTTTTTCCATGGAAGTTTCTTTCTTTAT
The DNA here is from genome assembly GCA_963277665.1 of Viscum album. Taxonomy (NCBI): domain Eukaryota; kingdom Viridiplantae; phylum Streptophyta; class Magnoliopsida; order Santalales; family Viscaceae; genus Viscum; species Viscum album. Next base: position 149,082,415 of record OY728156.1, on the reverse strand, counting down.
AACCTTCATTTCCACATCTATAACATATTTTTGTCCCTTTGAAACATTTTCCTAGGTGTTTTTTTCACATCTTTGACACATAGGTTTTTGAACACTCTTACCTTTATTGTTGTTACATGTAGTTCCATAGGGATTTGTTTCTCGCATATATGATTCCTTAGAGAAATCACCAAGGTTTAGGTGGTCAATAATGATTCCAGATAGTTGTTTGAGGATAAACACAAGAGTTCTCATTGTAGCTCCCATATCATTCAGTTGCTCGCTCAAAAGACTGTCACAGTTTCCATCACATCCACTGTTACTTTGGTTCCTGCTAGATCCATCCATTTACTAAAACCAAAAAGGTCAGTGTGAGTATATCAACAAAACCATCATGTACTAATGAGGAAGATAAAGACTAATATATACTTACTCATTCACTTTATCTAAAACTATGACTCTTTCTGATATCCTAACCATTATGGTAATGTCACTTATGCTTAAAGAATACCCTAACCTCTAAAGTTATCTAAACCGACCTCTGATACCAACTATAAGGCCCCATCCTTAAACCATACTTAATATTGAGTTATTAAATGATTACACATTGAGTATCTTTTTAGGTTTAGTGTTTTATAGAATTAGATCATAAAACATGTATTAAATTCCACATTTAAACAAAGTGGTTACATAAAAGATAGTATTCATTTTTCCCACCAACAGAAACATATTTAATATAAAACATGGATTATTTTTGACACTTCCCTGACACTATCATCATATCATGTACCCTTCCCTTGACCCGTGAAAAAAATTTCAAAAACATGGGTTGAGCATAAAAAGCTCAGTAAGGGATATAAAAATATGAAAAGGAAACATGAGTACATGTATACATAAGAATGAAATCATACTTTACCCATAAGACATAAGCACATTAACATACCTCATAAAATCATGAATAAATCATAGAAATCATAAGACATAAAGGTAACTTGAGGCATTAATAACATTCTTACGTAGGGAGTAAACCTCTTGGTTACGTTTGGAATACCCATCACAGTATATTCCCTAAATCTCTTTGGATAAATCTTAACGTTTAACCCCTTCACGTTACCCAATGCATTGAGAGCTATATCGGGCTCACCTTCCCTTTGTTTATCACGGAACCACCCGTCTTCATAATAATTCCCAATAACCATAACATAATCTTATCACATAAAACATGCATAAAAGAAACATAACATTTCCACTTTTCATTCACAAGATATCAATACAACACATTGATATAAAAAAATTATGAAAACCATTTTCAATAACCAAATAAAAGAAAAGTAAAACATGGTATTTGTTTTAAGGTATGGCTTGTAGAGAAATCCGAAACTCAAATAATGGTCACAGTGGAGGAGAAGTCATTTTCACCGCATATGTACGACAAAAACATTCCCTTTTATCCTTTAGTAAAACGCTTTGTATAAAAAGATTCTTTTAGGGTAAATGTAAAAGTCAAAGGGGTTTATACACTGTATAAAAGAAGGTTGTGTATAAAACAAAATATGCCTCAATGAAAGGAGATTGAGACGAAGTCCTATACAAAGATGGTATCTTTGGATTAAGGATAAATCAATTACATAATTATGTGTGACAAACTAATAAACCAAATATAAGTGGATATTATGTGTAAAACAATCAGAGGTTATTCACACATATTCATAGAATGTCATATTCTAGGAGTACAAGCTTATCCCAAAGAATCAAAATTGGGTTAAGAAGTTCCCTTGCAAAAATTTGACAGCCTAACGGCGTCACTAAAAAATTCAAGAAATCAGTTGATGAGAGATAAAAAGGGTATCTCATCTATTGGACATAAAATTTAAATCACTAAGGATATATAAGAACATATCCCAACATAATGTTATGTGAATTAAAAGACATAACAAAAGAAGTATTTAAAAAAGAAGAGGGTCAAAGGTTCCCTTACCGACATGGGTATCTTTCGAAACATACTCCCTGTGAAAGAAGGACAATACAACATTGATGTAAATACTCATAAATGAAAGTATATTACACAATGAGTAAAATAATGGGCAGTACATACACCACTCAATGGAAATTGAGGAAAATGTAGCATAAATCTCACAGGAATAAAAGTGAGATGAAAAATCACTTACGAAAACTCGGCAGCCTAACGACGCCACTTAAAACTTCCAAAAATGGATTGATGAGATCAAATAGGGTCTCTTATCATATTACAATAAAATTTACTAAAAGATTAATATAAAATAAAATCCCCCATAATAACAAATAGGAGCTTAAAAGAAGTGACATAAAGGAGAGCACATAAAAAGAAAGAGAGAGGATAGATCTCTTAAGAAAAATCGGCAGCCTAACGACGCCACTGAAAACTTCAAAAATTGATTAATGAGAGAGAATAGGGTCTCTCATCATATGAACATAAAAATTACAGTAAAATGAATATAAAATAATATCCCAATCACAAGAAATATGATCTTAAAATGAATGACATAAAAGAGTGTACTTAGAAAGAAAGAGAGGAGTAGGATCCCTTACCTCGGGTCCGACTTGACTCGATCATTCTTTAACCTCCTGAATAATAAACATGAGTTAATTTCCACTTTATTAAGAATCATTTTCAAGTTCATTATTCCTTTTATATCACTTATTTCCATGTTATTAACATTATGTAATCATTTATGTTAATAATGTTTGTTTCGTCGATATTTGGATCTTAAGTCGAAAGTGGACTTCTTACAATTACATGTTGTTCGTGTGGTCAAAGGTTCATTATATTCAAAATGGTATTCATGATTTGGATATCATATATATCATATATATCCAGAATATACATGTATTTATAATATTACATAATAATTTAGAGGTAATAAATGAAATGCACCGTTCATGGAGACGGTAAGTCGTACGTACGCATGAACGCTACTTTCATTTCTATGTCATATTAATGGAATTAAAACCAAATGAGAGGTATGTATATTTTAATTCCATAATTATATTCATAATTTATATGTAACATAAATAATATATAGTAACTTTAAATCCATCCTTTATACATCCCACATATGGCATTAACGAATCAAATCACTTGGAGGGGGCGGTAGTTCGAACTTCCTAAAATGAAATTATCGTGTTTACCCACAATGGAAACCATAAATGTATGCCAGAAAAGAAAAATACAGAGACATAAACATATTATATATCATATATAAATATAGTTACATCTTAATCGCCATCATTAAGGTGTTATATGAGTGTTGAAAAATCATTATTTTGTGAGGCATAAATTCGCCATCCACAGAAACAGTATGTTCTTTAACCATTTGATGTAGGTGTGTGTTAGTGTAGCTCGAATTCTTATTATAAAAAAATCCTAGTATATTGAAGATACTTTATATGTTACAAAAGAAATGAATAAAAAGAGTTTAGGGGGTTGGAGAAGAAAAATAAAACAAAAGAACACAAGTGAAGATATTACCTTAAAATCGGGCAACTCTTTTTGATTTGAGCTAAAAGAATTCATTGGGAAGACTTATGCCAAAAGTGAGGCTTCTAGGAGTAATAGAGGGATGTGGAGAGACAAAATGGGCAGGCTTTGGCTGAGCCAAAGGATTTGGAAGTGTGGGTAAGGAGGTAGAGGTGGGGGCCTTTTATAAGATGAGAGGAGGGGCACTCTTGGAAAGTAAAGAAATGTTACATTATTTGAAGATGAGTTTCGGATTTAAATGGTCCCACATTTATAAAATTCTTGGATTAGGTGATAAGGTTTCGAAATACACCAATCCAATAGGTTTTGGACATGTGTATGTCATAGATTTTATATTATCATTTCATTTTATTTAAATACTTTATTAATTACTTAATCGCTGCATCATTATGATGTCATAAATAATTTTATTTATTTAATGTCTAAAAATTATAAAACATATATCATGATGTATAAAACCGTTTTATATTTCCAATGACTATTTATAGTCAAAAATCGGACTTGTATAACCCCATGTAAAAATTGTTTTAGTAAAACAACTCATGTTTGTGTCATTTTTACTTTTAAATTAAATAAAAAGTTATTTATGTCATTTCCCAACCAAAGTGACTCCATGTCGTCTCTATGTTGACTCATGGATTTTCTTGGTCGGCCATGACACATGCAATAAAGGTAGGACATGTGTCAAGCTCATCTCATATTATTAAAACATTATATTCACCTTAAACTACACTAATTACCTCTAATCGCGATTAAAAATTAATAAGTTACTATTCACCAAAAAAATATTTTAATCCCATTGAACCACATTTTAATTCTTAATGATAACCATGTATGTTGGATTTTTGAAATTCAAAAGACAAAGGTAGCAAAATTTCATTTAAACAGAAAATCAGTTTTTATAAGTACCACTTAGTGGTTTCACTATTCATCAAAAATTAATGTTTTTCGGAAAATTACCAAAAATTAACCCTAACATATATTTGATATTCCAAATTCAAAAATTATGCCTATTTTAGAAAATTCATAACATATAAGTTTCATTAATTAATTTAATAATTAATTCCCGCTGTCAGAACAAATAGCGTGTTTTTATGAAACAATATATATCAAAAGATTGACACTAGTTTAAGTCAAATTTCTGAGTGAAATTAATTCCAATGACCACTATTTGATTAAATGGTAAAAATATATTCTAATTTCACCTTAAAACCAATTCAAAGTATAATATAATCATATAAATAAATTAGATTAACAATAGGTTTTTAATTAAAATACCCCATTTGTCACTATTCATTAAAAATTGAACTCTTTTGGAAAAATACCAAAAATTTACACAAAGTAAATATTGATGTCCAGATTCTAAAGAAGAATTTTATTTTTTCAAATATAACACATAAAATTGTTAGAATGTGGATTTAAAAGAGCTTCGCCATCAAAAGGTGGTTAATCGACCTTTTAAAAATATTAGACTGTTTATGCTTAAAATTGGATTCATTCGCATTTTTAATACTCTAACATTTATTGTAAAAAGTAAAAATATTTGACAAAAATATATAATCATTTTGTAGATTTTTCTATTCATTCCTGCCATCACAACAGCTAGGTGTTAACTACCATTTAAAATAATATTATTTTATTATTAGAGTGCAACGTAAGATTCCCAAGAAACTCGTTGTGGCGTGTTGGGTACACCATCGAGCATAGCATCCCGTTTAAAGTTATATTAATATTTTATTCAAAAATATGGATAAATGTGAAAATTTCATACTCTTTATTTACCTATGGTGTTACATCCTTCCCCCCTTTTGGGAATTGCGTCCTCACAATTTTAAAATTGGGCTTGGAAACGTCATTGAAAATCCCACATCGGAACAAGAGTTAGTAAAACAATCACTTTAAAATAAAGAATGATAAGTACAAAGGTCACCTGAGTTAAACCATACTATGATTCCAAGTATTAAAATATGGACATGGAGGAAAAAAACGGTTATGTTCTGATGGAGAGTGATATTAAACGTGTCTAGGAGAAAGTTAACCGTAAGAGAATCACAAACTTGTGATGGGATAAATGGTATTCGATTCCCTAGTAGGGAAAGTTAACAGACAAATTTTTTTTTCAGTTAATTTTCATTGAGGAATTTATTTTTGAGCTTAACTAAAACATAAGGAAACAAACTTACTTGTTATGTTTTCTTTCAAATTTTACTAGATTTCTTACACAAACTCATATTTTCTCCAAAAGGTGTGTATTTGGGAAGACTTGTTCACTATAATCAACATCTAGAGAATCACCTAATCCAAAAAAGAGAACTATATACTTCTCGTGTCTTTAGACTTTAACCAAAACCAAAACCAAAATGGTTAGTACAAGATCAGATAATCCAGAAAAGGATAACCCTTTATAAAAAGAAAATCTATTCTTAATCTCCAAAATTTGTCCAGCAAAACGCAAAGTTCAACGAGGACCATTTCATAAACAATGTGTCCATAAAATTATTAAAAGTAAACCAAAATAATATTGAAACCCAAATATTTTAAGGATTTAGTCACATAGTCTTCCAAGGTACAAATTAACTTTATCTCCAAATAAAATCAGTTGCTCTTAAATTCTCATATTAAAAAGTAATTAACCTAATAACATATCCTCGATGATAGGTTAATAATTTCCATAGATAACCCAAAATAAACTTGCTCTTGATTTCTAAAATCATCTAACTAAAAAGAATTTCTCAAACTAACCAGGTACATCACGTAGTCCAGTGGTAGGCGATAAATACCAGTTGCACTTTGGTTGTGGGTTTGATTCCTGCAGCTTTGTCCGACATGAGGGGTTGTCACACGGTCTGCGTGTTGTCCTTTTTCCAAACTATATAATTCTAAAATCATTCCCCAAAAAGAGATAAATTAATAAAAATTAACCATAACATAATTTAACCTCAATTTTATCTCAGGCCTTTCACTTCCATCATAACATATAGTAACCCATAATTACCTTAAAATTAGGGATCATATAAACCCAAATGGTTCTTTATAACTATGTCCACAAAAGAACAGATAACTATTCCTTGAATAAAATTTTCATATACTAAACATATGGGTTAAACATGCTATAAAAAGTCTTTTAATGTAACCCCATCATCAAAAGAGACTTAATACTCTAAAGAATTTCACCATAACTCTTGATGCCCTTAAATGTTGACTTCTTACTTGTTGAACATTCTTCATGGTCCATTAACCATTCCTTTCCAAATTATTCTAAAATACTTATTTCCTACAAACAAAATCATGATTCATATCCAAATATTCCAAAATAGGAAAACAAAAGTTATGAAATAATCCATACCTTTGATTGGTAATTGTCAGTTTCTTCATCCTCAATCAGAATGGCATTAGGTATTGGTAAACAAATATTTTTACGAACATGGTGATCCCATTCATGAATCTTCTTTATAGGACATGTGTTTGCATAATGACCATGCACACCACATTTAAAACATTCAATTAAACCCTCAGAAAGAACTTCTTTCACATTCCTCGAGTCAACTAGATGCTTCCTTTTTCCATGGCAGGTTCTTGCTTTATGACCTTCATTTCCACATCTATAACATATTTCTGTCCCTTTGAAACATTTTCCAAGGTGTTTCTTTCCACATCTTTGACACATAGGTTTTTGAGCACTCTTACCTTTATGATTGTTACCTGTAGTTCCATAGGGATTTGTTTCTCACATATATGATGCCTTAGAGAAATCACCAAGGTTTAGGTGGTCAATCATGACTCCAGATAATTGGTTGAGGATAAACACAAGAGTTCTCATTGCAGCTCCCATATCATTCAGTTGCATGCTCAAAAGACTGTCACAGTTTCCTTCACATCCACTATTACTTTGGTGCCTGCTAGATCTAGCCATTTGATAAAACTAAAAAGGTCAGTGTGAGTATATCAACAAAACCATCATGCACTAATGAGGAAGATAAACACTAAGATATAATTACTCATTCACTTTATATAAAACTAGGACTCTTTCTGAAATCCAAACCATTATGGTAATGTCACTTATGCTTAAATAATACCCTAACATCTAAAGTTATCTAAACCGACCTCTGATACCAACTATAAGGCCCCAGCCTTAAACCTTACTTACTCTTGAGTTATTATAATATTACACATTGAGGATCTTTTCAGGTTTAGAGTTTTAGAGAATTAGATCATAAAACATAAATTACATTCCACATTTAAACAAAGTTGTTACATAAAAGATAGTATTAATTGTTCCCATCAACGGAAACATATTTAAAATAAAACATGGATTCTTTCTTGACACATCCTTGACACTATCATCATATCATGTACCCTTCCCTTGACCTGTGAAAAACATTTCTAAAACATGGGATGAGCATAAAAATATCAATAAGGGATATAAAAATATGAAAAGGAAACATGATTACATGTATACTTAAGAATGAAATCATACTTTACCCATAAGACATAAGAACATTAACATACCACATAAAATCATGAATAAATCATCGAAATCATAAGACATAAAGGTAACTTGAGGCATTCTTAACATTCCTACATAGGGAGTAACCCTTTTGGTTACATTTGGAATACCCATCACAGTATATTCCCTAAATCTCTTTAGAGAAACTGTAACGTTTAACCCCTTCACGTTACCCAATTCATTGGAGAGCTATATCGGTCTCACCCACCCTTATTTTATCACAAAACCACCCGTCCTCATAATAATGCCCAATAACCATAATATAATCGTATCACATAAAACATGCATAATGGAAACATAACATTTTCAATTTTCAATCACAAGATATCAATACAACACATTGATATAAAAAAATTATGAAAACCATTTTCAATACCAAAATAAAAGAAAATTAAAACATGGTATTCATTTTTCTTTTAAAAAAAAGGTATGGCTTGTAGAGGAAGCTGAAACTCAAATAATGGTCACAGCGGCGGAGAATTTGTTTTCGCTGCATACGTACGAGAAAAATATTCCCTTTTTTCGTTTAGTAAAACGTTTTTTATAAAAAATATTCCTTTCGGATAAACATAAAAGTCAAAGGGGTTTATACACTATATAAAAGATGTTTGTGTATAAAACAAAATTTGCCTCAATGAAAGGATATTGAGACGGATTCCCATACAAAGACGATATCCTTGGATTAAAGATAAATCAATTACATAATTATCTGTGATAAACCAATACACCAAATATAAGTGGTTATTAAGTGTAATAGAACGAAATATTCTAGGAGTACAAGCTTATCCCAAAGAATCAAAATTGGGATAAGAAGTTCCCTTGCTAAAATTTGACAGCCTAATGGCGTCACTAAAAAATTCACAAAATGAGTCGATGAGAGATAAAAGGGCATCTCATCACTTGGAAATAAAATTTAAATCACTAAGGATATATAAGAACACATCCCAACATAATGTTATGTGAATTAAAATACATAACAAAAGAAGTCTTTTAAGAAGAGGAGGGTGAATGGTTCCCTTACATACATGGCTATCTTTCGAAACATACTCCCCTTGAAAGAAGGACAATACAACATTGAAGTAAATACTCCTAAATGAAATTATATTACACAACGAGTAAAATAATGGGCATTACATACACCACTCAATGGAAATTTTTGAAAATGTAGCATAAATCTCACGGGAATAAATGTGAGATGAAAAATCCCTTACGAAAACTCGGCAGCCTAACGGCGCCACATAAAACTTCCAAAAATGGATTGCTGAGATCAAATAGGGTCACTCATCATATTACAATAAAATTTACAGAAATTGGAATATAAAATAACATCCCCCATCATAACAACGAGGTGCTTAAAATAAGTGACATAAAAGAGAGTACTTAAAAAGAAAGAGAGAGGTTTGATCTCTTACGAAAATTCGGCAGCCTAACGGCGCCACTCAAAACATCCAAAATGAATTGATGAGAAAGAATAGGGTATCTCATCATATGAACATAAAAATTATATTAAGATTAATATAAAATAACATCCCAATTACAAGAATTATGAGCTTAAAAGGAATGACATAAAAGAGTGTACTTAGAAAGAAAGAGAGGAGTATGATCCCTTACCTCGAGTCCGACTTGACTCGATCGTTCTTTAATGTAATAAATAATAAAATTGAATTAATTTCCACTTTATTAAGAACCTTTTTCAAGTTCATTATTCCTTTTATATCACTTATTTCCATGTTATAAATATTATGTAATCATTTAAGTTAATAATGATTGTTTCGTCGATATTTGGATCTTAAGTCGAAAGTGGACTTCTTACGATTACATGTTGTTCGTGTGGTCAAAGGTTCATTATATCCAGAATGATATAAATGATTTGGATATTATATATATCATATATATCCAGAATATACATGAATTTATAATATTACATATTTATTTAGAGGTAATAAATCAAATGCACCGTTCATGGAGACGGTAAGTCGTACGTACGCATGAACGCTACTTTCATTTCTATATCATATTAATGAAATTAAAACCAAATGAGAGGTTTGTATATTTTAATTCCATAATTATATTAATCATTTATATGTAACATACATCATATATAGTAACTTTAAATCCATCCTTTATACATCCCACATATGGCATTAACGAATCAAATCACTTTGAGGGGGCGGTATTCCGAACTTCCTAAAATGAAATTATCGTGCTTACCCACAATGGAAACCATAAAGGTATGCCAAAAAAATTACAGAGACATCAACATATAATATATAATATATAAATATAGTGACACCTTAATGGCCACCATTTAAGGTGTTATATGAGTGTTGAAAAATCATCGTTTCATGAGGCATAAATTCCCCATCCACAGAAACAGTATGTTTTTTAACCATTCGATGTAGGTGTCTTTAAGTGTAGCTCGAATGCTTATTATAACAAAATCCTAGTATATTGAAGATTCTGGAGTTGTTACAAAAGAAATGAATAAAAATAGTTTTGGGGGTTAGAGAAGAAAAATAAAACAACAGAACAGAAGTGAAGACATTGCCTTAAAATTGGGTAACTCTTTTTGATTTGAGCTAAAAGGCTTCCTTGGGAAGACTTCTGCCCAATGTGAGGCTTCTAGGAGTAATAGAGGGATGTGGAGAGACAAAATGGGAAGGGTTTGGCCGAGCCAAAGGCTTTGGAAGTGTGGTTAAATAGGTAGAGGTTGGGGCCATTTATAAGAGGAGAGGAGGGGCACTATTGGAAAAGTAAAGAAATGTTACTTTATTTGAAAATGAGTTTCGGATTTAAAAGGTCCCAAGTTGGTATAATTCAAGGATAAGGTGATACGGTTTCGAAATCCACCAATAAAATAGGTTTTAGACAAGTGTATGTCATAGATTTTACATTATCTTTTCATTTTATTTAAATCCTTTATTAATGAGTTAAACGCTGCATCATTATGATGTCATAAATAATTTTATTTATTTAATGTCTAAAAATTAAAAAAAAAAATATCATGATGTAGAAAATCTTTTTATCTTTCCAATTACTATTTATAGACAAAAATCTGACTTGTAATACCCTAATGTAAAAATGGTTTTAGTAAAATAACTCATGTTCATGTCATTTTTACATTTACATTAAATAAAAGGTTATTTATGTAATTTCCCAAACAAAGTGACTCCATGGGTTCCCCAAGTTGACCCATGGATTGTCTTCATCGGCCATGACACATCCAATAAGGGTAGGACATGTTTCAAGCTCATATCTTATTATTAAAACATTATTTTTACCTTAAACTACACTAATTACCTCTAATTGCGATTAAAACTTAATAAGTTACTATTCACTAAAAAAATATTTTCATCCCATTGAACCACATTTTACTTCTTAATGAAAACCATTTGTGTCAGATTTTTGAAATTCAAAACACAAAGGTGGTACAATTTCATTTAAACGGAAAATCGGTTCTTATAAGTACCACTTAGTGGTTTCACTATTCATCAAAAATTAAAGTTTTTCAGAAAATTACCATAAATTCACCATAAGCTATATTTGATATTCAAAATTCAAAAATGATGTCTATTTTACAAAATTCATAACGTATATGTTGCATTAATTAATTAAATAATTAATTCCCACTATCAGAACAAATAGCATGTATTTATGAAACAATATATATCAAAAGATTGACACTAGTTTAAGTCAAATTTCAAAGTGAAATTAATTCCAATGACCACTATTTGATTAAATGGTAAAAATATATTCTAATTTCACTTTAAAACCAATTCAAAAGATAATATAATCATATAAATAATTTAGATTAAAAAGTGGATTTGAATTAAAATACAACATATGTCACTATTAATTAAAAATTGAACTTTTTGGGAAAACTAACAAAAATTTACAGAAAGTAAATTTTCATGTCCCGATTCTAAAGAAGAATTTTATTTTGTCAAATATAACAAAAATAATTTTCAAAAAGTGGATTTAAAAGAGATTCTCCATCAAAAGGCGGTTAATCGGCCTTTTAAAAAATATTAGAATGTTTACGCTTAAAATTGGATTCATTCCCATTTTTAATCCTCTAACGTTTATTGTAAAAAGTAAAAATATTTGACAAAAATATATAATCATTTTGTACTTAGTTCTATTCATTCCTTCCATCACAACATCTTGGTGTTAACTACCATTTAAAATAATATTATTTTATTATTACAGTGCAACGTAAGATTCCCAAGAAACTCGTTGTTGCGTGTTTGGTACGCCATCGAGCATAGTGTCCCCTTGAAAGTTATATTAATATTTTATTAGCAAATATGGATAAATGTGAAAATTTCATACTCTTTATTTACCTGGGGTGTTACAAGTATATTTTTGGTACACGATTTTTTAATCCTTATATATATGGATAGTTGTTGGTGTCCTTCTATAAGTAGAGAAAATGCGTCTTTTTTATAAACTCGATATTTATCAATAATAACACTCCATTAGTGATGAAAAAAAAGCACAAAAATGGAAAATAATTGTGTGGATAAATATATAATTTATATTATCCCTTAATATTAAAACACAATACATTTTTTCACACTTTAAAAAAAATTATTATGTTAAATCACTTTTACAAAAAATTTCCCTTATTAAGGTAACTCCACATTTAAAGTTAAGGACTGATTTTAATGGAAGAAATTAAAATATAAATTAATTTATAATTTTGAGATTATTATTTTAAATATTTATTAAATTTTATAAAGTAATATTTATAATATTTTATGACATCAATTTTAGTATTAGCGCACAAAACACATAAATACATGTTTTTGAAAAAAGTGTATTTTTAAGCATAATACTTATGTATAAATTTTTTTTAATGTAAATAATTATAATGATATTTATAAGATTATTATTATTTGAATAATAATTATGTGACATTCTAATAAATCAATACAAAATTTTCTCATTCTTAAATTTATTTATAAAAACAGATGAGAAAGTGTTTATAAAATATTAGAAGATTTTCTCAAATGATATTCATGGGTTTTATAAATTTAACAACATATTTTTTTTAAAATTTTTATATTAATATATCTCTATATATTATAAAATGGGTTTTAGTAATATCATCAATTAAAATTAAAGTGATGGCTCTAGAAAATTCGGTATTTTTCACTATTCAACAAAAAATCGATTATTTTATAAAAAACTACAAAAAACTAATCCTAATATAATTTTGATATAATGAATTTAAAGATAATGTTTATTTTATAATATTAAAATTATAAATTATATACGTTTATCTTTTAAATAAAAATTATATATTATAAATTAAACTTATTTTATTAAAAAATAGAGATTTTAAACATTAAGTGTTTTTAATATTATTTCATATTTACTTTTAACATAACTATTTTTAATACCATAGTTCAGGTATAAGAATATTTTTATAGTTATAAATTAATTTATTTGTTAAAAATATACCATAATTTATTAAATAGTTATTTGAAAATAAATATTACTTTTACACTAATTAATGTTTAATAAAAAATAATAGTTAATTATTTATATCCTAAATTATTAAATTTTCAAATCCATTTTTTTTTAAAAATATTTTAATTTTATTTATTAATCATATCATATTTCAATGATAATTATAATCAGTATACATAGTATTTAAATAAATAAATATATATATTTATATATTTATTTATATTTATAATATTTTTATTTCATTAAGAGCTACATATATTATTGACAAAAGAAAAATTTAGTTTAACTATTTGATATATGACCAATGACCATATTTACAATGGTTATATATTCAGAAACCATATTTTCAATGATCATATTTATAAAATCTAGATTTCATTCTTATATATAGAGTTACTAAATCATTAATTCATTCTACTCTAACATAGAAGTTAATATCTAATATTATATAATATGGATAGTCCATAATGATTTAGACTTTCTTGGTGATATTCCTCTTTATAGGTTTTTGATTGGATATTGGAGATAAAAAAGGTTAAATATAATCTATAGGATTTCCTTTTCATGAAGATTTTCTTCTTTTTTATTTTTTCCCCTATTTATTTTTTACCACTAGGAGATGTAATTTATCCATGATGAGTAATAACCAATGGTGTGATTTTTTTTACTTCAATTGTAACATTCTAATTATAGTTGAATTGAGTTTCATTATTTTGGTTAATATACTATATTGACTATTTTCATATCTTGTTTCAATCCATTGGAATGAATAGGGGAACATTTATTAAAATTATAGACATAAAATAATAACAATAAATTATAGTATTACTATTATTAATGACTCTCAAATCAGGGGTGTTATACACCACACGTGCTCTAATGCATTGATTATAATGTATATGGAAATTTCAAAATAGAGTGAACCAATCCAGGGGATAAAAATGATAATTGATATTAACAACCTCATAATCCAAGGAAAAAATAGATTCATTATATAATAAAATATTCTAAAGAGGTTACAATAATTAAGTGGTTTAGTTATAGTCATCCTCCACTCAAGAACTGAAAATGACTTATTTGATTCTGGTTTTACCAACTCTTTTATATCAAAGAATTTTCTCAATTAATAAAATTACCACAACAATATAAATATATTGAATTATCATTGAAAACATCCAAAGGTAGGATGAAGGATTCTTAATTTTACAACTCCTCCCCAATATAAGTTTATATTAATTTTCTTCCTAAAAATATTATTATTCTACCTTCAGTTGAATTTGAATAAATTTTCGGTATGGAATGTCTCTCTCTTCATATAGGCCATATTAATTATGTGGATTGGGAAATCACATTTTATATTATAAATCAACCAGTGATTATCCATCAATACAAGGTTAAATATAAACTCACTACATAAATTAAATCCATTATATAGGTCATTATACCCTATCAAGAGGGATACATGGCACAAGTGGTTTTGGAGAAACTCGATATTAGGTTTTTGAAGTTGGTATCCAAGAACTATATGTTTCTAACTTATATTTAATGTATATTAAAATAAGTTAATATTAGTAATAATATCTTGTTACATATCATTCATTATTATAGGGGGAATTATTGTAATAATGTCCTATAGTGTTTGTTTTACTGAAAAGTGAAGTTAAATTCCTCTTTATGATGTGAAAATTGAAAATAAGTAAATATATTATTAAACCATATTCTATGACTTGAAAATATTCAATGAAAATATGTATAGTGTGTTGAAATTAATTTGTGAGTAATCAAAAGTAGATGAGACTTTATTTTAGGCAATTAACTCTTTGAAATATTTAAGATGAGAGATTATGACAATATACCTTCTTATGAAAATTCAACAATATTCTGTGACAACATATATTCCTTTCCATGAGAATTTTCAAGGGTCCATACACATTAATATTATTATTTTCACATTTCATGACTCATTAAGATTGATGTATTTCGATAAACCATAACAATATATGATCCTAATAAAGAAGGGTACATTGGTTGTGTAATGAATGATGTGTTATTAATGAATTAGGAAGGAAGGATCCGCTCCCCCATATGTATTGATGATGTCTCAATACATTTGTTGAAATATAACATTCACAATAAATGTAATGGTCGTGTTTCATTGAAGAGTTCATTTTAGGTAGTTTTTGAAATATGTATCAGGAATTTAGTTTGATGGCCTGAGTGTCCAACTATCATGATTACATATAATAATAAATGGATTATATTACACAGTAAACATCATTTTTAATTATTTTAATTCTGATATATCTTCTACATCTGTTGGTCCATTGACCTATCACTATAAAATAATCATGGACTTTAGGCAAGCCCACATAATTCCTCTATTAGAGAGGCCTCAATAGTCGCACACAATGTGTTTCCTCTAATCTCAGTTGAAAATTATTTACATTTTATAATTTGAAATAATGTTATTTTTTTTGGAACAAAATTAATATTTATACTAGATTTATTACTTAATCTCAAATATTTAATCAAAATATATTTTTTAAATAATGTGAATATATAATATTTATTCATCCCATGTTATTCACAGAATATTAAATGATTGTATATTTTTTAATTAAATAATTTATTACGTTACATGAGTATAAAATAAATATTTATTCAAAAAATGTAAAAATAATATTCATTTTTTATTAAATCAATAATATTTATTTATATATTTATTTTAGAATTAAAGGAATTGTGAGGAGAACAAGAATACTACATTTTTTTCAGTATGAAATATGTATTTACTAGACTATAAAATAAATATTTATTATTTTTAAGGATTGTCCACATCAAAGTAAAATAAATTTAATATTATTACTTAAATGACATGGGTTTTATTTGGGATTAATTCTAATTCTATGTCCTTGTGTAATTTATTTTGAATTAAACCCTAACCTTGGGCTTATTTATAGACTAATATTTTAATCAAGGAAAGGTCAATCACTGTGCCTATCAATTTTTTGTCCATATCACTAATATCCTCTCTTAATCTTAAGACTGAGAATAATAATATAACTTCTTTCAAGCCTAAAGTAATGCGAATTAGTCAACGTGAATAATAAAATATCATCAATCAGTAATTTTATCACCCATTGTTTTATTGGTGTTATTCAGATATTGAAAGAGAATGTATGGATTGATGCTATAGGGGATTTGGTTTTGGTCCTTTTGATGTAATGGTGACACACTAATAAAATTAAGAAAATCAACACCATGAAAAAATAAATATCTCAAGATCAGGGTATTAATATTTTTTTCAATTATTTATAATTTAATTTGAAAAAATATTCTCCCTTGGTTTTAGAAATATATTATATCAATATTCCTCTAGAAAAGTTTCACTAGACATTATGTTTATGTCATCTACATTGAAAATGATCTGTTGAATCTAATAAAATTAGGAGTGTTTATAAGACCAATAGAATCTTCCACTAAGTCATGAACAATTAACTAGGATAAATGTCATCCCATTAAAATTATATTTATTTAATTATTGTTGATTGTTATATATATGTCTTATTAGATATCATTTTATTTAATTTTTTCTTTAATCCCATCATCAAGATCATTTATTCCTCCTATAATGTCTCCATTGTATTATCTTGAACTAATTAAATATTAATAAATAACATCTAAATAACCTGTATAAAGGTGATAAGGATTATGGATAGATAACACCTGATTACATGGTGTGTAGTTTGTATACACGATGTCTATCCCAGTTCATTGCACCAAGATGAATCATGAATTAATTCACTACAATGTGGAATTAAGGAGACATAGTGCATTAAATGCTCTAACTGTTGACCAATCTTGGATAGCTCACAACATGTGGGAATACATAATGTTTTTCTAGGTTACATTTCCTATAATCCAAACTTTTTCATACTCAAAAATCAGAGTCAAATACTAATTTATTATTTTTTGCACAGTGTGTAAGAAATGAATTATTTTTTGACATGTAGGATAAAAGGTGTGTACCCATTGTACATGTCTTTTACCCTACACATTTATGTGCATTAATACATGCCTAGTTCCTAGAATTGTATCATATAGTTGTAGAAAAACTGACAATTTGGGTGAATTTGGATGTACATTCCATGTACCAAAACAAGTTCATATAGATAACTACGATTAATTAATTACTCCATGAATCTCATCATCTGGTGTTTATTATTTAATTTATTCTACGCATACAAAACATATGATATGTTTTCTAAAATATAAATATTTTAGTTAATTTCAGTATAAAATATAAAATATATAAAATTTATAGTCACAATATATTGATTATTCAGTTTGATTTAAAATAATAACACAAAATGATTATTAACATATGATTTGTGTTTAATTTAATTAACTGATACATTCTATGTAATTATATATTAAAACCTATATACTAAATACTAATATAGTTCACCATATATGATCTTAATACATATCGAGTAGTTTTAAGAGGTACTCACCAAGTTGCTTCCATGCACAAGCTGTGTAATTATTAAATTATTTTTAAATGAAACAATTTAAAAAATTTATTTTTAATCACAATGGATGGGTTACTATAATATAGATAATAATATTATTAAGAAAAATTAAATTAATTTATTAATCAAATAATTAATCAAATTAATTTATGTGTGTTTAACATAAAAAAAGAACATATGAAAATGAATTCTAGCTAAATAATTTAAATTTTTATTCATTTTGACTAGTTGATTATCATGAGAACAAGCTATCATTTTTACATGTATGGTTTATATTTATTTATTTATTTAATGGGTTTTTTATATTTTTTTAATTTGATTTCCTATGATTCTTTTTCCCATGCTTATTATGTACTAGCCGAGGTTCCTAAAAATTATTGTATTTAAACAACCTTTTTGGTTCCCCTCACCTATGTGTAAAGAAAGAGAATTTTATGGATGTAGATATAAGAAACATGGGGATGGTTCAATATGGAGTTTAGGGGAAACTATACTGATTATATACACAATACAGTGGTAGAATACTATAACTCATAACCCAAATCGCACAAAGGGTTTCCTTCCCCTAGGGACAATTGTGGTTTTTTTATACTCAATAAACAAACCACTACTTGTTTCTCATGATAATTCCATGCTTTATTAATGTTATTTATATCTAAGGGATGATTTATTTATAGGATACTAGACATTGATCACAAAAATAAATAAATAAATATATAAATATGGAATTTAAATAATGTTTTTATGCATCGATATATTATCAATAAAATGGTTAATTAGTTTTGTAAAATACACTTAGTATTGAATATAGATTTAAAATTTAAAAAAATATTTATATATAAAAAAATATCTCCCAATGTAATATTAATTCATTAAGACTTTCAGTATATGATTTTAAGATAGACCCACAGTTAATGTGTCAGTCCATGCATTTTTTTAGGGAACATATCATTATCCTGGAATCTAAAATAAGATGGTGGTTTGACTTAACCAAAAATGTATGGGACTTATTAATTTTTTTTAATATAAATTTGGAGGTAATTGCTGAGGATATTGAAGTTGGGATTTTAGTATTAGGGATTCCACTCAATAGAATAATGAACTAAAATCTCATAATTTTAAATACCACCAATATAAAAACATTATAATAATTTTGTTGGTCATTTTCAATGTTATAAGAAGGAAAATATTGATCATTTCCACCAAACATTTCATGTGATGATGTATTGGGAGTTCAATTTAGAGGGACATTAAGACTAAATAAAATTGTGAGAGACATAATAAAAATAAAATTATTATGCCTCACATAATTTATAACAAATTAATGTACTAATTATCTACATTATTTTTATTATAGACATGTCTTTAAACCACATTATACCTACAAAATATTCTATAGAAAGATCATATCCTAATTGGAAGTTACTTATAAGAATGGTCCATACACCTACGGTTAGTGCTACGCGATGAATGATAGTTTTATGTGATAAAATATTCAATCCTTAATCATACTGCTATAAAGGTGAGTGATAGTAGTTCATTTTCTTTTAAAAATAATTCAATTTTGTGTTATATGTTTAATGTTTAATGATTTTTTCAATGTATATAGAACTCATAATGTCATATGAGAACATGGATGCCTATAGAATGCTTCAGGATCTCTATTGTCATTATCTGGAGATATCCATATAGAAATAGTTTGAGATATCCATGGTGATATTCGTAAGTAAATATGGAGATGGTGCACCAACTAGGCCTCAGATATTCAAACTCATTAGCAATATTGAGTGTATAGTTGTTATAGGTTTTATGATATTTGATGAACTATGCACAAATCTCATTATTTATCACTAACATATCGATTATCTATTTTATTATAAGACTCCATATAAAAACATTATGTAAACCTCCCTAATATCATATTAATCTAATTCTCCATGTTGAAAATGAAATGAAGTACAAAAACTATTTTGTTCATATAGCTAGTAAAAAGGAAAAGATGAGAAATGAACACTAAGAACAATTCCATGTCTAAAGATTCTTCACAATGCCCTTCCAAAAAGAGGATGGTCAAGGGTAAAGCAAAGGTATAAGAATCTATATTTTTTCCATGTGGAATGACGGGCCACTGGAAGAAAAATTCTAGGCTTCCAAAGATGAAAGGGGGAGATTTAGTTATTTTTTAACAATAGTAATCTATTTGTGTCTATAAAATGGGTGTTAAAAATATTATATGGAAATGATATTAATATTTTAATATAAAAACCATGTATATTATAGAAATTTTTTGGGTTTAAGAAGATCTATTAGTATCCAACGGATCTATATTTGATCATGTGGCTATTGGGGACTACAACATCATGCTAAATACTATAATGATAATGGTTTAGAAGGATTTATTTTATTCTCATTCGACCAATAAAAATATTATATCTCTATTTATGTTTGATATACATTGATATATTTTAAAATTTATAAATAATTATTTCTTATTTTAAAATGAAAACTTTTTTTATAGTAAGGTATAAATTAATAATTGTCTTTATGTATAAATTTACATGAACAATGTAATAGAAATTGATATAAAAAATATTTCACGTGAATTATACCAAACCCAACTATTAAATCAATGTTGAGGTCGTGTTTTTTAAAAATTATTTACCATATTACAAAAATATAGACAGTTAGATTCATGTGAACATAGATGACTTGGTTTATGTAATGATTCATTATAATTAAAGAAGACTAAAGCCCAATTTAAATGAAAAGGTGAAATGGACATAGAGCTTCTTAGGTTGTCTCATACTGACATGTGTAGAAAATATTCAATTGATGTTAGAAGAGATTACTCATAAATTATGACTTTTAATTATTAATTTAGTCTATATATATATATAAACTTAATGGGGTATAAATAAGACTAATTTGAAAAATTATATAAAGATATGAATGAATTTGAGAGCCAAATTAGTAAAAATATTAAGAAACTCAACTCATACCATGGAAAAGAATATCTTAATCACGAAATCATTGATTATTTATAGTATTTTTGGGTTCTATATCAGAAATCACCTCCTAATATACTACAATGCAATGATTTGAGTGAAAGGAAAAATTACACCATCATTGAAATAGTGTAATCAATAATGATTCATGTAAGTATTATATTTTTCTTTTTGGGGAATCACATTACATAAAACATCACTTGTACAAACCAAGTGCCAACTAAAGAAAAAATAGTATTTCATTGAAACATTGGTGTAGAAATATACCGTTGTTTTCATACTTATGTGTGTGCGGTTGAGAATCATTTTTTAAGGAAACTTTTGGAAACAAAATTGCACCCTGAGGCACTAATTGTATATTTATAGGTCACCCTATGTAAACTATAGGATATTGCACAAATGATCATTTATATATGAATTTTGTGGTTAACATTCAACACATTTTAATGAATATTATAACATCTGTGAATGAGATAGAAGAAGTTAGATTGAATTTCATGAAGTCCCTAATCAAAGTACACAAGTGTTTGTATAGTAATAGATTCCACAGTTCCTCATAGAAAAGGATGTTACTAAGACACAATTACTAAGTAAGAGCATTAAATATTTTAGATAATGATAAAAAATGTTGTTCTTGTCATGGAGGATGGTGACTCTTTATTAGTTGATAGTAATCACTATGTAACCAATAATGAAGTATTTAGTGGCATGGAATATCCCAAATAAAGAGAAGATATAAATTTTAAAATGGATTACATATACCAAATCCATGAATTGGTTTTGGTAGATATATAGTTAATGTAAATCATTTTTGAAGTTAATGGGTATTTATGAATAAATGTTCCAATAATGGATAAGTCTGTACCTATATGGAATTACTAGTTGCAAAAAGGTTGAAATAGAGTAAATGGAGTGACTATGATGAAATTTCGTCACCAGTTGGTATGTTAAAATTAATTAGAAATATGAATTCCATAGCACTATATTGTGACTATAAGACATGGTAGATGGATTTAAAAATATATTTCATTAATGGGAACCTTTTGAAAGTTTACTATATGACAAAAAAAAAAGATTTCTGATTCTAAAGAATGTTGAAAAGGTATTAAAATTGTAAAGATCTAATTATGGATTACTGAAAACATCCAAGTTCATGGAAATATTTTTGATGTTGTCATAATGGAATTTTTTATTATAAATAACTAATGTGGTACTTTTCTCTATAAGTAGTATAACGTGAGTGAACTATTCTTTGTTATAATTTATGTTGATATCATACTACTTATTACAATGGAAATACCAGTCTTATAAAATTTTTAATCCTAAATTGACACATTATTATCTATAAATTGGTTAGGTGAATAGGCATATATTTTTGGGATAAAAATCTATCAGGATAGATCAATGATATTTCTTATAAAAATTAAATGTATATACATTTATAATATACTAAAGATAATTATTATGGAATAATACATATGGTATTTTTTATAGTGTCACATGGAATTCATTATTCAATAACAATATTTCGTGTGAAACATTTGGAAAGATAGAAAATGGAAAGGATTGTATTTTCATCATTGATTGGGTTAGTCACATATGATATGTAATATAGAAGGATATATATTACTTATTCCTTAACTACAGTAAGTATAAATCAATATAACTGAGGTGACTACCACTCAATGTAAATCATGGATATCCTTAAGTATTTAAGTAATACTATTTATATGTATCTAACCTATAGTGGAGATGTAGAACTAATCATTAGATGAAATAAAAATTCTAGAATCCATACAAAACAAGACAATCTACAATTGTTATCTAGTTACATCATGACTCCAAATGGTGGTTTTGTGAGAAGTAAGACCTCAAAGATAGTATGTGTTGGTCAGAGTGGACAATCAAGAGGGGGGGTGAATTGAGTTCCAATTAAAATTTCTGTTAAAAACCATTTCTATTAAAATCCCCCAATTTCAAAAACAAATTAAACTGTAGTGAATTTATATAGATTATAAAGGTTCAATTAGTTTCTCAAAGATTGATTAATTCTCAGTTAACTTAATCTTATGATTAAATTAGCTTTTGAAACTAACTTACTGATTTATAAAAAATTTAAACACTTGCGAATTTAATTATCAAAGTAGCTTTGAAGATAGAATATATTTCAAAGTAATAGCAGCGGAATATGAAATAAATATGTATAGTATGGATATAGAGTATAACTACAAACACAAAGAATTAACCAAGAGGTTCAGTCTCAAGCCGAGACTTAGTCCTCTCAAAAGTTTATATAAAAATGATCCACACCCTGGATCGGGGTTAACAACAGTGAACACACTGTCCACTGTCCAGGTCACAAGACCTCTACCACAGTTCTTCGTGGGAAAACAAACAACAGCAGCCAGCTGTCCAGGTCACAAGACCTCTACCACTATCCACAGTGGGAAATGAAGTGTAAAAGGGTTTGCTGAGGATTTACAGATCCTCCAGTGAAAGTACAGGAGTCAGTGTGTGTGTTTAATACAGAAGATAACACACACTGCTCAAAATGTAGAAAACTAAAACACAGTAGAGCAAGAGATAGAAAGAAGAAGGTTTAGAGTGCTCTATAGTGTTGGCAGATCAGTTCTGGAATCGTAGGAATGAGTGACTTGAAGCTTTGGTCCTTTTTCTGTAAGTTGACACTAAAACAGAGTGTCGTGATTTCCAGACTTCCAGATGTTCAAGTGATCAGCTTCTTTGAGTTTGAGTGCTTCACAACATGGCTTTTAGGAGACGGTTCTTTCAGTCGGTTCACTTGAGACTCTTTTGTTCTTTAGAATGAATGCTCGAGAGTTCTTCTTTTTGTGTATATGCGTATCTCCTTCTCAGTTGTAGATGTTAGACTCTTCCATTCATTATTTTTCTTGAATACTTCTCTCTTCTTTTTATACTCCTCCATATATGCCCTTTTTGTTCACCCGAGGCCGACAAGATAAATAGTCTTGAGTTACACGTGCGATCTTCCTCGTACATTGTATTATTTCTTGATATGTCTGCAAATATTAATAAATAATGTTAGGTGTATCAATTTGACTAGACATGACCGTTATATTAGTATTAATCAAATTGGTAAAGAAAAAAGTAGGAATATAATAATAATAAACTGGTTGAGAATGTATGTCACTGTGGACTTCAACTGTGGTCTTCCAACTGTGGACTTCCTTCTGACTGCTGACTTCAACAAAAGGCTTGTTGTCTGTAGGCTTGCAATGGTAGCTTTTACATCATGTAACTGTAGCCTCTCTAACTGTAGACTTGTAACATCAAATTTGTAGAACTGTAACCTTTATCAACTGTAGACCTCGATCATCAGTAGACTTAGTCGACAGACGCTGTCTAACTGTAACCTTGACTGTAGGCTTATGACTGTAGACTTGTTCGACTGCGAACTTGTTCCAACTGTAGACTTGTTCGACTGCGAACTTGTTCCAACTGTAGACTTGTTCGACTGTGAACTTGAGCAGAGAAAACATTGAACAGAAGTCTTGTAACTGTGACCTTTGTCTGTGAGCTTTGACAATAGAAAGCGGTAGACTCGTGACTGTAAGCTTGTATTAGTCTTCGACTGTAACCTTGTAACTGTGAACTTATTGCAACAGTAACTTAAGGTGACATTTAGCTGTAACTGTGACTTTGAAAAGAAAACTCTGACTGGTAGCTAACAATACCAAAATTATGTAAATGCTACTGTAAGCTCTTATAGTAAAGTTATGAGAGTAGGAATATGAACTGTTTAGAATAAAATACGTTTAAGCATAGAATAATAAGATTAATGCAAGGTTTTAATACATCATAATCAATGGTTAAGCATGATTTGGGATTATCAAAACAGGTGATTCCAACAATCTCCCCCTTTTTGATAATCACAAATTATGTCAGTATGGAATGAAATATAGATGTATCAGAGAGAAGTGTGCAAAACACAGTATTAGCAATATGAGCACAAAAATTAGGTATAATCCGCAAGGATTTCACCCTCTTTGTATAGGTTCATATCTCCCCCGAGTTTTCCCTATTTCTCCCTATTTCTCCCTATCTATTTCTCCCTATTTCTCCCCCTATCTATTTCTCCCTATTTCTCCCCCTTTGTGATTAACAAAAAGAAATACAGAGAGAGAAAAAATAAACATTGTATTAATAATGAGTACATTACATGACCCAAAACGTGAATACATGATCCCTATCAAAAAAACATAAACAGACTCAATCCTCTTCATCTGTAGGTAAGGGATCTTTTCCTTTGGAGGAAGAAGATGGAGCAGTAGGTGAAAGATCAACAGGCTGAGGAATTGCAGCAGGAATGTCTGGAGGGGCAGCAACAGATGCTCCTGAAGGCCTGTAGTGAGTAGCTTTCCGAGGAATCAGTGGTCTAAGGCTTCTGAGGGCATCAGCAGGAGACATTACTGAAGAACCACTGGGGTTGGAGACAGGTAGGGCAGGAGGAACTATAATAGGTGTGCAGTCCACATGAAGAAAAGGTAGGAGCAGATTTCTGAAATCCATGATGATGTTTCCTCCTCTGTCCATGGCAGATAAGAAGTCATTTTTGTTTTCCAAGAATTTATCCAATGCCGGGGTCAACTCTCGTAGCTTGCTAACTTGTTCTTTGAAAGCTTGAGTTACAGGAGGCAGCTTCATAGTTTCTAGCATGAGCTTGAAGTGATGGTTCAACTGATGCTTGGTGAAAATCCGATCAAAGTAATAATCCACTTTACTTTTGATGGCCTCCTGAGAAGCAGTAGCAGCCTGCAGGTGCTCACGAACAAAGCCACTGACTTCTCTTGTAGTAGCAAGGGTCTGTAGGTCTGATGTGTCATTTGAACGGGCCTGAGTAAGCTCTTCTCTGAGCAGGCTTCTAAACTGCTCAAGGTCCACAGGAGAGCTAGATGAAGGAAGGGACTTGACTGAGAATGCCACTGTCTCCTTGAAAGACTGAGTCAGATTTCCAATCACTTTCTGAATGACAACATCCTGATTGCTAAAGTGTTCTTTTACTGATTTCTTGAAAGCCTCAAATACTTCCACAAACTGCTTGACCACTTCTTTGATGTATCGAATCTCACTGGCCACTTGTGTCTGAGAACTGCTCAGGGCAGTTAAAGAAGCAACTGATTGTCTGAGGGCCACTACTGCTCCAGTCCGGCTTTCAATTTGAGTGTGGCACACTTTCATTTCATCCATCACTTCTTTGATTGGACTTCCCACAACACATCCTAGAGATAATTCTAAGGATTGTTCTACATTTTTCAGCTCATCAAAAAGACTGGTTTTCAATTCAGCAACAGACTGTCTGATGGTCTCCTTCATTTCATTCTTTAATGATTCAAGGTCTTCCTTGGTGGCCAATCTTTCAGTTTCTAACACTGGAGAGCTGTTAGTTAGGATAACTTGATTTCTTGGTGGTTGGTTTTCCTCATCTGAATCCTCATAATTGAGTCCTAACACCATGTATCCTGGATCTGAGGTCCATCCTTCTATATCATACAGTACAGAGACTGAACCAAAACGCTCCCCCTCACTTGGAGCTCCTTCCTGAACATTTTCTACTATCTGCTTGACTCTGGGTAACTCTAAGTGCTCTTCTGTAGCTCTAGCAGGTTCCATATTTGCTTCCTCTGTAGGTTCAGCAGTGAGGTTAGCCTCCCTCTCTGTTCGGTCATCAACCACTTCCATGACAACAGTAGTAGAGACCACTCCTGCTTCCTGGTCAGACATTGACTTGTCTATATACCCTATCAGAGGGCTCATACTAAGTTCTTCTGCAATAGTTTCTTGATTTTCATTTGATGTTCCAGCCTCTTCTGCTTCGACTGTATCATCCTCGTCAGAGGTGTCCTTGACAAAATATTTAGATTCTTCTTCTTCTTCTTCTGTAGACTCAGTCTCACTGTCTCTTAGAACAGGTTCTCTACTAGGTAGTTCTTTTGGAGGGCTTGCTGCTCCAAACGTCACTATCCTGACAGGACTGTGAGTAGTATCAGGATCACTCCCTTCATCAATTGGGGTGTTCTCTCTTGCAGAGTCACCAACTACTGCAGTCTGTTCATCATCTGAGTATACAGGTTCAGGCTCATCAGGCTTTAAGCCTGGATCTCTCCTATCTCTCGGTCTAGAGGGATGAGTAGAAGGGGTAAATTTCTCATAGATTCTCTCCTCATCATTCACCCATGATTTCTTCCAGGGATTCCAACTGATCTTCATGAATTTGCAGATTACTTTTGAGATACATACACTGTTCTTTTCCACTATCAACTCTTCCTGACTTCCAGCTGCACCTTTCACTTTCAACATAACCGAAATGAGTTTAGCATGGAACAAGGCACTTGATTTTGAGCTTGCCTTTATCATGTCCTCCATCTGAGCCATCAGCAACCTACAAAGGTTGACCTTCCTTCCATGTTTTAATAAATACATCAAGTAAATATCATGGTGCTTCAGAGTTGCAAAATCTCCTCTTCTAGGACTCAGTACATGCTGAATAAACTTAAACAGAAGCATGTCCTCTCCACTCATTTCAGCAGCAATAATCTTTCTTACTGTGCCATATCCTGTCAATTCTTCCAGAGCCGTCTCATGATCAAAGATTCTACTATTTGGAGGAGCCGCTCCAGAATAGTAGTTGTAAATACCCTCATGAGGAACTCTTAAACATGCAGCCCATTCAACGGATGAAAAACTGACCTCATTGTCGTTTACTCTGGATACCAGTCTATGCAGATCATCCTCTTCCTCGAACTGTAGATATTCATAGAATTCCTTCACCAGCTTCGGGTAGTACGGTCCATTATTGTTTGCGAAACATTCGGTCCATCCTTGCTCATTAAGCACTGCCAGTACAAATGATCTGCTCGATAAAATCCACTCTTCACTTAGCTCCTTCTCAGCAACTATTTCTGTCTTAGTCAGATGTGGATTAACAGGTCTTATCGAGGCGTTCCTGGTGCCACTGGATTCGACTCGAGTCCACTTTGGCATTGGTGCATCTTCATTGACAGTCGGGGGTCGCTTTGTTCTGGCCATTGGAACTGAATGAGGTTTCGAGGTTCGGTTGAAGGTTTAGGGTTTAGGACTTGAGAGAGCAAGGGTCGAGATGAGTGGATTGAGATATGTTCGATGTTCTAAGTTTTATCATTTAGGGATTTAGAAATAAAAAGAATAAAGAAAAGAAACGGTTCGAATTCCCGCAAAATAAAATAAGGTTAAACAACGAAACAGCCTACAGAAAGATGTAACAGTGAGGTACACCGGTGAGGTCTAACTGTGAGGTTTCAACTGTGAGGTTTCAACTATGAGGTTTCAACTGTGAGGTTTCAACTGTGAGGTTTCAACTGTGAGGTTTCAACTGTGAGGTTTCAACTGTGAGGTTTCAACTGTGCTATAATTAATCATACCTAACTCATGTTTGATGTAACTTAATCTCTCATAATTCAAAGGCTTTCTAAAAATATCAGCTAACTGATGTCCAGTGCCAATGAACTCAACAGTGATATCACCTTTTTGATAATGATCCCTCAGAAAGTGATGTCTCACATCAATATGATTTTTCCTAGCATAGGATACTGGATTTTTAGAAATGTTAATAGCACTTGTATTGTCGCACCTTATAGAGACATGTTTGAATTGATATCCATAGTCTAGTAAAGTGTGTTTCATCCACAAGATTTGTGCACAACAGCTACCAGCAGCTATATACTCAGCTTCGGCAGTAGACAATGCAACAGAATTCTGCTTCTTACTACACCAAGATACTAGTGACTTGCCTAAAATGTGACATGTTCCAGAGGTGCTCTTTCTATCTAACTTGCAGCCAGCAA
This sequence comes from Viscum album, assembly GCA_963277665.1. Lineage (NCBI taxonomy): Eukaryota > Viridiplantae > Streptophyta > Magnoliopsida > Santalales > Viscaceae > Viscum > Viscum album. The sequence goes on along the minus strand of OY728156.1, from coordinate 149,053,541 downwards.
AATCAGCATCAGAATAACTTAATAAATCAAATGATGGTCCTTTGGATAAAATAATCCCAAATTGGGAGTATGTTTTAGATATTTGAAAATCCTTTTAACAGCAGTCAAATGAGACTCTTTTGGATTGGCTTGAAACCGAGCACACATGCATACACTGAACATGATGTCAGGTCTACTGGCAGTAAGGTACAGTAGACTACCTATCATACCTCTGTAATTGGTTTGATCCACTGGTTCACCAGTTTCATCACTCTCCAACTTGCAAGTGGTGCTCATAGGTGTGTCACTGCCTTTGGTGCCATCCAAAGAAAAACGTTTTAGAAGATCTTTAATATATTTACTTTGGTTCAAAATAATACCATTTTTATTTTGAAAGATCTGAAATCCAAGGAAAAATTTGAGTTCTCCCATTAAACTCATTTCAAACTCATTTTGCATTATTTTTGAAAAATCGACACATAAAGAATTTTTAGAAGATCCAAAAATAATATCATCCACATAAATTTGTACTATTAATACATCTTTAGAAATCCATTTAATAAAAAGAGTAGGATCAGCTATCCCTTTAGTAAATCCTTTCGAAATAAGAAAAGAGCTGAGCCTATCATACCAAGCTCTTGGAGCTTGCTTTAAACCATATAAAGCTTTAGATAGTTTAAAAACATGATTAGAAAAATGGGGATTTGTAAAACCAGGAGGTTGTTCCACAAATACATCCTCAATTATATATCCATTTATAAAAGCACTTTTAACATCCATTTGATATAGTTTGAAATTCAGATGAGCAGCATAAGCAATTAATATCCTATTGGCCTCTAGTCTAGCCACGGGTGCAAAGGTTTCCTCATAGTCTATTCCTTCTTCCTGACTATACCCTTGTGCAACTAGCCTAGCTTTGTTTCTGATTATATTACCAAACTCATCAACTTTGTTTCTAAACACCCATTTAGTGCCTATGGTAAGAGTGTCTTTAGGTCTTTTCACTAATTCCCAAACTTTGTTTCTTTCAAACAGATTTAGTTCTTCTTGCATAGCCATTACCCAGAATTCATCACTGATAGCATCATTGACATTTTTGGGTTCAAGCTGTGAAAGAAAAGCTTGATGTTCAACCTGATTTCTTAGAGAAGCTCTAGTTTGTGTTCCTCTATCAAGATTGCCAACAACAGCATCTAATGGATGATTTTTTAGAATCCTAGTTGATTTGGTAAAGGTTGGACTAGAGATTTCAGGTTCATTTATAGGTTCGGGTTCCACATAGGAAGATTCTGGAAAAAGTCCAGAACTGGATGTTTTTATTACAGGTTCTTTAGATTTGTCATTTAGGTCCAGAACAGATAAGTCTTCTTCAACATCTTCAAGAGAAGTTTTAGACTCATGTGGATCAGTCTCATCAAACTTGATGTGAACAGATTCTTCCACACATTTGGTTTTCTTATTGAACACTCTATAGGCTTTACTAGTCATAGAGTAACCCAGGAAAATTCCTTCATCACTTTTTGGAGCAAATTTATCAAGATTATCTTTAGTATTCAGAATAAAGATTTTGCAACCAAAAACTCTAAATTAATTAACCTTAGGCTTCCTATTATTCCACAACTCATAAGGGGTTTTCTTAAGAACCGGTCTAATCAAGACTCTATTAATAACATAGCAGGCTGTATTTACAGCTTCAGCCCAAAGGTAAACAGGCAGGTCATATTCATTAAGAATAGTCCTTGCAATTTCTTGCAGGGTTCGGTTTCTTCTTTCCACTACTCCATTCTGTTGAGGTGTCCTAGGAGCAGAAAAATTGTGAGTATAGCCATTGTGTGAGTAGTAAGATTCAAATTCTTGATTCTCAAACTCACGTCCATGATCACTCCTCAAGGTCTTAATCTTAAGTCCACTAAGATTATCTACAGACTTAGAGTATTTAACAAAGGAAGAGCAGGCTTCACTTTTGTGAGCTAGAAAGTATACCCAAGTATATCTAGAAAAGTCATCTATAAGAACATAAACATAGTGCTTCCCATTTAGACATGAAATTCTTGATGGTCCAAACAAATCCATGTGAACCAGTTCAAGTGGTTGAGAATTTGAAACATCTTTCTTTGTTTTAAAAGAAACTTTGTGTTGTTTTCCCTTTTGACAGGGATTACACACTTTGTCATTTGGGAATTCAAGCTTAGGTAGGTCTCTAACTAGGTGTTTCTTAGAGAGTTTTCTAAGTGAGTGAATGTTGCAGTGTCCTAATCTCCTATGCCACACCCAAGACTCTTTATGAAAAGCATTTAAGCAAGTAACATTATGTTTAGCTAAAGTGTTTAAGTCAACAGCATAAACATTTTCATTTCTTAAGGCAGAAAATATTAAAGCATTTTTGGAATTATAAACATCACAAGAATTGTTTTCAAACTTGACATTAAAACCATCATTACACAATTGAGAAATGCTAAGTAGGTTGTACTTAAGTCCATCAACAAATAAAACTTTGGAAATTAATACTGAGTCAGTGTTACCAATCTGGCCTAAGCCGATGATTTTTCCTTTTGAGTTATCACCAAAAGTGACATATCCTCCATCACCCTTTATTAAGCTTTTGAAGCACGAATAGTCCCCAGACATGTGTCTTGAACATCCACTGTCTAAGTACCATACCTTCTTGTAATTTCTTTTCAAACAGATTTCCTACAAAACAGATTAGACAGGAAATGACTTTGGTACCCAGATTTTCTTGGGTCCAGATATGTTAGCAATCAAGGATTTAGGTACCCAGTTTTGTTTTATGGGTCCCATAAAATTAATAGATGCAACATATTTAGAGAGATATACTTTATTTTATCTACAACTATTTAAATAACCAGTTGAGGCATACGAATTTCCAAAACTGGAACTAGCAGGATTTTTTCCAGACTTGATAAATCGGGTTTTAGTAAACTGTCTTTGTCCAGGTTGGTATCCCAAGCCAGTAGCATACTTAGGTGCAACTTGCTTTCCTAGCAGTTGGGTTAGAGTATCTTTTCCATTTGTGAATGTTTCTAAGTCCTTTCTAAGTTGTTCATTAGATAGTTTCAGTTCTGTATTCTTCTTTAGTAATTGAACATTTTTCTATTTTTCTACATCAAGTGCAGACTTGACACTTGCAGTAAGAGCATGCTGTTTCTTTAAAGACTTATATTTATCCTTTAGTTCGTTACACGTTTCTTCCAGCATATTACAGTATTCAAACAATTCATCTTTAGACATATTTTCAGAATCAGAACCAGATTCTGCTTCACCTTCAGAATAGTAAGAGTTTAAAGTGGGAGTGTCTAAGGTTACCTCAGATGTGTTTGTCATGAAACACATATTAGCACGATTTCTTTCAGAATCACTGGACTCTGATTCACTTGTGCTGTCTTCTGAAGCACTCCAGGTGGCCTTCATAGCCTTCTTATAATTCTTGTCCTTGTACTCATATTTCTTCTTGAATTTTAACTTAGGACAGTCGGCTTTGATGTGTCCTTTCCTTTTACATTCATAGCAAACTATGTCTTCTTCTTTATCAGTTTTCTTCCAATCTTTCTTCCACTTACCTTGTCTATCATACTTACCCTTGTAGTTTGGTTTTCTGAAGAACTTCTTCTTCCTATAGAACTTCTTGAATCTCCTTGCTATTTGTGCCATCTCGGCATCACTGTCAGAATCTAAGTCTTCACTAGATGAGCTTTCAGTTGGTATATGCACTTTCTCCTTGTCTTTGCTCTTTGATGCAGTAGACTTAAAAGCTAGAGATTTTCGTTTTGGTTCCTCATCTTCCTCTTTATTTACCTTGAGCTCTTCTTCGTACATCATCAGCTTACCAATTAACTCCTTGACAGACAAAGTTCCAATATCACAGGATTCTCTAATTGAAACGGATGTGCCTCTCCATCTGTCAGGCAGACATCTCAATAATCTCATGATTTGCTCCTTTGCTGGAACAATCTTTCCGAGTGAGCTCATTGTGTTGACTATCTCATTAAACCTGAGATACATATCAGAAATAGGTCCATCAGTTTTCATCATAAAGTTATCGTATTTGATAGTATAAGTATTTAACCGCATTTCCTTGACATTAGTTGTTCCTTCATGAGAAACATCTAAGGTGTCCCAGATTTCAAAAGCAGTTTTACATGCAGAAATTCTATTGAACTCCTCATCTCCAAGAGCACAGTAGAGAGCATTCACAGCCTTACAATTATTATTGTAAGCTACCTTAGTAGGTTCATCCCAAGTTATTCTTTCAGTTTCTGGAATCTTGTATTGAGACTCTATAGCAGTCCAAATATCAAAACCCATACTTTCCAAATGAATTTTCATTTTGAGCTTCCATTGGGCATAATTCACAGCATTAAAGAAGGGTGGCCTGTTAGTGGCAGCACCTTCTAGTCTATTATCCATAAGGAAATTTTAGAAAATGTTTTAAAGAGATAAAATTTAGAACTAACAGAAATTTACGATCTTTTAGATAAAACTACAATCACAGTTTAAAAACAGAGAGTTAAAATAAAACTTTGAGCAAGTATAACAGAGATAAACCTTCCTCTGATACCAAATGTTGGTCAGAGTGGACACTCAAGAGGGGGGGGGTGAATTGAGTTCCAATTAAATTTCTGTTAAAAACAATTTCTATTAAAATCCCCCAATTTCAAAAACAAATTAAACTGTAGTGAATTTATATAGATTATAAAGGTTCAATTAGTTTCTCAAAGATTGATTAATTCTCAGTTAACTTAATCTTATGATTAAATTAACTTTTGAAACTAACTTACTGATTAATAACAAATATAAACACTTGCGAATTTAATTATCAAAGTAGCTTTGAAGATAGATTATATTTCAAAGTAATAGCAGCGGAATATGAAATAAATATGTATAGTATGGATATAGAGTATAACTACAAACACAGAGAATTAACCAAGAGGTTCAGTCTCAAGCCGAGACTTAGTCCTCTCAAAAGTTTATATAAAAATGATCCACACCCTGGATCGGGGTTAACAACAGTGAACACACTGTCCACTGTCCAGGTCACAAGACCTCTACCACAGTTCTTCGTGGGAAAACAAACAACAGCAGCCAGCTGTCCAGGTCACAAGACCTCTACCACTATCCACAGTGGGAAATGAAGTGTAAAAGGGTTTGCTGAGGATTTACAGATCCTCCAGTGAAAGTACAGGAGTAAGTGTGTGTGTTTAATACAGCAGATAACACACACTGCTCAAAATGTAGAAAACTAAAACACAGTAGAGCAAGAGATAGAAATAAGAAGGTTTAGAGTGCTCTATAGTGTTGGCAGATCAGTTCTGGACTCGTAGGAATGAGTGACTTGAAGCTTTGGTCCTTTTTCTGTAAGTTGACACTAAAACAGAGTGTCGTGATTTCCAGACTTCCAGATGTTCAAGTGATCAGCTTCTTTGAGTTTGAGTGCTTCACAGCATGGCTTTTAGGAGACGGTTCTTTCAGTCGGTTCACTTGAGACTCTTTTGTTCTTTAGAATGAATGCTCGAGAGTTCTTCTTTTTGTGTATATGTGTATCTCCTTCTCAGTTGTAGATGTTAGACTCTTCCATTCATTATTTTTCTTGAATGATTCTCTCTTCTTTTTATACTCCTCCATATATGCCCTTTTTGTTCACCCGAGGCCGACAAGATAAATAGTCTTGAGTTACACGTGCGATCTTCCTCGTACATTGTATTATTTCTTGATATGTCTGCAAATATTAATAAATAATGTTAGGTGTATCAATTTGACTAGACATGACCGTCAGATTAGTATTAATCAAATTGGTAAAGAAAAAAGTATGAATATAATAATAATAAACTGGTCGAGAATGTATGTCACTGTGGACTTCAACTGTGGTCTTCCAACTGTGGACTTCCTTCTGATTGCTGACTTCAACAAAAGGCTTGCTGTCTTTAGGATTGCAATGGTAGCTTTTACTTCATGTAACTGTAGCCTCTCTAACTGTAGACTTGTAACATCAAATTTTTAGAACTGTAACCTTTATCAACTGTAGACCTCGATCATCAGTAGACTTAGTCGACAGACGCTGTCTAACTATATCCTTGACTGTAGGCTTATGACTGTAGACTTGTTCGACTGCGAACTTGTTCCAACTGTAGACTTGTTCGACTGCGAACTTGTTCCAACTGTAGACTTGTTCGACTGTGAACTTGAGCAGAGAAAACGTTGAATAGAAGTCTTGTAACTGTGACCTTCGTCTGTGAGCTTTGACAATAGATAGCGGTAGACTCGTGACTGTAAGCTTGTATTAGTCTTCGACTGTAACCTTGTAACTGTGAACTTATTGCAACAGTAACTTAAGGTGACAGTTAGCTGTAACTGTGACTTTGAAAAGAAAACTCTGACTGGTAGCTAACAATACAAAACTTATGTAAATTCTACTGTAAGCTGTTACAGTAAAGTTATGAGAGTAGGAATATGAACTGTTTAGAATAAAATACATTTAAGAATAGAATAATAAGATTAATGCAAGGTTTTAATACATCATAATCAATGGTTAAGCATGATTTGGGATTATCAAAACAGGTGATTCCAACAGTATGGATGTTGATTTTACAGTGGAATTATAATATATTGTGGCTTTTCAGGAATATAAAAATGAATTTTGGTTCAAAATGTTGTCTAAGTGTTTAACATAGTGCCTAAAATTAATGACAATATCACAATCTATTCGGAAAATAACATAATAGTATAACTTGAAATGGATCCATGCTAATATTATCATTTGAAAAATATTTATTATAAGTATCATCTCAATAAATATTTTTATTTAAGATGTTATTTTATAGTGATAAGAGTTCCGATGAAAAATAATGTGGCAGACCCCTTAACTAAATCCTTAACATAGTAGAAACCTTATCATCATTTGATAGGTACAAGAATAAAATACAGTAGTAGTTGGATCATGTCCATGTTTGAGACTTATATAGTGGGTGACCTATATAAAATTATTCATACATTAGATTTATTTAATATCCACTTTTTCTGAATATTAATATAAATATCTTATTACATATCATTCATTATTCTACATCACTTTAATGTTATAACGTCTCAGAGTATTGTTGTCATTGAAAAGGGGATACATGTTCCCCTTTATGATGAGACACTTGAAATTACATTATTATATTCTTTAACCATGTTTTATGGTTCAATGAAATTCTATGAGAGGCCACATATTCTATTTTCTATTAATTTTGAGAACTCATTACCAGATGAGGATACATATAATTAAGTTATCAATTACTAATATCATAGATGGGAGATTATGGGAACATTCCATGTTTTAGTAATTCCTCATTATTATATGAAATTGGATATTCCTACCCATGATTATTCATAATGATCCATATAATTTATTATTATTATTAATACAATTCGTTTATTGATCACATGATGTGTTTTTATAAATTATGAGGACATATTATTTTGGTGAACATGGGTGTGTTGGGTGCATCACAAATGTTATGTTATTAATGAATAAGTTAGAGAAATGTTTTTTTCTTCATTATTTACTGATGATGGTATCTCATCCCCTAGATTGAAATGGAAGCAAAAAAATTAATTACAAAGTCCATAGTGTTTTTATGGGTTTAATTTAGGTAGTCAAGAAAAGATATATTATGAAAACAATTTCATGAAACAATGTAGACTGTTTAATTATATATTAAAAAAAATGGATTACATTAAATAGTGATCATTTGAATGTTGTTGTTGTCGTTGAGACATATCTTCTTATTCTATTGGTTATATGACGAATATCTAGATAGTGAATATAGACTTTAGGAAATCCCATCTAATTCCACCTTAAAGGAGGCCTAGAGGGTAACACCCAAAGAGTATTATTTAATCTCGATTATATGTTATTTATATTTGAAAATTGGAATATATATTACTCTTGAGTGAGAATTAGTATTTATTTTTTAATTATTAAAACATAAAAATTGTAAATTAAGATATTTTTTTAAAGGGACGTTATTTAATTACATGAATGTATAATATAAATTTATCTATTATTATTCACACTTTAATAAATATTATTTTATGGATTAAGTAATTTATTTAGTTAGTTATGTTAATATTAAATATTTATTTATTTTAAACCTCTAAGTGAAATAAATTTTTATTTATTCAGTGATTAATATTTCTTTAAATATTTATTCTATAATTCAATAAATTTTGATGATGATGACTAGACTAGATATAGGAATGTGGTAAATAATTATTTATTAGAATCCAAAATAAATATTTATTATTTTCAATTGTTTCACACATCAAATGTAAAATGATAATAATATTATTATTCACATGGAATATGATTTATTAATTAAATTTTGAGTGAGTTTGGGAAATTTATTTCGATTAAAACCTTACCCAAGCTATATTTATTGAATAATATGATAATTTAAAAACGGTTAATCACTTTTACATCAATTAGCCCTCAGGATAACCCTACTCATCTCTAACACTCATGACCAGGAAGAAAATGATAAATTTCTTCAAGCTCGATGGAATGTGAAGAGATATGAAATATGAGAAATTGTTTTCTTGCAAAAAGTGTTTCACCGACATTGTTTACAGATAATAGGATAATTTGTGGATAAATACTATAGTGGATCATATTTGGGTCCTTTTCATTTAATTTTGATACATTGATCAAATTAGTAGAACTAATAACATAAAAAATGAACTCAAAATAAAGGTATCCCTTCTTATTGTGCTTTCAATTATTTATAAATTAACATGAAATGATATTATCTCTTAGTTATGGAAAAATAATTAGTAAATATTCTTTAGAAAAAATTACATTGGTCGTGGAATCCAAGTCATGTATACTACAAATTACTTTTTCAATCCAAAAAAATCATATTTTTCTATAGGCCCAATAATTTTGTTTTTTCATAGAAAACCATTATCCACTCAAAATAAATTTATTATTTGATAGCTCTTCTAACCAATCATTTGTGTCTAGAAACTTTTTTAATAGAATCAAATCACCACCCTAGCTTCTATATATTTAATTATTGATGAAAAATTCTCAGGGTATGATGATTGTAGTTGATTATAAAAATATTCCCTAATATAATTATATTCAAATGATCTTCATATAAATATTATTATTCCCCCTTAATATTAATTTTTGTGATTTTTGTAATATTTTCACTTTCGGTAAATGGGTTCCATATTAATTACTAGGATATAGATTTCATTTTTCATTTTTCAATAAACTCAGGATCTCCCATCTGATCAACATTGAATATGGACTCCCTATGGAAATTATTTCTTGGATATGGGTCTTAGTACCCAACCATAAGGGATATGATGATTAAATGGCTAGAGAGAGACTCAATATTGAGGATATAATTAATATGATGTAAAATAGGAGTTCTTAGTATTACATATGATATTTGGGATTTAATCTCATTAAAAAAATATATCTTGTGTAATTTAATTCTAAAGGATACCATAATAAATTTCCGCACTAAGAGATAATTTATATTGAAAGGATATTATTTATTTATGGGGTGGAATATTACTTTTAGGGTTTTAAGACCCATTTTATTTCCTTACACTATAGTTATATCATTCATAATTATATTTATAAATTACATTAAAATATTTGAAAATTCATATGAAGTAAGTCATATAAGATATAAATCAAAATAATAACATTTTTTTTCATAATAAAGTATTTCAAAAAAATCACATGAAACGATGAATTAAAAACCATGGATTATTACATCCCTTAAAATTGAATAATTTTTTAGGGGATAAAAAATTAAAAAATAATATTTTTAAAACTATGAAATCCTTAGGCTCATTAGAAACCCTAAAAATCACCATTAGGGAAACTAATCCCATAATGGAAAAAATGTAAAAACATTAGAAAGAATGTTGTAAAATAAAAATAAAATTCTATAGAAATAAGAATAATTATATTTTAAAAAATAATGTTATGACATTACTAGATGTAATGGGGGTAATATAGTTAATATATGACCATTAAAAAGTTTATATAATCATTGGGTATAATACCAGTAAACATCTTACTAGTTTCAAATTATCGATATGTAGTTATTATATATAAGGTTTATTTAGATATTAATATATATATATATATATTCATTATAAATAAGTTTTTAGGAGAGAAATAAATTATTTTGTAATATAATTAATAGATAATAACTCACTCGAGAAAAATATTAATGATTTTAAATAAACTAATTTTATGAATTATATATTTTTGTTTGAATTGAAATTCATAAAGATACTATTATCATATATTTTTAATCAATGTTATTATAATATGTAGTATATTTTTATAAAGATAATATTATCATATTTGGGGTATAAATTACAATGAAATATATTATATATTTAATTGAAAAAATGAATATAGATTCATTCATTTTTTATTAGTTTTTAGGAAATAATGATAAAATCATTGAATGTTAAAAAAATAAATTTTTAAAGAATTACTATTATGTTTTGGATGTAATGTATTCATAATAAATTAAATTAATCATCACTAACGAATGAATGCAATGATAAATTTTAAATATACATAATAAAATACAATTAAATTATTATATTTTTATGGAATTGAAGGACATAATAATAGATTTATTTTATGCTCAAAAATTAATTTTTTATAAATTTGTTTTCAACATTTTTTATTTTTATATTAAAAAACATTTTTACCACATTTAAAATTTAACACAATAAAATGGATTTCATATTTGGAATAATCTTTTAAAAATTAATTAATAATTATAATTTAATTTTAATCATAAAAATATTTTATTGATTTAAAAATCGAGTTACAATGTTAATGGTAAAATGAGGTAAAAATGAATAAATTTGGTACTGAAGATTTAAAATATCATGAAAACATATTTCTAAATTGTGTGGGTGAAAGTGTAAACAAACTATATCTATTAGTTTATACTTTTTATCAACCAGAATAATAAAATTAAATATCTCATACATTAAGGAACAAATATTGATAAATTTGTCACTCAAAACTCAAATATAAATGGACACTGCCTCTACCCCTTCCAAACCACCCTTTTTCATTAGTTATATATTGAATCTGAAATATTTGTTTCCCTCATGAATCATAGTATACATTTTTTAGTGTAAAAACCAAAAAATTAGGACTACATCCTTCACTCTAAAGGAAATATTTTCAAGAAGGACATAATTCACTAAATACATTAAAGTATTTTTATGGAAGTTGAGTGTGATGACCCAGATTGTTTGAATAAAGAAAATTAGAAGAAAGTGTTTGGAATATTATTTTTTACTCGATAAAACTACTTATCTTTTAAAATTAAGTGAGTATAATGAGAAATATTACTATCAAGATTAATTGTTTATATGATCACTAGTCAAATATAACTATTAGTTGAGATTACCATTGGAAAATATACTATTAGTTAAATTTTTAACATTATATTTTGTGTTTATAAGTATAAATGAAAAACTATAATTAAGGAATAAAATAGAAACTACAACCTCAGCTAGTATGTTCAAGGTATATGAAGCTCGTTTTTTCAAATTATATGGAGGGAGGTAGAATCGCTAGGGCTCATGCTTGACCAAGTTCTAACTGAGCTTCAACAAGTGAATCTTGAATGAAGTATTCTATGGGATATGATAATGTATGGGGAACTCGAGCAATGTTAACTGAGATGCCCCATAAATATATCACCATCTTATTCCTTACCATTACATCACATGTGGGTGTTATAAAGGGTTATGGGTCAATTACCTAGTAAAAAAAAGTTCAATTCCATTGTATAAATTAAATTTTTATTCCATTAATTCTGTTTTCAGATTAGTCTTTCTAAATAAAAATGAGATGAAATTTCATAAATTGATTTTTCAGATATAAGATTTTTGTTACAGTAAATAAATAAATATTTACAATAAAATAAAATATTATTAATAATACTTATTTAAATGAAATGGTGTGATAATAAAACTCTTATTTAAAGATAAATTTTAAAATAATTTTATATTTTTTTAAATGTCGGAAATTTTACTATGAAATTTCAATCCACTAATATATTTTATAAATTATAACTTTTATATTTAAATGGTAGAATTATAATATTTATATAATTATAATGAAAAAATAATTATCATTTTTTAAATCAGCATGTCAGAATTATAAAGCATTAATTTATGAGAATTTTCTATAATACTTTATTTTTTTTGTGAATAGTAAAAATATAGTTCGAGTTGTTTGGTATGTTTAATGACTTCATAATCATTTCATAATGGTGTAACAACTAATTAAATAAAATCCATGACCTGAAATATGCGATTTTATTAATATAATTTATTTTAATATATTTTAATATATTTTTAAATCTATAATATACTTTCTAATTTATAAAATGGAAATTTATACTTTAAAATGTTATTTTGAGAAAACATTACTTTTAAATGCCAAAATATGTAATATAAAATGATGGTAGAATCTTGTGAATAAAAATAACATAAATATTTTTCCAAGTGCCTAATTCCATGGTAAAATACCATGGAAAAGCCCATGGTTTTGTAATTTTCCACATCCTAGGATTCCAAGACCAATATTTGGACTTTAATAACCAAATATGATACTTTTTCTATAAATACCCACACATTTATCCATTTATATAAACTGAAAACCCATCCCCCATGAATCTATGGTCGTTTTTCCTACCAGAGAGTCCATCTAAGGTGTTCTCAATCCCCAAAGGTCTCAACCCTCATGTTTTATTAGGAACACCTTAAGGTAAGGGAAATATCATTCTTTTCACTTTATTTCATGAACATATTTTTATATATGAATAATGATTGTTATATTGAGCCTATATTATTTAATTTTTATTCATTCCCTCACTTCTAAATTATTTTTCATCAACTGGAGACCCCTGTTGTTGAAATAGTGGGTTCCCAAATCCCAAAGATACAATAGAATTGTATTACCATATCATGTATATAATTAGATATACATGATGAATTATTACCATTTTATTGTAGAAAATTCAGTGTCCACTATTAAATGGTAATTTCCATGGATTAACTGTTGTATCAAAAGGTTATATCATATCCCAGGCTATAACGAGAACCTCTAGATACTATGATATGAATCTTAAACAATGGGACTATAGTCTATATACATTTGACTGATTGGATATAGTAGATGTTTGAATATCTGGTGCTCAGGGCTCATAAGAATTTATACATCTTCCTTTGAAGTTATCACCTAGTGAACTCTAGTAGTGAGATCATGAATAAAACCCCATCAATTGGAAAACCACAATATTTCGGTGTCGTTGGTTGTTTCTATCTATGGACATGTTTATTGGTCTCCTGCAATGAGATCATTACCAATGTGTTCCATTTGATAATATAATTTGATGAAATGAGAAAACCATGATAATAAAATTATTTTGAGGTTGTTTTTATTAGGGGCATCATTGGTGGTATGGCCTGAGTTTAATGGTCAAGAAAGGATTTTTCTCTTCCATGTTAAAATAGTTATATATCTCAATAATGGTTGATTAGGATGGTGCTACCATCATATTTATTTAGTCAATGTATTCTAATGGTAAATCCATCTAGTTATATCATCAAAAAATAAACAAGAAAAGGGTTGTGACACAAGTGTCAATCCTACATTATAAGATATTTAACGAAAAAGAGATTACAGTACACAATTAATGTTCGTAGGTTGGTTGTCATTGCTATTAAAATTGTGATCTCTTTAGGGGTAATGATGGGTACTAAGACTCCACTCTTAGTATGTGGATATTATTCACTACTATTGAGATATGGACGTAGAGGGTCACACACAATATCATATTCAAGAATCCTCCAAATTCAGTTGAATAGGTATATTGTACATGGTGGGACCCATGACATATTCAATTGTTGTCCACATTATTGATCGCCACTAAATAAATAAATCCATATTATTCAAGAAATAAATAATTACATTTTAATTTATTTGTTAAATTTATTTACATGTTATATAAATATGAAAAAAATATTATTTGAATGAATATTATTTTAATATTCCACATTATGTTAATATTAATAGGGAATTTTGAGTCGTGTTATATAGGAGGGGAGAGGATATCACCATATTCTATTCACATTAAGAAAACTAGGAGTATATCTCTCCTCTATTGAACTATAGAGAGAGATAGACTCTTGATCTAGGTGTTCAAATCATGATCTTCCTCTGTAATCAAAGGCATGTCGATGTAGTGACCATCAGAGAATTTAAGTTCTCATTGGAACTCTGTGGTATCAATTCAAATTAGATGTGTGATGCTTCAAAGGGGTTTTAAAGAACATGTGAATGATCATGAGAGGTCCTTCCTGGATCCTTCAAGAAACGATATCCAGAAAGGAGTTGTAGTTGATAATGAGTTATGATCTGTATAGGTATTTTCCATGGTTTAATTTTTGTTGTCTTTAAATTTAGGTGAGATCCACAGATTGTACCAAGGCATAAATCATCTATGATGAAAAGTTTCATTGTGAAGATGATGAATTATTTAAAAATCTTTATCCCACTAACTTCTACTAAATTCCCCATTACCTTCAATTCAGAGGTAGTGCATAAAAATTTTCACCCAAATGAAAATTATCTTGAGGGATTGAAATAAGTCAAAATGATTTAGACCACATGTCGATACGATTTCTAGTGGCCAAGTTATGACCATTCACATTTTCTAATACGGATCATTTTAAGGTTATCTTGTACAAAAATTTGAGCTCACCCTCTTTTAAATCAGTGTTTTTATTCAATAGAATGGATTCCGATCATTGGATTTCTTCTATCCGGTGATCGAATCTTTTCAACTAATTGATATTTATGATTAAAATATTAATAATTATTAATTTATAATGTAAATGATTATTTTATTATAATTATTATTCATTATAATAATAATTATAATATTATAATTAAAGTCTATTTCATAGCCTGTGTTTTATTTTTAGTTATGGTGGTAGGAATTAAACACTGTAAACTGTGTTTGTGGAAAATCAAAAGGATCAAGTGGTGTAGAAGACACTGGAATTTCCGGCAGTGGCCTCCTCCCGTAGGTTTCATTGCCCACAGCACTAGTTTACTACTCCTCTATGGAGGATCTGACCACATCTCATCACCCTGGAACCTAGACTCCCTTATTCTACAACCAATATGGAAACCAGATCCAAACACTACCGTTGTCTGCCTTCGATAAGGATTCTTCCCTAGATGTCTCCTACAGGATATATCACCAACTGATGTGACCACATCCTGGTTAGTCAACCATCCAGATATAGGAGTAGCACCGTTAGGAACCCACCACTGTGGGATGATACTTCCCATCTGAAGATGTAGTCGCAGATGTGAAGCGAGTTATCTAGTGAGTTACAACACAAAACTCTAGAAAGTTCTTCACCAGGCTCGCTTCCTCAAGCTGGTGGAACCCCTTCACCTATAGCACTAGATCTAGTGCCCACGGACCACCACGAGTCCAGCAGGCCCAATCATATTGTTTCTTTCTTCTTAAAATGATAGGTAACCTCAATTGGGGGTCAGGTGGATTTAGTTTTCCCTAAAAGTGGTCCAAGAAGGTCTTCCCAACCAACAATGGATGTGAACCTACCAGCCTAACCCATAATAGCCCGCCACTACATGGAATGGTCCTGTGTAGGTTTGGTCCGACCTACACAGGCCCTGCACCGAGTTTTAGGGAACATGTTAAATTAAATTAAAGTAATTAGTTAATTTAATTATAAAAATAAATTAAATTAATCAGAACATTAATTTTATTGTTAATAAAAACTATAATTTTTATTCCTTAGAAAAATAATTTTATTTAGTTACTAAATTAAATTAATTATTAATTTTTTTCGTATAAAAAATTATATTAATAAAAGGATAGAAAATTAAATAAACTAATTGAATTTTAATTTATTTATTTAATTTAAATAAATTACACTCATACTTAATTCATTTATTTTTATCGCAGTTTAATTAGACTCGCTTAGTAGTCTTGATCACTGACCGGTTTATTTTTTCATTTTTTTTATAATTGCATGTGATGTTTTAAATTAATTAAATGGTTTTCTACGTATCATATATATTATATCTCAATTTGTATACGGGATTCACATCCATTTTATCAGATGTATATTAAGCCCCTAGTCCCTCTTAACAACGTGCGAGTATACTTGTATACTGATGAAGAGGATGCAAGACATGAACTTTTCCAAGATGAGGTGACACTCCAATACTTTAAGATGAATCCACTAGGACTTGGTGGTACTCCAGATAATATTTCGACCCTGAAAAGATGTGGTGTTTCTACTAACTGGCAGTAGACATATTGGATGAGGTTGAGGTGCATTAAAGGACAAGTGATGACTTAATTATTATTCCCCTAGGTCGTTTTATAATGTGAAGAACATTAAGGTTTTCTATTTTCATTATGCATTTTTTTATTATTTTACGAATTTTATGAGAGTGGGAAAATAAATAAAATAATAAATTGTAAAATGCATAAAGAAGTAGTGAACGTTTATCTACTAATGTTTTGTTGTGATCGCGAAAACATAAATGAACATGATTAATATATTGGATTAAATTAATTTGGAGTAATACTAAATAAACTCCTAGGAAATATTAAGTCACTAACTAACTTTGATCATTCTAATTTAAAAAAAACTGGGAGTTCGGGGTGCTCTTAATTCCATAGTTGAGGGTGCCTCTTTCTACCTGGGATTTTTTATGAGACGAGTGGGTTGAAATAACTAAAGTGGTTGTATGTATTATCCAAATCTATCATTATATCGTTATAGAGGCAATAATTGAGTAAGTAAATTTATGATTTTAGTATCTAAGACATTACACAGCAGATCAAGGACCAACGAGTTAATGCAGGTGGCTACTCAAAAGCCTACCTTGAACCCTGTAAGTAGTGGCATAACCGAATCATGTAGACAATAGGGGGGGGGGGTCAAGGATCATTTCCATTAGAATACTCAAGCGATATAGTATTCCAATTATATCACAGAGGGTTCATATAATTTGATTAAATAACTGGAGATATTTAATGATTAATTTTATTTATCATAAATGTATAAATTGATAATCAAGATAATAATTATAATCTTTTAGTATTTTTAAAAAATGGAATTTAATATCACTTGATAACCGACAATAATAATTAGACAATTTAAATGTCCAAACAAGCAGGAATTTCTATGTTCTCTCTAGGCGCTTGCGCACAATAATACAGTATCAGGAATTCAAGGTGTTACTTTACCAATAACTATTAAGAAACCTTAGGAAGGGTTGGGGTAGAAATTCTTACAGGAGACCTATAAATCGATCATATGATGGTTTTTTCATTATGTTGTCACCAGATGTTACAACATCGGGACACAGATGATATAACTTGTTGTCTCTTCTCTGAGATGTTTACGGGGAGAAAGTGAAGCATAATATGTATGTGATATTGAAACTGACTTGTGTGTAAATTAAAATATGGATCATGATATTTCAAGACATCTCATTCCTACACCCAATTACTCCAGTTTCATTTAATGTTATCAAACAAACATGATGGAGTAAGTGGTTCATTACCATTTTAGGTAAGGATAACAATGTAAGTAACAACATTAATGATAGGAAAATATTAAATAATTATATCGAATAAGTTATAAGACAAGGTCATTCATACATATGTAAATGACATGAGGATTGATATCAAATAGGTGGTTTTATTAATTTCATGAATTGAAATAAAGTTATGGAATTTCATATTTTCAAGAGCTGGACGATATAAGATAGTTATCTCTTTTTTTAGGTATATTCATCAATTAATGTTTCTAACATACATACTGGATATAAAATACAATATTCCATTCACATGTGTGTATTGAAAGACATTAACCATGAAATAAATACATTACATGATGTATTTGTGTATTCTCAAAGTAGATGAGAAAGGGTGATTCTTATGTCACTAGTTAGAAACACATAACCTATAATTTAAATGATATGGATTTTATTCAAATTGTTGTTGAATATATCCAATAAATTTATCTAACATTCCCTTTGTACATAAAGGGTTTTTATTCATAGTTCAGGACATAATGTTTTTTGTGGTGTCTCATACTCAAGAAATAGTTTACTGACACATTAATCATAGGTAATATTTGATGAATATAAAATTGTAAGACTTAATTACCTAGTTGTGGAAAGATAATTATTTTTCAACTAAAACTAAACGTATAAGTCAAGGATATTCCTGGTTTGATATTTATTCTCAGTACAATTAAACACCTTTTGTATTATTGATGTATTTACATTGGACAAAGAAACCCTTAAAAATAAAGGTATGACACAAATCTCATGGTATTAGATCATCAATGAATATGACCAATTCCAAGGAAAAGATAGAGGTAGATAAACTTTCATAGATTATTTTATGTTATATAAGAAATATTAATGTGAAGTTTTCATTGTTAGAAGATATGAGCCGCTTCGGATTGGCATCCTGAGGAATTTATTAACCAAGCATTCATCGATCATGATAATGTCACATGTAGTAACTCTGAAATGCACAATACCTTATTTACAACACGTCATTGATTCTAATAAAAAGATCAATGATAAGTCATACATGTTAAAATTGATAAACAAAATATATCATGGAGAAATTCTTAAATGTATATTTTATACATCATAGTTAGAATGTAAGGAGTGTGAATGTTATAACTTGTATAAATATCCATTATGTTTCATGATGTCCTTTAAAAATAATGGAGAAATATCTCAACTAATATTCCAACTATAATAAATAATGGATAGCATGATAGAAATCCATTATGTCATAAGTCATGTGTTTAGATGCAAAGTTCTTTTTAGGATATAAAAAACGTGCATCAGGCTAAACACATTGAGTTTCTAAGTAATTATCCTAACGGTTTATTAGGATATTACATAAATCCCTATGATATAAAATTTTTAGCTAAGTGATAGACTAAATATCTATAAAAGGGTTTAAATAACTACTTGAGATAGGGGGAGAAATATTGACTTTGGATTAGTAAATTCCATGGACTCACATGTAGTTGGAATATGAACAAGTTCTATAAGTTCATGTATAAGGGGAATGTTTTGGTGGCACATAATACGTAACAAGGTTAAAACCATTGGGATAGATTAATTTTGACCATGGTTGGTGATACATTATTCAATTAGAATAATAATTCCTACAAGAATAATATCGAAATTATCTAAGATTGAAAAGGTCAATTAAAATTCAATAATGGACTCTATGTATAAAAGTGTAAATGTTATTATTATATTGAATAATATAGTTGGTATTCAAGTGAGTTGATATGTGGATAGTACATGTCAATTACTAATAAGGTATGATTGGTATTACAAATTCAGTATTCCTAAATCCATTATTATTTTACTTTTAATATTTATTTTCTATAATCATTTAATTATCATTATAATTTAAAGGTGAACATTCATGGAAGGTGTCTATAGTAATAAACCAGAAAAGGATGATGACACCATTGGATTCAATAATTGTTGCAATTTATTGAAATCCCAATCAGGATTAATATATGAAACAAGATCTTGGAACATTCATTTGAAATTTATATTTTCCATGTGTCTACCAAAGGTTAGGGGGATCACCATTTTTTTTCCATGTAAAATATGTTCTACAACATATGGAAATTATATATTGGTCTTATACTTATTTAAGACCAGGGGGAAAGTAATTCTCCATTGATTGACAAAATGTAGTAAACTATGTTTTAGAAAACATTGAATATCAAGGTAGACCTATGGTTTTTTAGACCTATTCAATCATATATTTACCTAAATGTTTTTCAAAAATATTAATTGTAACAATTTAAGAGAATAATTGTTGCCAATTTAAAATGGATTAAATCAATCCATGTAGACATTACAAGAAATAAGTGGATATTAAGTTGTGATTTGAGTTCTATACACTTCAGTGATGAATCAATCATGTATGATATGATATGTATATGACATGATATTTTCAACATATACTTTATGGTAGAAAAATATCAGTTATATCTAGGAGAAATACAATAAAGAAGTCAAAGGATCCGATTGTACATGGGGAAGTACAAATTATATGTACCCGGTAAGTGGAGAGGAAAGGATATTAGTTATGGAGGGACACAAACTAGTATTCTTCAGATCAATTTGATCTAGTATCACAGTTAGGCTAAGGGTGACGAGTGGGGAAAGATAATATAATCTAGTAGTATCAATAACGTTAAATACCTAGAATGTTTTATCTTCTGAGGAAGTTAAATAGTAGTTTTTAAATATAATGATTTTTTCCAATTCATAGAATCACAATTCCGATGTAATATTTTATCATTATGATAATTCTATTACTAGTACTATTCAAGAGGTCAAGTTATGAATTTGGAAATAGGTATATACTCAACGATACCACCTCTTTAGAATTTTTCCTCAAGTTAATGAGGTCACATATATGAGAACAACAACGTGGAATAATTGTGGCAGATCTAGCTGCTAAATCCAATACTCAGTATAAACAAGATAATAATCATGTGATTGGTGATGAGGTTCATTAAGAAGTTGCCTCTTGTGAAAGTATGAGTGTTCAAATAGTGGGATCCATATACCCAACAATACATTACTTTTAGATTACCATGTAGTTTATATAGTTAGACATACATGATTAATTATTAACATTTTAGTGTTGAAATTTATACATCAACTATTAAATGTAAATGTCTAAAGATTATGATTCATATAAAAAGGTAATAATATATCCTATACTATAATGAGTACATTTTGATACTATGAAATTTATATTAATCAATGTTTCTATGGTCTTGATAAATCTTTCAAACAATAAATAACAGATGATTGACTATTAGGTGACGGGGGCTCATAACCATTGATAATTCTTCGCATGAAGTATTATTTTTGGGATATAAAATAGTGATATCATACTAATAGAACTTCCAATAGAAACACCACATGTTTTATTTTTGTAATTGGTATTTCAAATATAAATACATGTTTAACAGTCCATTGACTTGTTATCATTACCATCATGTTCCATTTGATAGCATACTTTATTGAAAGGTATAAACCATGGTAATAAAATTGTATTGAGGGCATTTGTGTTGTGTGTATCAATGGTTGTATTACATTGGTTGAATGGTCAAGAAATTATTTGACTCTTCCATGTTAAGGATGTTATATATCAGTGGCCCAGTTGATAAGGATGTTTCTACCATCATAAATTATTGTCAAATGAAACTGAAACGTAAATCCTTCTAGTTATTATGTGTTGCTACACTCTACTCCGGGTCTGTGGATTTTATTCACTTCTACCATGATAAGGTCCTATAGGGTAAAATAGAATAACATATTCAATAATCCTCCAAATTCATTTGAATATGTATGTTGGACATCATGGGTCCCACCACAGTGTCCGAGTATTTTCCAAGTTATCAATCAACGATAAATAATTTAATTATCATTATTAATGTGTTAATATTTTGTATTGAGTTTATTTATTAAATTTATTAACATGTTTA
This sequence comes from Viscum album, assembly GCA_963277665.1. NCBI lineage: Eukaryota > Viridiplantae > Streptophyta > Magnoliopsida > Santalales > Viscaceae > Viscum > Viscum album. The sequence continues at coordinate 149,031,878 of OY728156.1, read as the reverse complement.
GTAAAAATGAGAAAACATTATTGGAATGGATATTATTTTATCATACCAGTTTTATTTAATATTATGCGTGAATTTCAAGTTGTGTTAAATGACTTGGGTTTATCACATAATATATTATAAATATATTATAAGTAAGTGATAAAATAATAAATAATATTGACTTAATTTGGATTGACATAATTATTAATTTAGTGGATGTTAAATAAATGGGGTCTGGGGAACTCAACCTTGTATTTTCAACATCCCCTATTTATATGGGGAGAGAGGTTTTTTCCATATACTATTCATATTAATAAAACCACATCCTCTCTCACATAATTTTCTTTTTAGAGTTAATAATATCAATATTGGTGCTCAGATCATGATCTTCCTCAGGCATCGTAGGCATATCGATGCGGTGATCATCGGGGCATCGAAGCCATCGTTGGATATTCATGCTAGCACCTAGAATTTGACGTATGATGCTCATGGGGATTTTTGAATCAAGTATGGATGATATAGAGGGATCCTACTAAGAATATGTTTAGAAAACATCACTTTAGACATTATATATATGTGCATTTATTTAGATCCAAATATGTATGTTTCTAGTTTAATTTATGTTCTCTTAGAATTTATACAAGATTCTCAAACCGTATTGGGGTTTGGATCATCAGTGACCATTAGTTCTTCCTTATAGATGGGGATATTTTTTAAAATACTAACCCACTCTCTGTCTCTAAATGAACCGATAACTTCACCCATTCCCTATATTTTTATACTTATCTAAAACCTATTTTAATAACAATTATGATTTGGATTTTTAATCTTAAAATTTCAATATTCTCTTCAATAAATTCCCTTTTATATTCCTTTTTTGAACAATAAAACCACGTTATTTTTCAAATGTATTAAATGAGATGTAAAAAATTATATTTTTGATTCTATTATTTATATATATAAAACCTGAATTATCTTTCTGTGGGTTATATATGACATAATGATCTTGTTTTTAAACAACTTCCAAGACACTATGATTTTGATATGAAAGCAGTTTTGTTTTATTGTCATCATTTTTTTATGAAATTATTTATTATGAAATTTGTGATGAGAATTATGACATATGAAAGATGATACTGGATACTACTCCAATGAATTGGTTAATGAATTTAATCTCTATAGATGTCATGTTTTTGATACCTTGGTGAATAACTCTGGAATTCTTTTTAGGACACCTTGGTGAAAAATCATGGTGATATAGTTGTAAATGTATCATTTATGTGTTTTAACCACATTTACATGTTAATATTTGAGTTATTTTAATTATTATACTACCATTTATCATTTATTCATTCCATTATGATATTTTTCATTTTCTTATTCATTTTTCACATGGTCACAAATAAACTATTTAACTTGATTTCCCTTACCAAGACTTTTCCACACCCTTTATTTTTATTAACATCCCTATGTTATGAGTTAAAATAAATTTAAATATTATGAACATTTAAATAATCTGTTCATGTGGATTAGAGTATTTTTTTTATGATTTCATGTATTTTATACCACATTTCAATGAAAATAAACATTAAAGGATCCTTTATTTCTACTATATTAATGAAATGTTTATGTAATAAAAGGATAATTTCATTAGTTTGTATCAAAATATTTTTTTTTATTTTTTGATATTTTTATTTCAAAATGTTAGGAATAACTATAAGGACAACTTTAAATAAGGTAAAAAATCCTGGTTTTTTTAAAGTATTAAATAAGTGTTTTCTGAGTAGATAAATTAATATCTTTATATAAACAGTTTGATTTGGCTCTGGGACAGATGTATCTTTGTGTAATACATGATAACACGACTTTGAGATAGAATTGGATTCACCCCAAATAAAAAAAATATTCCATTGAGTCTTTTATGCATCTATAACCAACTTCTTTCAGTTGATCTATCAAACTATTGACTTTTTTACAATGGATAATCTCTATAGAAATGATTTTATAGGTACTCCATTGTTCGGAATAAGAGAATGTAATCCTAGATGTGTACCATTTAGAGGAATAACATGATGAGTGTTGGAAATCGATTAATAACCCGAATCTAGGAATGAATATTAATGTTGTGGAGTGGGAAGAGTTCATATAACCTTTTTCAAAAAATATTATACTTGTTTGATGTAAAGGAAAATAGATAAGGAATTACTAGAGCTAAAATATAAGGAAAATAAATCTATGTGGAATCATTGAGATGAACTTTAAAATAATTTCATATTACACCCTTATCTTTTTCATGGATCATAACAGAAAGATTGATAGATTATCCTGTGTACTGGGACCCCATCTACAGAAGAATTTAGCCAATCATGACTATTGAATCTACGAGAAGATAAAGAGGAGATTTATAAGGGATGAACTGAAGTTTAGAGAGTTTAAATGGTCACATATATCAAATTATATTATGATATTAATAGATCAAAGCTCAATGTGGATAGCTGATCATGAAATAAGAGGAAAGAATATCCAACTTCCCACATGCATCAAATGTGGTACGTTTTATTTTAGGGATTACTTTCTTAGGAGAAGAAAATGTTAAAAGTGTGGAAGAGATGTCCTTATTTATTATTACTATCATAGTGAGGTCAAGCCAAAACTTCTCAACACTAACCAAAAACGAAAGATGGTTCATGCCTCACATGAATTCCAATGCAATAATATTGGTCCACGTGGGAACTTTTTCTATTATTTTCCAAATTTAAAGATAGTGGATGGGAATCACCACCAGCATATAATAGGCCAATAGAGAACATTCATTCTACTTCTATAATGATATATTATGTTGAATCTCCAAATTATGTGGTGGCACATACTCTTGTTTTTTTCTCAAAGATAGAATGTACATTGTTTGATCTTCGTTCAACGCATTTCTTTATTTCCTCTTTGTTTTCTAAAAATAGAGAGCCAATATTGACCATAGAAAAGTATATGTATTATTGAAGACTCTTTGGGGGAGTATCCAACCATAAATAGTGTACATAAACTATATTATTTAGTTTAACAAGCATAATATCATTGCAAATCAAGTAGTAATTTCCATGATGAAATTCAACAATATTATAGGGATATAATGCAAGTCAAAACATAATGCTCAGATAAACATTATAAGAAACTAAAAATGGTGTTATTAAATGGACCACCTACAGGTTTTTCAAAGGAGTTATATTGTGACCTGAGCAACATAACACCCCGAGATCTTGTGATTTTTTTAAAATTAATTTATCATTTTGATATTTTTCATTTCACGTGACATTGGAAATAGTTCTTATATATATATATATATATATATATATATATATATCAAACCTATAAGTCAAAAATTACATAAAATTTAACCGACATGTCTTGATGTACACAAATAACTTACTTATATTGTAGACACGCAATACTTAATTGGCTTGCGGTACCCACAACATGGACTTGGAATACGTTATGTGCAACACTAATGCTTCTATGAACCATCATTTTTTTGTTATAATTTTTAAAATGTGAAAATTATAACCTAGATATTCAAATTATTATTATTAATAGTAATAATGAATTTTTAAATTTTGTTATAATGGTTTTATATATAAAAATTATTGATAATTAATGATATGATTTGGGTAAATTTTTTTTATGTTAAAAATATCATTTCCTTTAATGTCACACTTTTAATCAAAAAAATAAATTTTAGACACATTTAGAAATTTAATTACATAAAAGTGAAATCCTCATTGAATAATAGAATTTTGAATTTATCCTAGGGTGAGTTTTTTGGATTTTCTAAGAAACTTCATTTTTTGATGAATGGTGAAAAAATACTATTTTTAGTAAAAAAATACATTTTGAATTAATTATTTATTAATGATAAATGATATTATAAATTTTTTTAAGGTAAAATTAGATAAATATTACATCAATTGATTCAATTTGACTCATTATAATCAATTTCACATTCAAATTGAATACAAAATCATGAAAACTATTGAACATTTTTCTACTTTAAAAACTCATTATTTTGTCTTGTCTGCGGGAATATAATTAATATTAATTTTTTTATTTTTTGACTTCCATTTAGAAAAACCAACATAAAAATTTTATTCATTATAACATTTTTAGTCTAATATATCCATGTTAATTTATTACCAAAATGATTATTAAAAGTTATTTAAATTAATCCTAACGACTAACGCCAAATTAACCTTAATTATGGACTAAACATAACAATTAAGGGCCCAAATGATCTATACACTTTTCAAAAACCCATTTTATATCCATATAATTGACATACACATTAAATTATTGAGTTTTTGGGGGGTTTTAAATAATTTTAATTAAGAAAATATGTACACCTAACTTGTTTCAAAAAATTCTAAGGGAGTCATTTTCCTTCCCAATAAAATGCCACCACCAATCCTTCATCCACACACCATCAAAACCTGTTATGTTTATAAAAAACCTACCAAATATAACTCCTCACATCCATCGCTTCCTCCTTGAATCACTCATTTGGAAGAAGTCAATACATGGTATCCTTTTGTCACAAACCAAAAGGATTTACCAAATTATGAGGTAACAACTTCTCTCAAGCTTATTTCTTTTACTTTCATTCTCCACACCCTCCACATTCAGTTTTTAAATTATTCTACAAAAAAATTGTATCCTAAATATACTAATAATTTTTATGTTTCTAATTACACTTACACACACCTACATCTAATGGGTAATGAACATAATGTTTCTCTATCTGATGAACTACTGCCTCACAAAACGATGACTGCTCATTTTTTCATTACCACCTATCATGGTGGAAAATATGATATACATGATAATTTTTATGATATATATAATATTTAATATGTCTCTATACATCATTAATTTTTAATTGGAAAATATATTTATGATTTCTATCTTATGTAAATATTATAATTTTGTTTAAGGAAGTGTGAATTACTGCCCCCTCAAAGCGATATGCTTTTTTCATACACCACATGGATTGTGTTAAGGACAGTTTTATATAATATATATGACATATATGATATCACAAAGAATATTTAATAATTATATATATATATATATATTTCCTTTACTTTCTTTCTCTCAACATGACGACTAAACAGAAATAATGTTCATGCGTACGTACGACCTATCATCTCCATTAACAGTGTATTCTGTTTCATACTTATATAATATATACATTATTATAATACACATATAAAAAATATACATGATATTTATATCATGTTTTTTATTTTATAATAATTATATTAGTATAAGAACAAACATTATAACAAATTAAAGAACATATGAAAATCAATGTAAATATTACCTAACGTGAAATTTAACATAGGATAGTAAACAAGAGGGTAAAACAAGGTCATAATAAAACCATATATGGTATTATATATAATAATATGGTTCTATTAAAAACTTATTATTACTTTATATTTATTATACTGGTGGTCGGAATGTGTTAGATGAGAGTCATGATACCTGGTAAGGGGATTTCATCTAACTTTTTATTTCTGTGAGATACATGCTATGTTAACCACACATTCTATTTGTGTAGTGTATATAAATACCATTATTATATTTTATTAATACTATAATTAAATTTATGGGTATTCATATATCCGTTTTACGAAATTTGTTTCCTGGGGTTTATGTTTTAAAAGTTACCAAATCGGTAAAATTGTTTTGTCTCAATTTCCCTTCTTTGAGACTCAAGTTTTGTTATGCACACAAATTCTTTTTTGAGGTGTATATAAATCCATTTTACATGTTATATCTTGAATATCCTACTTTTATTGATATTTTAAGATTCATTTAAATTCGTTTTCATATATGGGGAGTATGTTCCTATGTTACCATGTTATAAGTGTTTATTGAAATAATATCATAACATTCCAACCTTGTTTAGGATTTCAATTTCATTGATAAAATATTATGATCAATATCTCATGAAAATTCATTAGATTTATTATAATTTTGATACTAGTAATATAATAATTTATTTGTACAATTTATTATACACATTGGTGCATAATATAGTTTAAAACGTGTTTTTAGAAAATCTCGACATTACCCTCCCATTTGTAGGAAATCATAGTTCATTCATAACCATGTTTTCTAAAAAGGGTTTTCAATATTAATCTTCTAATATCCTATGTTCATTAAAATACATTTTTACCCTTATTTATTTAATTAATTTTCAATGGAATCATATTTTATCATTTCGATCATGTTATTTTTCTATCCTTTTTTCCATCTAAAAGAAATATTCATTTTACCTCATACGAAATGTATGGATATACCCTTCTTCATTTCGAAGAAGATTAATTTGAGTTTTTAAAAGGTTAATTTTGAAGAATGTTTTTTTAAAATTATTTTAATGAAAAATTGTTTTCAAAATATTTTCACATTTCTCTTATTAGTGTTCATGATAAATCATTTTCCAAACATTCTACAGCTTTGTTTTTATGTTTTCAAAGAAAATTGTTTTGAAATCCTTTTTATGAATTCATTATATGTTTTCAAATTTTTTTCAAATAACATGGTTTTTAAAATGTATTGAAGCCTATTTCAATGAAATTTTGTTTGAATGATTTCAAGTATTCTTTATAGGTTTGAATAGTATTTTCATGAAAACTATTTTCAAATGGTTTTATGTAATAAAAGGCCTTGTTCAAATAATAAAGGATATTTTCCACAATAAATGTTCATGAACGATATTTCAAAATTAATTTACATCTAATATGACATCCTTTTAGGTTAATAATTCCCTTTTAGGAAATGATCTAAAGGTTCCATTCGTAAAATTTCTGTTACTGGGTAGTGTATGATGTCAGGGTTTTCACGAAACCCATTTCTACTTCACGAGTTATATACTATTGAAGCCCACATATTTTCATGGGATATGTTTATGATGAAATGTTTATAAAGCCTATATTTTTTCATAGGTTACGATAATTTTACATGTTTAGAATACCCATTTCATTTCATGGGTTATTGTACAATTATTTATGATCTTGTGTCACATGTATGTATTATTTCATTATGAGTCAGGTGGAACCTGTATCCTCCTCCAAAACATTAGGTAACGATTTATATCTCATGTGATAGACGAAACTTTTCTGGGTAGAGAACCTTGACTACTAATGTGGCCATGGTAGTGAACAATGACTACCATGATGGTATGAGGAGTGAACTCATGCTATTAATATGTCCAAGGTAGTGAACCAGGACTACCACGATGGAATTAGGAGTGAAATCATAATACTAATATGACTATGGGAGTTATCCATGACTACTAAAATAGTATACAGAGTGAATCCATACTACCAAGATGGACTTGGTAAAGATTCCTTGACTACTATTTGTGAAACTGATTACATGTTTACAATAATATGCATGGATTGGGTTACATTTCCATAATCTTATGCGAGGTCCAAATCTCATATCCTTAACCTAAATGAGTGAACAAATTTCTACTTGTACTTGATGACAATAATATATAATTATGTGTTTTCCATAATTCGATGTGTTATTTGTATTTCATACTATCATGTATTATGCTCAATATTCCATTATGATTCATTTATTATGAACTACCAATATCTATTATGATCTCTATTATTCATGGTATGATCTTAAAATGTTGTGATAAAGTTCCATACCCTTTTTCTTTGTTATTCTTACGCATTTTCCTGATTTACCCTTATTAAGTGTCTGAGCCCACCCATTTCTCATGTGTCCTTTATCTATGTTATGAAGAAAGGATTTAGGATGAATTACTAAAGGTATAGATCTTTATTGGAGATGTTGAATATCGTTCGCTGTGATATAATATTTTGTTTCCATGATTCCAATTACACTAAACGATTATAGTCCTCAGGAATTTATTTTTGAAATGTACTAAAAATTCATCTAAAATATTCTAATATACATGTATGTTAATCCTGGGACACAATAGATGTTATCAAAGTAAAGTTTTAGTCATAATTTGGAAACTATGTTTATAAAAATTTATTATGATCCCTAGGAATATTATTGTGTATGTGACTAGGTATGACTCTAAGAATAAGTATAAGGATGTGTTATCTTTTGTGAAAATGACCTGATTTTTCTTCAAAGGATTGGGTGAGTGGTTTCCAAGAAATATTTCTCTATATAGATAATACAAGTTCATGTGGATCTGGAATAGATGTACCTAGGGATAAAAACTCCAACAATATGTTCTGGGTGTTACTCGGGGAAATTTGGTACATTACAATGTGCCTTGTTGCACCCTTGGATTGATAGTCCTAAGGGATATGCATTAAAAATTCCCAAACACTTCATGAACCATCATGAAGGGTTTAGATATAAGTTTTATTTTAATAACCTATGATAAAACTAAGTTGTCATAGATGAAAGAATTATGTTCCATGATTTAGACTTTATATATGAATTTTTTTATGATTATGTGGATTTCTTATATGATATGTGTTTCTCACCCAATGCATTCTAATTTCATTCCATGGAGAGAACTACAAGGAGAATTGTTAACATTTAATGATTCCTGTGTGGAATGAATGGGTATTATGTGACTATATTTCCAAATGTAAAATATTTTAAAGAGAATCAGGAATTTTGTAAGAGTATTGGTTATGGATTTGAAGATAAGGAGAAAAAATCTACATATGAAAGGTATGTGATGTTCTTCTAGTATTTTTTACATTAAAAATATGAATCTTGACAATATTGAGGTTGAGTTACCTTAATACATGATTTGTATTTCATATTATAGGAATTTGGTATTAAGGAATAATTTGATGATGTATGAGTAATGGTTTAAGAATAAAGATGGAGTAATGATGTATTTATGTTTTGGAATGAAAAGATTTTTTTATAAGAATCATGAATTGTATAATTGTTTTTGGTATAAGTTTTCATTATGAAAATAATAGAAAATGATGAATGGTAATAAGTACATATAAATGATATTTCCTGGAAAGGATGTATTTCGACAAATGGATGGAATATGATAATTAATATCCAAAATTGAGATAATGTTATATAGATAATGATATGTTGAATATGAATAAGTAATTTGGATTGTATGATTTACCCTAGAACTGATTATTGAAAAAGTGTTATACATCATCAAGGATAAAGTTTACAAATTAATGGATATAAATAATATATCTATTAATCATTGTAATAAGTAAACATGCATGTTTTCAGAACGGATTTATGGTAATATACCATGATGGTATTCACATGTTTGGAATGTGACTGTCACGACTCATCCCCAGGGTCCCACGCCGTGACTACCACAAGCTTACCTTCAATAGGCCAGGGGTTGGCGACTAGCATCGTAAAGTCGTATCCCTAAAACGGGATGTCTTTTCCTTTAAACATATAAATACAACAATCCAAGAACACAACAAGATGAAAACATGAAGTAAAACCACAGTAGTAAAGATGGGTACTGAAAGAAAAAGGTGCAGAAATAAAATTTCAACTGGAAGGTACAACTACAACTGAAAAATAGAAAATAGATCCTGGAATTGTCTATTGAGGATCCTACCTAAATGGTATTTACAACTAGTCTCAACTTCTCTCCACTTCATCCAATCTCCTCTACGTACTTCCTGGTCCTGGATCCCTTAAGTCTCATCCATGATTCTCGTTGTCTGCAAAAGACACAACAAGGTGCTGGCAAAGCCCATGCACGGGTGAGTATATCAATACTCAGTATGGACCCCGAGACCCCCGAAGGTCTCACAAAATTCCAAAAAGGAAAACCCAAAATAATGATCTCGAACAAAAAGCATAAATCAATAGACATAGCTAAAACCAGGTATAAGTAAAGAACAAGAGAATAGATGATTAGTCAAGAATCTAGATCATCATATTCTGTCAAGAGGAACTGCTGCTAACTATACCGAGTATGACCCACAAAGGATCGGTAGGTACTAACCCCCACAAGGCATATAAAGGATCTGACCCACCTAGAGTTGATAGGTACTAACCCCTGCAAGACCCACACACGATATGACCCACAGAGGATCGATATGCACTGACCCAGATAGGATTGCTGAGAGATAACCCACATAGGATCAGACCCACCCAGGATCTTTATGTCATTGATCCACGACGGCCACTCTAAGGATGGTCCTGGTCAGGTCACATACTACTGATCCACATAGGATAACTAGCTGTTGATCCACATAGAATCCCTAAGTGGTGACCCACACAGGATCGCTAGGTACTATCTTCTGTATGATTTGTCTCTAACCTCCACCCCAATGCTATCCACTGGATTCCCGCTCATGATACGACTGATTCTGGGAGAACATATCCTCACTCTTTCAGTCATATTTCAACTTTCATGAAGTCCATTGAATAAGTAACTCGATGATCCATCACTTCATAAGGGTTCCAAAGTAATAGATGGCGCGTCAACCGGACACCCGGTCTATATGTTAGTGGTATTTTAGTGCCGAGGGCCCAGTTCGATGTGGTGTCGATCCATCCCATCCATACTCCAACATTCTAAAAAACAGTCTAGGAGTATCTCAAAAGGACATTCTCACTCCAAGGATCCCAGCACCGGAGATGGTTCATCAAACAGAAATCTGGTTCACAATATACAGTCAGTTATGCATATCAGTGCCTGAGAGGGGTACGGGTCCGGTCTAACCCGGCCAACCCGAGCCTACCCGGATCAGGTTGATCCGACATGGTCTGGGTCTGACCCGGCCTGGCCCGAACTGGACTAGACCAGCCCTGTTGGGCTGGGCGGCAGAGACCTCGGCCCACTAGGCCGCGGACCGGCCCAGCCTACTGCGGCAGGGCTGTGACATGGTGGCTCAGCCCCCTAGCTGGCACGACCCACGCGAGGTCGCGCAGTCTGATAAACTCGAACAACTCAATGGATCCATTTAGATCCTTTATTGGCTCTTCCATGTGGCACCGCCTCATCACCCATGGGACCTGCAGTGAGTAGGTCCCATGTATCCTCACAGCATCCAGTCGCTATTCTCTTTAGTGAGGAGCGTAATGGCACGTAGCCTCCACTATTGTGGTTGGCTGCTGCCAGCTGCCTATCTGACCACCACGGCTCCGCTCTTCCACCGTGGCCGGCGTTTTACATCTTTTGTCCGCGTCTTCTAGCACAGTCGCACTGGTGCCATGCCAACATTTATTCTTTGGGCCACGGAATGATCTCTAATGGACTGTTCTTCCATCCAAATGCGCCTACGTTCTTCTCCGGATGCCTTCTTCATTGCGCACCACTTAGTTTCATGTTTCTGTCATGTTGGAACAACCCTCCTCCAAAGAACTCAATGAAAAACAAGCAGTGGAGGGTCCATGCCTTTTTCGTTTGGCTCGCGCCCACCGCGTTATCATTATAACTTCTGATGGTAAATTATACGTCACATTAAATAAATAATGAAAAAACCCATTCAAATCCCCTGCATCTACTACCGAAAAATTCATGAATGATGTGAAGAAATGTGACAATTTCTTGAATTAAATTACAACCCCTTCCTGATTAACGTTGATAGGAATCATGGTCGTTGGAAAAAGGAGAGTCCTCATCGGAGCGAGCTCGTCGACGTTCGTCGATCCAGGATCATTGAAACCCAATCTTCCGTCCTCCATCGGTGGAAGAGGTCGCGTCACATCTCCATAGGTTCCTTTCATGGTAAATATGTGTCAAAACTCAACCACAATCATTACTAAAATAGAGGAGCGAAAGGTGAGTAACACACAGAGGAATTAACAAGTTTCATTTAATGAATGAACCTATCAATTCCCCAATAGTGCAGTTACAAATAAAGGAGAGTCAAACCATTAATTGTCCTAACAATTCACCAGTCCCAACCACCACCTCTCATCCGTGTAAGACAATGAAATAAAACTACATGTTATGTTATTTTATTATTTCTCTGTAATATAGAAAATTTATCTTCATATCTCAACCTACTACGGTTGAAGTGAAGCTTCCATTAAGCGAATCACAGCACCATATATTCAATGTGCTCATGGATTTTTAATCTGATCACCAGTTCAAAAGATAGAAAATGTTTCCCGTGCGGTTAGTGAAATTGCCTTAAAAAAATTTATGAAATTCACTCCATGCACTCCAGGCCTTGGAATCACACGCTGCCAATTTTTTCAGACACATAATAATCCAAAATAATGTAAAAAAACATTACATGTAATTTTTGGGTCTTTAAAGTGAAAACCAATAGATACATTGTGATATATGGGGGAATCAATGTTAACCTAATTTCATGAAATTGTTTCCAATACTTTGATTTTTCATATTTCATTTGGGTTTTAAAGTTAACCATTTATTGAAAGATTACATTAAACAATAGATGAAGTCATTAGGAATGAGTTTTTGTCTTTCCATATTAGGATTTTTCATACTGAATATCCTGTTCAAAATACATTGTCTTGATTATAACTTATGAAAAATATGATGGCATATCATGGATTTTATGATTTGGTAGTACTTTAGAAATGAAAAGGATGCCTTACTTTTAAGATAAAAATGTTAAATATATCATTGAACAACAAATGATAACATTTTCATGAAATCATGATGGAATATCTTTTGGTGAAAACATATAATCTTTGGTAATAGGGATCCTGAAACCAGCAATGTTATCCTATATATACGATTTAGATGAATCAGAAGGTCCCTTAGTCCATTGCATAATTATGAATATCTAATTGTTATCATTATCCTAATCCTTTTCATTATCACTCTCCATCAGATCTTGATTGTTTTATTTTTCATCCCTGTCAATGTTTTCACTTTCTAACTATGTTCCCCTATGTAAAAGCTGTATTATATGTTACTTTGGGTAACCCTACGGTCCCAAAATTTCCTTTTAAGGAATGTTTTTCTATTCATTTTTATGATGAGGGTACCTATGAATGATAAATTTATGTATGAAACCCTTGATAACCTAGATGAATTTTAGTGGATAAATTCATTTTATGTGGTGGTAAAATGTAAAACACATTTATATTTTGATTTTTTTCAAATTAATCTATCCTTTTGATATTTTTCATTTCACTAGTCACTTGAAATAGATTATATATATATATATATATTAAATAACTAAATCAAACATTCCTTTAAAATTTCACCAAATTTTTATGCACTACAAACAATACTGACTTTGATTGCGCTACACACAATACCGACATGGCATACGCTACCCGCAACACCGACTTGGCTTACATAACAGGAAACACCGATGTTTCTACGAAACATCATTTTTGACGTAAAAATTATTTAAATAATATAATTATAACCTATACAATAAAATTATTAATAATAATATTAACAGATAATTTTTAAATACTTTTTAATGGGTTTATATAAATAAAACTTATTTATAATGAAAGATGTGTTTTTTTGTAAAGTCCATTTATACTAAAAATAATGTTTTCTTGCGTGAACCATTTTTAAAAGTAAAATTAATTTTAGACACATCTATTAATTAATTATGATAAAAAAACATCAATTTTGAAGTCAGAATGTCTAAATTATCCTATAGAGAATTTTTTGTATTTTTTGAGAAGATTTTTTTCATGAATAGTAAAAATATTGTTTTTATGTTTAAAACATCCGTTTTGTTTAATTAATTATTAATCTTAGATAATATTATGAATTTTTTTAAGGTAAAATTAATAAAATATTTCATCTATTAAAAGTATCTTATTCATTATGATCAATTTCACTTTGAAATTTAATACAAAATCTAAAAAACGTTTGAACATTTTTCTACTGTAAAATATCATTATTTCGTCCCATCTTGGAGATTTGCATTAATATTTTTTTTTTAATTTAGAAAACCCAACATACACCATTATATTCATTATAATATTTCTAGTCTAATAAGGCCAATTTTTTTTATCGAAACTATTAGTAAAAGTGATTAAAATTAATAACCACGATTAAGTCCAAATTAAGCTTAATTAGGGACTAAAGCATAAAATTAAGAGACCAAATAACCTATACACTTTTACAACACCAATTTTATGTAAATATTTATTACAATAAACTTAAATTATTGATTTTATTGGTTTTTTAATAATTATTTTAAATAAGAACATGTGTACACCTTACTTGTTTTTAGAAATTCCAAGTGAGTCCTTTTCCCACCTATAAAAAGCCACCACCACTTCCACATCCACACACCTTTAAAACCACTTAATTGAGTCCAAACCATGAATAATACACTTTCACCCATCCTTATCATCCTTTTTTAATATCCCTTTGGTAGTAAGGAAATCCAAGGTAGCCTTTTGGGAAAAACTAAAAAGATTTTCCCAATTAAGAGGTAACACATTATCTCAAGCTTATTTCTATTGATTTCTTTATCCACCTCCTACACATTCTTTTTTCAATCATTTTTAAAAAAAATCATTATCCTAATTATAATATTATGTTGTTATGGTTTTAATTACCCTTACAGAAACCTCCATATAATGGGTAACAAACATAATATTTCTATATACGGTGAACTACTGCCTCACGAAATGATGCTTGTTAATTTTTCTATTACCACCTATAATGGTGGACATTATGATGGATAATATATTTACTCTTCTGCAATTTTTTTGGAAAATTTCTTTATTCTTTCCATCTTATATAAATATGATAATTTTGTTTTAGGAAGTGTGGACTACCACCCCCTCAAGCAATATGATTCATTCATATACAACATAAATTGTATTAAGGATTTCTTTAGTGAATATATATGAAATATATAATATAATAAATATAATTTAATAATTATAAATATATGTGTGTGTTTTTTACTTTCTTTCTCTCAACACGATAATTAAATGGAAATATCAATCATGCGTACATACTGCCTACCATCTCCATGCATGTCATATTCTGTTTCACATGTATATATTATATAAGTTATTATAATAAATATATAATGTAAATAAATGATAATTATATAATTTTTTACATCATGGAATCATGATATAATTATATGGACCCACAATAAAATGATTTATTACACATATGAAAAAATTAAATATTAACTGAAGTGATACCTTGTCATAAGAAGGTTAAAAAGAGGGTAATAAAAAGTCATCATAAAACATTATATTGTATTAAATGTAGTAATGTTTTTATTTAGATGATTTGTACTGAATTTATATTTATTATATTGATGGTTTGAACAAGTACAAATACATTCATTACACATGATAAGGGGGTTTCATATCACTTTTTATTTCACTGAGAGACATGACATTTTTTCTACTCATTCATTTTGTGGTGTTTGTACTACACTTGATTTTATTCTTTGTATATTTTTCATAAATATATTGGTATACACATATCTACTTTATGAACTTTCTTTCATGGGGTTCAACTATCATGAGTTACCAAATTAGTAAAATAATTTTGTCTCAATTTTCCTTTTTTGAGACACATGTTTTGTTATACACCTAAATTCTATTCTGATGTGTATATAGTTCCATTTTACATGTTATATAATGCATATAATACTATTAATGAAATTATAAGATTCATTTATTTTCTTTTTTATTACATGGAGAGTATGATCACAAGTTAACATGTGAGAAGTGTCTATTGAAACAATGTCATAGCATTTCAAGATTGTTTATGTTTATGCCTTATTTGATAAAATATGATGATAAATATCTCATGAAAATTCATGAATTTTCTTCATCATATGTATATTCATTATACAATTATGTACTAGAACCATTTTTATACTCTTTGGTACATAAGATTCTCAAGAAAGTGCCTTTAGAAAATCCAGAGTTTACCCTCTCTTTAGTTGGAAATATATGTTCTTTAAAAACCATGTTTCCTGAAAATAGTTTCCAACAATATTATTTTAATCACCTATTATAATTAAAATAAATTTTTACTCTTTAAAACATAAAATTTTCAATGGAATCTTCTTATCACTTTTCGATCGAGGAATTTTTCTAACCTTTTTACCATGAAAATGGAATATTTGTTTTACCTCATATGACTTGTACAGATTTACCCACTATCATTTCTGTAAGATTCCATTTCATGTTTAAAGGGTCAATTTTTTTGATTTTTTTGATTTAAAAAATATAGAAAAATGGATTTCAAACCATTTTAAATATTCTTTTATATGTTTTGATGGAATTTTTTTTAAAATGTTTACATGTTTAATTTTTAAGTATTAAAGAAAAATGGTTTTTTAAATGTTTTCACGATTTTTTTATATGTTTTCAAGGAAAATGATTTCAAAAAAAATTCAAGAATTATTAATAATTTTACAAACTAAAAATAAAATAAAAATGTTATTAAAATGTATTGACCATTATTTTATATATTTTCAATGAAAAAGGTTTTCAAATTATTTTATGTCTTTTTTATAAGTTTTAAAGTTATTTTATATGAAAATTAGTTCCATATAATTTAATGTATTAAAAATTGTTTTTTTAATGAATAAAGGATATTTTCCTTACGAAATGTTTTTAAATATATTTCAAAATTATTTTCCATCTAAGTTGACATTCTTAGGTGTTACCCATAACCTTTTAAGAAATGATATTATCATTCCATTCATATTCATTATATTAATGGGTTATGATCAATGTTATGGTCTTCATGAAACCAATTTCAATTTCCTAGGTTATGTTTATGAGGAAATAGTTATGAAACCTATATGTTTTCAATAAGTTATTATAGGTTTACAGGTTTATAATACAAATTTAATTTCCTGGGTTATGATATGGTGATTTATGATCATATCACACATGTATGTATGATTTCATTATGAGATGGGTGGCATCTAAATATACCTCCAATTCATTGGTTTATGATTCATATCTCATGACATTGACTAATATGTTATGTAGAGTGAAAATCAACAACTAAGCTTCCCATGAGAGTGAACCAAGACTACCATGATGGTAAGATTAGTGAACTCATGGTAGTATGTTGGAAATGGGAGAAAACCATGAATACTAAGATAGTATCAGGAGTGAACCCATACCAACAAGATGGAATTGGAAGGGATTCCTTGACTACTTTGTGTGAACCTGATTACATGTTCATAATGTTATTCATGAACCTGATTTCATGTCCATAATTTTATGTGAGGGTCTGATCTCATGTCATTAACCTAAAATGTGAAACTATTTCTACTTATACATGTTTAGAATATTCTATTATTATGTGTATACAAAAATTCCATTTTTATTCATATGTAATGATTTCATGGATTATGTTCAATACATCATTATGATTCATGTATTATTAACTGCCAATATTTATTATGATCTTAGATATGTAGGGTATGATCTTGAAATGTTATACTGAAGTTCCATAATATTTTTTATTATTATGCATATTTATTTTCTTTATTTAACATTACTATTCATCTGAGTTCACCCATGTCTTTTGTTTCACTACTACAAAATTGGCCTTTAACAGCTCTTGAAATGGCCTTTATCCGCACTAGAAAGTGCAATATATATGAGCGAGGATAAAATACTGGGTCTTTTATCAGCACTAAAAAATCACTGATAAAGGGGGCATTTATTAGTGATTTAATTTAGCACTAAAAAAGAGACTATTTATCAACACTTATAAATGATCTGATTAAAATTATTTTATTAGAGATTATATAATTGATGATAAAGGTCTATATTGTAGTGTGTAGTAATTGATCATTTTAGCACCACTACAATGTGCTATAACAACACACTATAGAACTAGAAACACACCATATATTAGTATAAATATGTACTGATATAGGATTTAAATGTAATGAAATTTACAACAGAAATATAAGAAAAAAAACTATATTATAGACATTTCAAAAACTAGTTTATACAATTACATAAATACAAATTATTACATACATTCAAAAACATCAACGATCTGTTATCTTTTAATCACAACACGACTGATAAAATTTCTAAAAAAAACCACCTGAGCTCAAGAAAAATACTTCACTTGTATTAGAAAAAAATTCTAATGTTATTAATAATAAAAAATAAATAAATTAACAGAAAGTGTGGATTTTAATAAAATTGATGTCAATTTTAAATAAAAAGACACACTTGGAGTCATACCGGTCACACCATATATCAGATTGAGGTGTGGTTGATTATGAAACCTATCAAATGTATTTTGGATCATTTTCCTAATATATTATAATAATCCGAATATTCAATATCAGTTTTCAATACATCAGTTTTCTTTTTTTACTAAAATGTGATTTTAAACTAGAAACACACACTTTTTATTCATTTGGATCACATTGTGTATCAGTTTGACATGAAACAAATTCTTACATGTCATAAATGGATTATGAATCATTTTCCAATATTATATGGAAAATCTATGAGTGTTTTATCTATTATTAGTTATTGGATCTTTTTGAACTAGAATGTTGATTTTAAACTAATAACGGATAGTTTGAGCCATACCGGGCACATCATGTATCAGATTGAGGTGTGGATGTTTCCTACATGTCAAAAATGAAATAATCATAATTTCAGTAAATGATAAAGACAATATGAATGTGTCAACCTATTTTTTGAGTAGGAAAATTATGCATTTTACTAAATTTGATGATAATATTAAATAAAAAGACGTAGTTTGGGTCATACTGGTCACACCGTACATCGAATTGAGGTTCGGATGATTCTTACACATCCTAAATGAGTTATGGATCATTATTTCTAAATATTCAAGAAAATATGAATGTGTTTTCTTGGTTTTGAGTGTGTCACCTATCTTTTTTAGTAAAATGTCATCTTAAAATTAAAACAATCAATATGATTCAAACCTATCACATTGTGTATTATATTAATTTGTTTCTACCTAATACACATAAAATAAGACTTATGGAATTTTTTCCTAATAAATTTAAACAATTTGAATTCATTTACTCGATTTTTGGTAGGTCACTTTTCCATTTTACTAAAATTGATGAATGTTTTAAATAAAATAATTCACTTTAAACCGTATCGGTCACACCTTGAATCAAATTGACGTGTTATTGATTCCTATAAATCCAAAATGGATTTTGGATCAATTTCATAATATTTTTAAGAAAATATGAAATGTGTTTTCTGGGGTTTGAGTATGGCACATTATTTTTTACTACAATTTCATTTTAAAATTGAAACAAATACATTGACACATACCAATCACATTGTATAATGGATTGAGGTGTGGATGATTGATACACATTACACAAGGCATGTGGATCATTTTTATAATTTATTTAATCAATTTGAATGTGTTTCCTCGGTTTTGATTTGGTTTGTTGGCCTTTTTATCAAAATTTATGTCAATCTTAAATAAAAAAACGTTCTTGGAGCCATACTAATCACATCGTGCGCCAGATTGAGGTGAGACTGATTATTACATATCCAAAACGACATATGAATCATTTTACTAATGTTTTATAATAATATTAATGTATTTCATCAATTTTAAATACACCACATATCTTTTTTCCCTTAAATGTCATTTTAAAATAGAAACATGTACATTGAATCATACCAAATAAATTGTGTCTAAAATTAATAGGCAATTGATTCCTATAAATAAAAAATTAATTATAAATCATTTTACAAAATTATTTGAATAATATAAAAGGGTTTTATCAGTTTTGAGTAGGTTAGTTGGCCTATTTACTAAAACTGGTGTCATTTTTAAATAAAAACACACACTGGGTGTCATACTGGTCAAACAGTGCATCAGATTGAGATGTGGCTAATTCAATCATGTCTCCAATAACTTATTTATAATTTTCTTAATGTATCAAAACAATAAAAATGTATTTATTGGTTTTGAGTATGTCACTTTTCTTTTATACTGAAATGTCATATATAATGTGAAATAAAAACATTGACTCATATGGATCACATCATGTATCCATTTTATGTGAGACCAATTCCTAAACATCACAAATGATTTATGAATTTATTTTCCAAATTATAAAAAAAATACAAGAATGTCTGGTCAGTTTTCAGTGAATGAATATTATTAAAGTCAAATGTCAATTTCAAACTGATAACGGACAGAAATATTCACATCAAGAATATTTTATATCAAATTTATGTCCAACTAATTATTATACATCACAAATAAAATATGGATCGTTTCATTAATTTATAAAAAATATCTACATATGTTAGCTCTATTTTGAGTATGTCAATTTTCTTGTCCACTAAATTTAATGTAGAATTTATATAGAAAGAAGTTCTTGGAGTCATACCGGTCACATCTTCTGTTAGATTGAGGTGTAGCTTATCCCTAAACATCCCAATGTCTCAAAAAATTATAAATTTCAATGTTACCATGATTTAAATTTTCTTTCATTATAAAAATACCAACACTGCATGAGTGGCGTTGAACAAACCACTTAAACTCGAAAGAAATGAATCTTTCTGTATAAGAAAAAAATTATTATGAGTAATACAAAAAAAATAAGTGAGACATAAATTATAAATAATACATTAATTATATGCATAAATATTTTTCTATGAAAATATGAACATTAACTCTGTTATTGAGTAGTGGAAGGAATTTAAAGGAATGTGATTAAGTTCAACATTGTAGGTGTGAAATATTTTGATGGAGAATAATTCTTTAGATGTTTTGGTGCAGAAAGGAATGAATGATAGATCAAGCACCTAAACCTGAATAAATAAACCAACCTTTATAAGAAAACAATTATTATGTGAGTATTACAAAAAATAACTAAATTAAACATAAATATGAAACAACATGTTAATTTCATGGATATTGATTTTACTATCAAGACATCAAGATTATCTATGTAATTGATAAAAGTTAGAATATGATATATTTCGGTAAAGGTTGTGAAGGTCACATTATTAAAAGTGATAACTTCAGTGGTGAAATTGTTTGAACGGGGAAGAATTTGATGGTGTTTTGTGGAAGAAAGGCATGAAATATTGACAAGGCACCCCAACTCGAGAAAAATAATACACATTCATAAGAAAATAATTTTTTTGTCAGTAATACTAAAATTAAATAAATTAAACATAAATAATAAATTATATATTAATTCACAGGATATTTATCTCACTGTGAAAACATCAAGATTACCTCTTTAATTGATACTAGGCAGCGTTTTATATATTCTAACATAAGAAGTTGAGGTAACATTAAATAATGTGATAATTTCAACACTATAAGAGTGAGAATGATTTGACGGAGAAGAATTATTTGGTTGTTTAGGTGCATAATATCCTAAAATATGGATAGAGCACCCCAACTCGAACAAAATAATCCACATGTTTAAGAAAAAAATAATTAAGTGAGTAATACTAAAAAGAACTAAATTAAACATAAATATGAAACAATAAATTAATTCTATGGAAAATGACTTTACTATGAAAACATAAATATTACCTATGTGATTGAGCAGAGAAAACGTCACTATTCTTCTTGGAATGGCATCACTCATGGAAAAAATATTCAAAAATAAATGAACTCTTCAAGGAATAATGAAAATAAAATCGGTTTTCCCTAATATGATTTTTAGTTAAAATGAAAAAAGTATATTTTAACGTTACTTTTACATATTTTTTATGGGTTTCCTTCAGTAGTGTTTGTTCTTCTGGGGGATTGGTGATATAATAATGTGAAAATGATATTATCTGCATGAGTAGTCAAACATTTAATTCATATTATGTTAATGTAGTAGGGAATATATAAAATTGTGAGTAAAAAGATAATATATTTAAAAAAAATTACCTTCTCATTGAACCCTCTTTACTTTTTTAAAGATTTCAAGGATTTTTTTCCTCTGTCAATAATTGAAATCCCCTCATTGTGGTCCCCTCTAACAGACAAGACATTATCTACATTGGGGCCAGAATGAACATATTGTGATTTCAAAATTAAAGTGACATTCTTGATTGAATTTTCATATAACACAAAATTTGTTTTAGTTTACATCAAGATAATCAAAAAAATCTTATTTTTTGGAATATAGACATAAAACACATTCATTTCTTGTGATTCCATTATGAATATCTCTTCTTTTTCCCCTTCCACACTGAAATTCACCATAACAAATCCCATATCATCAACTTTCACTCCATTGATATTGTGAACCCTCTTGAAATGGTAAATCAAAACATGAAATGTTGTATAATCCAAATCATATATCTGTTATATAATTCCAAAATATTGCATATTTTCATAAATTGTATTTCTATCCTTGGGACCATATATGTACATAACTTTAGCCACAAGTGTAACATCACTATTTTCATCGAAAAATTTTCATCGTGTTATTTGGAATCAAATGTATAAGCATTGATTACAAAACCAATGTAACATATAAAATTAATATTTGGTTCCCTAGATGGACATTGAAGACATTCGACAATTGAATTCAGATGCTCAAATAACTCTTTAAATTTGTTCTCTAAACCATCCATTAAACTGTTCATTATGTGTTTTTGATACCCATCCTTCAACCGTTGATGGATTTAAATCTAAAATAATTTCTTTTAGGAATTAAATGATTGGATCAATATATTTACTATTATGTAATATGTAAATTTGTGGATTCTCCCCCTCCTTCATGGTAATTGTAACAACATCTCTTCTAGAAATCCCTTCACCCATTAGGTGTTCTCTATGATAAGACATTGGGTGATAGAAGCATTTAACATCTGAGAGGTAATTAGTATTTATTTCAATATATTCTTCAATATTATATCATTCTATAATATTAAATTCTAGACAACTTCGATTACGAACATACCCTTTAAAAATATTCATATACAATTCAATGGGGTAAATCCATCTATAATGGAAAATCCCAATTTGTTGAACCTCTCTAACCAAGTGAACCATCATGTAGAACATTTAATCAAAGATTTATTGTAGGAATAACATCTCTAAATTCACATAATATGAATTAAATATCCTTTTTCTTGAAGGGAAACTACATCGGGTCTATAACATTACATTATATGGCTTTGAAAAATAAGTATATTCTAAGTAGTTTTTTATACATTTTATAGATTGATGAAATAGAAATAAATATGCATTATATATTGCATAAAAACATTACATTCCTGTAATTGTAGTCCTTGTAACATTAAATTAGTCATTGACATGAAATTCTTGATATTTGAGGAATAGCCCTCTGAAACATTTGCACTAGTAAACAAAAGGAAAAATTGAAATTTTTCTACTATGGATAGAGTGTATAAAGCTATAGTAAGTAATGTTCAGATTTTATCTTCACCAGTTCTAGCTCTTCCCTTATCCCCATTTCAATCAAGTCCAACCTAGACTTGATTCCATCCATCAGTTTTCTTGGTACATTTAGTAATGTACCAATAACACTATCAAATACATTTTTTCTATAGTCATGACATTAAGAAAATGACTGACATAAGAAGAATATCAGTATGGAAATTAAAAAAAATTATCACTTCTTCTAGTTTGATTGTTTATGGTTTTTTAATTTCATTTACAGAAACTACTGTCAATCTTATATACCTTTTTATACATTTGATTTCCTGTTATTGGAAAGGTTGTTGAAAACTGTTTGATATTCCCATGAAATGTTGTTCTCCATGGTCAACATATAGTTCCTTGAGGTAAAAATTACTAATTTATTGAAAACACATTCCTCAGGGAATACTGCAACTAAAATCAGTATGTGTGTTTCTCATAAATGGGACTGGCCAACATTCCTTTAATGCTATAGACTGATAAATTTTTATAAGTGGGGATGTTATTTATCACTATGTAAAACATGAACCTCATTGTGAATTCTTCACTACTATAAGAATCATACATTATAACATGTATGTCCCACATAAATTTCATATATTTGATAAATGGATCCAAATAGACATCAATATCATTACTGGCATTATTTGTTCAAGATATAAATAGAGAAAACATAATGTATTTTAGCTTCATGCATAACTAGGGTAGAAAGATATAATTTACAAACATGATGGTTCATGTATTTCAATTACTAATATATACACTAAAAGGAATTATTCTATTTGTATATAACACAAGGTGATTGTTTCTCATCTTATTTACAAATTTCGTAAACTCATAATCAATTTTCATCCACTGAGGGGAGTCTTTTAGATGATGTAGGATACCATATTTAATTCTTATATCAGCGTGTCATGTTAATTTTCTCATGGTTTCATGAAATCCATATAGTATTCTAAAGCCTGGAATTATAGGAAATTTCCCTAATGATTTTTATGGAGTTGATTAATTCTTATTGCATCAATGTGCACCAGACATAGAGGGAATTTTATTAGTGATTCATAGTCCTTGAGAATCAATATGAAATCATTTTGAAAAGTATTATTTTTTTAGAGAACATTACCATTTAACATAACATTCATTTAGCATTATAATTTCTAAAAGGCAGTTCATTTAAATATAGAAACATATATTTTAGAAAACCAAGTTTTTCTGTATTTCTGTTGTCACTCCATATGCAGCCATCATTCAAATTATATAACATTAAGACGTCATAAAATTTTGATTATTTATTACAACTAATATAAAATGGTTTCATGGAACAAATATTTAACTCCAAAAATATATTTGGAAAATAACAAACATCATATTAAATTTACATTGAAATTTCATTCATGTGACCTCCCTCAACTTTTACAAAGGTATTCATATCAAATGATTCATAAAAAATAGAATCATCCCAATAAATGTCCACACACAGTGTTCCCATGTTTAATCCATCATATATATCATTGATCTATTCTGTGATAAATGAAATTTTCTTACAACTCTTCCTGACTAAATTTTCTTGATAACAAAAACATAAAAATTGCTACAGGTTTATAAATGTGTAATTTGATAGCTCTCTTTTAATCATTTTGAACTCTTTAACTCTATCATAATATTCATTTCTCAAATGATTATTATGCATCCATTTTCGGCTCATATCCATCATGTTGGGTTCATTAAATATTAATTTTACACAATATATAAATAAATAAAAATATTATATTCCATATCAAAAGTGAATGTTATAAATAAAATTAATAAGGTAAACAAAACATTTTATTGCGGGGGTTAGTTACCTATCGATACTGTGTGGGTCAGATCCTTTGTGGGTCAGTGCTCAGCAGTCCTCTATGAGCCAGCGCCTACAGATCCTGTGTGGGTCTGATCCTGTTTGGGTCATTGTGGAGGTTAGTTACCTATCGATAATATGTGGGTCAGATCCTTTGTGGGTCATTGCAGGGGTTAGTTACCTATTGATTCTTTGTGGGTCATTGCGGGGGTTAGTACCTATCGATCCTATGTGGGTCTGATGGCTTAGATGAATCAGTGGCTACATCTGATCATCTCTATCATCATACAAAGAAGTATACTTGTGTGAGTTGAACCTTGTTTTGCTTTCCTATGTGGATTGTGTTGTGCTATCATGTGTGGATGTGATCGAACTTGGGCTCGGATGTTGGAGCCGAACTGGAATGGATAACTTAGGTATATGTATTGGCATATACCTAAGTAGTGTCAGATTTTACTTCATGATTGTATCTTTCCTTTGTGGATTATCTTTTGTGGATTTGGGGAGACCTTCAGGGGTCTCGGGGTCCCTACTGAGTAGCTTATACTCACCCCTGCAAGGGATATTCCCACACTACGTTGTGTTGGTTGCAGACGACGGACAGCGTTGATCATGGTTGAGGTGTGCGGAGCAGGTCGGTACCTGGAGGTGGACCACTAGGCGGGACGTACACGGAGCAGACGACTGGAACCGAGGAGCTAAGGTGGTTATCTGTACCCACCCTTCAGGTGGGAGTACCAGAGGACGGCTCGACATTGCTGCTTTAATTTCAGTTGTTGTACTTTCCATTCAGTTTTACTTTACTTTCAGTTTGGTTTTGTATTCTGGCCCATTTACTTTCCGCACTTACTGTTGTACCCAGTTGTTACATAGTGTTTACATCTTCTTGCTTGCTTTGTGGTGTTTTCTTACTTTACAAAGGCAATGCCTTCTCTTTTTACCTGGAATTATGCCTTGTTGCTAGTTGTCAGCCCCTGGCCTATGGAAGGAGTGCTTGGGGTAGTCCCGACATGGGCCCCGAGGACGGGTTGTGATAAATTGGTATCAAAGGAGTTAGGTTCTACCGCAGAACGTTGGACTCTGATCATTCTTCTATGTGAATAAATAGTGTCAAGGGTATTGGGTGTGGTTATCACTCCAGGGAATCCAGTTTTGGTACGGAGGCCGACTTATCTGTACACCAGGACCCTGACTTCTGATTTCCGACTTAATGCACGAAAACATTGATTGCATGTGTGTTTCAAGTTTTCTGTGTTATTACATTGTGTCAGCTCACAAGGTTTACTATTTGACTATGGCGCACCTGTTTCTTTTCAGGATGGCCCCACGACGGCAGCCAGCTAGGGTTCAGAGCGTTGTGTGTGACGACAGCCCACCGAGCGATGAGGCCTCGGTTCAGGGCCCTTTGACAGCAGAGGCATCGGTGGTACCTCTACCCGCCGAGACACCGATGCTACTAGCCCCAGCCGCTGACGATGCACGTCTCCTTAGTGCACTCCACGAGTTTCAGTGTCAGTGACCGCCCAGTTTCCATGGGGAGACGGAGCCTCATGCAGCTGAGGATTGGCTGGATGGGGTTGTACGCGTTTTCAGGTTAGTGAGGACACCAGCTGAACTCATGGTGATCCTCGCAGCGAGCCTCCTACATGCGGCAGCAGGCAGATGGTAGAGCTTGATGCTCCAGGTGCACGAAAAGGTATCTCTACTCTCTACGGACTTTGAGAGCCTCTTCTGCTCAGAGTTCTTCCCAGCCACCCTCCGTGCGGTGCGCATCCAAGAGCATCTACAACTGCAGCAGGGCCGCTTGATGGTCGTCCAGTACACAGCGAGATTTACCAGTCTCTCGCGCTATTCGACGGACATGGTATGGGACCCATTCATTCCGGGCCCGAACCTTCGAGCAGTGATTGAGGCATGATACAAGGGAATCGCTGATTTCCCTCAGCATTCCGACACAGGAAGGGGTACTGGAGTGAGCCCTTCTGATCGAGAGCTTCCTTGCTGAGCCTACATCAGCAGCGAGATCTACCGTAGGGAGGCACATAGCAGAGTCTTCTGCAGAAGGCAGTCAACAGATGACTCATGGGTCCAGAAAGACCATACCCTCAGGAAGACGACCTCAGGACACTGGCTCAGTGGTGCGGGGCACACAGCAAATAGCAAGTCTTTCGAGAGGCAGTCAGTGCTACGCATGCAGTGGGTAGGGCCACATGGCACGTGACTTCCCGACCGGCCGTGTCGAGGAGCAGCAGACGGTTGAGGGACCACCTAGGCAGAGGTAGAGGGTCTACCGTGGCGGTCTGCAGGGAACAGGCGGACGAGGCAGAGGAGCTGGCTATGCAGCAGGTGGTGGGCGATGCTTTGAGGCTCTACCACCACCACCACTAGGAGGCCCACACCGACCACAGGGAGTTAGAGGGCAGAGACAGGAACAACTCCAGGCAGTGGAGGCCTATGACCACAGCACACCCGAGATGATTCGAGGTATGATCTATGTCTATTCCACCCTTACTGCAGTTCTTATAGACACAGGAGCGAGTCATTCTTTCATAGCCGCTCCCCTTGTTCGGAGCTCAGAGATTCCGATGGAGTCGTTGGCTCGATCCTTATGGCTAGAGACACCTACGGGAGCAGACTCGATGATTACTCACTGGTGCCGGCAGTGTGAGCTTACTCTAGGAGGCGAGAGCTTCGGCTGGGATCTTCTTGTAGTGGCGTCGAGGCCTTACGACGTTATCTTGGGCATGGATTGGTTATCTGCAGTCAATGCTCATATTGACTATATTAGGCAAGGTGTAGTGTGTACACACCGATGGGAGCAGGTTCACCTTCACTGGTGAGAGGGATCCTTCACAGCACAGGATGGACTCTCGCAGAGGAGAGGATATCCCATCACTCATCAGTTGGCTAGCATCATCCTAGGAGCAGTTGACGCGCGGAGTCCTAGTTTTCTTGCAGTGGTGGATCAGTATGCAGACGTTTTCCCCGACGACGTTCCAGGACTACCTCCTTGTAAAGAGGTAGACTTTTATATTGATCTGTACCCCGGGACAGCCCGGATATCCACTCCAGCATATCAGATGGCCCCCGCTGAGCTTCGAGATCAACGGGTACAGTTGGAGGACTTGCAGGGAAAGGGATTTATCCGACCCAGTGTTTCACCCTGGGCTTCCTCGATATTGTTCGCCAAGAAGGTGGATGGGAGCTTGTGACTTTGTGTCGACTATCATCGGCAGAACCAGATGACAGTGAGGAACAAGTATTCTCTATGGCGGATTGATGACCTCTTCGATCAGCTCAAGGGAGCACAGTGGTTCTCGAAGATAGACCTCAGTTCAAGCTATCATCAGCTCAGAGTTCGGTATGAGGACGTGAAGAAGACAACCTTCAGATGTCAGTATGGCCACTATGAGTTCTTGTTTATGCCATTCGGCATAACCAATGCTCCAGCAGTGTTCATGGGCCTCATGAACAGGATCTTTCAGCCAGACCTCGATCAATTTGTCATGGTATTCATTGACGACATTTTGATATACTCGACCACTGAGGAGGAGCACACCTTCCACTTACGTGTTGTACTCGACACACTCCGAGAGAACCATCTTTATGGAAAACTCTTGAATTGTCAGTTACGGATACGTGAGGTCCACTTCTTGGTACATGTCATCTCTGAGGAGGGAGTTGTGGTGGATCCTGCGAAGATCGAGGAAGTGCTATCCTAGGAGCCACCCAAGAGCATCATGGAGGTACGAAGTTTCTTGGGACTAGCTAGATACTACCGGAGATTTGTGCCAGATTTCTCCAGAGTTGCGGCACCACTCTCAGCTTTGACGAAGAAGGGGAAACCCTTTGTGTGGTCAGACAGATGTCATCAGAGCTTCCAGGAGCTGAGATAGAGATTAACCTGTGTGCCTATCTTGAGGCTACCAGAGGAGGGAGTTGGGTACGTAGTTTACTACGATGCATCAGGGAATGGACTCAAATGTGTCCTGGTGCAGGAGCGGGCCGTGATCGCCTATGGATCATGATAGTTGAGGCAGCATTAGAAGAACTATGCTACCCATTACCTGGAGTTAGCAGCAGTGGTCATCGCTTTGAATAAGTGGAAACACTATCTGATGGGCGAGAGATTTACAGTCTATTCTGACCACCAGAGTCTCAGGTACATCTTCTCGCAGAAGGACCTGAACCTGAGACAGCGGTGATGGATCTATTTCCTCTAGGACTATGACTTTGAGATAGTCTATACTCCTAGAAATGGGAACGTAGTAGCTGATTACCTCAGTAGGAAGACGAGAATTCAGCTCCTTGGGGAGGCGACAGAGCTACTAGCCGCTTTTCAAATATCCTTCGTGGATAGAGATGGACCAGCCTTCCTTCAGTCACTCACAGTCACTCCTGCACTACTGCAGCGGGTTAGAGAGGCACAGCGTGGGGACGCTGACTGTGAGACGCGGTGTGCGTAGATATCCTCAGGATAGGCACCTGATGAATTGTCCATGGGGGGAGAGCACGATGTCCTTTTCAGAGGACGTAGCATGGTACCAACTTCTTTACAGGAGGAGTTTCTAAGAGAGTTTCACACGTCCCCTTTGGCGGTACATCCTGGAGTGGAGAATATGTACCAGGATCTCCGACGACAGCACTGGTGGCCAGGTATGAAGAGGGTTGTGGCAGAGTTCGTTTCTCGATGCCTCACCTCCCAGAAGGTGAAGGCAGGGCACCAGGTACCGGCAGGCTTGGAACAGCCCTTGGAGGTCCCAGAGTGGAAGTGGGACGGGATATCTATGGACTTCGTGACTGGACTTCCCCGCACTTCCAGAGGTCACGACTCCATTTCTGTGATTGTCGACCGACTCACCAAGTCGGCTCACTTCTTACCCATCAGAGAGAAGGGCTTAGTGGAGATCTTGGGATGTCTCTACGTTCAGGATATTGTACGGCTTCATGGTGTTCCACCATCTATCATCTCTGATCGAGATTCTCTGTTTACATCCCAGCTTTGGAAGGGGTTGCAGGAGGAATTCGGGACGAAGCTACGTATGAGCACCGCCTTTCACCCTCATATGGATGGTCAGATAGAGAGGAACACTCAGACTCTCGAGGACATGCTCCATGCATGTGTCCTCGACTTTGGTCGCAGCTGGGAGGACCACCTACCCTTGATGGAGTTCACGTACAACAACAACTACCACTCCACCATCGGGATGGCACCATACGAGGCGTTGTACGGCCGACCTTGCAGATCTCCTCTGTGCTGAAAAGACCCTTCGGAGTCAGCACTTGTGGGACCGGAGATGGTCCAGGCCACGATGGAGAAGGTCCAGGACATCCGGGAGAAGATAAGGATAGCCCAGAGCCGGTAGAAGTCTTAAGCTGATAGGAGGCGGAGGCCACTAGAGTTCGAGGACGGCGACCACGTCTTCATGCGGGTCTCATATCGATTTGGATTACAGAGATTTGGCCGAGGTGGAAAGTTTTCTCCACGCTTCATCGAACCATTCTAGGTCCTCAGCAGGATAGGTGATGTGGCTTATCGCCTGGCTCTACCACCTCAGTTGCACTGGGTGCACGACGTCTTCCACGTATCCCAGCTGAGGAGATACGTGAACGAGCCGACTCATATCATTGACCATGGGGAGCTGAACATTGATGATGGGGCGACGTTTGCGGAGGTCTCGGTGGAGATCGAGGATCAACATGAGCGGGTCCTACATAGACGGTCGATTCCTCTAGTGCTCATCAGATAGCAGCACGGGGACCTCCATAAGAGCACTTTGGAGCGGGAGGCTCAGATGCGTGCTTAGTACCCAGTTTTGTTTCCCTAGTTTATGATGAATCTTTACGGGGACGTAAATCCCTGAGGTGGGAGTAAGGTAAAGACCCTTAAAATTCAAGTGAAATTTTTTCTTAATATTCTTTTGGATTTTACATGAACACAGTTTCTAACGGCACCTGATTCCGAGGCCCGGTGTTCCCGGAATCATTTTCCGAAGTTTGGATCAGGTACGTTCAGTGAACGAATGAGTGGGTTTTTTCTGACTTTTGAACCAGTTCTCAGAATCTAATTCCAAGGTCACTGATGGAATCACAGCGCCGGTAATTTCTTAGAAACACATTTTCCAGAGTTGCGTTTTCTCGGGTGTGGTTTTTAAATTTTCGGGTTATTTAAATGAATAAAATAAAATGGTGCGACCAATTTATTTTATTTTAAGTTGTTTAACCTAAGATAAGGGGTTAAAGTGGGACCCACAATATCCTACACCACTATGTAGGTTATTTGTGGGTTGGGGCCCACAAAAGCCCCACCTTTTTCAACCACCCTCATTTAATTAAGCAAGGCACCCGCAACCCCCTTTTTAATGAAGTCAACCCTTGTGTTTAATCTGGTTAATAAACGCCTCATTAATTGGGCAGCTTAAACTAATCGATTAATTCATTAATTGATTGTTTCAATTATTTTTAAAATTCAAAGCGTTGGCTTCTATGTTAATAAAATAAGACAATTCTTATTTTATTAGTGGTTGGTTGTGCGAGAGGGTTTTGGAGAAATCACTCAAGTCGTGAAGCACTCCTTCCTCGACGATGAACGGGAAAAACTAGAGGAACGCAGACCTCCGATGGAAGTCGACAAGAATGTCAGATCCTCAGAGATCGACGATGCGATGCCAGAGAATACTTTCTTCGTGACGCGACGATCCTTCTTCTGCAGACCGCAAGGGCCTTTTGAGGTCTTCGTAGTGAAGGTCCGATCTCGGGAGGACCGCTGGCTAAGACGGTAGGCAAAACGGACCACCGGAGCGCGTCCGGTGGTCCGCAAAAAAACGCGATGGCGCGCCGCCGGGAAGGGCCGCCAGGGCTTCAGCCACGGTGGCAGGCTGCTAGTCCCGCGACCGCGTGGGACCGAGGAGGCGGGACGCGGTGCTCGGCCACATCCGTTGGCGATGAGCGGCCCCCACGCGGGGCCACAGTTTCTTTAAAGGGGGTGGCGCACCCCCTTTGCGCATCTGCTCGGTCGAAACGGTCGAGCCACCTCGCCACTGTGCCGCGCCAGCGCGCCGGGCCGGTCCGCGCCCAAGCGGGCCAGACCCAGACCTGGGTCAGCTCAACCCGGTTCGGGCCGACCCATGGGGTCTCGGACCGGGTCGGTCCGGCCCCGAAACCCCCACTTCCGGACCCCTTTCGGTCATTTTCCCATAACATGGGCTACGGACCTCCGATCAACGCACTGTCAGCTGCGATGTGATCCTTGGATCGAGAAGATCATTTTAGTATATTACACTCAAGGTTTCGGAGAACTATGGGTTCGGCCGGGTTGGTTCTTACACGAAACCAACTAGGCCCTCGGAGCGGAAACACATATAACTTGAGCTCCGGACGTTCGATTGATGTGTCGTCGACTTTGATGGATTCCTCATAGTGAGATAGACCTTTTGGCTTACTCTGCTCGAGGTTTGGATGCAGTTAGAGTACGGTCGGGTTGGTTTTGACTTAAAAACCAACCGGACCCCTCAGACCAAAAAGCAAATAACTCTGAGACCGGGTGTCCGATTGACGCGCCTTTTGTGACGTTGAGTTCCTGTTGATGATACGGAACTTTTGGATACATCAACTTCGGGCTATGTATCAGTTGATGTATCAGCCCCTCGGCTCATGGAGCAGACCCTGCCGAATGTGCTTGTTGTGTGTGGGAACCCTAGAGCTGGCTGCAACTGCGATGACGATGACGAATGCACAGAAATCCTCCGTGGAGTCGACGATGATGAATACAACACTCAGCGATCCTACGTGGATCAGTGCTACCGATCCTGTGTGGTTCAGATCCTATGTGGGCCAGCGCTCAGTGGTCCTGTGTGAGGCAGCGCCTACAGTTCCAGTGTGGGTCCGCTCCTGTGTGGGTCATTGCGGGGGTTAGTTACCTATCGATCATGTGTGGGTCAGATCCTTTGTGGGTCAGATCCTTTGTGGGTCATTGTAGGGGTTGGTTACCTATCAATCCTTTGTGGGTCATTGCGGAGGTTAGTACCTATCTATCATGTGTGGGTCTGATGGCTTAGATGAATCAGTGGCTACATCTGATCATCTCTATCATCATACGAAGAAGTATACCTATGTGAGATGAACCTTGTTTTGCTTTCCTATGTGGATTGTGTTGTTCTATCCAGTGTGGATGTGATCAAACTTGGGCATGGATGTTGTAGCCGAACAGGAATTGATAACTTAGGTATATGTATGGTCATATACCTAAGTAGTGTCGGATGTTAATTCGTGATTTTATCTTTCCATTGTGGATTATCCTTTGTAGATTCTGGGAGACCTTCGGGGGTCTTGTGGTCCATACTGAGTAGCTTATAATCACCCCTGCATGGGCTATGCCTGCACTACGTTGTGTTGGTTGTAGACGACGGACAACGCTGATTGTGGTTGAGGCAAGCAGAGCATGTCGGTACCTGGAGGTGGACCACTGGTTGGGACATACACGGAGTAGACGGCTGGTCCCGAGGAGCTGAGGTGGTTATCTGTACCTACCATTCTGGTGGGAGTACCAGACGACGGCTCGACGTTGCTGCTTTACTTTAAGTAGATGTACTTTCCTTTGAGTTGTACTTTACTTTCAGTTTGGGTTTGTATTCTGGACCATTTACTTTCCGCACTTACTGTTGTACCCAGTTTTTAATTAGTGTTTACTTCTGCATGCTTGCTCTGTGGTGTTTGTTTACTTTACAAAGGAAATGTCTTCCCTTTTTACCGGGAATTACGCCTTGGTGCTAGTCGCCAGCCCCTGGCCTATGGAAGGCGGGCTTGTGGTAGTCACGGCATGGGCCCAAGTATGGGTTGTGACAAGTTAAATATAAAATGATATTCATGTTAATAATGAATTGAAAATTGAAAAAAGTTGACTTAAAATCCATGGTTATTTCAATGGAAAAATGTACCATAATTTTTTAATTTGTATGAAAAATGAGGTGCTGCTAACTTTTCTTCGCGTGATGCTCAAAAAATTATGTTTCCATTTGACCAATTTTTTCTATTGAACATAAATTTGAGTAATGTTATGGTGAACATGTTTTTAGTATGTTATTATTCCAAAATTGAGTAAAAGTATTAATTCAAGTATGGTGAATTTGATATCTATATTTCATGCATATATTTTGGAATGTTTTAATAAATTAGATTCTATATTTTAATGATTAATATTTCAAATTTTTAAATGGTTAGTCTTGTTTCTTATTTTATGTTGGGATATATATTATCCTTAAAAAACGAGATTAGAGATGAAAATATTCTACCTAGAAGATAGTTCATGACCGAAATGAAGGAGGGTGACATCATATTTTTGAAGACAAATCCGAGCAGCGCAAATGGAATATGACATTCACACAAAGTGTATTTAATTATACAATGTGATATTCAAATGATTCTTCTGCCACTTAGGACATCTCATGAAATTTAAAATATTTTGAAAATACAATACATGTCGTGTACACACATACACATCCTGAATGTTTGAGATAGGATAAATACAATAAACCTACTACTAAAATGGATTACAAGACCTGTAAATATTTACATTTTTAGATATCCTAAAACTATATATATATTTATGTGATTTTGTATATAGAAAAGGGTTTGACCATATCCCTTATAAAACAGACCCTCAACTAAAAATTTGTAAAATGCGGAGGGATGTTTGATGTGGACCTACCATTTAAGACACACACCACCACATAGCCATGTTACTGCAGCTTTGTAGATGATTTTTCATAAGTAATTTTCTTCACCCTCACATGGCTAATATGATATGGATATTTCCTGATGTCATGGAATGCATGATAAAGATGGATTTATTATATGATGTATTCTATTTTTTATTTCAATTTATGTTTGGATGTCATATAAGTTCCTCATTTCTTTCCCATTATTGATTCTTCGTGCATGACCATTATCAGTGGGGTTATGAAAACGATTTATTTTAATTTATTATTTGATCATGAACATTTCCTTAATTGATTGAATTATTTTGATGAATATGTGATCTAGGTTGTTAGACTTCCTCCATGACCATTGGGGTTTTCATTCCCTATATTTTAATTAGGTTTTCGGTTACCCATTCATTGATATTTAAAGTAACTAACCATGATAACTGATAAATTATGATGGACGGAATTTAACATGACCATTGGAGTCACAAGGAAATAATTTTGATGACTGCATTATTTTCAATTAATTTCTCAACAGTATAGATTTAATATCTAAAAATTGATATTTGTTCATGTTTATTTTTTTATTAATATTTTGTCTAACCCCATCATTTTGGGTTTGACCTATGACATCAATTTACTATACTAACCTAATTTTAGTTCTGTTTTGGATTCAGGTTTTAAATTTATAAATTTGGTAACCTTGGGTGAATTAATGATGCCCACACAGCTATCTTATAACCTCGTTTCTTATTTTTTATCTGGAATATTTCTCCTCCATGTTTATATTATTTATATTTTTATATGGATTCTCTTCTATAAATATATTATCACATAATTGTTTTTTCAAATTACATTAATTTCTTTATAAAAATAAAATATTTTTTATATTTTGGGTACAATCATTTTTAGAAAACATTGAACTTCATTTCAAATGTCAATGTAATCTGTTTTTTAAAATTTTTACATAAAAACTCATTTACCCACTATCCTATCCAGTCTTATTTAAGAATATTACACTCCATGTTTTCATGGTTCTCCAATGTAATTTCTATTCATGTATTTTTATCTATTATTTTATTTAAAAATTATATTAATCAAAAGTACAGTATATTTCCTACAATTTTTCAAAGTAATTTTTTTATTATATTATAAAATATGTTTTAATCTAGTTAAAAATCATTTTATGTGTATTATTCTCTATTGGGGATAAAATTTAACAATACCAGCCAGATTTTTATCTATATGGCATATGAATATGTTTTTTGGAAATTTTCATGGAACTCATTAATTTCTCTTCGGTTAATCATGTTACAATGGGAATATAAATATTTTAATGGTTATATGGCGCAATTATATATTTTTTTCTAATTATTTGATGATTGGATATGATATATCCCACTAATACATTGTGTTGATATTTATATCTCATGAGGTATTTATTTTATTTTTGTACCT
This sequence comes from Viscum album, assembly GCA_963277665.1. Taxonomy (NCBI): domain Eukaryota; kingdom Viridiplantae; phylum Streptophyta; class Magnoliopsida; order Santalales; family Viscaceae; genus Viscum; species Viscum album. The sequence goes on along the minus strand of OY728156.1, from coordinate 148,995,571 downwards.
TATTGATATGTTCAGAAATCTATAAATAAACCTTATTGATAGTTTCATAATTCATTGTGTGGGACTTATTGATATGGTCATAAATATTTGTACAATCCTTATTGGAATATTTAAAATTCTATGTGTGGATCTTATTGAAAGGTGTGAAAACCTACATCATTATTGGTTGTGGATTCGAAGGGGGGATTTGAATTTTTTGTGAGGGGTTCATTTTTAGAACCAAGGCTCTTATTGGTATTCTGATTATTATACATCCTTAAAAATTAGTTTTTATATAGTTTGATAATAATTGGGTGAATTAGGAGTCTTTAAGTAATTAAAATTAGTGGTTGAGGTTTCAGGATGGTATACAAAAGAACTAACAGGCTACTCACAGTGTGAAGGGCCATTAAGTTCTTGAATTACATTCACGGGGTGCTTTTAGGCCTTGAAAAGAAGAGTGGGGAGAGAGGATTCCTGCTGAGGTGGATACAATTTATGATCTAGTGTAAGATCCTGACCCTTTAAGGTGATATATGAGGATTTTTTATTATTTGAAATTTTATTTATGTTGAGTATATTACATTTGGGTTTTACTTTGGGATATTTTTTGGGGGAAATTTGAGAAAAAAAATGGATGAAATAGGGTTGTGCATGGTTGGTGCACGATTTTCCATAACTATGCACCCCATCCCAGCTAACCATGCATCCCTAAACAATAGTTTTGTAAATTGAGTAATTTTTTAGAAAAAGGGATCATCTTGGATGGTGGCATTGAGTTATTTAAGATTTAAGAGAAACCCATTGGTTTTCAAGGGTTATTTTATAAATCCATTTTAGTGCTTGTGGGTGTGAAAAAATTTTAAATGGGTTGAAAATATAATTAATGGTTCCTCTATAAGTAGTATATTTAGGATTTTGTGTGGTGGTAATTAGTGACATGGTTGATTGAATTGTGTGTTGGCATATATTCCTTGTTTTTTTGGAACCAAATTGCCTTATTTTTGGGTTTTAATCTAATTTGGATAAACGTTACAAAAAGTTACCAGTTCATATGTTTTTTGGGTTTTCCTAGTTTTAAGTGGTTGTATAAGAGAGACTCAGGTGTTTGGACTATTTATTTAGCGATTGTACCATTATTTTTAGAGATATATTCTTGTGACGGGATCGTGTATCAATGATGGTGTTTGGATCTATTTGCATGATATGTTTTTCTAGGATCAAGGATTAGAACCATTATATCTATTTTTAATGATTAAATTAGCTATACCACATGAATAATCATTTGGGGTAGCCTAATATTATGTTCGATATCATTATAACTCTCCAAAAAGGACCGATCATTGTGGTTTTTTAATTTCTAGGCTAACTTGAGTTGTTAGGCATAATAATGGTTCTTAGTGATCAGTGATTCACGTTTTAACTTAGGGAGAGAGTGGCGTGATCCCACCATGTTGATACACATATTAATGAATGAGATATGGGAAATGGGTACTAGGTGATTGGTTTAGTGGAGTGTATAAAATGATACTAAAATGTTGGGGAGTGTGAAATCAGTCACTAGTTAATAACCCTCATGTAAATAGGATCATGGACATAGTGGAACTAGTTAGTTGATATTATAGGTCGTGGATGTATTCTAGTGAGAGGATGAACCTAGTATCATAATTCAGGTGTAGTGTTGAAAGGAGTATGTTTATTTAAAACCAGATCAAGGGAGGTGGTGTGACCCAATAGTGAGTTAGATAAAGGATTAATCGATTGTCCTGGGTAGAGTGTGGTTGTTAAATTGGTTGATTGAGGATCCATGTAGGTAATTACATTGATTTTTGGGTTTGTAATTGTAACACCCCAGGTAAATAAAGAATATGACATTTTCATATTTATCCATATTTGTGAATGAAATATTAATATTACTTTAAAGGAGATGCTATGCACGATGGCGTACCCAATACGCAACAATGAGTTTCTTGGAAATCTTGCATTGCACTCTAATAATAAAATAATATTATTTTAAATAGTAGTTAACGCCTAGCCGTTTTAATGGCAGGAATGAACATAAATAACTAAAAAATTATTATATATGATTGTCAAATATTTTAACTCCTTACAATAAATGTTATAGGATTAAAAATGCGGATGAATCCATTTTTAAGCGTAAACATTCTAATATTCTTTAAAAGGTCGATTAATCGCCTTTTGATGGCGAACCCCTTTTAAATCCACTTTTTGGAAATTTTTTAAGCTCCATTTTTCAAAATAAACATATTATTTATGATTGGGACATTGAAATTTACCTAGGGTTAATTTTTCGTATTTTTCTGACAATGTTCATTTTTCAACGAATAGTGAAAAATACTGAATTTTACATCAAAACTGCTTTTTCATATAATTTAATTATATGGTTATATTATCTTTTTAATTTGTTTTAAAGTGTAATTAGAATATATTTTTTCCATGTAATTCAATTATGGTCATTGGGATTAATTTCCCTTTGGAATTAGGCATAAACAAGTGCCAAACTTTTCATAAATATTATTTCTAAAAAACCCGCTATTTGTTTTGACAATGGGAAGTTTTTTTAAATTAATTATTGCAATTTATGTGTTTGGAATTTGGTAAAATGTATTACATATTTGTAATCAGAAGATCCAAATTATGTAATTAAGACTCTTTTTTTTTTTGACATTATGAATAGTAATGACGGTAATTATCTTTAATTATCTTGATTAATGAGTAATCTGGTAGTTAAAGATAATAAGATAATATAATAATAATAAAAAATGACCAGAAAATGTGTCCTAAGGCTACTGGTAGTCTCATGTCCGACCATGGGATTCCTTGTTCCAAACTTGGGGGCCCCATGGAATAACTTTTGTGAGAATGTGACTTTTTATCTTTATATTTTTAAAAAATGTTAAATGTAACAAAGAATGTATCACCTAAGTAAAATATTTTTAACTTTGACTAAATAAATGATATTTTGGACTATAAATATTAATTAGGAATCTAGAAATGTTTCCTACATCATAGTATTGTTTTTATAATTTTTAGACATTAAATAAATTAAATTACGTATGACATCATGATGATGCAGCGATGACCTCATTATTCAACTATTTAAATAAAATGGAAAGATAATGTAAAATCTATGACCTACACATGTCCAAAACCTATTTTATGGGTGTATTTATAACCCCTATCACCTTATCCCCGAAACACATCAATGTGGGACCATTAAAATCCGAAACTCATTTGAAAATAAAGTTACATTTTAAACCTTTCCAAAAGTGCCCGTCTTCTCCTCTTATAAAAGGCCCCCACCACTACCTCCTTATCCACACTCCCAAAGCCTTTGTCTAGGCCAACCCCTGCTAATTTTGTCTCTACACATCCATAAATAACTCCTTGAAGCCTCACTTTGGGCAGAAGTCTTCCCAAGGAAGCCTTTGAGCTCAAACCAATGGGAGGTACCCGATTTTAAGGTAATGTCTTCACTTGAGTCCTTTTGTTTTGTTTTGCCTCTCCAACCCCCTAAACTGTTTTTATTCATTTCTTTTGTAACAACTCCAGTATCTTCAATATACGAGTATGTTGTTATAAGAAGGATTCGAGCTACACTTACACACACCTACATCTAATGGTTAAAGAACATACTGTTTCCGTGGATGGCGAATTTCTGCCTCACGAAACGATGATTGTTCAACACTCATATAATATCTTCAAAGGTGGCCATTAAGATGTCACTACATTTATATATGATATATAATATGTTTATGATTTACTTAAGCTTCTGTATTTCTCATTTTTTTCATACCTTTATGGTCTCCATTGTGGGTAAACACGATAATTTCATTTTAGGATGTGCGGACTACCGCCCCCTCAAAGTGATGTGATTCGTTAATGCCATATGTGGGACATATAAAGGATGGATTTAAAGTTATTATATATGATGTTATACTGTAATTATAATATACCTATATATCATTATTATTTCATTCCATTAATGTATGAGATAGAAATGAAAGTACCGTTCATGCGTACGTACGGCTTACCGTCTCCATGAATGGTGTATTTCATTTCTTATCCACAAATGTAATGTACTATTATAAGTTCATATTTATATTGGATATATATAATGTATGTTAAATATAAATGATGAATATAATTATGGAATTAAAATATACATATCTCTCATTTAGTTTTAATTCCATTAATATGACAAAGAAATGAAAGTAGCGTTCATGCGTACGTATGGCTTACCGTCTCCATGAACGGTGCATTTCATTTATTACCTCTAAATGATTATGTAATATTATAAATACATGTATATTCTGGATATATATGATATATATGATATCCAAATCATGAATATAATTCTGGATATAATGAACCTTTGACCACACGAACAACATGTAATTGTAAGAAGTTCACTTTCGACTTAAGAACCAAATATCGACAAAACAAACATCATTAACTTAAATGATTACATAATAGAAATAAGTTATATAAAAGGAATAATGAACTTGAAAAAGTTTCTTATTCAAATATAAATTAACTCATGTTTATTATTCAGGAGATTAAAGAATGATCGAGTCAAGTCTGACCCGAGGTAAGGGATCCTACACCTCTCTTTCTTTTTAAGCACACTCTTTTATGTCATTCCTTTTAAGCTCATCTTTCTTATGATTGGGATGTTCTTTTATATTACTCCAACTTTAATTTTTATGTTAATATGATGAGATACCCTATTTCATCTCATAAATCCATTTTTGGAAGCTTTATGTGGCGTTGTTAGGCTGCCGAGTTTTCGTAACGTATTTTTCATCTCACATTTATTCCCGTAACATTTATGCTAAATTTTGCCACTATGTCCTTTGAGTGGTGTATGTACTGCCCCTTATTATACACATTGTATAGTATAATTTCATTTATGTGTGTTTACATCTTCATTGTATGACCCTTCTTCTTTGGGGTGTACTTTTCGAAAGTTACCCAACTCGGTAAGGGGAGCTTTCACCCTCCTCCTTTTAAAAGACTTATTTTGTTATTTCTTTTAGTTTACATCTTATTATGTTGGGATATGTTCTTCAATATCATTATTGATGTAAAGTTTATGTCCATGTGATGATATACCATTCACTCTCTCGTCGCCTAATCTTCTGAATTTTGAAGTGACGCCGTTAGGCTATCGAATTTTTACAAATGAACGTCTTAACCCAATTTCGATTTCTTTGGGTTCAACTTGTACTTCTTGAACATTTAATCCTATGAATATGTGTGAATGACCTCTGATTTTGTCACACTTAATATCCACTTATATTTTGTGTATTTATATTTCTCACACATAATTATTTGATAGATTTATCCTTAATTTAAGGATACCATCTTTATAATGGATTTCATCTCAATTTACATTTCCATTGAGGCTTCATTGTTGTTATGCACCAATTCACTATTATATGGTGTGTATACTGTCCTTTGACATATTATATCATGAATCCATTTATTCTCATGATATTATAAAGTTTTGATTAAATTTTATTCCGCAATTATTTGTATTCAAGAGTCTCTCATTTTGTTAAAAACTCTTTAAAAAAATATCATTTTAAATGTTTTAAAGATTTATTATTCTAAACCCTTATCTTTAATGTCCATGTTTTGAAAGTGGTTTTCAGTATTTATTTATATGGACATTAATGTTTTAAAATTATAATTCCAATAAAAGCTTCAAAGTTGTATGGGACACTTAGATTCAAAAATCTCTTTTAAGTGGTTTTTGAAAATGGATTGCTTAATTCAATATCTAGGAATTAATTATTGTGATTGCAAATGAAATGTTGTTATTGAAATGATTATATTTTCAATATTTTATGTGTAATGATGGTACTTGGTCATTTTTCGCGTGGTTACGTGACAAACCATATGACGGGTGGTGTCGTGAATACCATGATGGGTGGTTATGTTATAACCTCCAATGCATTGGGTACGGAAGTCAGCCGTATGGCTATTCCATTACGTATGTGTGGAAGTCAGCCATATGGCTATTCCATTAAGTATGTGTGGAATTCGACCGTATGGTTATTCCATTTAAGAATGGTTATGTCCCAAGTTACCTTTATATTTTATGTGTTCTTTATATGGGTTTTATGGTAGACTTTTGGTTACAAAAGGGTAAGTAATGATATTTTTTTCAGTGAAGAGTTTTTACTACTTCCTAAAGGTGAAAGGCATTACTTTGATAAAGTATACATGGTTGACTTGTTTCTTTGAAAAACTAACAGTTTCCATTTTTGTGTATCCCTTGCTGAGCTTTTTATGCTCACCCCAAGTTTTTTTTTGAAATGTTTTTCACAGGACTTAATGTGGAATAGGGTCAAGGATGGGATCAAGGGAAAGTCATGCTATCTAAAACATGGAACTAAAAATGTTTCTTTTAAAGAGTTTTTATCTTATGGAAACTTAGTAGAAGTGTCTACTTTGTTATCATTTGAGATGTAATAGTTATGACCTAATTCTATAAAACTCTAAACCTGAAAAGATCCTCAATGTGAATTATTCATTTAATTCAATAATAATTAAGGTTTACGGTTGGGGCCTTATAGTTGGTATCAAAGATCGGTTTAGATAACTTTAGAGGTTAGGGTATTTTTTAAGAATAATTGACAATACCATAATGGTTAGGATTTCAGAAAGAGTCCTAGTTTTAGATAAAGTGAATGAGTAAGTATATCTTAGTGTTTATCTTCATTATTAGTACATGATGGTTTTGTTGATATACTCACACTGACATTTTTGGTTTTAGTAAATGGCTGGATCTAGCAGGTACCAAAGTAAGAGTTGATGTGAAGGAAACTGTGACAGTTTTTTAAGCAAGCAACCAAATGATATGGGAGCTTCGTAGAGAACTCTTGTGATTATCCTCAACCAACTATCTGGATTCATGATTGACCACCTAAAACTTGGTGATTTCTCTAAGGCATCATATATGCGAGAAACAAATCCCTAAAGAACTACAGGTAATAATCATAAAGGGAAGTGTGTTCAAAAACTTATGTGTCAAAAATGTGGAAAGAAACACCAAGGAAAATGTTTCAAAGGGGCAGAAATATGCTATAGATGTGGAAATGAAGTTCATAAAGAAAGAACCTACCATGGAAAAAGGAAGCATCCATTTGAATCGAGGAAAGGGAAAGAAGTTCATTCTGGGGGATCAATTGAATGTTTTAAATGTGGTGTGCATGGTCATTATGCAAACACATGTCCTATGAAGAAGTTTAGTGAATGGGATCTCCAAGATCGTACAAATGTTTGCTTACCAATACCTAATGCCATTCCGATTGAGGATGAAGAAACTGAAAATGACCAATCAAAGGTATGGATTATTTCATGACTATTGTTTTCCAATTTTGGAATCTTAGGATATGATTCATGATTTTGATTGTAGGAAAAAAGTATTTCAGAATAAGTTGGAAAGGAATGGTTAATGGATCATGAAGAATGTTGAATGAGTAAGATGTCAACATATAAGGGCTTCAAGAGTTTTGGTGAAATTCTTAAGAGTATTAAGTCTCTTTTGAGGATGGGGTTACATTAGAAGACATTTTATATTATGTTTATCCCTGATGTTTAATGTATGAAAATTTTATTCAAGTTATAGTTATTTGATCTTTTGTGGACATAGTTATAAAGAACCATTTGGGTTTATATGATCCTTACTTTTGAGGTAATTATGGGTTACTATATGTTATGATGGAAAGTGAAAGGCATGAGATAAACATGAGGTTAAATTATGTTGTGATTATTTTTGAATATTTTCTCTCATTTTGGGGAAAGTTTTAAGAATTATATAGTTTTGGAAAAAAGAAAACATGCAGACCGTGTGACAACCCGTCGCGTCGGACAAAGCTATGGCAATCGAACCCACAACCAAAGTGCGACTGATATTTATCGCCTACCACTAGACTACGTGAAGTCCCTGGTTAGTTTGACTGATTCCTTTTAGTTAGATGATTTTATGAATTACGTGTAATTTGATTTTGGGTTTTCTATGGAAATATATTAACCTATCATGGAGGATATGTGATTATGTTAATTATTTTTCAATAGGAGACTTTAAGAGCAACTGATGTTATTTGGAGATAAATGATACGATATAACATGGAAGACTATGTGATTAAATCCTTCAAATATTTAGGTTTCAATCTTAGTTTGGTTTACTTATGGTCATCGTTGAACCTTGGGTTTTGTTGGACAAATTTTGGAGATTAGGAATAGATTTTCTTTTTATAAAGTGTTATCCTTTTCTAGATTATCTGATCTTGTACTAACCATTTTGTTTTTGGTTTTGGTTAAAGTATAAAGACATGGGAAGTATATAGTTCTATTTTTTGGATTAGGTGATTCTAATGAAGGTGATTATAGTACTCTCAATGCGAAAAAGTCTTCCTAAATACTCGTCTTTTGGAGAAAATGTGAGTTTGATTAAAGAATCTAGTAAAGTTGAAAGTCTACATGACAAGTAAGTATGTATCATTATGATTTAGTTAAGCTCAAAAAAAATTTCTCAATAAAAGTTAACTTCAAACAAAAATTTTGTCTGTTAACTTTTCCTACTGGAGAATCGAATACCGTTTAACCCATCACAAGTTTGTGATTTTCTTATGGTTAACTTTCTCCTAGACATGTTTACTATCACTCTCCATCAGAACATGACCCTTTGTTTTTCCTCCATGTCCATATTTTCATACGTGGAATCCTAGTATGAGTTAACTCAGGTGACCTTTGTACTTCCCTTTGTTTCTTTTAATGTGATAGTTTAATTTACTCTTTTTCCGATGTGGGACTTTAAATGGAGTTTTCAAGCCCAATTTTGAAATTGCGAGGACGCAATTCTCAAAAGGGGGGAAGGATGTAACACCCCAGGAAATTAAAGAATATGACATTTTCATATTTATCAATATTTGTGAATATAATTTTAATATTACTTTAAAAGGGATGTTATGCACGATGGCGTACCCAATATGGAACAATGAGTTTCTTGGGAATCTTGCATTGCACTCTAATAATAAAATAATATTATTTTAAATAGTAGTTAACGCCTAGCCGTTGTAATGGAAGGAATGAACAGAACTAACTAAAAAATGATTATATATGTTTGTCAAATATTTTTACTCCTTATAATAAATGTTATAGGATTAAAAATGCGGATGAATCCAGTTTTTAAGCGTAAACATTCTAATATTCTTTAAAAGCTCGATTAACCGCCTTTTGATTGTGAACCCCTTTTAAGTCAACTTTTTGGAAATTTTATAAGCTATATTTTTCAAAATAAACATATTATTTATGATTGGGACAATGAAATTTACCTTGGGTTAATTTTTCGTATTTTTTTGAAAATGTTCATTTTTCAATGAATAGTTAAAAATACTGCATTTTACATCAAAACTGCTTTTTCATAAAATTTAATTATATGGTTATATTATATTTTTAATTTGTTTTAATTTGTAATTAGAATATATTTTTACCATGTAATTCAATGATGGTTATTGGTATTAATTTCACATTGGAATTAGGCATAAACAAGTGCCAAAATTTTCATAAATATTGTTTCTAAAAAACCAGCTATTTGTTTTGACAACAGAAAGTTTTTTTAAATTAATTATTGCAATTTATGTGTTTGGAATTTTTTAAAATAGATTACATATTTGGAATTAGAAGTTCCAAATTATGTAATTAATACTATTTTTTTTTTGACATTATGAATAGTAATGAGAGTAATTATCTTCAATTATCTTGATTAATGGGTAATCGGGTAGTTAAAGATAAAAAGATAATATCATAATAATAAAAAATGACCAAAAAATGTGTCCTAAGGGATTCATGATGTGCAGTATAGTTTATGATATGAGTATAGTGAAGAGTGGATTCTTTTACAAAGGTATTCATGATGTGCAGTATAATTTATGATATGAAATAGTCTAGGTCAAGTGCATTCCCTTTTCCTAGAGAAGAGTTCACAAACGTAACTGTAATGAAAATCATGAATTAGTTTCAAGTAGATCCTCTTTGTGGTGATTTTCATGTTATTTATAATGGGTCATTTTTTAGGAAGCCCTCCATCTCCCTCTATTCGGGCTTATAAAAATAAGGCGTAGAATCTATATTGGATCTCCCATTTCAACTACCTTTAATTTTCTTTGACTTGGGTCACTCTAGAGTTATTTTATATGAAAATTCAGTGTAATACCCCTCCAATTGTCTCATTTTTTCTTTCTATTAATTTCTCTATGATTTGATTTAGTTATCTGGGGTTTTAAATGAATGGTTTCACCAGAGTATAGTGAAATCATTTATATTATGGGAATTTCATGGGAATCATTTTATGTATGTCCCTACAAGATATAATCAATATTTTTATCATTTGTTCATGAATTTTTCTTTTATTTAAGATTTTTAATGTTTTTTGATAAAATTTGGGTTAAAATAGTCAATAATTCGATAATTTAATTGTGGGATTTGCATCTCCATGGATTACGTTTGTTTTTGGAGTGGACCACACTTAATTTCTCATGGTTTCATCCTCTTATAGTTTTCTGGTAAATTTATTTGTTATACCAATTTTGGAATTAGATTATATATTTTTTAAATAATTTATTTTTGGATGTTTATTTTTTTAATGTGGACTATTGGTCATGATGGAAGCCTAAAATAGACTTGGATGGATATATGGATCATAATTAAGGAATTTGGCCTTCATTTTTTTGAGTCTCTTGAACAATTAATGATTTGAGGTTCACATACCTAATTATTTTAGTATTATGCATATCGTACAACATGTGTGTGTTTTATTTAACCTATATAATGTATGGGATCACATATTTTAAAAATTCAACATTGACTGAAAATCTAACTAAATGTTTTGATGGACTTATGTCCCTGTTTATTTATTATTTATAGGAAATCATTTGATTTTTGAAGTAAAATGTTTTCCCTTTTTACAATTTTATTATAAATAGGGTTGTGCCTCAAATTTTATTTTAAGAGAAAACGGTAATTTTTTTTTGGGTTTTGAAATTGTATTTCAAAAAAGGAGGTTTAATAATGAATTATTGATGGTACTTTATACATAATGAAAATAATGAATAAAATAACAAATGGGGTTCATTTTTGAAATGATTTTTAAAAATTATTTGATTGTTATTCCAAGGAATATTAAAGGCTTTATTGAGCTTTTTTATCCCCTTTAACCTCATCAGGGAAATTCTCTATTTTTCAAAGCTATTTTATACCAACATTGTTATTTATTACACATTACATCGTGATTTATTACATAAAAGTATACATAATAAAAACTCAAATATTGATAGGTATAGTGTCTTAGAAAATGAGGTACACAGAACAATATCTTTAACATGATATATAATAACATTATTCAAAACATCTTTAATATGCATCTAAAATTAAATGGATTTCAAAACTACATGGGATAACCAGGGGAAAACAAAAGAAATGGGTGACCTGTAAAGACCATTAAGAGAATAATGATTGAATAAGGTGGTACATGTTCGATAATAGTCATATCAATTATTTATAAAAAATATTATAAATCATAAACATGAACAATGAGACAATATATAGCATGATAATCATAACATGTGAAATGTGGAAACTACATAAAATACTATATTAAAAAAATGGTCAATGATAAACTGCCAAAAAATCTTGTTGGAAAAAAAGTAAAATAATGGAATTAGGTTGACTCCCTATCCTAACATAATGTCTCATGGGACTAAACATTACCCAATGCATCAGAGCGCTATATAATTCTTGGTGAACCCGTCACATTCATTTCAATCTCATGCATAAGTGTTCCAGATATATCATAAAAAATGAGTTCATTTGTATTCATAATTTATTCCATGATCAAGGAGTGTGTATTAAATATATCTAGGTCATAAGTTCGATAGGGATATGTTTATAAAGGTGATTAACCATGATAGAAAATGGGTATGGTATTGACAATGCAATTGTTTGGGAATGGAGAATCCTAGAAAAAATTTTGCAGTATAACAACATCACTATAAAATTTCCAATAATGGGTTGATCAGAGAGAAATGGCTCTCTCATAATTTTTAAATAAATTGGAATGTAATACTGATATAGAATAACATGTCCCATAATGAGTAAATGAAGATAAATGACATAAGGTAAAGAAGATACATGAAAGAAGTAGAGAAAGGAAAAGTTCCCTTACTTGAGTTTTTGACTCTAATGGATTTAGAGGGGATTTTTGATAAATTGAGGCTCTTTGGAAGGACTCTAGAGGGTTGAGGGAAGAGTATGAATGGGATATGATGAGTTTTAGAAAATTCAAATGGGATATTTGGAGGGTTTATATCGAAAAGAGGGGGATTTATTTAATATTTTGGTTTTGGACCCTACATAATAAAATAACCAACATGAGAGACCATATAATTGGTTTTATATATGGTTTATACCAAATTGGTGTGGTTATAATTATTTTATAAGGACAAGTACCGTGATTAATAAAATAATATCATCTCTTATGTGTTGGTGAGTCATACTCTTAGAAAATGGATTTAAAAACATTAAAATATATTATATGTTTGGGAGGATTCATAATGGATTTATAAAATAAATAAAATAACCAATAAAACAAAATATTTGGAAGGAAAAAATATATTTGGTCTTATTTACCTTTTATTATATTTATTACAACACTTATAGGTCATTATGATATCATAATACATAAATAATATTTATACAGTATGTGGAATTTACCCAAAAATTCAAATATCTATGAATATTATAAAAATCATCATTGGGTAATATAGACATTATCATTAAAAAATAATATTCAATTTATCAAAAAATTGAAATTTTTTTAATTTTTTATTTTTATAATAAAATTGACATTTGTTAAGAAATGATCAGTTTTTTGTAATAACGGTTTTCAAACACTTAAAAAAATAACATTTGACATCATAATAATTATATGATCATTTATATTGGATAAGAATTATTTAATAAATATAATTTATTTAAAAATCAGTTATTTCAACAATCAATTAATTTATTAAAATAAATTCTTTAATTGAATTTGAATATTGACTATAAATACATTGTTTATTTTATTTTATCAATAAAAAAACAATTTATAAATTAACAATAATAGGATTAACATATATCAAATATTATATTAAAAATAACATACATACTAATATAGCATGGGTCTTGATACATATATCTTTAATATGCCTACAAACACCCTAATGGTAAGGTGTGTGATAGTGAGACTTTAATGGTGTGGATCGGCGTACATGGTTTGGACCATGATCTCAATTATCTTGAAAATAACCCATAATTTGTTTTGGTCATACATTATTTGTGGGATATTATCATGGGCTTGGTTAAGAATAATTCATAGTGATTCTATCTCCCTCACAAGATTTGAAAAAGATGGGATTCATAAGTTACAATCATTCTTGTTGTGGCCATCACTTCCTTTGTCTGTGTAAATTTGATTTATTAAAACCCTATATTTATATTAACTATGTGATCATTGTTAAATTTCTAAATTATCATTATTAAATACATTTAATGGTCATTTAAATCTTATAGGATATAGTATTACCAATTATGTAGGTGTTTTTTCAATAACCATACTACATAATAAGACATTTAACATAAATGAATTTTATTTAGAATAGTAATGGTCATTAAAATATTCCCCCCTTAAAAAATTTCAACCTCAAAATTTTCACTTCCCACACTATAGTAGATGAGGGTAACTATGCTTCATCACTACCTTCTTTTCCCATATCTCTTCTTCAAACATGTGCTTTCTGCATTGCCCTTTGACAAGGCACATTGTCTTATTTCATAGAACATTGTCTCTATGATCTAGGATCTTCTTTGCTTTCTCCAAATAAGAAATGTAATTATAAAATGGAATCTAATCTAGTTTGAGTAAATGTGATGGGTATGGTATATAATTTCTCTCTAGGGATAAATGGAATACAACATCACTTGAGATAGATCTTGTGGGAGTGTATGTTGGTTGGCCACAACTCTAATGTGATCAAAAATATTATAGGGTATGATGTACCTTAGACTAAGAATTAACTTCTTACACAATCACATTAATTTCCCCCATGGAGATATGAGAAGGAATACCATGTCTTCAACATTAAACTCTAGGTCTCAACCACGATTGTCTGTATAGCTCTTTTGTGGACTCTTATCAACCTTGAAATGCTTCTAAATCGTCTTAACCTTTTCTGAAATTTACTTAACCAATTTAGGACATATCGGTTTGTGTTCCCCAACATCATCCCAATATTCATGTGTTCTTCACTTTTTCCCATAATAGTCTTCGTAGTGATTAATTTGTTTTATATAGTGGGAACTATTATTGTAGGAAAACTCAACTAGAGGTAGATGTTTTTCCCTTCCTCCTATGAAGTCCATTAAACATTCTCTCAACATGTCATCCAATGTCTAACTAGTCCATTCATACTTGACATATTATTGAGGATTATAGGACATACTAAAGTTAGGAATATTATTTAGAGCATGCCGGGAAATCCAATCCATACCCTGAATTGCATCAAATTCCACCAAGCAAAGGATGACAAGGTTCTATATGAAGTTACCCCAAACAAATGTGATAGGAGAGGAGTTATATACATTGGATGAAATAACTTCCCAATTTTCCATTTTTCTTAACATCTCTACTTCCATGATTCAAGGTGCTTTTTGAATAATTATACTAAACATTTGTGATATGACGGAATCTGTAGAATCAGAGTCAACAAGTATGTTCACTATTCTTGAATGAAAAAATAGTGTACCTATCACCACATCATTGATGGGATCCACCTCTGTTTTTTTGATTGAAAAATCTATTTCTTAGTGCCTTGGATGTTGTTGGATGTCTCAAAAAACCCTAGGCATAAGGAATTGGTTTGAAAAGTTCCATAGTTCCTTGTAGTTGTAGCAATGAATAGTGCAATGAGGGTTAACTGGATAATACCTTTACAACATCGCATTAGTTGGTTTCTCATATAAAAAATCATTTGATAGGTGTATTTACTTTACTCCATCACATTAGTGGGTTTATCTGTGACATACAAGAGATTTAAATTTTATTTGATATCCCTCATTCCATTCATATAAACTAAACATTTAAATTTTATTTTTGTAGTCAAGGCATGGTATGGGGTGCACCATTAAAAAGTGTGATGATGGGAACCAATGTCCTAATTATTCTTAAATAATTAATTTTATTAGAAAAGATATATTTTTTTAATCATGAACATTCCATTGCCATTAGTAAACTTGAAAATATCACATCCTAATACATATCTTCAACAAAATATATTTTAAAAAATCATAATAATTATTTTTCTCAAGTTTAATTCAAATAATTTCAATACCCCCCAGTGTAGATTCATTTTTATTTAAGTAATCTAAAATTCACACTTAATATATTTAACACTCCATGATATATGAACAAATATGTACAATATAAAAAATTTAATGATCTAAATCAAAATTTATTTATATGTCATGAAAATAAGATGAAAATTTTAACCTCATTTATATGGGGCACATATGATTAGATTTTTTTTAATATGATCTTCTGGAATTTTGTAAATATTTTCTAAATTATTTTGATTATTCAATTTTAATAAATATTTATTTTTCCTTACTAGTAATCAGTATTGATCTTGTGTGAGATACATTTTCATCCAAGAGAAATTCCACCATTCTAACCAGAACCAGAGAGGATATTGTGTCACCAACACCGAAACATTCAAAATTATACTTTGAAGGAAGATGTGTAAAACAAAGATACTTTTATGAAACCATATTATTATTGATCTAAAATTAAATATTTTATTGATTTGTATAACATGATTGAAAAAATTATACATTAAATTAATAAACATAACCAGACACTGAATATCAACTCATGTACACCAAACATCCTAGGGATGTACATAATTTTTAACTAAAATATGATTTAATTCATTTCTTAACTAAATTACAAGGACATTAAAATGAAAAAAAATATAATAACTTAAAATAATACTATAACATATTCTCAAAAATTAAAACCAATAGGATTAGATTAGGAACTTATTAAATTAAGATAACATTAATTTTCATTATATGTCAATGTTAAATACATGTTTTATTATGTGAATATCCCAATTATAGATTCAGTGTACATGAATCATATTTTAATTTAAAAATTCTTCTAATAATCCCTTACTACACTTGGTTAAAACACATCATTAATTTTTGGAATTTTTTAAAAAATTATGTTAATATTTCCCTCATCATTAATTATGTTATCAATTACATGTTAAATATTCTTATGAAGGACTAATAAATATGTATTGGAGTATGATTTATGTCACTAAATGGGATTATTTATTATAAAAAACAATGTTCATGATAAAAAAATTCATTTAAAACAAGGCATCTTTAAAGAAATAGTTTTGATTCATGTCTAGTAAATCTATTGTTAAAGACAGTGAGGTGTCAAGTTATGATTTTGTGAGGATTGTGCACTGAAATATTAAAGAGTTAAGTACCCTGATAAAAAAAACATTCACATACCAGTGTGTAATACTGAAATTATCCTTTAGTTCTCTATGGTATCTATGTAATTAATTCCAACTATTATACCAAATTTCATCAATTGATAATACATTTATAGAATTATGAGGATTCATTCCCAATCCACCTATACATCTAACCCTATAATAAATAATTTCACCATTCATCAAACACCACATGGAAATATGACCAATATTATAGGAATATCAGGATTCTAAAAACAATCAATACTCATGGAACCACCCAGGGTAAGGTATTCATCCTATACAAATACCAAAAAATGCATAACCAAAATAAACAACTTTCCAATAACCCCATCTAAAACATGCACCTGAATTATAAGAGATAATGAAACAAATTTATAAAAAAGACTTTCAATTATGAAAGCAACACCATGATGCTACACAATACATACAAACATAAATTTACCACTCTCTTACTTAGTTTGTGAAATTAAAATACATGTTTTAGGTAAAATAATTTCTAAAAAATTATTTAACTCAAGGAATAAAGGAAATTAAAGTAAAATTACCCTTTAGGGTGTTACACAACATAAAAAAATGACCCCTACATTAAAGTTATTTCACCCCTGAGAAACCATTATTCCAACTGTCTTCAATGTTCTAAATGAGAAAACACTTTTTCCAGAGATAAATCTTAATAAAGATAACAGAGTTTCAACTGATGAACCTAATATCCAATAAATTATTATTCAATTTATCAAAAGGTCCACCAATATTAGGTAATTAAAAACAAATAATTTTGATATGTAAATCAAAGAAATATTTTAAAAGGTTTAGGTTAACATTTTCTTATCTTATGTTTCAAAGAAAATTCCTTGATAGGATAAATTGTAACAAACTTGACCAGTCTAACCCAACCCATCACCCACTCTACCCACCACTTTTCTTAATGTTTATTCATATTTTCTATAGTCTAAAAAATATTTATTAGGTATTCATTATGTATACTTTAAAATGGTTTCCCACGTATAAATAAAATAACAATTACATTTGATCCAACTAAAAATAGGTCATGACCCATCAATATATATATAATCCATGAAAAAAGTAATAAAATTTCCTAATGATTATGAAATGATATAAGTAATAAAAATAATTATAGAAATCACATTATAATAAAAACACAACATACTAGAATAAAAAATTTCATAAAAGGTAAAATAATATATATATATATATAGGCAAGAAAATATGACACATATCTATCCAAAATTAAACTGAATAAAAACCTAAACCAATAAAACCATCTCTATGTGTCCCAAAATCATACACCACATCCCAACACCAACTAATGTGGTCGAAAACGTGTACCAATCAAAGAATAACATGAACCGAGAACCTGAATAGAATAATGATAACTACATACCCACATCAGTGTATACAAATTTCAAACAAAAAATTACATTTATGATTCCAATATATAGTTTTTATATCTATGTTTAATGGAAACTTCATAAATTATATTTTGAAAAAATTATAAAATTATTTTTTTAACAAGTGTATCTGACTAAAAAATTTAGCATGCTACATTCCATTCCATAAAACCTCCACCCCTACTAAAGAGGTCTAGGGTAGAACCAGATTCATTGAAATAACTACATTATTAATATGAGTAATAGTTCATTAAATCATTAAAAATAAAATGATCATTAATCATGTATCCTGATTTCTCTAAAACCTATGCTTAAAAAAATATTTCCATCATTTTGAGAATACGACATTAAAATCCACTTTCAACCCTTTCTTTTTATGCCACCTTTGGATAATTAAAGAAAAATAAAAATAAAAACATAATAACCAAGGTAGAACCATATCATAAAGTAGTGTAATGTAAGAAATCCAAAAAACTCAAGGGTTACACCTAGATCCTTGAACAAGGGAAATGATAAAATAAAAAATTCCCCAAGTAATACCATCATTTATGATATGTGTTATAGGAAACTATAGAGGTTCTAACATGATGAAAAATGAACTATGATTATTGGGACACTAGAAAACATATATGAACATAGTGATTCAAAAGCTCGATCAATCTCAACATGTTTAATTTCAATCTTGTTATCTCACTCAGTCAAACTACACCAATATTTCATGATTGAGAATAATGTAAACTATGGGTAACATTCATCAGGACCGTCTGCTTAGTGAACCATTGTTCCCATTAAAAACAATCAAGTGGAGTTGAGAAAATACATAAGGAACAATAACTTCAAACAAGTCAATATCAAGACACTTTGTGTAAATCTCATCTCGTCTCCAATGTCATCTCAATAAATAAACATCATTTATAATCAACACATAAAAAGAGATATAAAACATTCAGTGAAGATGAAAATATATATCATGCAATAAAAGGGTCTTAATAGAGGGTCCCATAATTTTTTATAAAATCATCTCAAAGATTCCAAACATACATTTAATTTAAAACTATCTCAAAATGACAAGAACCTTTCCGCTAATTTAAAATCATAGTTGAATTTATTTAAACCTAAAAATAGTGAACCACATATTAAACCATTTAAATCCTTAAATCCCCTTACATAAAATAATTTTATAAATAAATAATCCATTTTACTTATAAATAGTTTAAAATTTATACATACATTCACCTTTTCATGACCAAACATGGTCAAATGCATTTAATCATGAAATTTTCATTAATAAAATACATATAAACGTTTTCCCAAACACATGGATTTTCAAAAACATTTAAAATATAAATTAACACTTAAATCGTTATTTATGATATGTGATCAACCATTAAAACATTTATAAAATAAATTAAAACTTATATATATTGGATTATTTTTGATAAATATAACATTAAAAATCATTAATCATTCCATGAAATTCCTTTCAAGGTATGTGTATAAAAAATTATCTCCTGAAATCCAAGAGAACCAAATGAAAATAAATCTCCTTCGAAGGTAAAGGACAAATCAAGGATACTACTTATTCTATAAGCCTTAGACTCGAAAAACATCAAATTAGAATAAACATAAACCACAAAAATCAAGGATAATATATCTAATGGTGAGATAGAATATAGGAACAACACTGCATAAGAAATAAATAAAAAATCAAGGATAATATATCTAATCATTGACCATAATATATATTTACAAAACCAAATCCTTGTTACAATAGTAAAGAACCACCATATAAAATTTCACAGGCCAAAATATGAGGTCTATTCATAATTATATTTACAAACTAAAAAAACTATAGAAACATTACCCATGTATAAGACTCATTGTGAATAAAATGGGACTAACCATGGGTATCAATACTATAATTAGTGTAACCGGATATCTCAATTTATATCACTATCCCATGGTGAACCTATAACAATCAAAATTTAGTGAAATCAAGTGCCCAACTAAACTAATACAGAATGCATCCCAATTACCTGATAATATACCTATGTTCTCCACTTCTTCAACACATCATATCAAACCCTCAATTAAATTATCATAAACAACCTATAATTATTATGAAATAAATAATAATAAATATTGAGGCATGATCATTACACAAAAATATCACAATACATAATAATAAACCAATATAATCTAAACACCTTCACCATACATGACTTTCCCCAAAATCCTATATGTCATAAACCCAAAAATGATATTAAAATTGAATCTTGAGTAAACATAATATTTAATATTTAGATAATTCTACTAAAAACTGTCCAAGAAATTTCCTATAGGCCACACTGAGGACAAGAATTAAGATAAAGCTAACTAAAAATATCACCATGGATATAATATTATGGAAAATAGTCTTCTAAATCAACCACATTATTTAGGTTATGGTAAAATTCGTCCACTATAATTGATACAAATAAATGATGGTAATTATCCATAAAGACTATCATTCAACTTCTATCAATACCTTTCTATAAGTAACATATAAAATAACATGAAACATCAATGCAGCCAATTCAAGCGTTACAGATCAATTCAAACAAACTATTTAAACCAATAGTCTCACTAAAATAAATTTTTAACTAGAAAAAAACACATTTTGATCACATAATAAATGTTTTTCCATTTATGAACCTAAAATATTTAATGAAAAAAATATGATTTTATAAAAAGACACCCAATTAAAATTAAGTAATTTTTTCATCATTTCACATTATTTATAAGTCATAAGAAAATATAAATTTTCACATCATTGCATGTTTAAATCCTAATTTTCTTTTATGACACCTATAACATTAAATATAAAACATTTTAGATTTAGAAAAACTTTTATTAAGAAAGCACCTATAAAATTACCTTTAAACATGACACAATTACATTTTAATGTAACCTAACAATGATGAAATCCTATAAAAAATCCTTCTTCCTAAAAAATTACCATTTTATGAAACCCCTATTCCTATTTGACAAAGAATAAATTATTTTTTAAAAATAATTCTATTAATGATTTCAACTTATTTTAAATATATCAATCTTCAATAAAAATGATTAACTCACATACATGTCTAAAATAAAAGAAAATTCCTTCATTATATCTAAAAACATCCCAAATTATTTTTAAATCAACCGACTATTGAAAACCCATAACCTTTCCTAAAATAGACCTTTGAATCAATATATTTTTAAAACTTTTCCTTGTTTTATCCAAAAATATCCCTCACAAAATACACACAAATTTTAGTATAACATAAAAGATCAGTCATAATCCACTCAAAAATCATCAATAAACCATGAAATCTCACTCAAATCTAACTCAACTATTTCTTAACATGACTAGAACTAATGTAATAGTTAAAATAATAAAAAAACTAGAATTAATAGAGAACTATGAAACATTTGGATACATGGTTTTTTAAGTCATGGACGAACTATAAAACCTCTTCTGGAATGGTTCCCTTAACAATCTATATGGGAAACACATGATTGTCCCAATCAAGCAAGCTGACCATGAAACTCATGTTCTTTATCCATTTTTACCCAAAATCAATAGGATACTCATAAAATATACAATATTTGTAATAGGGATCAAATTAAAATCAATAAAAATAATTTTTTAAAAAAATAATCAATTTTATAAACACTACCCCTTGAAAATGGAGGCTCAAGGAGAGGAGGAGCTAGAAAGGCTCTCCCCCACCTACCATTCTGTTTTTTAACATCCTACTACTATAATACCATACTTCCAAAATAAAAATATGTTTTATGAAGAACCTAGTATACATTGAGAGCCTAATATAGTTTACTATTTGTAATAAAAAAACAGGGAATACCAAAAATGTCACCAAACCTGGCATGCCACTAGTCACAAAGGGAATTCCCTATACCTTTGGGATGGAAACTAATTCCTAGGTACCAATAATTTAAACATGGGAATGATTTAAACCTAAATAAATCATGCCATGTGCTATATCAAGAGACTCGTAATGATTCATCCAAATATTAGGCTCCAATGTACATAATTTTAAAAAAAGGCTAACATGTTATAATGAAATAGAATTAATCAAAATAATTACATAAAACACAACTAAATATATACTATATATATAGGAATAAACATCAACATACAAGTTGAACCATGACAAAGAACCATATTATCTTGGTTTATACATAACTATCTGATAATAATCGAAATAAAAAATTGACCTACTTCCAACCATCTCTTTTTAACCTGTGGCCACTCACCATATCCCAACACCATCCAATATTGAGCACAATATGTACTAATCAGGGGAGATCATAAAATAGTGCCCTAAAAAGAAAACATGATAATTTCATATAACTATATATGTATATAGACTCTAAGAAAAATGTGCCCAGTAAGATTCTATAATACATTTTTTACATTATCTTTAATAGGAATTTTATACATGATGGTTTTTACAATAATTATAAAAAAAATTGAATAAAAAGTATATATTAGAAAAATAATTTTCAATACACATTTAATTCAATAAAACCACCACACATTTTTATAGAAAACATGTCTTAAACCATCTTCATGTAAAGTAGTAGTTAATAACATTGAGTAATGGTTCATTAATCTTTCAAAAAACAAACTGATCATTTATTAGGTATAAAGACATTAATGAAATACATAAATAAATATTTCATTCACTCTTTTGAAAAAACCCACTTTTAAATACAAATTCAAAACCATATTCTTAAATCCATTTTAAGAGAATGAAATTAATTTATACAAAAGTAAAAACAACCCAATGAGGAACAAAATTATCCTAGAATGAAAAGTAAGAATACACAAACACACGTTGATGCCACCTAAGAAAATCGACCTAGGTGACACAATATAAAATAAAATACCGAATGTAATACCATAAATAATTATAAGTGTCATGGGTAACTAAATATTATCTAACAAGATTATATTGCACTTGAATTATCATAATTGTACAAAACATACTTTAACCTAATGATTCTAGAATCTCACTCGATCACTCTAGAGTTAATATCAATCTCGTTTTCCTACTTCGACTTACAGGGAAAATATCCATATCCAGTACATAATATACAATAAGAATTTCATTCATTCTAACCCTCTACATTATAAAATTTTATATTCAAGAAAAAACTCACAAGTAAGTGAGAAAATATGCATAAAACAAATCATCACAAAAATCAATATCTATACACTATAAGTAAATCATATATCACCTCTAACGCCCTAAATATAATAATCCCAATCTAAAAATCAGCCTCTATTAAAATACATTACATTTTACTAAGAGGTAAAAATATATATCATACTATATAAGGTAATGTGATCAATAGAGTGTCTTACACGTTTTGAGAAAACATTCATAAAATTATCAAATGAGCCTTTATTTAAAAATCATCTTGGGATTCCATTCAATTTTCAATCATTTTCAAATACCACATCAAATAATTCATTAAAAATAAAATATGTTGACCCAAAAATAAATAAATTTAAAACCAAAAGTCCCTTAATTTACACTTATTTAAGAAATAAAATAATCTATTTCTTTCTAAAAGAGTTCCATAATAAAAAATAATTTCCCTTTTCATGACCCAAATGTGGTAAATTTATATAATTCTTCAAATTTAATTAAAGAAAATTCATTTAAATGTCTTCTTGAAAACTTGGGCTTCCAAAAAATATATCAAATTTCGTAAAATACTTAAATCATTTTTCATTATAAGTGATCAACCTTCAAAACAATTAAAAAATATATATATAATATCATATATAGGTATTTTTAACAATTAATACATTAATAATAAATAGGAATTCAATGAAATTCTATTTAATAAATTATCTTAGAAAAAACATACCTCCATCAACCAAAACCAATTCACAATGGGTTTACATTAAATACGAAGGTCCAACTATGAAATGAAACATCCATTAAAATCCCTAAACACCCAAGAACTAAAATTTGAACATACCTGAACCATAATATTAATCTTCACGTCCCATATGATTTTTAGAAGAATATCAGGATATAGGGAAATAGGTGTATATAAGAGGATATGTGAAGGAAACATGGTAAATGAATATCTACCTCAAGAACACACTATAAATTTAATGAGTTGAGGCTTAAAATCAAGGATAATGGAGGATATAGATCCCATAGATGATCCATAGGGTCAATATGATAAATGGAGGTAGATAGGGGGTCTAAAACCCTAAAAATGTGGTAAAAATAACTTTTCAATTATTCTAATAATATTATTTCATTATTCCACATGGTTTTCTAAAACAGTTTCCAACAATACGAATCATATTGGAACTAACCAGGGAACCCCTATATAGTTGGGATGCACTCAAAAACAAGCACCAAATATGAAAAACCATTTATTAAAATTTAAAAAATACATTTTATTTACCTGCATAGTTTCCCTCAACCATCTAGTAACCATGTGAAAGAGTAAAAAATATAAAAAATAATTATTTCAAGCCTAAAACAGAAAAACTATCATGTTATCCTAGAATATTAGTACGATGATTGTTATTAAATAAGATTTGTATACACCATTGGTGACTTCTAGTGAATATAATAGTAGGATTGTGGATGAAAAACATAGAAATTATCTATCCATAACATCATACAAAAAACATGAATCTAATAAATATTCTTGATTTGAGTTATATATGGGAGTATTTCTTTTCTGATTCATTGCATGATTTGGATTCCAAAAAAATTGTGATGTCTCACCCCATTTTCCATTCATTTTATTTGGAGAGATTAATCCTTTATGAATTATATTTCAACTAGGAAAATAATTTTTTCCCACCCTTCTAGTGTTCCAAAGGATGTTTTTATGAGGTGTAAAATATAAATCTTTCTTGATAGATTTTATATCATTAACATGGATTATGGTAAGATGAATGTACATGAAAAAATTAAATTAGTGATCAAATTATTTAAACCCCCCAAATTAACAATTGATGTATAGAATTGAAAATTATCAATGGATTTTAGTAGTGAAATAGTCCACTATAGCATCACTGATACCCAAAAAAACCACAAGGAATACTATTTGTCTCAAATAGTTAATTTAATTGAAATTCTCCACTTGATCATATAGAACTCTACTATTTCCCCTAATCTACTCTCATAATTTTAATCATTGATAGACATTCAAGGAAATGAGGCATGTGTCGCATATTGTAATGTATTTGAAAAATTATATGCACGTTTACAAATTGAAGATTTGATTTTCACTATGGAACTTATAACCATATATAATTATGTTTAGATTTTAGAATCTCAGTCCTCATATGGTGATGTTACCATTAAGTATTTATATGAGATTATAGATCTAATTATTTCTCAGACACTCCCTCAAAACCAAAATCTCCCAATATCGGAACTGAGACAACTTACACAAAATTCTAAATATTTATATCTTGATAATAGACTGATTTTTCATGTCATAATTTCTAGTTAACTACCTCTAGAACATGAATTATTATTTCATGTTCTTTTTAGTATGTAAACACTATAATTTGTAAGGAAAATATGTAAAATTCCTAATATCAATCCACCACATTGTATAAATCATATTATTAAACGATGATGATAAACAATTTAGGTAGAAACAATGAAGAAAACAAGTTTAACAATCATTAAAATAGAAAATAATGAATTAGTACCAACACTTGTTTAAAAAAACTAGTATCTCTATATAGACTATCATTGTCTATACTAGAACACTAGAAATTTCCATTACCTTTTTTCATTCATGATCATATTCTATAGATATTAGTGGTAAGTAACACTATAGTATCCTAGATGTATTTTTTATATATATTTATATCCATATTTTCTAAAAAGATTATAAAAATATATCCTTTATTTTCTCCTTTGATAAATTTTTATATTGGTGGATAAATTTTGGTCTATGAAATACATTAGGTACTTTCCTATGATAGAATGTCATTATTTTTTGGATTTTTATAGAATTTCATTGGTGTATTTGTGGATGATTTTGAAATTCATAGGACTACTATGAAACATTAAGAAGGGAGGATTAATCTTTTTTGGAATTTTATAATTTTTTCGAGAAATTATCCCCTATGATTAATATTAATTATTATTATTCAAACATAATAACACACCATTAGCTATATGAATTAAATGTAAAATATAACATCTGTATAAAGGGTTTTTGAAAATTGATGAACCCAATATGGGTATACAATCATTTATTTTTTTGGTTTTAGTCTAACAGAATAATATAACTATATTATCTAAATATTTACAAGTAATATATATTCTACAAGACATTCACCATAATTTCATTGATTTATAGTCTTCTAAATGGTTAATTATACTTGATCATGTCTATTTATAGTGGTAATATAAAATTTGAACAAGAAATATATGTTTATATACATGATTCTTTTTTAAGAAAATTAATATTCCTCAAAACTATTTTATTTATCAACAATCGTAACATTATCCATTCTTGAAAAACCTCGAAATTAAAACCTATAGAGAATTATAATGAATCTATTTCTCAATACATTAATCACATCAAAATTTATACTACATACAATATTTGAAATTTATCCTTTATCAATTTCTCAAAAACCTCGTTGTTTTTGATATTACCACCAGAAATTTATAATATATAATTCTAATTTAATAATTATTTCTGATCTGTGGATCTTCCATCAATACATTAAAATTATCTGGAATGAAATCACTTCTTTTTTAACCCAACAAACTTTCCAGAACATACTAGTTAGCTTATCATAATCCCTATGCACAAAATATCAATATCGAGCCTTGAATAAATGACTTCTTTATAATACATTTTTTATGATTATACTAAAACCTATTTTTTTTATAATTGTCACGACCTGCCCTCGGGGCCCGTGCCTTGACTACCCCATGCCCGCCTTCCATAGGCCAGGGGCTGGCGACTAGCACCAAGGCGTAAATCCCAGTAAAAAGGGAAGGCATTGCCTTTGACAAGTAAACAAACACCACAGAGTAATCAAGCGGAAAGGTAAACACTAAGTAAGAACAGAGTACAAATGAAAGTGCAGAAAAGTAAATGGGCCAGTATACAAACCCAAACTGAATGTAAAGTACAACTGGAAAGGGAAAACAACAACTGTAAAGTAAAAGCTGCTACACCGAGCTGTCCACTGGAAATCCCACTTGAAGGGTGGGTACAGATAGCTCCACTGCTCCACGGGTCCCGTCGTCCGCTCCGAACACGTCCTGCCCAGTGGTCCACCTCCAGGTATCGTCCTGCTCTGCAAGCCCCAGCCAATATCAACGCTGTCCGTCGTCTGCAACCAACACAACGTAGTGCCGGAAAAGCCCGTGTAGGGGTGAGTATAAGCTACTCAGTAGGGACCCCGAGGCCCCTGAAGGTATCCCAAAATCCACAAAGGATAAACCACAAAGGTGAGATACAAACACGATGTAACAACCGACACTTCTTAGGTATATGCCCATAATTATACCTAAGTCATCAATTCCAATACTCTCCAACCTCCGAGCCCAAGTAGAAACTCAGTCCACACAGGAAAGCATACGTATTCCACACAGGAAAGAAAAATGAAATCCACACAGGATAGGACAACACAATCCACACAGGAAAGTAACAGGATTCATCTCACACAGGTATACTTCATCGAAAGACGATAAAGATGATCTCTGATCCATCTAAGTCGTCGGACCCATGAAGGATCGATAGGTAACTAACCCCCGCAAAGACCCACACAGGATTGGGCCCACACAGGACCTGTAGGCGCTGGTTCACATAGGACCGCTGAGCGAAATGACCCACACAGGATCAGACCCACACAGGATCGGGCCCACACAGGACCTGTAGCACTGATCCACGTAGGATCGCTGAGTGCTATAGTCGTCGTCGAATCCACCAAGGATCTCTGTACTGTCGTCGTCACAGTCACAGTAGTAGTAGCAGTAGCAGTCGCAGTCGCAGTCGCAGCCAACATTAGGGTTCCCGCACACAGCAAGTTCGTTCGGGAGGGTCCGCTCCACGAGCCGAGAGGCTGATACATCAACTATCACAAAGTCCAGAGTTGATGTATCCAAAATTTCTATATTGCAAACAGGAACTCAACGCAACAAACGGCGCATCGATCGGACGCCCAGTCTGAGAGTTATTGGCTTTTTCGTCCAAGGGGCCCGGTTGGTTTTTAAGGCAAAACCAACTCGACCGTACTCCACCTGCGTCCAAAGCATGGGCGGATTATGCCAAAAGATCTGTCTCACTAATAGGAACACAACAAAGCTAATGACACGTCAATCGGACGTCCGTAGCTCAAGATATGAGTGTTTCCGCTCCAAGGGCCCGGTTGGTTTCGTGTACGAACCAACCCGGACGAACACAAAATATTCCTAAACTTTGAGTGCGATATACCGAATCGACCGTCTCGATCCAAGGATCGCATCGCCGCTGACGGTTTGTCAATCGGAGGTCCGTAGCTCAAGTTATGGGAAAAAGACTGAAGTCGATTCGAAAACTGGGGGTCCGGGTCTGGGCCGACCCGGCCCGACCCCCCCTGGGTCGGCCCGAACCGGGTCGACCTAAATCGGGTCGACCCGACCCGGGTCCGACCCGGCCCGGCCGGCAGCGCGGCCCGGAGCGGCGATGCGGTCCGGCGCGGTCGGGGAGCCTCTCGGGTGCCACGCGCGGGGGGCAAGGCCCCCGCCTTCCTCTGCTGGCGGTGCGACAGGATGTCGCGCCTTGGGCAAACAAACGGCCCCCCCACACGTAGGGGCCTGACTTTGAGAAAAACGGGGGGGGGGGCGCTGCCCCCCCTTTGTGAAACCGACACCCCCCCCCCCATTATGGGGGGCCAATTTAACCACCCGGGGGAATTTAATTCCCCTGGTTTTGCACCATCCCGGCCGGCCCGACCTGGCCGGCCGGCTTCTTCTCAACAGGACCGGCATTGGCCGCTCCTCTTCCATTTTCCAGCACCGGCGGCCCGGCTGGCCGTCGGTCATCACGTCCCGCCGCGGCCCGGAACCGGCCGCGACCTTCGTCTTCCGGCACGGTGCGACGACAACCTTCCCTTCCGCCGCGGCCCCGCTCCGGCCGTGGCGCCTTCGGTTTCCTTCAACATGGCGCGACGGCATCACGTTCATGATGAATCTTTCCACGGTGTGGCGCGATGGCGCCGCACAATATTTTCTGTGTGATTCCCGCGTGGTGCGACGGCACCACGCTATCTCGTTCATCCACCAGAAAATAATAATATTCAAGAAAAAAGGAGGGGGGATTCGGCTGTGTTTGTGCGGTCCGGCCCTCCTCCCATTAGACGATATCACATGAACATTTATCCTCAAGTTTTTCATGCTAGAACCAAGAACGAGAATAAATAAATAATCATCAACAAACCCCTACCTCAGTTTCAAGAATGATGTTCGTCAACGACCCGCGGAAGACGAGCGTCGCAGTGGTCGGCGTTGCGGGAAAAAAGACGTCGATGTCATGAAGCAAGGGTTTGAGGCTCTTTGACGGAGGTTTCTTCGTGGGAAACCGGCGCGGAAGAGATGACGCGGAAGAAGTACGTCGTCGGTGTCGCGAGTATGGCGTCGCGGAAGACGATTCCCGAGAACGTGGCGTTCTTCGTCGATGTCCGAAAGTTCTTCATGTTCTTCGTCAAAGTTTGAAGAAGAAGAAGAAGAAGGCTCCAAATTCTCTCAAGATTGTCTAGAGAATTCTCACCCAAATAAAATAAGCTAAGGTCTTATTTTATTTACACAACCAAAACATTTTGAAATTCAAAGGTTTGAAATTAAACAACTCAACCCATTTAATAACCCAAGTTGTCAAGTTAATTAAATATGGGTTATTGGGAGTTTAAAAAAAAGGTGAAGAGTTATGCTTCGTGTGGGCCCCACCACACTTAATCCTCCCAAGGGAGGTAATGTGGATGTGGGTCCCACCTATAACTCCCTTTGGGAGAAGTTAACCAACAAGTTAAAATAACAATTTGTATTCCACAATATTTATTTAACTTATTCTAAATTCCCAAAAACTAACTCTCAACCCGCAATAAACGCAACCTCGGAAAAGGTCTCATTAAGCGAATATCGGCGCTGCGAGTTCATCGGTGACCTCGGAATTTGATTCCGGGCACCGGTTCAAAAGTTAGAAATTCCCGCTCATTCGTTCACTGAACGTACCCAAGCCAAACTTCGGAAATTTATTCCGGGCACTCCGGGCCTCGGAATCAGGTGCCGTCACAAACCGCGTTCTTGTAAAATTTCAAAGAAAATTAAAAAAAATTTCCCTTCAATTTTACGGGTCATTACATTACTCCCACCTCAGGGCTTTACGTCCCCGTAAAGATACATCAAAAACTAGGGAAACAAATGAGGGTACTGAGCACGCATCTGAGCCTCCCGCTCTCATGTGCTCTCCTAGAGGATCCCATGCTGCCATCTGATGCGTACAAGAGGAATCGATCGCCCACGTAGGACCTGCTCCTGTGGATCCTCTATCTCCACCGGGACCTCCTTAAAAGTCGCCCCATCGTCAACGTCAAGATCACCATGGTCAATGATGTGCATCGGGTCGTGCACGTATCTCCTCCGCTGAGATACGTGGAAGACGTCATGCACCCGGTGCAACTGAGGTGGTAGTGCCAGGCGATAAGCCACCTCGCCAATCCTGCTGAGATCCTGGATGGGTCCGACGAAGCGCGGAGATAACTTGCCGCCTCGGCCAAATCTTCGTATACCACGTCGAGGTGAGACCCGCAAGAAGACGTGGTCGCCATCCTCGAACTCTAGTGGCCTCCGCCTCCTATCAGCGTATGACATCTGCCGGCTCTGAGCTGTCCTCATCCGCTCCTGGATGACCAGGACCTTCTCTGTCGTGGCCCAGACCATCTCCGGTCCCACAAGTGCTGACTCCCTAGGGTCTATCCAGCACAAAGGAGATCTACAAGGTCGGTCGTACAACGCCTCGTACAGCGCCATCCCGATAGTGGAGTGGTAGTTGATGTTGTACGCAAACTCCACCAAGGGTAGGTGGTCCTCCCAGCTACGACCAAAGTCGAGGAAACATGCGCAGAGCATGTCCTCGAGAGTCTGGATGGTCCTCTCCGTCTGACCATCCGTCTGAGGGTGAAAGGATGTGCTCAGACGTAGCTGCGTCCCGAATGCCTCCTCTAACCCCTTCCAAAGCTGGGAATTAAATCGAGCATCTCGATCGTAGACGATAGATGATGGAACACCGTGGAGCTGCACAATCTCCTGAACATAGAGACGCACCATGCTCTCCACTGAGCCCTTCTCTCTGATGGGTAATAAGTGTGCCGACTTGGTGAGTCGGTCAATAATCACCCAGATGGAGTCGTGACATCTGGAAGTGCGTGGAAGTCCAGTCACGATGTCCATAGATATCCCGTCCCACTTCCACTCTGGGATCTCCAAGGGTTGTACCAAGCCTGCTGGTACCTGATGCTCTGCCTTCACTTGCTGGAAGGTGAGGTATCGAGAAATGAAATCTGCTACAGCCTTCTTCATGCCCGGCCACCTGTATTGTCGTCTGAGATACTGGTACATCTTCTCCACTCCTGGATGTACCGCCAAAGGAGAATTTTGAAACTCTCTCAGCACCTCCTCTCGCAAAGCGACTGGTACCATAGTACATCCTCTGAAAATGATGTCATGCTCTGCTCCAAGGGAGAAACCATCAGGTGCCTGTCTCGAGGATATCTGTGCACGCTGTGTCTCACAGTCAGCGTCCTCACGTTGTGCCTCTCTGACCTGCTGTAGTAGAGGAGGAGTGTCTTTGAGAGACTGGAGGAAGGCTGCTCCATCTCTATCCACGAAGGATATCTGCAAAGAGGCTAGCTGCTCCATCACATCCTCAAGTAGCCGAATGCCCATCCTCCTGCTGAGGGAATCAGCTACTACATTCCCCTTTCCAGAAGTATAGACTATCTCAAAGTCATAGTCCTGGAGGAACTCGAGCCATCGCCGCTGTCTCAGGTTCAGGTCCTTCTGCGAGAAGATATACCTGAGACTCTGATGATCAGAAAAGACTAAAAAACGCTTTCCCATCAGGTAATGTCGCCATGTCTTCAGAGTGAATACCACTGCTGCTAACTCCAGGTCATGGGTAGCGTAGTTCTTCTCATGTGGCCTCAACTGACGTGATCCATAGGCGATCACTGCCCGCTCCTGCATCAGAACACATCTGAGTCCGGTCCCTGATGCATCGCAGTAGACTACGTACCCTACTCCCTCCTCAGGCAACCTCATGATAGGTGCGCTAGTCAATCTCTGTCTCAGCTCCTGAAAGCTCTGATGACATCTGTCTGACCACACGAAGGGTTTCCCCTTCCTCCTTAACGTACGGCAAAGCTGCAAAGATTTCTCCTTTTCCGTAAAGTGAAATCTGGTCTCATCCCCTGGATGAACCACGTTCCTTGCCTAATACAGTCAATCCCATCATGATTAGTTAATTCATGGCATGGATGACGTCGTAAGGCCTCGACGCTGCTACCAAGAGATCCAACCGTTACTCTCGCCTCCAAGGGTTGAGTCACACTGTCAGCATCAGTGTGTGGTCACTGGGTTTCCTTCAGTAAGAATCTCGCAAGTGAGGGTCAAGTCAACAGTTTTTTAACTGGCACCTATTAGTAAAAACAAACAAAAGGCAAGAAAACAAAATTCACCAAAGCATGTATCTTTTATTACTTCAACATAAAGTACAAGGACACAAGGCCACACAAACTACGAAGCTAGAGGAATTATGGGAAAAGGCCTCTATGCCTGGAGCTAGTCCCGCACTAGTCCACCCACTTCCGGAGCTCCATGATCGTAAGCTTCAGCTGCCTGAAGCTGTGCTCTCCCCTGAGGTCGGGGAGGACCTCCTGGTGGTGGTGGTGGTAGAGCCTCAAAGCGTCGCCCAACACCTGCTGCTCGGCCAGCTCCTCTGCCTCGTCTGCCTCCTCCCTGCGGACCGCCACGGTTGAACCTCTGCCTCTGCCTAGGTGGTTCCTCAACCGTCTGCTGCTCCTCTGCATGGCGGGTCGGGCAGTCACGAGCCATGTTGCCCTTCCCGCTGCACGAGTAGCACTGCCTGCCTCTCGAAAGACTGGCTCCTCGCTGTGTACTCCGAACTGCTGAGCTAGCGTCCTGAGGTCGCCTGCCTGAAGGTCTGGTCTGCCTGGACCCCTGAGTCATTCGTCGACTGCCTGCTGCAGAAGACTCTTCCACGTGCCGCCCTGCGGTGGGTCTCGGCACTGGTGTAGACTTAGCAAGGAAGCTCTCGATCAAAAGGGCATGCTCCAGTACTCCTGTCTGAGTCGGTATGCTGAGGGAGATCAGTGACGCCCTGATCTCGTGTCTCAAACCCTGCTCGAAGGTCTGGTCCTGGAAGAATGGGTCCCGTACCATGTCGGTCGAGTAGCGCGACAGATCAGTAAATCTCGCCGAGTACTGAGCGACTGTAATGCTGCCCTGCCGTAGCTGAAGAAGCACATGGATACGCACAACACGAAGGGTAGCTGGGACAAACTCCGAGTAGAAGAGGTTCTCAAAGTCCGTCCATAGTAGAGATGCCTCATCGTGCACCTGGAGCATCAAGCTCCACCATCGGCCCGCTGCTGCGTGCAGTAGGCTCGCAGCGAGGATCACCATGAGGTATGCAGGTGTCCTCACTAGCCTAAAAACTCGTACCACTGCCTCCATCCAGTCCTCTGCTGCCTGGGGGTCCGTCTCCCCACAGAACCTAGGTGGTCTCTGGCGCTGGAACTCGTGCAGAGCTCCAAGGCGACGTGCATCGTCAGCAGCAGTGCTGGAAGCATCGGTGGCTCGACGGGTAGAGCTATCGCCGGTGACACTACTGACAAAGGGCCCTGCACTGAGGCCTCGTCGCTCGGTGGGCTGTCGTCACGCTCGAATCTCGTAACCCTAGCTGGCTGCCGTCGTGAGGCCATCCTGAAAAGGAATAGGTGTGCCACGGTCAAACAGTATACCTGGTGAGCTGACATAAAGTAATCACAAAGAAAACTTTGAAACACACATGCAATCAATGTTTTCGTGCATTAAGTCGGAAATCAGAAGTCAGGGTCCTGGTGTACAGATACGTCGGCCGCCGCACCAACACTGGATTCCCTGAACTGATAACCACACTCAATACGCTAAACATTATTGCTTCACATAGAAAAGATCAGAGTTCGCAGTAGAACCGAACTCCTTTGATACCAATTTGTCACGACCCGCCATTGGGGCCCGTGCCGTGACTACCCCATGCCCCCTTCCATAGGCCAGGGGCTGGCGACTAGCACCAAGGCGTAAATCCCAGTAAAAAAGGAAGGCATTTCCTTTGAGAAGTAAACATACACCACAGAGTAAGCAAGCGGAAAGGTAAACACTAAGTAAGAACAGAGTACAACTGAAAGTACGGAAAAGTAAATGGGCCAGTATACAAACCCAAACTGAAAGTAGAGTACAACTCGAAAGGGAAAACAACAACTATAAAGTAAAAGCTGCTACACCGAGATGTCCACTGGAAATCCCACTTGAAGGGTGGGTACAGATAGCTCCACTGCTCCACGGGTCCCGCCGTCCGCTCCGAACATGTCCTGCCCAGTGGTCCACCTCCAGGTACCATCCTGCTCTGCAAGCCTCATCCAAGATCAACGTTGTCCGTCGTCTGCAACCAACACAACGTAGTGCGGGAAAAGCCCGTGTAGGGGTGAGTATAAGCTACTCAGTAGGGACCCCGAGACCCTGATGGTCCCCCGAAATCCACAAAGGATAAACCACAAAGGTGAGATACAAACACGAAGTAACAACCGACACTGCTTAGGTATATGCCCATACATATACCTAAGTCATCAATTCCAATACGCTCCAACCTCCGAGCCCAAGTAGAAACTCAGTCCACATAGGAAAGCATACGTATTCCACATAGGAAAGAAAAACGAAATCCACACAGGATAGCACAACACAATCCACACAGGAAAGTAACAGGATTCAGCTCACACAGGTATACTTCATCGAAAGACGATAAAGATGATCTCTGATCCATCTAAGTCGTCGGACCCACGAAGGACCGATAGTTAACTAACCCCCGCAAAGACCCACACAGGATTGGGCCCACACAGGACCTGTAGGCACTGGTTCACACAGGACCGCTGAGCGCAATGACCCACACAGGATCGGACCCACACAGGATCGGGCCCACAAAGGACCTGTATCACTGATCCATGTAGGATCGCTGAGTGTTGTAGTCATCGTCGAATCCACCAAGGATCTCTGTACTATCGTCCTCTCAGTCACAGTAGTAGTAGCAGAAGCAGTCGCAGTCGCAGTCGCAGCCAGCACTAGGGTTCCCGCACACAGCAAGCTCGTTCGGGAGGGTCCGCTCCACAAGCCGAGAGGCTGATACATCAACTGTCACAAAGTCCAGAGTTGATGTATCCAAATGTTCTGTATCGCCAACAGGAACTCAACGCAATAGACGTCGCGTCGATCGGACACCCGGTCTGAGAGTTATTGGCTTTTTCGTCCCAGGGGTGGGGTTGGTTTTTAAGGAAATACCAACCCGACCGTACTCCACCTGCGTCCAAACCTCGGGCGGATTATGCCAAAAGATCCGTCTCACTAATAGGAACACAACAAAGCTGACGACACATCAATCGGACGTCCGTAGCTCAAGATATGAGTGTTTCCGCTCCGAGGGCCCGGTTGGTTTCGTGTACGAACCAACCCGGCCGAACTCAAAATATTCTGAAACTTTGAGTGCGATATACCGAATCGACCGTCTCGATCCAAGGATCACATCGCCGCTGAAGGTTCATCAATCAGAGGTCCGTAGCTCAAGTTATGGGAAAAAGACCGAAATCGATTCGAAAACGGGGGGTCCGGGTCCGGGCCGACCCGGCCCGATCGGTGGCGCGGCCGAGCACGACGGTGCAGTCCGGCCCGGCGGTGCAGTCCGGCGCGGTCGGGGTGCCGCTTGGGTGCCACGCGCGGGGGGCAAGGCCCCCGCCTTCCTCTACTGGCGGCGCGGTAGGATGCTGCGCCTTGGGCAAACAAACGACCCCCCATCACGTGGGGGCCTGACTTTGAGAAAAACGGGGGGGCGCTGCCCCCCCTTTGTGAAACCTCCCCCCCCCCATTATGGGGGGCCAATTTAACCACCTGGGGGAATTTAATTCCCCCGGTTTTGCACCATCCCGGCCAGCCTGACCTGGCCGGCCGACTTCTTTTCAACAGGACCGGCATGGGCCAGTCCTCTTCCATTTTCCGACACCGGCGGCCTGGCTGGCCGCCGGTCATCACGTCCCTCCACGGCCCGGAACCGGCCGCGGCCTTCGTCCTCCGGCACAGTGCGACGGCACCGTGCCCTTCTGCTGCGGCCCCGCTCTGGCCGCAGCGCCTTCGGTTTCCTTCGACGCGGCGTGAAGGCATCGCGTTCATGATGAATCTTTCCACGGCGCGGCGCGACGGCGCCACACAATATTTGCCGTGTGATTCCCGCGTGGTGCGACGGCACCACGCCATCTCGTTCATCCACAAGAAAAT
Organism: Viscum album; assembly: GCA_963277665.1. Lineage (NCBI taxonomy): Eukaryota > Viridiplantae > Streptophyta > Magnoliopsida > Santalales > Viscaceae > Viscum > Viscum album. The sequence continues at coordinate 148,958,896 of OY728156.1, read as the reverse complement.
AATAATATTCAAGAACAAAGGAGGGGGGATTCGGCCGTGTTTGTGCGGTCCGACCCTCCTCTCGTTAGACGATATCACATAAACATTTATCCTCATGTTTGTCATGCTAGAACCAAGAACGAGAATAAATAAATAATCAACAACAAACCCCTACCTCGGTTTCAAGAATGATGTTCGTCAACGACCCGCGGAAGACGAGCGTCGCGGTGGTCGGCGTCGCGGGAAAAAGGACGTCAATGTCTTGAAGCGAGGGTTCGAAGCTCTTTGACGGAGGTTTCGTCGCGGGAAACCGTCGCGAAAGAGATGACGCGGAAGAAGTACCCCGTCGGTGTCGTGGGTATGGCGTCGTGGAAGACGATTCCCGAGAACGTGGCGTTCTTCGTCCATGTCCGAAAGTTCATTACGTTCTTCGTCAAAGTTTGAAGAAGAAGAAGAAGAAGGCTCCAAATTCTCTCAAGATTGTCTAGAGAATTCTAACCCAAATAAAATAAGCTAATGTCTTATTTTATTTACACAACCAAACCATTTTGAAATTCAAAGGTTTGAAATTAAACAACTCAACCCATTTAATAACCCATGTTGTCAAGTTAATTAAAGAGGGGTTATTGGGAGTTTAAAAAAAGGTGAAGAGTTATTCTTCGTGTGGGCCCCACCACACTTAATCCTCCCAAGGGAGGTTAAGTTGATGTGGGTCCCACCTCTAACTCCCTTTGGGAGAAGTTAACCAACAAGTTAAAATAACAATTTTTATTCCACAATTTTTATTTAACTTATTCTAAATTCCCAAAAAACTAACTCTCAACCCGCAATAAACGCATCCTCGGAAAAAGTCTCCTTAAGTGAATTTCGGCGCTGCGAGTTCATCGGTGACCTCAGAATTTGATTCCGGGCACCGGTTCAAATGTTAGAAATTCCCGCTTGTTCGTTCACTGAACGTACCCGAGCCAAACTTCGTAAATTAATTCCGGGCACTCCGGGCCTCGGAATAAGGTGCCGTCAGAAACCGCGTTCTTGTAAAATTCCAAAGAAACTTAAGAAATAATTTCCCTTGAATTTTACGGGTCATTACAATAATCACAAATTACATTTATAATATTATTATTCAATTCTGTGGTTTCAGTAAATAAATGGTTTTCAGAACATAATATAAAAAAATTCCAAAATCTAGAACATACCTTGAAAAACTACTTTGTTTGTATTGTGATTACAATGTGAAGAGTTTGAACTTACTCTGACGGTCATGTGATCATGTCACATAAAACATGTTCTACACCACCTGGACACATGAAAAAATTACCTAATGTGCACAAAATATGGAAATATTTTAAATTTAACCAACCAACCATGCATTAAAGTTTACCTTAACATGAATTAAGAATCACATTACTGCGTTTACAAACAACATACCATGAAACTAACATGCACCTAAAATTTGTAAAAAATATCTGAATGTGTAAATTTATGTAGTCACCATATAATGGAAAAGACCTACGACATGAATAAATCATGTTAACATATCACAATATGTAGTATTTTCAATAAGTAATATATTGAGAATGTCTATTATTGTCATTACCACAGGAGGACACAAGCTACAACATGATGTCATGAACCAACTACATGTGAAATTGAACTAAATATATGAAAGAATGAACCAAACATGACAACTGACCACATAAACTACCAGTTCACATTGTGGTGCCAACTCACCATGTTTGAAGTAAATATATATTGTACTATCTAATATAGTAGTTGGTCATTTCAAATATCCTGTAACGACCTGAATCTGGATCCCTTCCACTGGTGCCCCGTACCCGGTTCTCCACATGACCTCTAGCGCATTTACCCATACGCCAGAGGCTGCCGACTAGCAGCGAGGGCCTTGGTATGTTATTGGGGAAACAATGCCCTCATTTGGTAAGGTATACAAGGAAAGAAAAAAAAATCAATAGTGGAAGTAGTAAACAACATACAAACACTGAATTTATATAGTGGAAGCAATGAACACATATTGATAATGATAATGATGCAGCAGCTACAAGTATATAAGGAAAGCAGAAAACACCACAACGTGATGAAATACAACTGAAAAACAAAGTACGAAGGTAAACAGCAACTCCAGCAGCATCGCAAGCCTAAGCTCAGTCCTATGCTCTCCAGCTCCAACTAGAAATCATGTACCCGAAGTAGAAGGGTCGCAATCCCTATCCACACCTGCAACCTTATAACTAGTTTGGGCTGAAAATCATGACCCAAACAGGGTGTGAGACTAATCTCAGTAGGCAATCACCACGAGATATGTACCCTTCTGTCAGTGAGTAATATAAAAAAGTAAAGGAAATAAATGTAGCAGAGAAACAGAAATACACTAATGTAAACAATCCTACAATTCTCCATTCACATTTATTTAGAAGTTTATTACAATCATTTATCTATCAACCAAGGAACCTAGAAACAGCTCTACACTCCCAAGGCAAGCAAGTAAGCACAACAGGTAACTAATCAGTCTACATAAACAACAAGAAGTACAAACCCAAGCTTGTTCTTTGGCTGGGTGTACTCCTCAGAACCAACCATCAAATAAATAACTGACTCTCTGGGTAGCTCCTACTAGAAAACCCCTCTAGTAAAGTATATATACAAAGGCACAGACACTCTGGGAAGCTCTCACTGTCAATTCCCATGTGGTCTTGCAATGAAAGATATAGACTCTCTGAGGAAGCACTTACGTCTAATTCCCCCTATAGTCTCGCTACGTATTTAAGGACACTCAGAGGAAGCAGAAAGTCTCATTCCCATAGGTCCTGCAATCGATACTAATTATAAGCGACTCTCTAGGGAAGCCCTAATCGTTAATTCACCCTTTAGTCAACCACACCAGATTCACTCATCCCTGAGCAGTTTAGTCATGCGTAAATGACTATTATCAGCCTATGTATATTTAGAAACTACTTGGCTAATAGCTACAAGCTTCCACAGTCATATAACAGTAGGGAATACATGCAATAAATTCAAAATCCATACTAACAAAGTTAAAATGGGTTGCCTCGTAGGCAAATCCGCACCAAATAGTAATAAACAACCAAAACAAGGGGAAACACCAACGGGGTGATCCTCAACCATGATAATAAGCAATTATTAATTATCCAATAACCTCAATCATACAAGAAATCTAAGGGAGATAACAAAACATGATCAAAACCCTAACCCGAGATACATGATACATGGGTATCCAACACTTTTGCACCAAAAACTAAATGACATTAAACGTAGGGCAACAAAGCACCTACCTAGATCCCAGTAGATCGATATCTGTGAACCACGGTGATAGATTCCCCTTAGAAAAATGTAAATATGAGAAAACGCACAAAATGATCAACCTATGATAACTTGAAAACAAGTAGGAATCAAGAAACAAGGCTAAAGAAGAACGGGGAACTCACCGCTGCACTTCCAACATAATCGACGGTGGATGGAACAGAGGTCAGACAGAGGCACGGTGGCTCGGAGAAGATTCGGTCGTACGTTCGCTCTTGGATGAACGAAACCTGGAGAAGAAGATTGTTCTGTGCATCAAGCGCGACCCCAGTCCGTTTAATGAAAAAAAAAATAAAGTACATGGCATGAACTTTTAGAGTACATGACGTGTACTAGGTCCTTTCTATACTCCGCCAAAATCGGGCTCCACATCACCCTTACACACTATGTGTGTGGCCCGGACATGGCCAAAACATGACTTTGGCAGGAAAAGAGTACACAACGTGTACTTCAAAAATTTCCAAAAAGATCATTTTTCTCAAAAACACTAGAAAAATGAAATGTGTACCTGAAAAGAAGATCTGAGTTCTTACAAACTTCCCCCTTTAATGAAATTTGTCCCTGCATGTCCCTAATGAGGTGGAGAAGAAGAAACCATGAACGGCTCCAGCCACTATGATCGTAGATCGGCCTCCATTTCCCATGTCTCGTCATGTACTCACCTGTGCTTCAATAGCACCCGTACCAGAGGAACAGACCACTGGTGAAGATCCTTCGTACTACGATTGACAATCTGGATAGGATGCTCCTCGAACGATGTATCTGCTTCAAGCTAGACTTCCTCGGGCCGAAAGACGTGAGACGGGGCTGAAAGGTAATGTCGGAGCTATGAGACATGGAAGACGTCATCCATGGCCCGATACCTCTGAGGTAGCTACAACTGATAGGCAACCGACCCAACTCTATCCCAGACTTCAAACGGCCCGACGTACTGCGGTGAAATCTTACGTTGTCTTTGAATCCTCTTGTGTCCCATCCTCGGTGCGACACGTAGGAAAACCTGATCACCGACCTCGAACTCCAGAGTTCGTATCCTCTGATCAGCATAAGACTTCTGTCGAGACTACGCTGTAGCCGTCCTCTTCTGAATCCACTCTATCTTCTCTAATGTATCCTGAATAGGACGATGTCCCAGAAAAGTTGCCTCTCTTGCCTCCAGCCAACATAAAGGTGATCGGCATGGACTTCCATTCAAAGCCTCGTATGGTTCCATCTGAATGGTCACTTGAAAACTGTTGTTGTAGGATAACTCCGCCAGAGGAATATGCTTCTCCCAAGAACTGCCAAATTCTAGGATTCAAGCTCAGAGCATATCCTCAAGCACCTGGATTGTGCGCTCGGACAGGCCGTCAGTCTGGGGGTGGTATACTGTACTCAAAAGTACCTGTGTACCCAAGGCCTTCTACAGTCCCTGCCAGAACCGAGAGGTAAAGCGCACATCTCTGTCCGAAACAATGGAGTTTGGAACTCCATGCAGACGAATGATCTCCCGGATGTAAAGTCATCCCAGATCATCAACACTGAAAGTCTCTTTGATTCGAAAGAAGTGAGAAACCTTTTTCAGCCTGTCGACGATGACCCACACCACATTGTTTCCTCTTGATGATCTTGGAAAACCAGTCACGAAGTCCATCGTGATGTCGTTACACTTCCACTCTGGAATTGGTAGCTACTGTAAAAGCCATGTTGGTCGCTGGTGCTCCGCCCTCACCTGCTGACAGGTGGAACATCTCATGAAAAAACCATCCACATCTCTCTTCATACCTAGCCACCAGTACTAGCAGTGTAATTCATGGTACATCTTGGTGACGCCAGGATGAACTACCCAAACTGAGGAATGGAAGTCTCGCAACAGCTCGTCGTGTATATCTGCTAGCACCCATATGCGTCCCTGGAAACACAAGATCTCATCCTCGAAAATGGTCGACCCAGGAAGAGGGTCCTCTCATGACACACATTACTATATGACTAGCCCTTCTAAATCTACCAGCTTCCTCGTTCGAACTCGGTCCAGAAGTGCAGAGGTAACAGCCATAGAATATAGGAAAGTCTGCCCCTGCCTATCATGAACCTACAAATGCATCTCCAAGAAGAGAGCCATTAGTTTCCACTCACATCTGGCCTCCTGAACTGCCTGTATCTGAGTTCTCCTGCTCATTGCATCAGCCACTGCGTTTCCTTTACAGGCATATAGGCAGGCTCGAAATCGAAGGACTGGAGATACTCAACCCACATCCGCTGTCTCATATTCAGGTCACGCTGCGTGAAGATCTACTTGAGACTTTTGTGGTCAGTGTATACCACAAAATGCTATCCCAGAAGGTAATGTATCTTGCAATGTAAAACATGAACAACCGAAACCAAAACTTGGTCGTGCGTAAGATAATTCCTCTCATGTGGACTCAACTGCCGCGATCCATATGCAACCACTCGATCCTCCTGCATAAGCACTGCTCCAACTCCGATTCCAGATGCATCACAAAAAACTGTATAGCTCTTGCCCGGCTCTGGAAAAACTAGGTTCGGTGCTAAAGTGAATCTCCCATTCAGCTCTTAGAAGGCTGAGTCACAGGCGTCTGACCAAACAAACATCCCCCCTCTTATTCAAGCCCATCAACAATGCTTCTTGGCGTGACATGTCCGGTATAAACTGCATGTATGAACCAGCCAGCCCCAAGAAGCTCCGTACCTCGAAGAAATTCTTCGGCTGCTCCCAGGTAACTACTACTCTCACCTTCTCTGGGTCTACTGATACTCCTTTCTCTAAGATTACATGACCCAGGGAATGAATCTCATCCATCCAAAAGTCGTACTTCGAGAGTTTAACATAAATCCGATGCTCCCTCAGTGTACTCAAAATGATCTAAAGATGTGTTGCATGGTCGTGTCGAGTGTGAGAGTACACAAAGATATCGTCCATGATGACCATGACGAAGGAATCCAAGTAAGGATGGAAAACTCGGTTAATCCGGGCCATGAAAACTACTGGCACGTTCGTATGACCGAACGACATAACTGTATACTCGTAGAGGCCATACCTTCTCCTGAAGGCTGTTAGGGGTATATCTGAATGTCTAATGTGCAACTGATGATAACCGGACGTCAAATATTTTTCGAGAACACCTGATATCCTTGAAGATGATTTAAGAGATCATCAATCCTTGTCAAGGTATATCGGTTGTTTACCGTCAACTGGTTCAACATCCGATAATCTATGCAAAGCCCAAGGGTACCATCTGCTTTCATCGCGAATAGAACAGGGGAAACCTATGGAGAAGTGTTGGGTCTGATGAAACCCTTTGCATGAAACTCCTCCAACTGCTTCTTGAGCTAATGAAAGTCAGGGGTAGCCATCCTATAGGGAGGAATGGACACCAGTGCTGCTCCTGGAATGAGCTCAACCGAGAATTCTACCTCATGCTCCAGAGGCAAACCTGAAATGTCTTCTAGGAAGACATCTGGAAAGAGATCAACCACTGATGGAAAATCTAACTGTGAAGTCCCCTGGTCATCCAGATAAATACTAGAAATCTGGGTCGTAACTCCTCCTAGCCCATGATGCTCGAGTCTGGCTCGACTTGCCTGAAAATCCCACTCGCCCTTATGAAAGAAGGATTCACCCTCCAGTGATACGAAACTCACCCCGTGACGATAGCAATCGACAACTACCTGGAAGGGAACCAACTAGTCCATACATAGAATAACGTCATAGCCCGCAATATCCAAGATATAGAGGTCCCATAAGAAACGATACCTTGCAACCTCGAGAGGGAACTCATTGCACTGATGTACGCTAGATGTCCCCATTCACAAAGGTGTGTAGAGAGTCAATATGTCAGCATACGAAAAGAAACAGAGCTCATGGATTTCCATGACAACAACAGAGATAAATCTATGTGAAGCACAAGTATTGAAAAGGGATGAAGATATAACTGAGGCTACTAAGATCGTACCTTGAACTGTAGAGGGTCCGAGATCCTGCTCCTGATGAATCTGCTCTATAGCCAATGTATGGCCGGTACCGCGGCCCTGTGTAGCCTGAAAACCATGAGCTGCTCCTCCCTTAGATTGACCACTACATCTATGGCCTCTACCCTGACCTGAATGACCTGAAGAACTCTAGCCCCCAGTCTTCTGTGGAGCTGGTAATCCTGCTCCTGGACGCGGGGTCGAAACTGATCCTCTTTCACTAGCCGCTGGATGGGGAACCTTGCAGAAACGATGCAGATGACCCATCTTGCCGTAGGATCGTCACTCTACTGGGACCCTCGGGCACTAGTGATTGTTGTTTCCACTCCTCCTACACTGTTAACACACCACTTGGGTGCCAGAAGAGGGATCTCGTATACCAGAAGAAATACTTCGATTCCTCGGGTCACCTCGGGTAGACTCTCGATGGCTCTTCCTGCTATCTGTCTAGAGGGAATCAGGCTTGGATGTTGTACCACCCTAGACCAAAGCTCTAGTCTCCCTTAGGTTCCTCTCTGTGATGAGTTCCTGGTTGACTATCAAGGTAGTAGAAGTCAACTGAAAGACATTCACCTACGATTTGATCTCCGGTCTGAGGCCTTCCTCAAACATCCTCCCTAGAAATAGCTCTTCATTCCCCAGAACAGGACCGAATCACTATAAATTAGTGAAGTAGGAAGAATAATCCATAATAGAGAGAGTACCCTACTTCAGTCTCATGAACTCCCTGGCTCTGTCAGCTCTCGGTTTCCCTAGGTAGAAGTAGTCGTAAAACGTATGCTGATACTCATCCCATTCCATAGCCTGATGGCGCCCCGTCTAAGAGACTATGTCCCACCATCTCTTGGCGGAGTCTCGCAACATATACTTCGCGAGCTTCACCCTCCGCACTGGAGGCATCGGCAGATGCTCGAAGATAGACAACATGGATTCCAACCATGACTCTGCAGCCTGAGGTCCTCCATCCCCTGTGAAAGTGGGAGGATGCTACTGCTGGAAGACCCGCGTCTGCTCTTCCATAGTCGGGGCAGGATGCTGAACTCTCTAGAAGGTCTGCATGAATCTCAGAAACCCCTCTCTGAACTGAGCGTCAGCACCAGTTTCGGGAATCACTACAGGTGCCATGTCTGGAATGATGGGTGGAACTACTGGCAGTCCCTGATCGGTCGTACGAGGCATACAATCGCTGTCTGGTTCCTAGAATGCAACATGAGGACGTCTCGGTGCCATAGTTATGAAAGACCAAAACAAACCTTCATTAAAGGAGAAAATAGTTGCAACATAAGAGAGTATAAAAGAACAGGAGGGAAAAACCTTTAAATCTGAAAAAAAACATAACTACAGGACGTGTAATACTGATACACAGCGTGTTTCAAGAAATATTACCATGTGCGTGTACCTTGGCCATACATGGATGTGTAAAGAACCCAACTACACGGCATGTTCTTAAACTAAATGGCGTGTACTAATCCTTTTCTCCCTGCCCGATTACTCTTAAATGACTAAGTCACACGGACTGTCCCAGCAGAAGACTACACGATGTTTTTGAGGCAGACACGGCATGTACTGGACATGCCTTACACGGATCGTGTTGTTAGCAACACGTCCTGACACATGGTCAACACTACAGGGCGTGTTCCCAAGGGACACGTCGTGCACTTTAAGGGAAACCTCGGCCCGTGATTTTCATGACACAGCGGGGTACTCGGATGATCCTTACACGGTGTGTTCCGAAAAAACACGACGTGTATAAGAGAAGATAACACCGACCCGTGTTTTTCAAGACACGACCGGGTACCTGGGAAATGATACACGGCGTGTGCATACCGAACACAACATGTACAAAACATGCATTAACTGGCCCGTGTTGTTAGTTACACGGTCGAGCTCCTAGTTGACCCTTACACAGCGTGTACTTAGAGTACACGACGTGTTCTTGAAAACCATTTGCAGCTCAGTGTCCCTATCCACACAGTAAGTGACACGGCGAAAAACTACACGGTGTGTATCTATAATGTACACGCCGTGTATTCTGGGTTTTTTCCAGATAGTTTCCTCTAAACTACACCAGAGCACAGAAAACACTGAAAAAATAGATGTTAAGATGCCAAATCCAGATCCGTGGGGGCCCATACTCCTCGCAAATCAAGGCTTGGCATCCTAACAATGAATGTAAGAAGAGAACAGTATAAGAACTCACGACCCACGAAATTACGATCCTAGAGGGCCCATAACACCTCTATGATCAATGTTTTGCATCCGTGATAAGAAGGCCCCAAAATAAGATACGCTATCAACATAGCAGATATTATATCCCAGAAGCTATCACAACAGCATGCATTTTCTATCACAAATCCTATCACAACAGCATGCAATCTCTATTGCAACCTAGATGGCAGAGAAAAATGCAAGGCATGCGATATTCTAATATGTGACTATATGATGCGTGAGATGGCATTCCCTCATCTCATCGGGATGCAACAAAATAGAACCACAATCATATAAACAGTAACAACAAAAAACATGTGCATCACCCAACGGTGAAATCAATTAAACCGTAACATTCGAAAACTCAAAACTTGCAATATTCAAGGTAATCTGGATTTTTCCCTATACACTGGTACTAGAACACCCAGGAACAACTATTTACCCTTCACCTATTCTATCATATCCCTATCTAATGTCACTAAATAGTAAGTCAATAGAAAAGGAAAGAACTGCCTCTGATACCACTTTGTAACGACCCAAATCCGGAGCTCTTCCACTGGTGCCTCATACCCGGTTCTCCACATGACCTCAAGCGCATATAACCAAACGCCAGAGGATACCGACTAGCAGCGAGGGCCTTGGTATGTCATTGGGGGGAACTATTCCCTCATTTGGTAAGGTATACAAGGCAAGAAAACAAAAATCAATAGTGAAAGCAGTAAACATCATACAAACACTGAAACCAAATAACGGAAGCCATTAACAAATATTGATATTGATAATGATGCAGCATGTACAAGTATCTAATGAAAGAAGAAAACACAACAACGTGTTGAAATACAACTGAAAAACAATGTACGAACTTAAACAAACTCCAGCAGCATCGCAAGCCAAAGCTCGGTCATATGCTCTCCAGCTCCAACCATCAACCATGTACCCGAAGTAGAAGGGTCACAATCCCTATCCACACCTGCATCCATATAACCTATTTGGGCCTAAATGCAGGACCCAAACAGGGTGTGGGACTAATCCCAGTAGGAAATCCCCACGAGATCGGTGCCCTACTGTAAGTGAGTAATATAGAAAAGTAATGGAAATAAATGCAGCAGAGAAACAGAAATACACTAAATTAAACAATCCTACAATTATCCATTCACATTTATTTAGCAGTTCAGTACAATCATATAGGTATCAACCAAGGAACCTAGAAACATCTCTATACTCCCTAGGCAAGCAAGTAAGCACAACAAGTAACTCAACAGTCTACCTAAACAACAAGCAGTACAAACCCAAGCTTGTTCATTGTCTGGGTGGACTCGTCACAACCAACCATCAAATAAAGAACTAACTCTCTGGGGGGATCCTACAAGAAAACCCCTCTTGTCATGTAAACTTACAAAGGCACAAAAACTCTGGGAAGCTCTCACTGTCAATTCCCATGTGGTCTTGCAACGAAAGATATTGAATCTCTGAGGAAGAACATACATCTAATTCTACCTGTAGTCAAGCTACGTTACTAAGGTCACTCTGAGGAAGAAAAAAGTATCATTCCCATAGGTCCTACGATCGATACTAATTATAACAGACTCTCTAGGGAATCCCTAATCGTCAATTCCCCCTTTAGTCTACCACACCCGGTTCACTCATCCTCGAGTAGTTTAGTCATGCATAAACGACTGTTAGCAGCCTATGTAAGTTCAAGAACTACTTGGATAATAGATACAAGCATCCACAAGCATATAACATCAATAAATACATGCAATCAATTCAACAGGCATACTAGCAAAGTGGAAAAGGGATGCCTCGTAGGCAGAACCGCGCCAAATGACAATAAACTACCAAAACAAGGGGAAACACCCATGGGGTGATCCTCAACCATGCTAACAAGCAATTATTAATCATCCAATGACCTCAATCATACAATAAATCTAAGGAAGATAACAAAACAGGATCAAAACCCTTACCCGAGTTACCTGATACATGGGTATCCGTCACTTTTGCAGCAAAAACTAAAGGACATTCAACCTAGGGAAAAAACCACCTACCACGATCCCCGTACATCGATATATGTGAGCCACGATGATAGATTCCACTTAGCATGACGTAGATATGTGAAAATGCACAATACTCTAAACCTATGATAACTTGAAAACAAGGAGGAATCAAGAAATAAGCCTAAAGCAGAATAGGGAACTCACCGCTGTGCTTCCAACGCAATCGACAGAGGCTGGAACGGAGTTCGGACGGAGGCACGACGGCTCGAAGAAGATTTGGTCGTACGGTCTCTCTCGGACGAACAAAACCTGGAGAAGAAGACACTTCTTGTGTGTCAGGCGAGACCCCGGTCTGTTTAATGAAAAAAAAAAGTACACGGCGTGTACATTTAGATTACACGGCGTGTACTAGGTCCCTTCCGTACTCCGCCAAAATCAGCCTCCACGTCACCCTTACACACCATGTGTGTGGCCTGGACACGACCAGAACACAAATTTGGCGGGAAAAGAGTACACGGCGTGTACTTCAAAAAATTCAAGAAATTTCATTTTTCTCAAATACTCCAGAAAAATGAAAAGCGTACCTGAAAAGAAGATTCGGGTTCTTACAACTCCAACCACTAGTTTTGTAAACATTAATTAAAGTGTCAGTGAATTTAATATTGCATTTTTTTGTCCAACGACTACTTCAAATTGCGATATTTTTAATAATAAAATGTGATTGTGTGAATAGTATTCTAGACATGTACTATTATTAATAATAATAAAGGATATCAAATGTGCACTTTTGCTTAAAAAATGAATCGATGACACACTATTTTTTCCATTCATTCGGAGAATCTTATGTGAGCTCCTTCCAAAGATAAATTATAAGGAATCTATAAGTATAAAGTTATTGTATTGACATTCAACATATATTATTATATCATATCTCTTTATCTTTCTTTTTATGAATTACACTTGAGATGTGTTTAGTATTACTCTTTTTTTAAAATCAATATCTCCTATATTAAACTATAGAGTACTTGATACTCTCTCAAATATTTCATCTTTATTCACATGAACGACTATGGAAGATACCCTATGTAATCTTTTATACGTTTTTATACCAGATATAACATTGGAAGTGGTTTTTTCTTAACAAAATTTTCATATGTTGTCTATAAAACATGATAAAGGATTTTGATATATTTATTTAGTAATAAAATTCCTAATAGCAGGATACTACCATGTTGAGATGATTAACTCACTTATTGAGACCAAACCCTAGGTTTATTTCTATTTTTCTATTTATCTATTTTTTATTTATATTAAAATAGAATTATTTTATATATTTCTTTTATTAAAAAATGTTATTTTAGTACTCAACTAAAAATAGTGGTTTAGATATAGTGTTTAATATTAGTAGATTAGATTAAAAAGTTAAATTATTTTCCTAATAATTTTAATAGTTTTTTATCAATATTTAGTGAAATTTCTAAAATAATAAAATTATATATTTCTACTCTATTTGTTATCTATAAAATTTTATACAATTTAGAGATTTAGTTTTTGATTTTCTAAAAAATATTAATGGAAACTCGATTAACCCTGTCTTGAGTTGTCCATTTGGAATGACATTTTGTATCAAATAATTTTCAAAATACACTTTACTATGATCTAGTTTTATCTAAAAATGGTAATTTTTTATTTCATTTAAATTTAATTTGAGATGAATAATCATATATAAGAAAGAAGAAACCAATAATAAAACATTTTATTTAAATGGAACAAATTAATCTCAATGGAAAATTAAAATAAAAATTCAAATTTTAATCATAAGAATTTATATTTGGATTATAATTGAAGATAAATATGGAAAACATCAATATAAAAGAGCTTTGTGGATTGATTCCACTAAAAAGTGGTATGACTGTATGTGGAAGATATCAATGCCTTATACTATGACTTATGAGAATAAGAATTTGATAGAATATCATTATATTCTACTAATATTGATATTTGGGATACTCTTTCCATATCTAATGAAGTAACTTATAATGTTAAATAAATTCATTTAAGAAGTTATGCTACAAAATATGATAATTTTAATAATAACCCTTATGAATATATCTCTAACATGTATCTCAGGTTAAATGAAATAGTTAACATGATGCATTCACATGGAAAATAGATTACTGATAAGGATCATGTAGGGTGCCTAATAATATTCCTCCTAGAAATATGGAGAGAATCGTCTATTTTTATAAGATTTTCCTTTTATATTATCACACTAATAGCAAAACATCTCATTAGAAACCACATGATGTATAAAAAAGAATTACAAGTGAACAAAGAGGATGTGTTTGAACCATAGAAGAATCTAGAAACATTTAATTCTTAGGTCTCTATGAATAATAAAAAGATCAAAGATTAAACATGAATTGATGAAGAGTGATCATCATAAATCGATGAAGAAATGGCTCACCCAGATAGATATTTCAAAAAATTATATTGGAATATGACGTTTTTAGTAAATAAAAAAATAATAGTTAATATGATAATAGAGGTAATTGGAGAAATGAATACACGAAAATGATACTGTAAATGATCTATTATTCTATGAATATAATATTAATTACACATCAAATCATAATTTCCCGAACTAAATTATAATATGAAATATGAGAAAAAATGTAAAATGTATAAAAAATGTCTTCGAAATCTACATGGGGTGCCATGGAGGATATGTCAAGTAAATAACACTCAAGTAGAGAAGATAGAAAAGATAAATATTGTATGTGTTGTATAACAAACACTTCTCAGGTATTATATGATTTTTATGAATATCTGATACATAATTCCATTCATCTAGAAACTAAAAAACAATGATGAGAATATATCCAGTTATGTATAATAAAATATTGTAACATGATGTGTAACATATTAGATAAATGAAATGATATAAAAAAATGTTTAATGAAGTATCTTATTATGTCTTCTCATATCTAAAATGATCTTATAGTATAAAAATATAACATTGAATAATTGGTAAAGGAAAATAATTATCATAAATTATCTAGTGAGAAATTAAATAAATAACAAGAGATGATTACCAATGAAAAAAATCCCATAACAAGATTCTTGGTAAACAATAAAACTCTTCTATATATTAATATAATTTGATACCAACATGTACATATGTAAATATTTAAGAAAACATTTGTTACATGTTCCGGTTATGATAGTTTTATTAATATTTCTTATTCTACTTGACTAAATAGGCTCTGTAATTATGAAATTTTATAGTCTGCATATAGGTTATGTAAAACTTCTTTGGATAACTAAATTATTTATTACTAATATCTCTAGACCCAAAAAATTACGGGTACAAAATATTTTTTTGTTTATTTATATTTTCTTGGTAAGATGCATGAAATGTACTAGTAAGAAATTATTGTATGGGGATAGGGGATGTTCTTGAAACATGAATAGAGCCTATTAATATTTCAATAACCTAATCAATTAGGATGATAGATGTGTCACTTATGATGAAAATTCGATACATAAGATAAATGGGATTTTCCAAATTAGTAACTTTAGTATATTTTTTATTTATAATGTCTAATTTATTATTTGATTAATGTATAATAGTTTCTAAATCTAACAATTGCATGACAATGGTTTTCATGTTTTGTTTGTGAAAAAATCATGTAATTTTCTATTTATAACCATTCTATAGTTTTTACTTCTATGATAAATGAAAATAATTGTGTTATAGATTTAAATTCATTGTTTTCATAGAATATTTTCTATTTATGTGAATTTCAAATTGATTCTTGAATTTGTAATAATATATTAGTCCAATGAAATATTCACTCAAATAGAAATATAACTGAGAAATTTTTATTCATGAGCCCGCTAAAATTAGAATTCCAAACAGAAAAATTCTATAATCCTTATAAAATGGTAAAATAATACAAAATCTATTTAAAATAAAATAAATATATTTAAACTTATCAACATTATATTGGGTTCAAATGCATTTTTTGGGAACTTATATACTTTTTAGTTTTGGTGGAATGATGGATGATTATTCCATATTCAACTTGGTGTTTTTCCTTTCTAATAAAATTGATGATCTACCCTATTTTTCTAATTCTGATAGATTTGAAGAAAATTTTAGTTGACACAAAATTGTGACCATAAAAACCAATCTTTTTGTTATGTGTTATGATCATAATTTTGATACATTATTGTCACAACATGAATATAATCATATGTTTTTGACTCCTAAAAACCCACAATAAAATGGTGTTGTAGATAAAAGAAATAAAACCCTCTATAACATTTCCTTGACCATGTTAAATAAATATTATTTACCTATTTTTTGGAATTTAATGTAAATATTTCATGAAATAAAATTAATAAAATTATAATTATACCTATTTTAAAAAGAACCCATATAAGTTATATAATTATATAAAAAAGGTAATTACATTAAATTTGTTTATTTTGAAGTCATTATTCTCCGTCAAAAAATAGAATTCTGTGAATATTACATCCAATAGAGATGAAGGAATATTAATTGGATATTATATATCTAGTAAATTATGTATTTTATATGGTAAATGGACCATGATTTTGAAAAAATATGTAAATGTCATGTCTGATGAGACAAATCCACATGAACCCAATAACTCTTTAGAAATATGGTGTAGAAAAAATCTAATTTGGTCATCAACTCTACCATTACTTCTATAAATATTTTTCTATGTTATAATAATCAACCAAAATTAAAAAATATGCATGAATTGTAGAATAATACTATATCTATATCTATTTGGACTCGTAAATATCATCCATAAGAGGTAGTTTTTGGTGACCTAGATAAAAGAAAGTCTACTATTGATTCCCTTAGAAATCAGGTCAAACATCAAGATTTATTGTTAGTGATTAAACCCAATAACATCAATGATGAAATTAATTATGATTTTTATGTAATGTAAATGAAAGAAGAAGATAGCCGGTTTGAATGAAATAATTTTTGGGATTTTGTTTAAGAAGAAGTGGCTATATAAATATTATCACAAAATTGGTGTTTACAAACAAGGATATTTAGTCCAAAAAATGTTTTAAATAATGAAATAATTATTTAACAATGATATTTTCAATAATAAATTATTAACTATGAGAAAATAATACCTCTAGTATCAATACATGAGGTTAGAAGAATGTTTCTAACCTATACAACACATTTGAATTTTAAACTATATCAAATAAAATGTAAAACTATATTCATAAATAGTTATATGAATGACTATATTTTTCTTTGAATGGCTATAATATTTAAAAACCTTGACATTAAAAATCTTGTCTTCAAAATAACAAAATCATTACATGATTTTAAAAAATAAACAAGGTCATGGTATGATAGGCTCAACTTCATTTTAATTACAAAACGTTTTTATAATGGAACTTATGACCCTAATTTACTTATTATATGAATTTTGATGATGTTTCTGTAGTAATAATTATTATTTATGATATTATTATTGAATCCTCAAGATATTATTTTTGAACTGAGTTTTATAAAATTATGTAATGATAATTTGAAAATGAGTTTAATGGGTGAACATAAACACATTCTGGGCATTAGTATTTTTAAAAGTAACTAAGGAAATATTTTAATATAATCGAAGTACACTAATGAATTTTTTTTAATGGATAGTATGAAAGGTAATGATACTCCCATGAGTACTATCAACAAATTCAATCATACTGAAATTGGTAAACCAATTGATCAAACATCTTATAGAGGTATGATTGGATGTTTACTGTACATAAATAGTAGATGAGCTAATATTATTTTTAGTGTGTGTATGTGTGGTCATTTACTAGAATACCCAAAATATTCTCATTTACATACTATTAGAATTATTTTAAAATAAATCAAAAAATAAAACAAATGTAGCATTATTTTATTATAGAGGAGAAACATTTTCTTTAGTTAGTTATTCAGATTCTGATTTTGGTGGATGTATGTAAGATGTAGAATAACTTATGGAAGATTTTATTATTTGAGAATGTATCTATTTTTATGGTTTAGTATGAATTATAATCCCATTTTATTATCCACTGCTAAAGATGAGTACATCGATACAGACTATTCCTATGCATAGATTATGTATAAGAAACATACTTTAGAGGAATTTTGATTTAAACTTTAGAATGTACTTATAAATTGTGATAATACAAGTGGGGTAAATATTTTTATGAATAATATATCAAAATATTGAACAAAAATAATTTTCATTAGACATCCCTTTTTAGTAATCATTTTTAGAAGGGATATATAACTCTACAGTACATTAGTACACAATATCAACTTGTTGATATATTTTCTAAATTATTAAATAATAAGATAATAAATTATATCAAACATGAAATAAGTATGATAAATTATTCATAATTTTTTAATTTAAATTTCATCAATTTAATTTGTTTATGTTTTATTAACCTTCAATACCCTTATAATTTCTAGAAGTAACTATATAGTGAATTTCACAGAGTCATTATGCTAATTGTGAGTTTTTATTCATTTTATTAGTATACATAACGTGTAATTAAACTCTAAAGGTCTCTATACTTACAACGAATATTTTCTCACATTCTAATAATGCTTACAATGAATATTTTATCTATGTTGTTAGTATACATACCACGAGGTCATGTTTACTGTACATAACGTGTAATTATATATGTATATATGATTATAATTTAACTTTTATCAACACATGTCTTTTCTATTTGATCTCCTCAATCATTTAGAAATCTTTTGAGTGAATTTATTTCTCCTATCATAAGCCTATCGATCTCTGTAACTAGGTCCTCCCCATTTTGTCTCCCATATCTGAGTCTTATTCGCTCAAATAAAATAAATAATGATGATTATGATATGTATGTTGGAAACCACATTTCCTATTCATTAACCTCCTTTAAAGAATACAAATATGTTAGAATCCATCATGATTGTGATAGTATAGTCAAAAAATCAATACATATTTGATTATCACATACCCTTGAAAAATAAAATAGTTGAACAATGATTAAAATTGAGTAGATGTCTGGTTTGGAATTAAATTAAGTAACAATTGTGGGATGCATGGATTAAAGAAAATAGTAATCCTTTATGTCCAAATATTATAAAATAATTTTATGTGTGCCTAAATTGATTCCTTGGAGAGAAGAAGGATATAGTTAAATCAATTAAAAATAGAGATATTCAAAAATTCCCTTCAAGGTTATGAGAAAAGTGTTCTTTTGTACCTAAAAAGGATTAATTTGGATATTTTTTAGCTCATATCTAACTAATCATCCACACTTTGAGTCTTCGAATACATTATTTTATACCACTATGAATATAACTCCCAGAAGACACACTAAAATTTAGTTTATTAGAGAATGACAGCTACGCATCATGATTATGCAGTACCTAATTTGACCAAGGAAAGGATACTCTCGAATCATGAGGCACCATGATATTTTCACATATAATTAATGATGAATGGTGTCCTTATCAACCATTATAAATATTTTATGATATATATGTTAATGTTTTTATGAATGTTTTAAAATTAAATTATTTCCTTTCCTAAGTATTTTATCATCAATTTATTGGTTTAATGGATTAATTAATAACGGGGAAGAAATAATTAACTCATTATATTGTATCTTCCATACACAAAAAAATTTTAAGAAGATGAAGGTATATTAGAACCCATATAAAATTTAAGGGGTGAATGATTAAAAAGAATTATGAAATTTTTTATATTTTTAAGTACTCAATTCTATTAATGTGTTTTTTTATCTACATATTGAACCTTGTGAAATAGTATTGTATTCAGAAGATCCGGTTTTTGTTGTTGTGACATAATTAAAACAAGAGTTGGAAATTATATATTTGGATAAAGAATCAAATGATGATCAAAAATATAGTAGGGAAGAATCCCCCACCATGTATTTTGGATATCATAGATCACACTTTCCCTTTCCATCAAATGAAGAGGAGATCCTATGAGAGATCTCATTAACACAGATGTTTTTATGATTTGATAAAGTCTTGAAATGGATGATCAATATGACTATAAGTGTTATGAAGTCAGTTCAGGTGGATTACCTATTATTGTCCGTACACCTAGTCAGCCTATTAAAATATATACATATAAGGGGAATAAGTCCCCTAGATCACTATTTTTGGGATATAGATCATCTGTATTCAAATGAAGATTTGGTATGTTCACCTTAACATGGTGGACCTACCATATCTTTTTCTCAAGTAGTTATAGAAGGATCTATTTTTGTTCATATTGATACTAAAGGGTGTCATGATGTATCTACTCCTATAACTTTAGATGACGAAAACCATTATGACATGATTGGTCATGAACCAAACTTTATTGGTGAATAAACTAAACAAGGAAGTTCTCATAATTAAGTTGTCAATGTTGGAGTTTATTCCATTTATCATGAGTAAGTGGATGTCGTTCCTAGAATTTTAAATCCACCAGATAGAGCTGCATCCGTGGGGGATGGCCTAAGGATTGATGGTAGGTCTTAATCTTTTGATATATCTAACTCTATTAATTTACATAATATATAACTAAGAATTAATTTTATATTTTAAAATAAGAGATGATGGATACATTCAATAGTGTTGCTGTTAAATTATAATCTAGTTGATATAATATGTAAATTCTAACATTTCTGATGTTGTTATAATATTAGTTTCTCATTTTCATCCATGGTTTAATTTTTTAAATGAAATGATACATAATTATATTACATTTTCAAAAGATCATATGACACCCTTTGATTTTATTAAATTATTGTTTTTAAAAAATAAAATTTATTTGATATCTTTTGTTACACGCAACACTAAGTTATTCTTGTGTCAAATGAAACATTGGTTTTAGCTTGCAATACTCTCGACATTGATTTTTAATAGAACTATGAAATAATATTAATATTACTAAAATTAAACCACAATAACATATTATTAAATAATTTTAAAATATTGTGTAAAATGATATTATATAAAGAAAACAAATTGATAAAAAAATACTTATTTTTTAATAATGTCTGTATAATAATTGAAAATACTATTTTCTGAATAAAAATATTTTCTAACTCAATATAAAAATATATTCATGATAAATTTAGAACATTTATTTATAAAAAAATTTATATTTAAATTCTCACTAACAAATGTATCTTACTGTTTCTTTTGGATAATTTTCTGAAATGGTTATTTTTTTATGAAATGATAAAAATGTTGTATTTAAATTGAATACATCTAGTTAATTTAAATTATTTATATAGTTATATTAAATTTAAATTTGGTTTTGAAGTAATTTTTTTTAATTATATATCTTTTAATCCAATTTAGTTCATTTAAATCATTTACATATTGAATTTTGATATCAATACATTATAAACATTAAAACTTTTTCTCATTGAAAACCAGCTTTCTCATCGTGTTCGTATGAATAATTTTAAATTAATAGTTTCCATACATGTTAAATTAATTTTAAAAAATGGAATCTATATTTTTAATAAGTATATTTTCTATTATGTAATATTTTTAATTTAAATTTTTACAAAAATTAATAAAGAAATAGTAAAAACTAATTTCAATTATTTAGGTAAATATTGGTTTATCAAGGGTTAAACTAAAATGGTATGTGTTAAAATGGATTAAAAACATGTCTAAAATATATTTTATTGAAATATTTTATACCGTATGATTTATAAGTGTCTATAATTATCATGTTTTTATCCTTGTGTAATGAGAGAAATGTGGTCACATTTTTTTCAAAATATTACATGTCTACCACTCACATGATATATAAAACATCACCCCCTCAAATCACATATTCAAACCACAAACACCTTTGTATTCATACAATAAATAACCAAATAACATAAAAAATTACATTATATCACCCTATAAGCCCTATTTTGGTTAGAAATACAATATTTGATGGATTTTGATGTAAAACTAAGGACGTTAACTGAGGAAGAGGTAAAATTATTCATTAAACATTCTAATATCATTTCCACCTCCACATCCTTGAATTGTTATTAAACCATGATGATTTTGTATCATTTTTATAATTAAAATATATATATACATATTTATATAAATGTTAATTCAATTACCTTCATCCATCTATACTTCCATAAAATGGGTTAGGAAATCGTCATTCATGTATATGGCGGACAACCGCCTCACAAAC
Source organism: Viscum album (assembly GCA_963277665.1). NCBI lineage: Eukaryota > Viridiplantae > Streptophyta > Magnoliopsida > Santalales > Viscaceae > Viscum > Viscum album. Next base: position 148,937,130 of record OY728156.1, on the reverse strand, counting down.
CAGGCTCATTCATTTTTCCATTACCGCCTATTATGGTTGGGTATGATGATGGATATAAATTGTAAATTTTGTATTTATAACATAATTAAATAACTATATTAGTTATATCGTACATATCTTTTTTATTCCCATCATGTAGGGGATACGATAACGTAGCTTCTGTGTATGGTGGACTACAACCTCATGAAGTTGTGTGATTCATTTTCCCTAATGATTAACATTGAACATAATAAGGATAATTTGAAATAATATTTTTTATATAAATGAAATATTTATGTGATTAATTAAATATTTATCATTCTTTAATTTTATTATATCATTTACATTCTTACCTTTTCACTCATAGAACGATGATAACATCATTCATGTACGTGTGGACTACCACTTTCACGAAGTGATGTGAATCCAGATTTTCATAACCATATTACATGAATGATATTTATAAGATTATTTAAATATAAAAAATTATATATTTGATATTATGATAATTTTTTATATATAAAACAATACTTACCTTCATTCTATAATGATCATTGAAAATGGAAATGTTACTCATGTGCACACATGTACTGTAACCTCCATGATCGTAAGGTACATTAATTCACAAAATGATAATTCATAATTGGTTATAAAATTAAAATCGATACATATATATGATAATTATATCATTATAATTATTTTTTAGATTTTTGAACAATGATCAATGTACGAGGACCATTTTAATAATAAATCAAAACATAAATGAAAATCAATGATGTTATTTCTCGGAATGTGGTTTTAACATGTAATTGATAATAAATGGGTAATTAATAGTCATAATAACTTAATATCTGGTATTTTATATATGAGTATGTTTTTTGATATATGTATAATAAAAATTAATTTATTGTACAGGAGGAGAGGACATGTATAGAGGAAGTTGATATTAAAAGTAATTGATTTTGTTCTCAATTTTATATCCTTGAGACATATGTTATGATATAAACTTATCTTCTTTTTATGGTGATTATAAATTCCATTTTTCATGAAATATCATGCATTTATTATTTATTATGACATCTTATGTTTTAGTCAATGTTATTCCTTAATTTTTAATACAATTAAAAGTTACCAAAGTGGTAAATATTTTATGTTACAATATAATGTTTATCAGGATTTTTTAGGATTATATTTTCAATGATGAAATCATACATTCCATTTCCTAAAAAATCATGGATTTTTTTAACTTATGTTTATGTCCTAATAATACGTTTTCCCCTTAATTTTATTCTCTTTATGTACTCGAGAGTTCAAAAAATTAATTTTATGGAAAATCATCTTCAATTCATTATTCCCTCAAAAACCCATGTTTTATCCAAAACCATGTTTTCAAAAATAATAACCCAATATAATAAAATTATTTATAAATGAAATTTTCAACCTTGATTGAGTTTTTAAAAATGGTTTAAAAATAATATTCATTTATTTTTCCAAAATATTCCCATTTTTATTTTACAAAAAATGAGATTGTAATCTTTTTCTTGACATGTATGACATGAATAGAATTTTCCACCATCATGGTTGATATTTTATATTAGGGATCCTTTATATTTTGTTATTGTTATTTTCAATAAATATTATTTTGAAAATTCTTTATGTTTAAAAAATTATTTTCTAATGATGAATGGATATTTTCATTAAGATTTATTTAAATTATTTTTAAACATTATTTATAATTTTTCATTGTTATTTTAGATCACAAGTATTAATCAAATATATAATAATTTTTTATTTCTTTAAACTTTCTTTTCAATGAAAAGATATTTAATCAAGCAATGTTCTAATTGATTTATCTATTAAAATCATTTTCCATCTATGGTAAAATCCATTGACAGAACGTGTGATTTACAATGGATATTAACAAAGGATAACATTCTTATTCTTTATATGAATAAATTAAGTTTATAGGATGTTTATAAAACCCATTTCTATTCCATTGGTTATACAATGATAAAATTATTATGAAAATCGCTTCTTTATCTATGGATTATGCTATGATGATATGATTAAATGATTATGAATACTTTCTATTTTACACAAGTTTTGATATGATGAAATGTTTATGAAACCCATTTTATTTCATGGTTTATGATATGATGAATGTTTTATGATTTTTTAGAACAGACACACATGATTTTCATTATGTGATAAGGGGACATATATCTCCCTCCAATGAATTTAATAAATATATTTATCTCTCAAGAGAAATACAAGACTTGAATGAGAACTAAAACCAGTTTAGTAAGGGACTTTATACACTATGATGGTCTTAGGAGTGGACCATGGCCTCCATTATGGTTTGGGGAGGGAACACATTCGAGTATGATAGCCTTAGAAGAGAGCCTTTTCTACTATAGAAATTATTTTTCATTATTATGTGTATTCCAAAAATTTATGTATTATTCCAATTTTATTCTCTCATGGATAATGTTATTTAATTATATTTTTATTAATTTATTCTAAAATTCAATAATTAACGTGATCACTAAATATTATTATCTTAAATATATTAAGTAAGGTTTAAAAAATCCTGATTTTCTTGTCTCCATATGTCCATGTTATGCATATGTATATCCCTTTATTATCCTTAGTGATCATATAAACTCACCCTTTCCTATGTTTCATTTCCCAAGGTTATGAAGAAATCTATTATGTATAATATTTATAAGGGTTCATGTTATGAAAAAATATAGGGGGAGATGATGAATTTCATATATGAATAAGTATTTTATGCTTCCCTGTTTCCAATGGCACTGTACCTTTATACTCTTCAAGCGTGTGATTTAATAATAAAATAAATGTTTTTAAAAAATGATTTAATATCGATTCATAATAACCCTTGGTCACTATATCTTAGGTTAGTGATCTCTATGAAAATATTTCTGATTTTATGATTCAGTTAGACCAGAGAATTATGAATTATGTGTCTCAAATTGTTCATCTACCTCATCTTGATCCCCCTATTATTTCTATCATTGATTTAGAAAAGATGATACAACTCACTAAATATGACTTGAGGGTTATGATTGATTAGTTCAAATAATAAATGGATGATTTTTTGTATGGGATTGAAAACCACGAAGCTAATACATTATAAATTGTAAAATAAGGTGAATAATGTAGTGGATCACCTTGCTACCTAGGCCAATCATGTTCTCAAAGTCACATGTCTCAACAAAATCTCTTACTTTAAAACTAAGGTGTTGAATATGATATGAGGGGATTCCCTTGGAATTCACTACTATATGCCTCCTTAGGTCATGGGGACCCTTCATGGAATACCCACATTTCTTGAATAAAAATTATAATGATGTAATGATAGATAATTAATTACGAAGGATTTTGATTACTATCTTAGCTATATATTTATTGTGTTTGATTTAAAGGGTATGATCAAAACCCTTTCCCTATATATCAAAATCTCTCCCTTTAATCAGTACTTTTTGTCCCATATTGAATATATCAAATCTGTGAATATAGTTTTGGAAGCGTTCTTGTAATGTAGAGATGATTTTCATCATGATTGTAGAATAATTCTTACTATGTAAGTAATATTACTAGTTGGATGGAACATTATCTCAACATTTCGTAGAAAATTTTGATATCTCCTTCAAATATCCATTTATTCTTACCTCTTACCTACTATACCATAAATATGTGTTTCCTATATCGTTAAAAAGACAATAATTAACTAAGACCTATTTCTAGATGTGTAGACCACTGTAAGCCTATGTCCTTGTCTCCTCCTCAGAATACCTTTTATCTTTCCTCTACATCCAAATAAAAGGATCATATATATCATAAATATGTTAGAGATATACCATACATGGATTAAAATTAGGATATATGTTATGGAATTTATGTAATACTATTGTAATCACTTTTTATATATTAATTGAATATTACCTTTCTTGCTAAATTACTATTTACCATCTTATGTACTGGTTTTCTTTTTTCCATCATTTATATTTTGATATCCCAAAAGGGGGAGCAGTGATAAACTAATTAAAATAAATTGAATTTATTTGAAAAAATTTCATGATTTTAGGAACATTCAAAATAGATAAGTTATTCCTATATAAATATAATATTTTTAAATTCAATTCTTTTCAATTTAAATGTCATGATTCCAGATCATAAAAATAGGGGAGATTGTTGTTTTAGACCAAAACCATTTTGTTTTAATGTTCCCAAACAATGTTCCTAATGTTGTTGATAAATTTTATATTTTTTATAACTAAATAGTTTTATAACAAAAAAGTAATAAAATGTCTATATATGGAACTTACAGCGATAACCTTTTACATGGGTAATGGGATTATCCTGTGATGAGTTTCAAATTTCCATGAATTTCTAGTTATTGTGCCACCATACATGATTTTTTTCTCCACTAGAATAAATGAAAAAATTACCTCTCATGCATTAAATAAGTAAATTATATCAAAATAATGAACCTACTATACATTTACATTGAAATTACATTGCATTAGGAATAACATTAATAGATGTACAAAGAGGCTACAATGTTTAAGAGATGTACTTACCATGAGTACATAATACCTGAGCATTCTAATCCATTAAAAAACCTTATGAAGGTAACTAACTACCATATGAAGAAATAACATTACCATGACAAGGTATTAAAAATTTTCATTATGTAATATAATGAGTGTGATTAATATTTTAGTGACCGCATGAGGAAAAAAGCTACCATATTATGTCCTAAATATACTACATGAGAAAATGAACTGACCGCATGATGAAATGAACTGAATATGAAAACTGACAACATCAAATTACTATTCCAACCACAATTTCATGTCTTCATTCCAACTAACTATGTTCTATGTTCCCACATATTTCAATTAATAACTAATAAGTTTAGTGTTTTAAATAAACAACTATTATTTTTTATAGAATTAATTGAATCTTTATTGAATTTAATATTACATTGATTATAATCTAATAGATACTTATGATAATATTATTTTTTTAAATAACATCTGATCATGTGAATAATGTTATTTATATGTTCTCTTACAGATAATAATAGAGGATACCACATATGCACATGTTCTTCAGAGAGGACATGATTAAACCCTACTTTCTAATCATTATGAGGAACTTGTTAATGATCAATCCAAATAAAAATTCAAATGACTTTGGATAAATGAATATATTTAGATTGAGATGAATCAAATTTTCATACCTCAATTCTCTAGATAATTCTATTAAAGATATATATTCAAGTTCTATTTTTTTTCTTTATATATTTCTAAAAACAATGAGTCCATTATTAAACTAGAGTGTACTTTATACTATTCCAAATATTTCATTTGTATTCCAATTAAAAAATATGGTAGAGGTACTATGTGACATGGTATATTGTTTTATTGCATGTAAAACCATGGAATAGGATCTGTGCCTCAACAACCTTGAGGGATATTATCTATAAAAGTCGATCCATACTATAGATCAATATATTATTTAATAATTTTCATTATAAAAAGTTATCAACAAGTTGAGTGGATTGAGTATCATCTTGAGAAAAAACAACATGTTCAATTTCTACTGTGATATTTTTCTATTTTCATTTCCTTATATTCAAATTGAATTAATTTTAATCTATATTTTAATAAATAAAATTAATCTCATTGTTAACATAAACTAGTTGTTTGTATGTTTTGTTTTATATGAGAATATTTGTTTAAAAATATAAATTATTTTCCAATATATTTTAACTATTCAATGATAAATATTTCCAAAACCTTTTCAAAATATCAAATTATATATTTACACATTATTTATAATTGGGTGATTTTATCAAATTGATGGTTTTAGATTTTATATTATTGAATGTATTTTTTTGGAAACTCAATTCCCCATCTCTTGTGTTTTCCACTGGGAACACCACTTTTTACCTCAAAAAAAATTTGGAACACAAATTCTAAATATCGAGTTATCCACTTATCAATTTCTTGGTCAAGCAAATGCAATGTTTCAAAAAATATATGAGTATCTCTTAATTAATTCTCTCAATAATCATAGAGAAAAAAATATTCGACAACTCCTTATATATTTGTCAAATTCATTAATTTAACTAAGTTTTTTTATCTGGAGCTACATCTCATCATGAATAAATTTACATCTTCCATTTCTCTAAAATCATTAAACATAACATAATCCTTTCTTAAACATCATTCTACATATCCTTCATTTCTTTCCTATACCTTTGAGTTTCTCAAATATCCCTATAAAAATGTCTCTATTTTAAAATCATTGTACTCATTTACTTTTCTATATCTATTTTATTCCCATTCAAAATCACCCATCAACATTTATATCTTAATCCATAATTATATATACATTCTGATCTTTTATTTTTCTCCTTTTATTACTATAACATGTCCTTCAAAAATTAATTTTTTTAGTTCACCATTTGTTTTACATCATGACCTTTTTTCACTTGAACATCCTTTCATATGATGTCCTCATCTTTCAATCATGTCATCTTCTATTATTCTATGCTTTTGAATATCAATATCTTGCTTAACCTTCTAGAGATACTCAAAATCTTACTTTCATAAATTTTTCCTTTTTCACTAATATTCTGTTTGAATTATTATTTAAATTGTGTAATAATTATTTTTGATATGTTGAAGATCAGTGTAGAATCATTTGACTTAACATTCATACTATTTTCTATAATATTTTTATATTATAATTTTTTTACCTTGTATATTCATACATTTCATTATTTTAACTATTATGTAATAAATATTTACCCTTACAAATCATATTGAAGCTACCAACAATGTAAAATTTTCATTTATTTAGTCTCTTCTAAGTATTGTTTAATCTAATGTATTACATAGTGGTTTTCCTTTATCACATTTCTAGTATACATATTAGTAAGAATCATATGTGTTATCTAATAAAAATTTATATAAGAATTATTTCTTTTAAAATTTGATCAAATATTATTTTGAAAATATATTTTAAAAATGTATTTATATATCCCTTGTACAATTTTAATGTTATTCATATTATATATTCCTCATCACTTTTAACATCTAAAATCATTATATTCCATTCATCAGAATTTTTGATACATCAAAATGTACAAATTCTTTCATCAACAACTCACCAACCATATGAAAATTTTTAATCCTCTGGATATAGAATTAGACCATCTCAAAGTATATCCTATAAATCCATACCTCTATAACTAACAACCTCATGTTTAAATATTCCAAAAAAAATTATAATACATAAGGTTGATAACATGTAAAATTCCATTATCAATTCTATGGGTTCTTCAATCACCATCATTTTATTTTATTCCACAAAAACAACTCTCAACATTTCATAAAGTTACAACCTTTCTCAATGTGAAGTCTCTTAAAACTACACTTCAAGATAATGTACTATTATAGGGAAATTTCAACCCTCAATAAAAAGTACTTTTTTCTATTAATTTCTAAGTCCTCCCACTTAATTAACTCACTTAACTTTTCTCTCCTTTCTATATTAACTGTGACATAAATTTATAAAATATAAATAAATGTAATGTTCATTTTCCTACAAGAATTGGTTACTTATCTCGCATTTTGAAAATAGAAACAAATGTATTGTGGGGTTATCGATAACATTGTTAAATAAGTGGTAATGCATGAACATGATATTTCATTCATCACTAATCAAATCACTATATTGGTATATATTTGGTAAACATACTAATAATCTAATATTATTTGGATATATACCTCAAAAATCACATATCTACAAGAGAAATTCTCATCGATGAAGGGATAATTTATATCAATATGCTTGGATATAGAGTGTTGCACTAGGTTCTCAAAAAGATCAATTTCACTTTGATAATCAAAAGTAATTTTCAATTGTTCCTCAATGTTCATATTCAGGTATTCACATTTCCCATTTATCCACAAAATTTTTCTAAAATCATGTTTGGGAATAACATACTAGGTTTTAAGTATACTCAATGTCAAAAATAATTTATTAGTCCTAAAAAATGAATTTATCTAATAAAAAATATCCTCATTGTGTTGTTTTTTTATCATTACAATCACTAGACAAATAAAAATAATTGAAACCAAAAAAAATTAGTTCTTCATTTATTTTATATATATTCACACATCATAATATTACTTATATATACCTGATAATTATATTATCAACTAACATGTGTTATTTCATTAAATTAATTTGATTCTTAGCACATTAAGTTAATATACAAAAAATACATAGTTTCATGGTGTATGATAAACAATTATTCCAATAGTATTTCTTAATTACTTTTGACTCACAATACCTTCTCTAAACTTTACACATATTTTCATCAGGATGGAAACATCCACTGAATCATACATTCATAACAATATAAAAAATTACATGGAATATTTCCCCTTTGATTATAATATTTATTTTTCATTATTAATATACTGTAATCTAAAAATAAATTTAGCTCTATGGGTATTGAAATATCAATATGAATATTTATTTTTAAAAATTCCAAAAAAATATACTCCTTATCACAATGAAAAAATCCTCAATGTAAATAATGATAATTAAAGTACATATGTTCATTTAATTCATATATATTTTTCTTTCACCTTTTCCTTTATAAAATTTCAATAGCTTGAAGAACCTATTATTTTTTTAGTATCAAGCTCTATGAATCATTTTCAAGCTACACATGTATTTTTTATAACTATAAAACATGGTTCCATCTCCTTCTTGTATAAATATTTTATGTTTCTGAATGAAAACTTCTTCTTAAATTTCTACATTTAATAAGGAATACATTATAACTATCAAATAAATTATATAATGCATGTTTGTTTCAACATTAAAAAATTACTTGATAGTTTCTTGTCTTGTAATAGGTGAAAATATTTTTTTAATGTTGATCCAACTTGAGAATGACCATTGAAAACCAATATAGACATATTTCTTAAAACCATAATGTTTTTATTAAGTAATTTTTTGAACACCAAAATGGATTCTATAATATTAATTCCTTATAGTCCCGGGAAAACATCCCATGTTTTATTATCCCCAATCTAATACACTTATTTATTCATAGTATTAACCCCTTCCTTGTGATCAATATCCTTTATAACTGGTTGTGGTTAAACATATAAAATTAGATCTGTTTAATGTTCATGGCTCAATTTTCTTCTAGTATAAACATAAGCTTCTTAATTCCAAAAAAACTCTATCATTATTAATATGATTTTTAATATATACATTTTTTTTCATTTACCATTAACAATGTAATAATCATCGTTGGACTAATCAAAATAAGTATTATCTTGATTAGGTTCATGATAATCTTCCATTGTTACGTTATCTTCCATTAATTCTTTTATACATTATCCACTTGTATCATTAAATATGGAACTATTTTTGAATAAATTTTAGATCATATAAATCAACCCGATTTTTTATACATTTTTCATAAAACATAGGATTCATTAAATGGATGGATGACTCCTTAATAATCCTTCTTCATCTTTTTCATCAATCATTTTAAAACTTGTATTTTTTTCTTCATTAACATCAAAACCAAAAATCGTTGAATTAAATTATTATAGGTTTCATCATCTAACACATCTTCTAAAGATTCAATGTTGGTATTATACCCAAGAGGAATTTGTTCTAAATATGAACAACTATACATACAATTTACATTCCAAATAACATTTTGATTCCAAATATAATGAACATAGTTTTTCCCATATCAACTAAAATTATGTTATTTCTCTCTAAAAATAATTTATTCCATGGTGTATAAGGATAATTTTATTGATTTATAACACTATGTTTCTCTATATATGATAAAAATTATTGTTTATTGAAATACATTTCATTATTAGTTCTCACACACATAATATATACTCATAAATATTTCTCAACATCCGTTATGGATATTTTTAACATCACCAAAATTTCATCTTTATGTTTAAAAAAATTATTCATCGTAGTGAAATCATAAATGAATATAATAAATTAAAGAATTACTTTTTGGTATTTATGTCTCTTCGATCCACATAAATTTGAGTGGCTAAGATTAATATTTTTGGTGGAAATAATTTCCACCCTTTTGTGACTCACATATACTATCCTTCCATCACGATACATTTTATTGATAGAAAACTTATTTATTGTTAATTATGGTGTGTGTCTCACTAATATTACTTTGATATTAGGATAATTTTATTTTGGATAACATGGTTATGTCTTATGTGCCACATATTATTTTCATTTTCATCACCTGAATAATAAGGGTATCTTGGATTTCTAATTTAGAATAATTTACAACTTGTTTTTTCTCCATCACTAATAATTTTACCTTCTTCTAGGAATTTTATGATATAAAATTTATTCATAAGGAAAAATTATTTCTCATTTTCACAAACTTATCTTACACTCAATAGGTTGTTCTTATACCCCTCAGTAAACAGAATCTTTTCAGATTTTAGTTTCTGATATTCAATCTCAGTTTTACTGATTCCACTATGGCTTAAGGAGATATAATGCCATAATGTATCTCCCAATTAATAATGTTCTTTAGGATTTTTAAATCTCCTGAATTATCAGGGGAATACATGCTAGTTAGTATTTATGGATAAATTTTCCTACTAGTATTTACAGTAACACCAAGAATAAGAGTCATTTCTTCCATTTTAATTTTATGAACTCACATTACTTTTTCAATATATAGAAGATATCGTACAAGTGTAATAAAAAATTATTTATTAATTATTTATATATCCCATAGTTTTTTTGTGGACCCTTGATACTGTTTTGAGAAGGAAATTTTCATGAACTAGAATTCATAGTTTTTACATTCTTATGGTTTTTTATCTTCTTCACCAAGCTACTTCTTTTATTTCTTGTATTTCTCCCACCTTATATATGATTACACTATAAAAGTAACAAGTTATATAAAAAATTATAGGAATTTTACCAAATTTTACATATCAACAACAATAATTTCTGAATTTTTATCTTCTATATTAATTTGAATTTTATTCTTGGATGTTTTGTTTCTGTCCAAAAATATCACGAGATTACTTTTTTCGTCTAATTAAGAGAATATTTCCTAATCAAAATTCCACCAAACCCTAGTAAAATAGTATTGGTTTTATTATAAAATTTTATAGTATACAATTTATTTATTTTAGTTTTTTTAATTTTTATACCATTTTAAATATATTTAGTATCATTTATATGAAACATGTTCAGTTTTTACTTTTTCACCAACAAATTTTCTTAAAATTCAAATATGAACCATATTTTAAATTTTATATATTTATATAAGTATCCAGTAATAGGTTTAGAGTATATTTCACATTAATTCACCTGGATTTTACCTTTCCTATCTCCTCTTTGTTTATATAAATTTTTTCATCATAATATTTCAATTTTATTTCATGTCCTACAAATATCAATCATGATGATTATTTTCCTCAAAACAACAATCCTCCCTTTTGAAACTTTTTTCCTTAGCTTATCGACCTCCTTATTTAGTTGCCTAATTTTCTCTCTTATTGGGTTTGTCAATCAATTGATGCTTCAAGCTCAACTTTCAACATATGCTCAATATAATTCTCCGCACCCTCCTCACCATCTTCAATATTGGTTGATGTTTCTTTTTGTTTTTTAAAATGATCCAAAATATTTATAAATTTTTTAGGAATATTATTAGATTATTTACATTAAATGAATTATTCTTCTGATTATTTACTTATAATGCTTCATCAATTTATTTTGGTGAGCCATTTCATTCTTTTAACTAGTACCTTTCTTTATTACTGTATTTACACTATCTATTCATTATAAAATGTTATTCCATATTATTTTCATCACACTCACGACTATTATTATTTATATAATGGTTATAAAAATTTCTTATTCCACCAAATTTTTATCAATTTTGTGGGAGATTACATATGTAATAGTAATTAAATATTCATACATTATTTGAGAAATGATAAATAATTCTCTTATAATATTCATGCCATTATTCACCATCATAATATTCACTAGATTAATAATATTAATTTAACCTCATTTTAAGATCTCTATTGGATTTTAATTCCATCTCATTAATGATATTATTCTTAAATATTAGAGATTTAATTTTCTCATAGTTATCAGGAGTAATATATATTTCATCAAAAAGATAAATCATCCCTTTCTTAAAAAGTAAAAATTTTAGGATTTAATTGATCAAGGGTGCTTGTGAATATTGTCTCATAAAAAAACTAAAATTTTCTACAGTATCTATGAAACTAATGATTTTACTAAAAATCACTTACACTCATGAATTCTTCATCAGTATTTTATACATTAACCATACTCACATATCAAAATTTATTTCATTTATATCTTATCTTCTTAATATTTGAAGTTCCATTTATAAATATTCTATATGTAATACAGTAATTAAATAGATATATGAATTTTAATTACCTTTATAAAATATATTTTTGTTAAGGAAAAAGTTATTAAATTGTTTTTTATTTCTATAAACCACTCTGTTTCTTTTATCTGAAACAATTATTTAATAATATATCAAAATTGGTATGAATCTACAATGATATTATATATAACTTCCAATTCAACTGGAAGTAGATAAGAAATCATTATATTCTTCCATCCATGTAAATTTCTTCTATAAAATTTAGGAATTCATCAGTTATTGATAAAAAAAATTATTTCCTATCATCAACTTAAAAAACGAACCTCCAAAGGGAAGTTAGATTTTTTATAATGACAATTGATGTTCATAATAATATGTTGTAAAATGAAGAAGGGGATGAATCAATGTTATGGTTTTGTAATTTCTTCTTAAAATTCACTATTGTGAATTATTAGAATTATGACCCACTAAAATTTTAACACACACCCTCACATGTATTCAATTAATGTAAAAGAGAACATTATGTATAGAATATTTTTTAAAGGCTAAGCACCAATATGGGTGTCTAATATTGATTAGAGTTCTTATAATTGTCAAATTTTTATGCACCTCCAAATTTAAAAATTATAAAGGACTGGAACATAGGCCTTTCTCACTATCTCTATTACATCAGGGTTTTGTATATTACTATATAAAAAAATAACATTAGATTCTAAATTATATCTTCCTCTACTGATCTATCATTTTTTAGAATCATAGATCTATTTTATCGAACAAAAGGATTTTTCAAATTTGTTTTTCATCCTCTCTTAATATCTACCCACAAATTGTCATCAACATGACTTGAATGAAATCCGCTGTTATATGATCATTATAACATTTAAAAATAAAATCAATGTGGTGTCTAAATTTAAACTATTTATCTCTTTTAAATTTTGAGTAAAAACATTTACAACTTTTGAAAATATCTATGTATGGACTCACAAATGTTCCTATAAATCATAGCATAAAAAATATTTAGTTCAATATTTCATGAATTTCAATTGACTATCATTTTTAGTTATACATCTACCTATGAGTTTCTCAAACATCCAAATCATGAATTTCTCTCTTCTGATTATTCATATCAACATTTTTAATTCTCAAAAACTCTTTTTATCATTTCTTAAATCATCCGTCATCCCTAAATTTAGAAATAATAATATAATATACCTCTTATGATTTTGGTATTATCCTTCTATTTCATAATAAATTCATTAAATATTTAAGTTTATGTATTTTACCATGTAGTTTATTTTATAATATTCTTATTTTATAATCATATTTTATTGAGATATCCTCATATTATAGTAATCTCAATACCCATTATTCTGGGGTTTTAAACATTAAATTTTGACATTAACTTCTATATACTCTAAAGATTATGCTTCCATTACGTTTTAATTTTTCAATAGAACTCAGTATGAGTATTGATTTAATATTAGAAACCATTATTTTTTATACTATAAAGATATCAATAGAATAATATAACTTAACTTCTTGAAAATTATCAAATTATAAAATTTTATAAATCGTATTATATAATGTAACATCATATTAACCATTACATAAGAAATAATTAATCTTAAATATAATAGTGCATCTACCAAAACATTATAAAACTTTTCATTTTTATCCTTTTTATAATGATATTTAACTCAAATATATTACATATTGTTTTCCCCTTTTCGCATTTTTAGTATAGATTAGAGAAGTAATATTATGTATGATATAACTAACCCTCATATAATATTTATTCCTTTGAAATTTATTCATTATTAACTAAAAAATATATTCTTTATGAGTTTAAATGTCTCACATACAATATATAATATTTTTCATTTGCAACATTCCATAATTATTCTATCTTTTGGACTCATTGACTTATGAAATTATGATATAATAAAACATATAAAAATAAAAATTAATTTACTAGAAACTAACCAACTATCTGGAACATCGTTATATTCTAGATATAGAATCAAATCTCAATAATGTATATCCTCTACATCTATACCTCCAAAACTAACAACCAATTGTTTAATATTTCCTCGAAAAAATTACTATGCATGATGTTGAAGAAAATGAAGCACCATTGACAATTCCTTGGTGTGTTTATATTTTACTATATTTGCTTCCTATTTAGATGAGTGTTTTATAATACTATGTATTTAACATTCTCATTATATTGAAAATAATCTTGAGTTAAAATATAATAAATTTTATTTCATGGCATAAACAAGGATATTACATAGAAAACTCATTTATATTGATGGAATCAAAGTAGATAAATCAATTTCAGATATTATTTCTTCGTTATAATTCCATATTAAAGTGTAGGATTTGTTTTTGTAATATATCATGTATGACTTTAGCACTATTTCATTAGTAACTTGTTCAATATTTATCTTCTACTCTACCATTTATTAAAAATATAAATGGAATTTTTACATGATATAAATTATTATGATATTTCAATATATTTAAATAGAGTCTCATTTCACACGTAGTAGTATATCCACATTTTTGGGATTTTCAAATTCATCTCATGATTTATTATATTAACTTTTTAGTTGGGTAATTATTATAGAAACATTTCAATTGACATCCTGTTTCATTTCATATGCCTTAATGATTATCCAATAAAATATAATGATATTCATTTATTATATATTAACATTCAGGTGTTTCAAAGTCCTTAAACAAAAATTTTAATCCATTTCATAATTTGAACTACATTTCTCTTTACATGTGAAATTCATGTTTAAAGTGGAAATTTGGTCCCAATCATTCATCTGTTAATGGGAAAAAATATTTTTATATGAATTTTTTGGGATATTATTTACCACCTTTATTGGAATATTTTGTTAATTTGAATCTATGGATGAATCCCAAGGGATGATAGAGATTTTTGGAAATGAACATAAGAATTTTGGGATAAAGTATAAAGGGACATAGGCCCATCCAATAAATGTGGATCCCACAATTCAATCCTAATGGAGCTCAAATTTCATCTTTATAAATATAAAATTATGGGGATAATTTCAGTCAACTTTTGAAAAATATAATTATAACGTTTTCAATGTGATTTAGGGATCCAAATTAAACATTTATTTTGCGTGCTAGATTTGAATGCCCATAATATCAGCCCACCATTTCAAGAATAACATCAATTTAGTTGATACAATTGTCCTGAACATTTTAAATCTATTATATTGAACCATGATGAATTTATTTATATTCCATTAAAATCAAATATTTTTCAATCTATAAGTACTTATTTTGAATCAATGGGGGGGGGGATGAATCGAGTCTTAATTTTGTGGTCAACTTTGAATCATCCAATTTCAATAATTCACACACGCCATTTGACTGTCCTAATTAAAGGGGATTTAATTTATTGTAGGGGGTAGACCTGAGGCCCCTTATATGCCTTTAAAATTATTTCGTGATGAAGGGATTTATAATCTCGGTTTTTTGTTTAAATTAAAATTTCACACTTCCATTTTGTATTTTCTTCATCATTTTTTCTCATGTAAGTTTTCTATTGCATGCATTTCATAATAAAATTTCTACTTCATAATCTATTATTTTTTTCTTTTAAATATCACATTGATATTGTTGAAATATGGTGTGAACATATTCACACCAATACTTGTGAATTTCATCACAAAACAGTGGATTGGTTATTATTTAATGTTTTTATTCTTCAATTCTACCCTCATGAGTATACTACCAACTTCCATTTATATAATAATATCAATGGAGGTATAACCATTTAATGGTATTATCAAATAGAGTATCATGATGATTTATTGAATGTTATTTCAAGTACTTTAATTTATAAATCTATTGATTATTTTATGATTTACATTCTATGAGTTATGTTCTTCTTCATCCTCACTAACATTATTGATTATACATTTTTAGTGCTTATACAATGCATTTCCTTTGAGTGAGCATTAATATTATCCTAAATTTGAATTGATTATTATCACGGGAATTTTTTAGGGATAAAATTTGTGATAAATTTTGGAGAATTCTCTCATTGATTGGATACATCATTAATTAATGGAATGAAATTTTCTATGAAAAGAAAATTCATCCAATACACCACAAAAGAAAACCATAGATCAAACCACCATAATTATTTATTTATTTGACATCATTGTTTTTTGTTTTTTTAATTTAATCATTAGTTATCTAATTAAAATCATCCCCAATGATTGCCAATTTATTTCCAGAGAATAATTAAAATTTTGTTTATAAAGGTTTCTTCTTTGTCCATTGTGGTTTTGATCCCTACCTATACTACAACAACCGTATAAACCTATTGGGTAAATTTTTGTGAAAAAACTCAATCACACTAGAACATTTTCATGAAAATTATACGTTAAATGAAAAATATGTTTTTTCTATCATGTTTTCAATTTTAAATTCAGATCTTATCATTTAGGTTCACAATTGATTGTTTTTTTAACAATTCATCCCCTTAGTGTGTAATTTTGAATCCAGAATCCCAACCATATATCATTTTATTGTTAATATTCATTTATGAATTAAATTTATTAATTATGAATAAATTATAAAAAGGGTAAGATAATAATGTTGTTGGTAATGTCAGTTCCATCATTTAATCCCTATATATTGACCCATCCAAAAAAATTACCATAAATGGAATTATTCATATTGATAAATTATATTTATTAAAAGATGTTATTCCTTTGAATTATTAAATTGAAAATTATTTTTTATAATACTATAATCAAATTTATAAAAATAAGAAAATTTTATCATCTTAAACAATAGTCTCCTTAGTATATTTTGGATGACTGCTACCATTGGTGCACATTTGGTGACTAACTCCATAGACATTGTTTTTTGCATCATGTTTTTTAATATATTCAAAGGTTCTTCCAAACTCTTCAAATTGGTGGAAACATCAGTTGTAAATGTACTACTAAAAGGGGAATATATTATGGAATAATTTAGCAAAAACAATTTCATATTGCACATTATTTTTGATGATCTTATCCATATTTTAAAAGTACAAGGAATGTCTCTAATAATAATTAATACAATGAAAACCATTTCAACAAATTTTTTTTTTGGATGATGAATAATTGGGTTATTTTAAAATTATTTTGAAAACACATACATTCTTCTTACAAAGTATTATATGTCTAAATGTGTTGAATCAAAAACCAAAATGACTACTGACTCAAAGGTAGTTATGTCATTTTATATAACCAAAATATTTCATTGGAATGATTTATTTGGCTCATCATTACTGAAGGGGGTACGTATATTGAACCATTTAAATCAAACATATCAACACATGATTTTTGACATAGACATCAATTAATTTAAACAAAAGGTCGTGAGTACTAATTTCATTCAAAGATAATCTTCATAATACATTGAAGTAAGTCTAAAATAAAACATATTTATTTTATTTTCTATAATAAGCTACTAAATCCAATATATCTTCAAATAATTCATTAAATAACCAAGGAAATACATAAAGGAATTTGGTGAGATAAAAATCGTAGTAATGAAAAAAATTATAATATATAATAATATGTCCTTCATATGTATTACATGATATCATAAAAGAGAAGTCACATGAGTAATCAAATAGAAACATAACATATAGAACATGGTATCATAATATCTTGGTAATGTTGAAGTTTTTTCAAAAACATAAAAAATGAAATATACATAATTCATGGATAAAATCACATAAAATATTTCATAGTGGAACATTTTCCATAACAAATTAGGTTTACTATATAATCCCATATGTGATGCCTCATGAGACTAACACCATACCCAATTCATTGTAGTGCTATATGGGAACACCCATAATAATATATTATTGATATGTGTTCCACATAAACGAAACTACTCATAAGTATTAACATAATAATTACCCATGAAATTAAAATGGGTTTCATAATATTACTAGAAATCATAATAAAATGAAATTAAAAAATTAAGTCATTTTAGAAATTAGAATATGGCATGTATTACCACATAAAAATGAGAGATAATAATATATAATAGGTATATATATATATAGATACATATACAAGATTTTTAATTATTCTATAACTATTATAGTTTTTCTTTTATTAATTGATTTACTTTCCAGTTAATAAAAAAGTTTTATGTAAAATAATATCTCTACTTGGAAAATCATATTTGAACAAAAAAATATATCAAAATATCAAGTAAGACCATTTAATTGAAAATAACCCATTAAAATTTAATGTAATCTTAAAAGAATCTAGTTTTCATGATTATTTGTAATTTTTTACCTGATTTATAAGTTAAAAGAAAATTTCTTTCACAGTTATGTAGAATGTCAAAAAAATACCTTATTAAGAAAATGTCAAGAAGGTTCATTTTAACCCATTTTTTTGAAATTATAACCACATATAAAAATGAAAATAAGTATTATTATAATAATTTTAAAACATTTATGAACATATTTTAACGAAATCATGGACATTGAAGAGAAATTTCTTTCGACTAAACAGAGAAATGAACCTTACATTCCTTAAAAATGTTTTCCCTATCATTTTAAGTACAATAGAATGAAAAATGGTACTATTACATGAAATTATCATTAATAACTATATAAGAATAAAATGACTTTTTTTATCAGAAAATGATCTAATAATCTCTTTCAATATAAATTTAAAAATAAATAATCTAAATTATTAAAAGACTATGAAATAAATGTTTTCATCATTTTTAATTTTAGATTCATAACCCCAATAATAAAGGAAATGAATTCTAACATAAAATACATAGAATCATAATTTATACATTATATAATATTTATTGGGTAGTATATACACTATATAAATGAAACTTTGTGCATAATATAACATGTCTCTCAAAGAAGAATGTTTTTAGGTGAAACACATACCTCGAACCTGAATAGTCACATTCATTCTTTATCTTATATAATAATACACTTATGTTAAATATTTAATTTCTTATGAAATTTCTTTCATGATTATTAATCCTTTTATTTTGTTTTATACCATGTCATATTTAATTATTTAACTAATTAAATTCACTTAGTATATTTTAGTGATAAATGTATCATATGTTCAAAATCACTTTGGTATGTTGACTAAATTCAATGGAATTATAAATTCATCATATCTAGAATTATAATCCGGTAATAATAATAATTTTTATACATAATTTATTCTTATAAAAACAATCATGAATAATGGTTGTCAAAAATGATCTATGTTGCTATCATAGAAATAGTAAGTCGTACATATGAATGAGTAATGCTTCTATTTTAAATGATCATGACAGAAATAAGGACACTATTATTTTAGCTTTAAATAATGAAAATTATTTAATAAATAATATATTACGTAATAAATAAACATACATATTCCATCAATTTTTTGTGATTATAAGATGTATCACATCGCTTCGCGAGGCCGAAGTCTGTGGTATAAAGGAAAGATGTTATCATTTATTCAATGGATGGTATTGTGAGAAATTATATGATATATTTATCTTCCAAAAATATTAATATATCATTAATCTCATATATAAACATAATAATAATCTTCATTACCTTCCATTTTAATCATAAGAGAAAAATTAATCACATCTCTTCCTAAGACCATTGTCTACCAAACACACTAATAACGTTATCATATTCTCTATAGATAAAAAATTAAAAATAAAATATTTTATATTATAATTATAGAATTATAATTATATAATAAACATCATATATAAATGTTAGATATATTATTATATAAATTCATGATTAGCAGTGATGGAAAATTAAATATGTCGGTTCTTGAGCTATTTGTCCACTATACACAAGATCAACAGTTATGTTTCCAATTTAAAGGGGAAGGAAATAGAAGTATGTAATTGAATAATTATAATTAAATATCAATATATGTGTGGAATATAGGCTATTATATCATCATGGTTTAATAATTTGTAAATTAGATATAAAAATAAATAAAACAAAACACTCGATCAATAATGATACATCTTCCATAGAAAACTTGATTAGGTTTTCACCAAATGACTTCCTAGGATGGATTTATGATCCAAATATGAACTATAGGTTGTTTTAATGGAAGTAAGAAATTTATTTTGGTAGATATTGAAAATAATATTTTGGTATTTTCATAACAATGGGGGTGGGGGTGTTCAGTGTTGGGGAAATTTTTAGAATTTATGACTTTTATCACTTTTACATCTTACAGCTATTAGGAACCCATTACTACTAGAGAATAAGGAAATACCCATGGTTCTCCAAAAAAAATATGGGTATATTTCACCCCAATACTACAATTTTTTACAAATCATGGGAATAGGTTTTTCAAGGAAAAACTTTTAACATGAAGGACCTATTCCCACAGCTCTCCAAAAACATTGGGTATAGGACACCCCTATATCCATGGTTTTTATAAACAGTGGGAATAGTTTTTCTACGTAAATATTTTTGGAAAGGAACTAAAACCATGGTTCTACAAAAAAAACATGGATATATTTCAACCCAATTCACATTTTTATAAATTGTAGAAGTATGTTTCATGGGAAATACTGTGCAGGAAGAAATATACCCACAATTTGACCAAATCATGGATATAGGTAGGCCAATTATTGTTCAATAGTAATAATAACAATTTATTATAAATACATTTTTATATTTATACATATATATATGTGTGTGTGTGAATATAAGAACAAAAAAAAATTTGTAGGATAGTGGTAACATCATTGGACCGTAGGCGGATTGTGCTGGGATCAAATCCGTGTAGAGGAGTTTTTATTGAGTACCTATACCTCAAACCATGGTTATAGGCTTTCCATTATTTTTACATAATAAAAATAATAAATAAATTAATATAAATAATATATATATATATATATATATATATATATTTGATTAAAACAATAATAAATATGTTTTAGGATAGTGGTAAAGTAATTGAATTGTAGTTTGAAGGTGTTGGGATCAAATCCCTGTGAATGATTTTTTTAATTATGGACAATACCAATTTTTTGACCAAACTATGGGAATAGGTCTATAAAAATGGTTTGGTCAAACTATGGGTATAGGTATTTCTATTGAAATTTTCTATACCAACTATTTATGAACCATGTGTACAAGTCTATCCAAACAGATTTAATGGGCATGGTTCCTAAAACTACGGGCATTGGCTATACCCAAAGTTAAAGGGGTAAGTGTTATAGTTATAAACCATGGGTATAGGGTGTTTTCCTAGTAGTGAGATTTTCTTATTATCTTGTTCCTATTTCATTTATGTATACAAAATCAACAAAATATAGCACATTATATTAGTAAAAGGGTAACTACTCCGGGAGAGTATCTTGTCCTTTCTATACATGGTTATCACCAATACATGAATTATACAAAATAATGAGGTATTCTATTATATTAGGGTTGGGAGGATATAATCCTTTAGCCAATGTAGGTCCCTAAATATTAGGAGGTGTTAATGTGGATAATCTTTCTTCCCTATACTAGTGATGACCTAGACTAACTTGATGCTCTTTTCATGATTTTAATACTACCTCTAAAATAATATTTACCTTTTTGGTTATGGTAAATTGTATCACCAATAGAATCTTCCACTAGAGGAGACCCTTGTTTTATTTCATATTTCTATTTTTATCTTAAACTTCTTCACATAATAACAGCTTAAAAATATTGAACAATCCATTATTCTAATTCATCTTCTCAAAAACAAACTATTAGATACACATTCTTATTTTCCTACCAATATTAATTATATGAATATGTTGTTGATCGATAAATAGAATACTATATGACCCGAATGAAAATCAATAGATATTGATTTTCTAATCAACTATTTATTTTCCATCCTTTCATTGACGCAAAATGATATGAAATATATTAGTTCTTTCTTGATCACTTTTTCTTCAATACAAAATATAATACACACAGAATAATTACATTCTAATATTTATAGAATCACAAACTTCCATTGTGATTATTGAAACAATTAAATATCAACTCATATTAGCATCATCAATATTGAATATTCTTTGATAGAATATCAAAATTGAATGTAGTATTAGTTCATTGACATTTCATGAAATATTATTCATTATCAAATTCATATTTAATCTAGTTCATGATTAAAAAAATATTGATAATTTTAATAAAATATCATCTTCAATAAATTAATAAGAACTACCCATTTCATGTGATTTTCTCTTCTTGAAATTTATTAATAGAGCTTTTATATAAACCTTTAGCATGCTCAAACACACACACACACTCACAAAAACATATATATATATATATATATATTATTTTATGTGATATTTTATTTTATCTATTTCTATTTCTATATTTTCTTAAATTTTCCTTATACAAGCACATTTTAAGAATTTTCAATTTATTCAAACGTTTTCATGATCATGAATGTGTTCTTATTCACCACTTTGGTGAAACCAAACACAACTAGTTATCTTCTTTTTATTATCATTGTGAAAATTAGAATGGGTATGGATCACTATTACACATATTCATGCACTCCATAATAGATGAGAGGTATTTCTTTACGCAGTTTGTACACACCTAAAAAAAATTATACTTTTCTCTTCTTAATAGTTTTTGAAACACAATAGTGGAAATTTTTTATCCTCCTACCTAAAACATAATCAATGTGAGGTCTTCCTTATTTTATTTCCATAATGTATCAACTGAGTAAATATATGGATCTAACTTCCCATAGAATAGTAGGGGTTTAATAACAATAACTTATTTGAAGAACCAATCTTCTTCAAGAAGAACGATGATGGTGTGTTTACACCGATCTTGTTTCTGTTGAAATCCTTAATGTTGGATGCACATAGTTATTTTTTGAGAATACATAATGGTTCATGGGAATCCTCTCTTCATATATCCATGGAGGATCACAGATCTTGTTACCTTCTTGTGGAAAATAAAGACTCGGATATACTCTATTATTCCCAAAAAATGAGATCTCTCATGTTAGAAGGTGGTTAGTTAAACATTCATCTAGCTCGATGCATGGGTATTGATTGGTGTGGTACACCCTAGTGTGTGACCACCTCAAATCATGATCATAGTTCTGTATAATTCAATTATTTTAATTCTTGATGGACTCAATATTTTAAATCTTCACATATAGGTATCTAAAATAAAATTAGATAAAAAATTATTGTGGGGTTTCTTACACAAATATGAGCACATTACATTCATTTTATAATGGTCAAATTCTAATTTTAATCATGACCACATCCAACCATGATTCTCAAATGTGAAAAACGCCTCTACAAATTTGTTTTCATTTTCCATTAACTTTTTCTCTGTGTTATAATATGAATTTGAACCATATTATACATCATGGAGGTTTTTAGCTTCAACATCTCTTAAACCCACCATTATAACAAGCATGGATTCCATGATGTTGATTGATGGAGGCTGTACCTCTTCTATTATGAAAATAAGACCATTACTGCAGATGGAAGTTAGAGATATTCTATTGTGGAGATCTCAAGACACTCATTCATTGAATAAATAGGATACTAAATGTTAAATATTTTTCTTAAATAAGAGGAATGATGACTCCCTTGAAGTATCCACATTAATTCCCTAAATGTTATTTTTACATATTTATAAGTTAATCCATGAAACATAATGGTCACACTATCCATTAATTATCATCATAGATACACTAAAATAAAAATCATCAGACTATGTACTTATGGGATTCTATCCCAAACTATGTGTAACTTTGGTAATTTTTACTTTGTGGGACTGGTATGTTGGCCCTCTGTAAAATAGAGGGCACTTTGTAACCTTCTAACTATGTGGTATCTTGGGATGCCCCCTTGGGTGTGGAAGACCATAGGGTCCCAAATGTTTCCTCGATTGAGTGGCATATGAAGCTTATGAGTTTTCTTATTCTTTTCATATATGGAAACCTTTATACTTTGTGAATTTTAAATATAGATTTATTCATGCTAAATCCATCCTCAACATCTATTTAAACATACCCCATGTAAAATTTAAATAAATTTTACACAACCTTCTTCTTCAATTCCTGAAAATGTATATTTTTTATTATATTCATTAAATAATTTTTCCAGAAAATCAGAATCTAAATGTTATTAATGTTTGATCAAGCATGTTTCTATGAAAATTGTGAAATATTACACGACCTCATTCATTTCATATTCTTCTATTAATTTTGGTATAAAATCCAAAATAAATTCATCATCTAAACATAATATCTTATTTATTGTTGTAAAAAATATTTCACAATTGAGACATGTTCTTCGAATATAGAACCTGTTCAACAATCATCATATATAATAGGAGAATTGTTCACAAAAAAATAAAAATTCTCCAAGAATCACCTTTTAATTTCAATATCCTAAAATTATTAATTTGTTTCGTCCAAAATTAAGACATGAGAACATTATCCTGAATCCATCAATTTTGAAAATTATTCAACATATTGACATAATGAAATAGATTATTATTTCATTGATCATCATTAAAAACCAATTCAATAAATGAAAACAAATAAAACTCATTCACAAAGTGGAATCTTTAAAATACCCCTTTGTATTTGTTTGACGTACCATAAATTTACTTTCCAAAGGAATGTGTCAATATGTGAATCATTATCATGTCTATCCCCTTCATTTTTCAAAAATATCCTTTAATTTTCTATCCCTAATATTAAAATAAATAAATTTTTCACGAAAAAAGGATATCAGTTCATACCTAATAATTTTTTCATCCATCATTTAACTCAATGTAAACATGATGTATGATCGGTGTAGAAAACAACATGTTTTTATTTTGGAAACAAAGATTTCCCTTACAAACAAATCATGATAACTCATAAAAGGAGAACTCGTATACTTATCTTTATTAGTTATTCCCAATTATTTGAGTCTTATGATACTAAATGATAAATGAAACCCTTTAACAACAATCAACCTAAAATAGATTCCCCAACACTAAAAAATAGATTTAAAAAAATCAATTTCAATATATATGATAATTATCCTTTGAGAATTAGTAGTTTCATAAGAAATTTATTAATTTAGTTAACTCCAATAAAATGATATTTATCTTTAGAATCCATGAATGAGAAGTTACAAAAAACATCTATTTTTTAATGATGATATCTTTAATCACATTTTAGAATTATTCGATTTGATACAAAATGAAAAGATAATTCATGGAGTATAATTAACTTTCTTCATTTATCTCCCCTTAGGAGAAACAAACCACACCATCTTACTAATGATGTATCTCATAAATAATTGATTTCATGATTATTTAATACTGAGAACACACTATAATAGATCATCATCTTGTGGTGGTATAGATTGAAAACATTGAAAACTTCACCAAGGATGATCATTTACAATACATGATATTCAGAATATCAAATAAAATATCAAAAATAGATGATAACTTCTTTTTCATTTTTGTTAAAAATTTGAATTCACATTCTTAATCTAAATCAATGATGATCCTCTATCATATTTTTATTTGAATACCAAATTCATGAACCATTCAATAATGGTAAATTCATTAGTTTTAGAATTAGGAATTGATAACACACATTATTTCATAGGATCTCTCCATGAGAACCATCTTCACCTATAATTCCATGCATTATAAGTAAAAATACAATAAATAAAGATTTAGTGGAATACTATGGATCATAATTGCTTTATAAATATGAATAGAAAGGTTTACATAGTTTTCGCAACCGTGTTGCTCTATTTACATCTGTCTTCATATTTTCATATCTAAAAATCTGTTTTGATATATGTTGGGGTAGTATGGATATCTTCACAATCTATTCTTATTTATGTGGATAAATTTTCTTCATAACAATGTTCTACTCCAATATATTCAAACTCTCTACTCTTTCTTATTCTGGTACAATGGTTGAAAAACCATTTTTAATTTTACTAACATTATTTCATGTCCCAAAAATAACATTATTAACACAATATTTTCAATTTGAATTAAAAAATTCATTAACTTTATTTTCATTATGTAGAATATTTTCATTTCACTTTTCATTATCCTTGTGTCTTTTATCTTCAATTATCCACATTAATTCCAAATGATTTGGCCAGATAACTAAAATGTCATTTGGAAATGTGGAAATGATCTTATGTCTTTTAGTTAGTTTCATATGAGTGGCATAATTTTTATTCTGTCTTTTACATGAACATTTATTTATCTTATTGTATTTTATATCCATGGAATTATCATATTCCTTACTTCAAATATTCTTGGTAGAATTTTTGTTTTCAACATTTCACTGATTTTATCAGAAGGTATCTTGTTCTTTCATAGGTTTCTTATATTCAATTCCATTGTCCTCATATTTGGATATATATTTATAAGAGAATATACTAGCTTTATGACCACTGTCGTTTCATACATAATATATGTTATCACAATTTCCAAATCTGCTTGTAGTATAAATATTTTTTGAGGACTGTTGATCTTTATTCTTCTTTTCTTACTTGATCCCCCTACAAATGGTCTACCTTTTCAGTATATAATTTTGAGGATTAATGCAACAACATTGTCTACAATGCCAAATTTTTTACAACACCAACATTGACCCACAAATCATGATTTATTGGTTTCTTCTGAAATTTTTTTTATTCATTAACTTGTTGTTATCTTTTTATGGAACCATCATCAACGTCTATATTCCTATCCACTCTAGCCATCATGGTTTGTTTTTTAACAACTTTATTCATAAATTACTATTTATATTTTTTTAAACCTAAAATGTTTTTTGAAATATATTTAGAATGATCGGTACAAGATGATTTTTATTGTACATCTTTCATCACAACATCTTAAGATAGATAATTGAATGAATTCATTATCTTCATATCACATGTTAGTGTTCCTTTAACCATATAATCCTTCAATGATCATTGAGTAACAGAAAAAACCATATCCTTAGTTTTTGAAGTATAGATATGTCTCTTCTCTATTTTGGATAAATAAACTTCAAAATATATATATTTATTGTTGAGAATTATTTTCTGATCGTCAATCATAGTCATTTTATCCTCAAAATAATTTTTAATTATTTAAACATTATCTTCATCCAACTTATATTTATTCTGAATCTATGAGTCATGTTACATAATCTTTTTTGATATTTCGACTAATTGTAATCCTTTTACATTAGTGTTGTATTTTAATTTCAATTTATATTGATGGATATTTTATTTAAGATTCTTTTCAACGCCCACATTCTAATAAACAAAATTGAAAATTTTGAGAAAAATATTTCAATTCCCTCATTACTACATCAAATGATCCAAACTATCTAGAGCGTATTATATATTAAAGAATTGTTCCTAGCATTACCTTCCCCAAAACATCATCCTATCTTTCTAGTTGGGTGATATCAACCTGTAATGATTGAAAGACAAAATAAATATGAGAGACTATTTATTTTAGAATATCAAGCAGAATATGTCATATTCTATAAATTTATATTTCTTAAAAAATTATTATTGATTTTCACAACCACTTGTGATAGGATCTTTATCTTGAGTAATATTTTAAATGTTACTACCACATACATCTTAATCACTGGAGGTATTATGGTTTTCATTTCCATGGTGGAAAATTTATCCAACTTCTCTTTACATTTAAAGACTGATATGTCTTTATTTCCATAATGGCTTGGAGAAACAGATACATCCCCTTATTTAGATAAGAGAGACTTTCTTCAAATTTAATTTCATTTTCATTCTCCTATTCATCTTGGTCAGGGTATAAATAGTCTTTTTTATTAGATATAACTGAATCTTCACCAAAATTTTACTTCATTGCTAATTTATGATATAAAATAAATTCATCAAAAGAGAATAAAATCAATATAGAGAATATAATATAGGTGAACCTTGCCTCTAATAACACATGAAATGACCATTTCTTGATTTGATGGATATTAATATGGAAGATGAATCTTTGTTGAGTACTTTTTAATAATTAAACAAAATAATTTCATTTTTACTCTTAGACTTATTAGGATATCAAATCACTTATTGTATTTTTCCTATCCCATGAAATTATTTAAACTCCGAAAAAAATAAAAAAAATTATTTTTAAAAGATTCACTAATCAATGATAGTAGATAGTCTTTTACATGTATTGTTATAAACAGTTCATGTATTCATCACTATAATAAACTAACATGTTATAGTGGGATGGCATGGAGATAATTTTTTAGATACACTGGTTTATAAAACATTGGGATGGGGGAATGGGGACGATCTATCTTACCTGGAATGGGGATGACATGGTATAAGATGAAAATCCTTGCTAGTAATTTGTACTACCTCTAAATAAATTATTATAATTCTTTGTTAAGGTACATTGTAGAACCAAGAAACTCTTCCACCAGATGAGAATTCTATTGGACGTCATATTACTACTTTGATAATCTAATTAATCACTTTTTACATTCTTAACAACATACAAGAAAACCAAATTCTCATTCTCAGTATGAAATTATAAGATGCACTTTATCCTTCATATACTAGTATGAATTATATGAATTGGTTGCGGAATAATAATATAAATTCTCCCTGACCCAAATGATAATCAACTGATATAAATTGTCTACTCAACAACCTCCCTGACCTCATATATTTGAAAAAAAACATATATGGAATAGATTAATAGTCTCTTGATCACTTCCCATATAAATGAAAATAATTAATTGAATGACCTCCATCCAATATTACTATAATCACAAAATTATAGTTTGATTATTGAAACATTAAAATATCAGCTTAGATTAGCATTTTTACTAATGAATTTCTCTTTAATATAATTTAAATAGTGAGTGTAGTATAATTTATATGATCTTTCACACAATATTATTCAATACAGCTTCTCAATTAGTCAATTGGTTGATAAAAAATTTTCTACATTCTTTTTATGAAATCTCAGCATCATAAAATTAACACTCACTATTCATGTGATCTTTTCTTTAGGAAATTGTTTCAGGGAACTTTAATATAAAACATTAGCACACAAATGCAGACACACACATATATTATTCCAAGTTCTATTTTTTATTTTTATTTTTGTTTCTATTTTATCTTCAGGTTAACTTTCACAAACACAATTTAAGTTATTTCGATTATTGTTTTCTTTTTCCTTCATGTGAATTTTTTTGCCTTCTTCATCACTTATGTGCATCCATGAATTAGTAGTTTTGTTCCTCTGGTTCACTTCATGAAAATCCAAATAGATGTAGATCAATGTTAAACTTATTCACCCACACCATAATAGATGGTTAATATTTCATTATTCCTCATATTCACACCAATATAATAGTATTCTTTGTGCAACAGACACCTTCATGCCTCACCACAGTGCATGTTTGTTCTCCTCCTATAGAAATCACAATTAATTCATGATCCAACTATTCAATGTATTTAATGTATCGACTGAGTACACATATGAAATTAAGATTCCATAGAATAGTAGGGTAATAATTACCAATCACTAGTTTATGAAAATAATATTCTTCATGAAGCCAGAAGTGCCGCAGTTTACAATTTTTTCATTTCCATGAATATTCTTTGATCAAGACGTGCATGTTTATTTTTATCACTACCAAAATTGTTTGCGAGACACCTCTCTTCGCATACCCTTGAAATATCATGGATATTGTTTCTGCATCTCATAATGATAGACTAGTATAATCTCTATTTTTTTATAAAAATTATATGACTTGTTTTAGAACATGATCATCCATTAATTAATCTCCCTCAATTCAAGGGTATTTATAGTCATGGTTTGTGCCACCTTGGTACCAAATTAAGTCATGATCTTTATTCTATGTAAATAAATTCATTGAATTTAAAAATGACATGGTATTTTAATTCTTCAAAATTAGGTACCTCAAATAAACATGCTCAAAAAATTATGGATTGTTTTTTAAATCTTGTCTGAGTACCTTATGTTTATTTTATAATGATCATGTGTTCCTCTTAAAATCAAGTGAATATAATAAATATTCTATAATTTTTATCACACATCTGAAACATCAATTTCATGCATCAATAGTATGTTATATTTGTTATAATATTCATGAAATGCATAGCATGATTACAAGGGGGTTCATTCATTCAACATCTCCCAAACACTCCCTTTTAAGAATCATGGATGCATTGGGATTGATGGATGGAGGTTACTCCACATAATTTTGAAACCATAAGACTTTTAGTGTGGAAGGATATTAGAGACCATCAACGGTGGTGATCGAATGGATCTTGTTCTTCGAATCAGATAGTTGCGTTATGTCCAATAGTTTTTTTATGCGGATGAACAGTATCCTATGGGATTCATCTCACATCAATTATATGAACATTATTCACCCCACTTTATATGTTAAACCATGTTCCATAGTGGATGAGATTCCCATTCGGGATCAACACCAACTAGACACACTTCACTGGGCTATGAACCTATAGGCTTTTGGTCCAAACCTGAAATTCCTTTGTGCACATGTGCTCTACGGGCCTTATATATTGTCCCAAAATCTTCTAATTGGATCATTTCACCCAACAACCTATAGGAAATATAATGATTATCCCTTGGGTGGGTTATATTTTTGGTTCCCACGTGTTCCCTTGATTAAGTGGCCTAGCCAACTTGTGATATGGAAATTTTTTTTTATAAGGCCACCTTTATACATTGATAATTATAAGTATAGGATTATTAATTAAAAATCCCTTATCAAATTTTCCTCAACCAATAATAATTTAAAATGTAAATATATTTATAATTGACTTCTTCTTCAATTTAATAAATTGCACGTTTTTATCATCTAATTTAAAGTCTTCTTGTTGAAAATTAGAAAAAAATGTTCTTCACGTTTTCTTTCACATGGTTCTCATACAGTATTGAAATAATAAATGACCTCCTTTAATTATTATTTTTCTATTAAAACCCTAAAAACATCATTATCCAAACATCACATCTTTTTTATTTTTGTAAACAATGTTTCATAATTTATACATGTTCTTCAATATCGATCAAGTTCGAAAATCATCAAGGATAATAAGAGAATGTTTCAGGGAATATAAAATTTATCCATAAATCTCCTATAAAACCCAATGTATTTAATCCATTTATATGTTTCTCCTGATAATAGGACATGATCACATCATCTTATCTCCGTAAAAATTGGTGATTAAATATCATATTCGAATCAATGAGTTAGATTATTATTCCATTGGCCTGTACTGATAACCAATGATAATAATTGTAAAAAAATATAAATCGTACAAAAAGAGAGATAATCAGATCTTATTCAAA
Organism: Viscum album; assembly: GCA_963277665.1. Classification (NCBI taxonomy): domain Eukaryota; kingdom Viridiplantae; phylum Streptophyta; class Magnoliopsida; order Santalales; family Viscaceae; genus Viscum; species Viscum album. The sequence goes on along the minus strand of OY728156.1, from coordinate 148,905,166 downwards.
AAAAATGTTTTTTTGAACATTGTAAAATAGTGGAGAGGGGGTGGCCTTTTATATTCAAGTGATAAGACATATTTGGAATTTTTTAAAGGAAGGAATTACACCCACATTTTTCACAATTCACAAGGATTAAAAATATCCCATTTCTAAAATTAATAATTTATATTTTTAAATTATAACAATCAAATAATATTTATTCTTTTTTGGGTATTTTTTACCTTTATCTTTTTCATTTAATACCTAGGAAAACCAGTTTGTACCTTAACTGTGAAAGTAATTTTTTAATATATTCTCCATTCTTTGTGGTATAAAATTATGTTTAATTTATTTGATTTCATAAATTATTATGAATCCAAATATGGAATCTTTTTTTCAAATTCAACTAACTTTAGTGATATAATTGAATATAAAATTAAACTCATAGACTTGTTGAAAAAATACATTTTCTAGAAATAAATATTTCTCAAGAATAAAATGATCTTATAAAAAATATAAGATAGTCAAATTTTAAATTAATTTAAATTAATATTTATATATCTATAATATAAATATTTCATTTAAATTAGTCTTTTTTAAATTTTACTTTAATTAAATAATATTGTGAAATTGTATGCACTATAAAATATTTTTTAGAAAAATGTGTTTCTAAGCCTAATAATAAACTTATACTAAAATGCTGTATAATAATAATTTAAATTTAATTATTGATATTTAACTAAAATATGAAATAATTATGTTAATTTTAAATCAAATTAAAATATTAATGTTACTTTTAAATAAATTTATTTATTAAAAAATCATAATTTTATATAAAAAATCGTTATTCACTAAAAAATTAATATTTAACAAAAAATACCTAAATTTATTCCTTAGTTAATATTTATATGATTATTGAGAAAATTAAATTCATTTTATCGAAAATATTTTCAAAAAACAAAAAAAAAATTATTATTTTATCACAAAAAGTAGTGAAAATCTTTTTCTAATGAAAATTTATTTTTGTTGACTCGAATGACTTTTCTTGATAATGATTTACTAGTTTATTGTAATTTCTAAATATGAAGGTAATGAGATAACATTTTCAATATCCTTTTAAAATAGTTGAGGTATTCTTAACAATTAAAATAGGGAACATAATAAAATATAATTACATAATATCTTTTTATTTCATAAATCCAATTTCATGATTTGGTTGTGCATTGATCACATTCCACTTCACCTATTTCTCTATACAATGAATATACAATATGAATTTTGATACATGATGTTATAAAATTAACATTTAATTGAACATAATATCTAAAAAGGGGTAATAAACAATTCATCTTAAATTTATTGAACCCAAAATGGAAATCAGAACGTAATATAACTCCCAAAATGAAAACGAATATATAATTCTATAAAATTAAACAAATAAAAAAAGGTTTCACCTAGATCATACCTTAGGTAAATAATCCAATATCAAAAAGACCTCTATAACCTCAACATGAAATATGGTTTTAACCTTAATGGTAATCTCATTCCCATTAAAATTACATCACCAAAACGTGATATTATTCTTCCCAAATAATCAATCATGTTAAACATAGAGGATATATATCACTGTACATAATAAAAAATTTAATAAAATACCATTAATCACGTCAAAATCCAAAAAATTCAAAAATATATGTCCTCTAATATGTTTCCCAAAATGAGATTACTATTTATCCACAAAAACTTTTATGTTAAAACAATGTCAAACTAACCATGAAATCACATATTCTAGTGGTTTTAACTCCACCCTTTTCACCAATTAGATGTGGTATCAAAGCCTTGCTGTCATGTTGTGACCTGAAATACTAGTTTTTTTATAAAGCTATATTAATATAATTCTTTTCTTGTTTCTAAAAATCTGATGAACATCCATAAAATAAAATTAATCTTCAAATAATTTTCGAACCGCAATGGTTATCACTACAACTTATTGTTTTCGATCGAATATTACCATACCATGAAATCACTATTTTAGGTCATTATTACCCTTCAACGTAATTTTTCAAATATTTAAATAATAAATACGATATAAAAATCTTTATAAATTTAATGATTCATATCAGAAAAATAAAATGGAATAAAATAATTCTATATAATAATTATAGTGTCCCTATATATAAATTATTTATCTAAATGATTGGAATAACATATATCCTTTCTGATTATATGGGATGACCCCTAGTTTAGGTTATTGAATCATTTAATTCACATGTTCCCCAAACATAATATATCGAATTCATTATATATTATTTTCTCTATACCATTTATTTCCACATAGAAAATATCTTACTCTCCATTTGAGATATTCTTCTATGTGTTTCTTATAAAATTCTAAACATATAGGAGGAAAAAAATTCATTATATTATTTAACACTATAAAATCCATGATATAACCTCATTATATTCTTTAATGTGGTTTGAAATTCAATTGTGTTTGAGTTTTTTATCATAACAAAGGACAAATCATTTGGAATGATCAAAAGATATCTAACTGTCATTCACATTAGGTTAGGCCTCTGATTAGAAAAAAAACTATATTTCCCATCTCATTTATTATATGTATTATTTCTAATTTTTTCCAACATTATGTAAAATTATTAGAAGAAACAAGATGAGAATACATTAATATACCAAAGCGAAGCTTATAAACCTATAAAGAATAATTTATAAATGATAAGTAAATCCTGACTTATGGGCTTCAATGCTATAATCTACATTATCCACGGTAATGATTCTTATTAGGTTTTCTAAACTAAAAATTCGTTTATGTCCATAAAAATGGTTTATAAAGAGTTTCCAACATTCATAGGTGTATCTCCACCAAGTGTCAAACTAGTTTCATAGTAAGGTCTATTTTTTGTACTATGTAATGATCTAGATAATCACATTATGCCTTTTTAGTGTTATTTTACCATATAGATCTCTTTCAGAACCACTTAAACTTATAGTACCCATATAGAGATGAAATTTCTCAGAAACAAATTTCCTTATACTTAACCAAGAATAAATTATATTTTGTTATATTTATTCCTTTCCCAAACATATCAATTAGTTTATCACTAAATTTCTCACATTGGTGTATCCAAATTTTAGCATAAACTATGCTATGCTACAAACTATACTGAACCATTCCTTTTTCACATATCAATAGATGATTTTAAATAGGAACATATATAAATTAAAAAGAAAATATCATGAGGCCTAGTGTCTTTGGAAGACTACATTCATAAAACAATAAGGTGAGGAAAAAATAAAACATCTTTATTTTATTCTCCATAATGAGGTCTTAAATCCATTCGTGCACCTAAATTTTGGTGGGAAAAAATTGGGAATAAAATGACAAAAGTGGTGAGCTAAAAATCATAGTAAAAAATCAATGATAAGGAATCATAACATTTTACTCAAACCAAAAACATGTGATCATAAAAGAGAAGTTAAATTGTTAATAACATATAAATATAACAGAATGAACATTTTATCACTACTGGAAATGGTGGTTTTCCCAATGGATTTACACCAACAGTTTGAAGAAACCATTAGCATACAGTAAAAAAGCTACATTTGGCAACGGTTTACTCAAACCATTGGAAAATGTGTTAATATAGTTAAAATTTCCTAATGGTTTGAGAAAACTGTTGGGAAAGCCTTAGTTCCACTAACATACAACAACGGTTTTACTAAAATGTTGGTAAATATAGGCTTTCCCAACGGTTTTTAAAAACTGTTGGGAAAATTTTTCCCCCAAATAACCATCTCCCCATCTCCCACTTGAACTGATTGTAGACCTAATCGGGAGCTCCTCCCGAATTCTTCTCGACCGTGAAACTCCTTCCAACCATATATCCTTCTTTAATCAAACAAATTTTTATTTCTACACTTCAAATTAGTAAGTGTTATAATAGTTTTAGTATTCTTCCTTATTTTTCTATTTGTTGCCTTGATTTCAGCTAAATTACAGTTATTACAGTCTTTGGAGTACAAAACAATTTTGTTTGTTTTATATTTTTTCTACACTTCAATCATGTTAAAGGGTTTGTTTTGTGGTGTTTGTTTAGTGGAGGGGGTAATGTTTTTGTTTTAATTTTTCTGAACTTTAGATTAGATGAACATTTTATATGGATTTTGGTGTTGGTTGGATGATGGATTGGAATTGTGAACACCCCTACCCCCACCCCCCTGGACACCTCCCACCCCATAGATAGCCCCCCACCCACCTGCCCCCCCCCCCCATTGGTCAGCCCCCACCCCCCTTCACCCCACCCCGCTGGACACCCCCACCCATTGGACAATTCACTTCCCCCACCCCCATGGACACCCATACCCCCACCCTCCTTGGACACCCCTAACCTCCCATAGACAGCCCACCCCCTAGAAACCCCCACCCCCATGGAAACCCTCCCACCCTTTGGACATCCCCCTCCCCCCTAGACACCCACACCCTTTGGACAACACCTCCCCTGTAACGACCCAAACGTTAACTACTTAAAAATCTTCTTGATCTAATTAAATGTCTCATAATGTAAATTGTTAATATAAAATGTGAACATATTTGGTTTTAGGTTTTTGGATTTTTAAAATACAGTTAAAAATTTTGATCATTTCTAATATAGTCGTTGAACAGTGATCACATTATTAGTATAAATATAGGGCTTTACCAAATCCAATTTACTCAGACAAAGGAAGTAATGAACTCGTCCAGTAGACTTGCCCCCTATGAAGCTCGTTTATCAAAGCATGGGAAGGAGGTGGAGTCATTGGGATTCACTCTAGTCCAATCCCAAGATGAGCTTCAACATGTTAATCTCTAATGTATCCTCCTATGAGAGAAGTATATGTTGATGGAGATTACCACTCGAACAATGTTTTCTGAGTGAACCCAAGAGTCTGTCACCATCGTACACCTTACCCTTCGGTCATATGAGGGTGTTATAAAGGGTTATTTCACAAGACCTTAGCACATTGATTATGTGAATTATTTTTATATATATTATTGAATATACATTTATTTTATTATTATTATTTTGTAAATAGTTTTTTAAAGCGTAAATAGTATTTTTAGTTAATATTTATCTAATAAGTCTACTTTGATGAATTAATTGATTTTTTGAATTAAATAATATTTTAATAAAATATTATTATCATTATTAAATTACTTTTTATTAAATATAAATGATATTATAATTTTATTAATGCAATTGTAATTTTTATTAAGGTTTGAAAGCTATTTTTATCAAAACCCATGATTTTTCGACAAATGATAGTTTTTATTTTAAAAGATAAAATTCACATATTTATAAAATTATTTAGATAATACGAATATTAGTTTTGGAATCAGGATGTCGAAATTATTCAATGGTGAATTTTTCATAACTTTCTAAGGCAATCAAATATTTGGGTAAAAATAAAATATCGTTTAAATAAATAATTTGTTTTATGACATCGTAATGACCCAATTGTGATGTAATAAGATAATATAAATTATATTTTCTCCCAATATATATTTTAGAATTAAAAGAATGTGATTTCAAGTTTTTTTTGATTTATTTTAAAAAACATTAGTGGGCCCTCCAAGAGTTATAAAACATTTTGTATTTTTAAATTGTTTTCCTTTAGAGTGTGACTCACCTCCACATAAGCAGCCCTATTATTTCATGAAGTTCGGATATTGGCCTAATAAAATATTTTTTTCCACTACCCTTTGGAAAAAACCATTTTCAAAAATCATGGGTTGGTTTGTGGTATTCTTTATTTTAATGTGTGGTGGGCCAAACAAAAATCTTAAAGAAATCCCTCTCTTTTCCTATATAAACCCAACCAACATCCCACTTCCTCTTCACTCAAATACATTGTAGCTTGACCAACCTCTAGACTACTCTCTCTAGAATCCTTCCAAGGTGCCCCGAACTTCCATGAAGCCTCTATGAAGCCTCTCCCAAGCCTTTGGGATAACATTTCCATGTTATGGATTTCGTCTTTTCAAAATTTTGTCTCAATTTCATTATGTTGTTATACCATTTTATTTTCAATTACAAATGTTGGGGTATGATTTAAAACCTCTTCCATACTGTCCTATTTATGATTGAATTATTATATGACCCTTTATCTCTCATTTAATGCCTCCAATGTACACCTGTTACCATGCCGAAATTCCTTAAGGAATTTCTCTCCCCTCATTTACATTCAAGAAATTGTTTTGTGTTATGAATTTAATTTTCTTTATATTTGTTGGGGCATTTATCTATATTACCCCTTTTCTTTACATTTCATGTACATATGATGAAACACTCGTTTCACTCTCATAAACCATGTTTATGAATTAGTATGTCATGCTGTTACGCTGCCGAAATTGCACCGCGAATTTCCAAACCATTGCCATAGTGTACTAAATACCATATCCATTTCTCTATCAAGGTAATTAACCTTTATTTACATTTATATATTGATTATAGTGTTTCTTGTATTAATTTCACTTTCAGTTTTTCAAGGAATAAATGATGAGGTTTAATGATTCCAGGTAATATGATCCATGTGGCACATTTATGCATTAAATGAAATGTTAAATAAGGGTGTGCCATGATAACGGTCCAATGAATTGGGTAAAGATTAGTATCATGATACATCAAGTGAAATGAGGGTTTAATCATGCTAATTAAATTGAAAATAGGGATTACTCATTCTCCATGTGCAATGAGTCGTGGCTCATTCTAAAATCGTGTTAAATGTTGTTGCAACATTTCCATGTTATGTTAATCATGCTATATCATGCATTTATGCTCACGTTTCTCATACACTACAATGATATGCCTATTGCCTATAATTTCATGTATTATTAATTTTAAGCCATGTTTACTCCATTACTAGGATTTATAGCTCAACCATTTCTTATGCATGTCCTCCAGTTATCCCATGTAATGCTAAGTATTAGGGAATGTAGTGGTCATGTAAAGGATGTTTTCAATAAGATGTTGCATATTATGTATTCAGTTGTTGTGTAATATTTCTAAGACCCAAATACACTAGACCTCATGATATTATATGTTGTATTTATTTTGGTTTTATATTTAATAAATCATGTTTATGTGTGAAATAAATAGCGGGGTTTTCATAGTTGGCATCGGAGGATGGGTTTAGTTATTTTTGGGATTAGGTTTCAAAACCCATAATTAATCCTTAGATACAATACTATGTATAAAATTAAACATACATGTGTTTTGGTAAGTTTTTATATTGGGTTTTATCAATAAAATAAATCCATGTCTAGATACGAACATGTAGAGGCGGCTCTGGCACAGATGTACCTAGGTGTGAAAACCCTGACAAGGAGTTTTAGGCTTGACCCTATGTATCCTGGTACACGACAACGGGCCTTGCTACACTTCTTGGATAAGACACTCCCGGGGGATATGATTTAACAATCTTAGTATGAACCCTTATTATATAAATTAAAAAAATGTTCCTAAAAATATATGTTAGAAATTATATAATGAATATCATAGATTGAAGCCTATGGATTCATCAGTTAAGGAAATAAAAATTATTTATAAGACACCTATTTAAGTCATTGGATTACTCTGTATGTGTTACCCATAACATTCCTTTTATTCCATCCAATGGAAGTTAATTGGAGGACTTGGGATAACAATCGATGTGAAGATCAATGTGATGATTGTGCTAATGAGATGACCAATCTTATGGAAGCGGGAATCACGAACATTTTCACGCTTCTCTCTTAGATAACTCGTGCTTTGAATAGAAACATGGGTCAAGAGGAACGTTAACCCCCCCCCCCCCCCCAAAGAAAAAACAAGACGCTATCAAGAGCATCATGAGACGAAGGACTCCTACATTTAATGGACCATATCATCCCCCAATTGCTGAACAATGTATCAACTCCATTGAGAAGATATTCTCCATCCTTCAATGTTCCAAATAAAAAAAGGTTATCATGGCTTCTTATCATATGGAGGGTGAATATGATCAATGGTGGACGTTGACCACTAATAAAAAGCCTGAGGAGGATATTGATGCATTGGAATGGAAGGAATTCTGAATGATGGGTTTCGATAAATATTTTCCACGCACACTCCTACTTAAGATGGAAAGGGACTTCTTTTCCCTCAATAAAAAAGGCGAATAATCTATCAGAGGATATGAGGAAAAAATCACAAGGATTGCACTATACGACTCTGGCTTTTTCATTACCCCCTAATGCATGGTTGACCGCTTCTTTGGTGGGCTAAAACCTAGCCTGTAGAAAGCGCTAGTGATTAGTGACTTCGATTCCTATGAGAAAATTTACTGATCTGCCCTCAAGGTCAAAATGGAGATCGAGGAATCATAGGGGGTATCAAGTGGATAAGAAGCATAAGGTGTTATTCAATGCTATAAGTCATATGGATAAATACAGTATTGCTAAGATGACGCAGCACCCTACAATCTAAAGGTGTAGAAAGAAGCACCCCAGAAATTTCCTTAAGGGGATGATAAAATGCTTTAGGTGTGGAAGAGAATGGAACCTAGAAATTAACTATGAGCATCAAAAACCCACATCTGTGACATAGGAGATGAACGCTCCATTCAACTCATATCGTGTTTCTCATTGATTCAACTTCAAAGAACCAGGGCACATTGCAAATTAGTGTCCTAAGACATGGGGTTTCGCAGGCAACCAACAACCTCCGAGGCAGCAAGGTTGACCTTTTTCCATCAATACTGCTGAAGTGAACCTAGATATTAATGTGGTGACAGGTACAATAGTTATTAATTCCATAATAGAGAGCGTACTTTTTTATTCCAGTTCTATGCATTCTTTTATATGATGAAATTTTAGTAGAACAATCCCAACACCACCAAAATTCATGGATGTAATGATGTCGGTGGGTACGAAAAATGGGGAAATCATTTAATCCCATGAATATAACTCCTCCCTTGTCATAATCTATAGACTAAACATCCTGGTGAACCTTTTCATACTCCATGTAGTGAAATTTTATGCAATTCTCAGCATGGATTGGCATTCCTTATATAGAGAAAACATAAATTTTCATGAGAGGGAAATCAATCTCTATGTATAGAATCGACATCCGACTCTATAAAAGTGTAAGGAGTAAAATGAATCTTCGTTAGCTCCAGAATCTCCGACATAGATATTACTGCCTTATGAGCACGCATATCTGGATCAGATGATTGAGTCCAAGGAAGCATCCATCCTTTATGAAATGCTTATTACGAGGTAATTAGCTGAAGTGTTTCCCGAGAAATTTACTTTCCTCCTCCTAGAAGAGATGTTAAATTCTCAATTGATCTTATACCTGGGGGTTACCAATATCCAAAACTCTATATAGAATGGCTGTTCTGGAGCATTAGGAGCTGAAGAAACAACTACAAGAGAATTTAGATAAAGTGTTTATACACCCAAGTGCTTCACCATGGGGTGAACTAGTCCTCTTTGTCAAGAAAAAGGATATATCAATTCTCCTTTGAATCGATTATCACGATCTTAACAAAATCATGATAAAGAACAAGTATCATCTCCAAAAATTGTATGACTTGTTAGATCAGCTGCATCAAGAACAATACATATCCAAGGTGGATGTGCGGTCATGATATTATCAAGTAATGGTAAAGAAGAAAGATATTCCCAAGATTGATTTTCATACAAGATATGGGCACTATGAATTCATAGTAATGCCTTTCAGAATGACTAATGCTCCAACAATCTTTATAGACTTGATGGATATAGTCATTTGATATTACCTCGACAAATTTGGGGAAGTCATTATAGATGATATTCTAATATACTCCAAAAACAAGGAGGAGCATGAGGAGCATCTAAGAACTGTATTAGAGACCTTGCGGAAGGAGAAGCTCTATGAAAAGTACATCAAGTGTGAGTTCTAGTTGAAAAAGGTCTCATTCATGGTCCATATCTTCACAAGTAATGGGATATCTATTGACACCTCCAAGACAACTACAATAAAGGGATGGTTTAGGCCATCATCGTTAACAGATATCCGGAGCTTTTTGGGGTTAGATAGATATTATCGACGATTTGTGAGAAATTTATCATGATTGTCCAACCATCTTACCAAGGTAACTCAAAAGATAGTAAATTTTTCTTTGAGTGATTAATGCGAAAAAGATTCAAGGAGTTGAAAAGGTGGCTTACCACTACGTCTTTGATCACTTTACCCACAATGGGAGATATTTTTGTTGTATTTAGTGATACTTAGAAGAATGTTCTAGGATGTGAGTTGATGAAAAATGACAAAGTAATTTTCTATGCTTCAATCCAATTGAATCTTCATGAGCAGAATTATCCAACACATGATATGGGGTTGGTTGTGGTGATATTCACTTTAAAAATTTTGTGACATTATCTCATTGGGGAGAAGTGTGAAATATATACGGACCACAAAATCCAAGTATATATTCAAACAGAAAGAGTTAAACATTCTCCAAAGAAGATGGTTAGTGCTGATCAAAGACTATGATTTCTCAATCCATTACCACCTTGGGAAAGTGAACAGGGTGGCAAATGCTATAAGTATAATGGACCTAGAAATTCTATCATTGTTGAGAATTGAGAAGGATCCAATCTTCTTAAATTTGATTAATATGGACATAGGAATCCTAAACAAGGGAACATCATCAATCCATTCACAAATGATTGCTCAACCATCTCTTTTGGAGAAAATAGAGGATGCTCAAGGAAAGGATATGGAAATTCTAAAAATGGTTGAAGCTATCAGAAATGGGAAATCCCCAAAGTTCGTGGTTGACAAGGATGGAATTGTGATATTTGGGTCACGATAATGTGTACCATCCGCTCCATAGATAATGAAGGAGCTTCTGGATTACTCACATAGCTCAACCTTATGTATTCACCCAAGAAGCACAAAGACGTATCGAGATCTCTTAGAGAACTTTTGGTGGGAAAATATGGAAATGGAGATTGCAAAATATACATCGAAGTTCCTGGTATTTTAGTAAGTGAAAGCTGATAGGAAAAAGTCTAAGGGGATGATGCAACCACTACCCATACCAACATGTAAGTGGGAAAACATTACCATGTAATTTTGCACTGGACTTATAAGGAAATCGGGAAGAAACAATACTATATGGGTCATTGTGGATCATCTTACAAAGAAAGATAACTTTATCGCGATTCGAGTGGACTTCTCATTGGATCAAACAGCATGGATTTACATCAAAGAAGTGGTACAGATGCATGGAGTACCACTATCTATTGTATCTAATCATGATATAAGATTAACCTTGATGTTCTAGAAAAGTCAACAACATGCTCTAAGCACAGAATTAAACATCAGTGCGGCCTATCATCCTCAAACTGATTGCCAATATGATTGAACTATTCATAAACTCGAGGAGATGTAAATTTCATGTTCTATGGACTTAAAATGAGGATGGGACAAACATCTTCCACTGGTTAAATTCTCATATAATAATAGTTTCCAATCGATCATATGAATGGAACCATATGAAGACATTTATGGTAAATGGTGTAGAACACTGGCGTGTTGGGATGAATTCGGTGAGCGTATGCTTCTAGGACCCGAAATGGTTGAAGAAATGGTGGAGAATGTGAAAACCATTCAGTATCATATCAAGGAAGCCTAGAGTTGAAAGAATAGTTATGTAGATAACCATCAATGAGACATTGAGTTTAATGTAGGAGACATGTTATTTCTACGCATATCTCTATGGAAGAAGGTCATGAGGTTTGTATATAAAGGAATGTTATGTCCTAGGTACATCGGACCCTTTGGGATTCTTGATCGTGTCGATGTGGTGACCTACCGACTAGAACTTCCACCTACCACGGAAAAGGTACATGATGTCATTCATGTATCCCTCTTAGGGAAGTACATACCAGACCCTTCACATGTACTATCTTCAGAGATGGTACAGTTGGAGGATGATCTTTCTTATGAGGAGCATGTAGTGAATATCTTAGATGATAAAGAGAATGTTCTACAAAATAAGATGATTCCACTCATCAAGGTGTTGTGGTGAAACCACAAGTGTGAAGAAGAGACATGGGATTTAGTGGAAGTAATGAAGCAGAGTTTCTCACATCTGTTTTAGTGCCAGAAAAAGAAATTTTGAGGGTGAAATTTCTTAAGGGGTGGTGATTGTAACGACCAAACATTCAGTAATGAAAATTCATCTTGAACTAATTAAATGTATCATTATGTAAAAATTTTATATAAAATGTGATCTTATTTGGTTTTATGTCTTTGGATTTTTAAAATACCATTAAGAATTGTGAGTGTTGAAAATATATCCATTGAACAGGGATCACATGATTAGTATAAATATAGGGCTTTAAAAAATTCAATTTACCCAGACAAAGGAAGTGATGGCCTCATCTAGTAGACATGCCCCATATGAATCCCATTTGTCAGAGCTCGGAAAGGAGTTGGAGTCATTGGGATTCGCTCTTGACCAAGCCCAAGCTGAGCTACAACCTGTTAAGCTCGAATGGAACCGCCTATGAGAGAAGTGGATGTTGATAGAGATTACCACCGGAGCAAAGTTATCCGAGATACCCCAATAGTATGTCACCATCGCGCACCTTCCCTTCGCCCATATGTGGGTTTTATAAGGTGTTATGTAACAATACCTTAGCACAATGATTATGGGAATTACTTTTTATATAATAATTAATATACACTGATTTTATTATTATTACTTTGTAAATAGTTTTTTTAATGATTAAATAGTATTTTTAGTTAATATTCAACTAAGAAATCTATTTTTATGAATTAAATGGATTTTTTGAATTAAATAATATTTTAATAAAATATTTTTATCATTATTAAAGTAATTTTTATTAAATATAAATCTTCATATAATTTAATGAATTCAATTGTAGTTTGTATTAAGGTTTGAATGCTATTTTTATCAAAACCCCTGATTTTTCGATAAATATCAGTTTTTATCCTAAAAGATAAAATTCACATATATAGAAAATTATTTAGATAAAATGAATATTATTTTAAAAATCAGGATGTTGAAATTATACAGTGGTGAATTTTTCATAATATTCAGAGATAGTAGAATTTTTTGGGAAAAATAAATACCGTGTAAATATATAATGTGTTTTATGACGTCATAATGACCCAATAAGGATGTAATAAAATACTATAAATTATATATTCGGAAAATATATGTTATATTATGAAAATAATGTGATTTCAAGTTTTTTGATTTATTTTACAAAACATTAGTGGACCCTCCAAAAGTTATAAAACATTTTTCTTTTTTAAATTGTTTTCCATTAGAGTGTGAATCACCTCCACATAAGTAAACCTATTATTTTAAGAATTTTTTCCATTTTTCAGAGAAAATATTTATCCCAATCCCCTTTGCAAAAACCATTGGCAAAAACCATGGGATGGTTTGTGGTATTGATTAGTTTAGTGTGTGGTGATAGAAACCAAAATATTAAAGAATTATCTCTCGTTTCCAATATAAACACAAACAACCTCCCACTTCCTCTTCACTCAAAGACTTTGAAGTTTGACCGACTTATTCCCTACTCTGTGTAGAATCCTCTAAAGGTTACCCAATCATCAACTAATCCACTCTCAAGCCTCTCCCAATCCTTTGGGTTCACACTTCCAAGTAATGGATTTCTTCTTTTCTCATTTTTTCTCAATTTCATTATGTTGTTATAACATTTTAGTTTCAGTTACAAATGTTGGGGTATGATTTCACACCTCCTTCATACTGTCCTATTTATGTTTTAATTATGATATAACCCTTTCACTCTCATTTAATGCCTCCCATGTACACTCATTTCCATGTCAAAATTCTATAAGGAATTTCTCTCTCCTCCTCACTTATATTCAAGCAATTATTTGGTATTTTGAATATAATTTCCATTTTTTTGTTGGGACATGTATCTATATGACCCCCTTACTTTTTATTTCATGTAAATATTCTGATACACCCATTTCTCCCTCATAAACCATTATTATGGATTCTTATGTCACGTTGTTACACTGCTGAAATTGCACCACGATTTTCCAAGCCAATGTTGTCGTGTAGTGAATATCATGCCAACTTATCTATCAAGGGTGTTCAAATTTATGAACAAATATATATTTATTATAGAATTTCGTGTATGAATTATACATTTCCTTTATCGTGTAATAAATTATTAGGTTTAGTGAATCCATGTTATATGATCCATGTGGAACATTTATACATGAAATGAAATATTTACGAAGGGTGCGCCCTGATAGTGCTCCAATGCATTGGGTAAAGTTTAGTATCATGATACATCAAGTTAAATGAGGTTTTACTAATACTAATTAATGTGTAATGATTGTTTACTCAGGATCCATGTGCAATGAGCCTTAGATCATGAAAAAAACCATTTTAAATGTTGTATCCACATTTCTATGTTATGTTAATCATTCTATATCATGCCTTTATGTTCATGTTTCTCATGCACTCCATTGACATTCCTATTTCCTAAAATGTCATGTATTATTAATAGTATGCCTTCTTTACTCCCTTATTGGGCTTTATATCTCACTCTTTTCTTATGAATGTTCTCATGTTAACCCATGCAATGCTAAGCACGAGGGAATGTAATGGTCATGTAAATGAAGTTTTCAATAAGATGTTGTGTCCTATGTATAAAGTTGTTATGTAATATTCCTATGCCCAAAGACAATATAACACTCGATATTACCTGTTGTATCAAGTGAAGTTTTCTATATAATAAATCATGTTTATGTGTGAAATAATTGGTAGGGTTGTCATACCCGCGCCCCCTGGATACCCCCACCCCCACTCTCCATGGACACCTGTCACCCCCCGTGGACAGACCCACATGGATAGCCCCCCCCCCACCCCCTCCAACACCCCTAGACACCCCAAACACCCCTAGACACCCCCCACCCCCGACCCGACCCCTTAGACAGCCCCCCTGGGGCACTACCACACCTCCTAGACACCACTGCACCTCCAAAGTGGCTGACCCAATTTTTATATTGAACATTAAAATGTAGTTGATTTCTCCATTTCCTAGTGAAATTTTCTATGTGACCCATAGAGCCTATAAATTGAATTTTTCATGTTTTGAGATATTGAATTTTTCATGTTTTGATAAATTGAATATTTGATGTTTTGATAAATTGAATGGGTTGTTTGGAATGAAATAGAAAATGCATGATAGTTTATATTTCTTAATGAAAAAAATGATTTTAAATAAAACTACACTAAGGGAGATACAGGAGGAGTTGTGGGCCTGTCCAGGTGGGGGGTGGGTAGTCTACGGGTATGGGGCTCTAGGGGGTGGGGCTATAGGGGTGTGGGGGAGGGGGGTATGAGCTTCCCTAAGGACGGGTGTGGGCTGTATAGGGGGGTTAGGCTGGGTGTCCAGGTGGGGGATGGTGGTGTGGGGTGTACATGGAGGGGGTAGGAAATCCAGGTGGGGTGGGGGATGCCAAGGTGGGTTGTGGTTTTCTCGGTGGGTGTTCTCTATGTGGGGGTGGGGTGGGATGTCTGTGTGGGGGTAAGCGTGGGCTCCATGTGGAGGGGGGTTGTAGGGTAGGGGGTGTGGGCTACCTAGGGAGGGGATGGGATGTCCTGGAGGAGGGGGGGCTATCCAGGTGGGGGAGGGCGTATGGGTTGTCCAAGGCGGCGGGTTTCCAGTGGGGGGTGGGGGCATGGACTATCCAGGGGGGCTGTCCAATGGGTGTTGTCAGGGGGGCTACAGGGGAGGGGTTGTGCGCTATCTAGGGAGGGGTGGGTTGTACAGTGGTGG